>CAJHIA010000033.1:0-1200000 GCA_905066765.1 Sclerotinia trifoliorum
TCCTAACCCTAACCCTAACCCTAACCCTAACCCTAACCCTAACCCTAACCCTAACCCTAACCCTAACCCTAACCCTAACCCTAACCCTAACCCTAAATTGTATACCAATGTTTTAATTATGTTTCTTCGTTGTTGAGTAATCTCATGGTGGGTGCTCTCCTCCCCAAGTGAATCCCAAATGACACCCGATTCCTCAGAATCATGATTTCATACATGTCGGCAAACAACCCAAAAAACATTTCTCTGAGGATTTAATACCTTCTATGACGTCTGGAAAAATATTCACGTCACCATAACTATCATTGTCATAGATTAATGATGAAGTGGGTGGTCAAATTTGCTGTGGGAGTTCAGATACACTTCCTTTCTTTCAGCACAACCATTGTCAGAAGAATGAAACAAACTTCTCATTAATGAAGCAAATCTTGCAGATCTTTCTATGTACTTGAATTGCTCTCCAGGGTAATATTGCTTCTAGTCTGGTAAGTTCGATGCTTTCTTTGCTTGTAATCATTCAATTACCCACCCACCATGACGATGCATTCTAACTTATAAATGTACACCTCCCACACACTTTTTCGGTGATTTAAACAATCTCCCACGATCAGAGTTATAAATAGCAGCTTACTTGTTGTGGTGTTAATGGTGCTATGAATCAAGTACGTGGGAAGACACAAGTCCCCCTTCACCCACCACTAATAATTGTCGCACACAGTTAATGAAGATCACGATTGAGTCATATTACTATTTCATCCAAACTATTCATTCAGAGTTGAAAATAACATCCCTCAATGTAGTGATAGTAGTAGTACTAATCAATTTGACTGAAGACAACAAAGTCCACCATGGCTTAACACCAATAAGTGTCGCATACAATATATGATAACCTCAATTGAATCGCATACTAATTTTAATTGTTATGACCCGATCGGAGTCAAACTAGACGGCTTACATCTTGAGTGTATGGTAGTCAAATACCTTAACCAGTGAATGGCATACAACCATTTCACCAAGCAATGAGACCATCTAACTACAATATCCACTGCTTATACGGGATACTAAACATAGCTGAATCATTTCTGCTTAGCTAGAGCTCTAATTAGTTTATTTGTTCTTAACTTATTCCTTCTCCAATACCTCATTCATTTCTACTACCCAACTTCACATATTCTAAAACTCAAGTCTATGTCCTGTAAGTTCTTAGTGCATCATAGCAATTCACGAGTCAAGGCCATCATTTTGGGCCTATTAGAGCTTAAATGAGACGATTGGATATCAATCTTCAATTGTTCGTCGCTTACAAGACATCGCGCGACCCAACACCACGATTATCCACCGACTACTTCAAAATTAAAGATCCAATCAAAAATTCAAGACAAGTTCCATACTTCTTGATTAGTCCAAAATGTGTTAGCCTAACTGGATATTTACAAAATTGTAAACTCGTTGTTATAAACACAAAGTCTTCTCATCGCTAGCTCTACCACCATGACCATGATGCAAGACCGTACCTTATGAACAAAATAACTAATTCATAAGCTAAGACGATGGATGAGCTTTTAAATCGATCAAGATTTATTTCATAGACAAAGATATAAGGTAAGCTCATCGAAGATTCTTAGTCTGTCCAGGATACATTGAGGTCAGATTACCCCCATCACCAACCATACCCATATCTAATTTCATAACCAAATGTCCAATCAAAGATCTGAATCGAGCCATCGATTACTTAAGTTAATCTTATTATTTCGACTATTCTCCACTTCAATGGAATGTAGCTTCCATTGTTCTAAACTAGTATTAGGATCATTACACTCAAAATCGCCCTATCTTATATCAAAAACTTTTCAAAGCCCTCCGGCGGAATTCTAAGACCAGTTATATATACTACAAAGCTCAAAAAGTGGTTCCCAAATACCACTCAAGTATATGAGCTTCCCCGTCATGTTTCGAACAACTTCAAACATTATACTACTTTTGATCTTCATGTTTAAAACATGCCACACCCATAGTAATAAGAAGAAAACTATTTAGTATAATTATAATAACTTTAATTGTATTGGAACTGGTTTTCGAATTCTTATTTAAGTCGTGTTTCTCGTTTAATTTGAGAAGGCCTAAAGTACCGATTAGAAGAAGAAATAGTTATAAAGGAACTAGCTTATTTAAAAGAATTCCAAAACCAGTCCAGTAGATAAAACACTAGCGAAATGGTTTCTATAAGTTAGTTTGCTATAATAATGCTTGGTTTATGTTTCGAACACGATGTAAATTTCAAAACCAGTTCCATACATAAAAGACTAAGTAAAAGCACGGACAATAATTCCTAAGATGTTAAAATGTTCACCCCATGTTATAAACACAGGTTAGTGTTTTAGGTCAATTGCTTGGCTGTGTTTTAAACATACTTCTGTAACATCCAAGACAATTATGAATTGACTATTATATTTTAATTAGCTTCCAAATGATGGAACTGGTCTTCGAATTCTATATTTAGTCGTTGTTGTTAATTCGTATGAAAAGTCCCAAATGAAGGATACTTCTAGAAAATGAATTATAAATAATTAGCGTGTTTTAGAAAATTCGAAAACCAGTTCCATATACAACAAGGTAATTGAAACACAATGGCTTAATTAGATTTGTACAGAAATGCTTCTACCATGTTATAAACACAAGTTAATGTTTTGGGTGGTAAATGAATATCATGTTTATAACATTCGGTGGAACTTCCACGACAAAACCAAATAAGCCAAATCAATTGGAATATGATCTTATATATGGAACTGGTCTTAGATTTCTTGATTTATCTTTATCTAATATGTTGTGGTTGAATTAGTCTTTTGCTACCTACCATATAAATCGATGAAAAAGGATCTAGCTTATATATGGAACATTGAAGACCAGTTACATGTATTCAATTATATTTCAAAATCAATGAGATAGATTGGCTTATATGAGAGTAATTTCCCTGTGTTATAAACACATAAGTGTAAAGGGAATGAATCTAGAGTAGTGTTTATAACACGCGGGGGATATCCCAGAGAAAAAGTGTAATTTTGGGTGCGTTTCTGATACTTTAGTTTCATAGGAACTGGTGTCCGAATCTGCGATTCCTTCTTTAGTGTTCCGCTGTGACTATGTGGTGAAAATCGACGCCAGCGTAGAAATTCATAACAAAGGAACAAACTTAAATATTGGAATTCGAAAACTAGTTTCATAGACACAATACTTATGGAAATTAATCAAATATGTTCCCAAGCATAAGGTTTTAGCCGTTCATGTTATAAACACGTGTGAATAAATGACTGAATTCTTCATGCATGTTTATAACATAGGGGATTGGTACTAGAGATAAACCAATTTCATATTAACACTTCAAATATGTTCAGCCTATCCAAACTGGTCTCCGAATTCCGAGAAAACGTCTAGAAATGATTACGAGTCAAGTAATACGGGATTTAGGGGGTGAGGGCTTCACCCGTGTTTATAACACAAACCACAGATACCCTGAGAAATTTAGTAAGATAGATCGACTTGGAATTCTTTAAAGAATTCCAAACTAGTCATTGAATTTTATTATTTTGTCTAGTAATAGTTATTGCAAGGGGGGGAAAAGGTATGCGTCACGTGACGTGCCCGGGCAGACCCCTAGGTCATTGTGGGAGATGAACTAGATGGACTTATAATTTGAAATACTATCTACAGGTTGGTGGAACATAGGTTATATCTATGGTACAGACAGAATGGTTGGGATACTTGTATGAAGCCTGTAAATAACAAATAGATGTCAAAAATACAAAATGCGACCACGGAAACGATATTAGACTTCATGAAGATGATTAAAACCTGACACCTAAGAGCTCAGTAAGTATTTAAGTTTAGTTTAACACAATCTCGGAGTATAATTACCTGGATTAAGGGCTCAGCAATGTACAGACAGCAGAGATGGTCGAGGAGTGTGTCATTATTCGATGATATAATACTCAGATAACCATTGATGTAAGGGAAACATTTCCCTTGAGGCTGTGTATAGTTCTACGAACATTTTAAGTCAAAAATTATTATTATATCCTAAACCGTCGTGGAGTAATCGTTAAGTGGGTGCTACTCTAGCAAGATTTTACTTACCATGGCACTACTCAGACTTCAACATCCGCAAATGAACTTCGATGAAGATAAAAAAGATACCCAGAGATAATATAGTATTTAGAATGTACCACAATCAATTTCGCTGCTTGTCGTCATCTTGTTGTGAAGAAATCAAAAGGGGGGTGCTCATTTTACCCTAACTCTACATCTTCTCAGGAGATAATTACTTAAAATTAATCCCAGGAGACAGAGTAACTTTTCTTGAAAGGTAAATTAATTGATTAGAATAGATTGTAATAAAAAAGTGAAGCATAGATAGCTTCGTTGTGGCAAAATCATAAAGTGGTTGCTCAACTTCATATAGAGAAACCATTGTTTGAAGAATTAGGTTTCTTAGGTTCACTATAAACTTAAATAAGAAAATTTAGAGAGTCCTACAGTCAAAGGCTGTCCTTTAAGCTCATTTTTAATACAAAAACTAGTTTCCTCGTCGAGCATTTAACAAGTCACCGCTCATATCCTTGGTGGGATGTCATTAACATCAACATTCAATTACCAAGACGTATTGATATAGCAAAGGTAATACCTTTTCAGGGATATAATAGCCCGTATAATCCTTAAAATCTATACCCGACCTTAATAGCTTTATTGGTCGTTGAGGAATTGTCAAGTGGGTGCTTTACGACGCTAGGCAGATTTCACTTGACGGGGTATAAAGTTCCTAAGCAACGTCTGACATTGAAAGTACTTATACTTCAAGGGTCCTACTACCTTCTAATTTATTTAAATGTATGCCAAGTCGTCATAACTTTCTTCGTTATCAAGAAATCAACATGTCGGTGCCTATCCCCGCACCAAGATTCAACCTGGTCAGAAATTAACTTTATCAAATAACGTCCTACAGCAAAAGTAATACTACGTGGAGTATATATTGAGCTGCAAAATCATCTATCACACTACCTTTTATTCATAACTATCGTCGTCATATAAATATCGTCAAGTGGGTGCTCATACTTCTGTGTCGGACCAAATCTGGCCAAATTGAACTTTATCAAATAAGGTCATAAATCAAATATAGTACTATTTGAAGGGTCTCCTAGGCTTCTGATTCTTTTATAATACTTCTTTACTATTATACGTGTCGTAGTTATTGAAAAATCGTTAAGTGGGTGCTCATACTACTGTGCCAGACCAAAACCTAATCCAAATTCAACTTTGTCAAGTAAAGTCACAGAGCAAAGATAATACTACCCGGAAGGTCTCCTAAGTCTCAGATTTATATATAACACTTCCATTTTACAGTAGGTATCATCGTTATTGAAGAATCGTCAAGTGGGTGCTCAAAACCATACTCGTGATCGAATCTGGTCAAAATGAACTTTTTGGGATAACGTCCAACAGCCGAGAAAACACATTGCTTATGGTCTAGTAGATATAAGATTTACTAAAATCTATTAGTTAATCTTCTGTCTCTTCTAGTTGTTGAGTAAATGTCAAGTTCGAATCGTTCCTTTGACCCGCACCTGAATCCTCACCAAATCTTATTTTGTTTTAGGACAAGGGAATGAGGTTTTTACAACTCCTCTGAAGATAGCCTAACTTATACGACTCGTCAGGTAACATTATGGTGGTTATACCTATTGTCGCCGTCTCAAGTTTAGAGAAAACGTAAAGACATCCCAAACTGTGAACCTAATCCCACAGAACTTAGTTCTTGGAATAACCACTTACTGCAAATAGGATACCTTTTCAAATATACTACGGGCGTAAGGTCTCATATTCTTCAATTCTTGTTTCTCTACTGTTCGTCCTCATCCCAAAATCGTGAAGTTAGTACACTTCGTTATGACCTGGATCCAAATCTTCCAGGGATTCATTTTCTGAAAGTCATCATAATCCATATAAAAAGCTATGTGGAAGATTTGTTAGGTAAGGGAATTAGAATGCACTATGCTACATCTTAATAATCCTCACCGTCGTCTCATAATCATCTAGTGGGTGCTCTCTCACCTGGTTCACACGATTCGTCAGGATTTGGGAATTTTGAAACGACGTCAAGCATTAGATTTAAACTATTTTGGAGGATATTGTATTATTCCAATTTACTTAGCACTTGAATTAATTGTTATACCTGTCGTCGTCGTCTTGTAATCAAAGGGTGGGTGCTCACGTACCTGGTCAAGACCTTTTGTTCAGGACTCGGAATTCTCAAATCAACTCATACATTCATTTTAAAAGCAGCTCTGGGACGCTATGATCCCCGAATTTGATACAATCCTTTCCAAATTGGCATATCTATCATCGTCGCTTTGAGGTCAAAACCTTCGCGCTCTTCCTCGCTTCCGGTGACCTCTATTCCTCAAACATCGAAAGTTCTTAATGTTGTTTGATCTTAACCAGACCCACCATGGAGGATATAGAGCCTTTCAGTAGATATATGCACCAATTTTTATTCTCTTAGCGTTACTCAATGTCGAGTTATATTGAAGTTCGGGATTCTCTCCCCAGCCAAAGATCAAACCCCATAGAATCAAGTTCCTCCAAAACATCTCAGTGATAAATAAACAGTACCACAATAGCATTGAGTCTTTCATCCTTCCTCAGAAAGCAATTCCTGGACCATAGCTTGAATTTTGAGATGAGACGGGGGATCCAGACACCGAACTTCTCAGGATCGTCGAGATTTAAATTCATATAATAGCTCAGTACAGTCACTACCACTACGTTAAAATATTTCAGAGCTCTCGGTGATCCGTTAAAGCCTATTCCTGAAGTCATAAATAGTCTAGCTATAAAGCCGACGCTCATTCAATCTGTGACGGAGCATTTCCCTCGAAACAGAATTCCCTAACGCGGGAAGCAATCACGGCCAAATTCATACTCTGAGGGTCTTATACCTAATTCAGTAATTTTGTACTCTATTGCTGTCATTAACTTCATTCGTCGTTGCGAAACGTTCAAGTTCGATGTTCGTTGCTCCCACCAACTTCACCTCCCCCAAGTTTGAACTTCTAAACTCCCACAATGACCAACCGGCAATATGATTCAAGCATCATCAAACTCTCAAGTTCACCTAAAATGAGTCTTTCCTCTACAGTCAGTCCTTCCATCTAAAACATGTTTCGCATTGTCATGAGCAGGAGAATGATCACTTTATACTTTCTCGACGAGTAGCCTATTAAGTGGAAAGGAGATATCACTGCAAGAGCGCTGAAGCCTATAGACGGAGAGAAGCATATATGATTAAATTCAAATCATTTCAAAAGCTCATCTGTGGTCCATACAGAGCTTGATTCAAACCATCAACCCAGACTTGATGGTTCCTCAACAAAGTGACTAGCTGGAGCAACGAAACATGGTATGTTTGACTTATGGAGATTCAATGAATCTAAATGTGGACATTCGTACTGTGTATTAACTTCCTACCAAACCTTACTTTCAATAATCGATGCACGTCGGGCTACAATATAACTTAATGTCCTGCCATATGCTAATCCTACCTCAGCCTTAATGGGACACTCTAATGGCTGTTGAGTATTGAGTTGCAATTAGACCGAATGTTTCAATAGAAACTATGTTTTTGTGCGTCAAGATGATTATATTGCCTGGGCTTACCTTTTACCATATCATCGCCTAGGCTCATAGAAATTTCCAGCTCCTCTCGAACAAAGTCGGTTCCACTGGAGCTTACTTGGTATTGTCAGCGGACCTCATATATACGTATCAGCAGCAATCATAGTTTAATCCCTAACATCATTGACAAATTTGATTCATTTCTCATCCTACATATAGAAAGACACGAAGCCCATTCCCCCTGATTTCTTATGTACAAGTTGGCCTCCCCGGATGGTGAAGAATTTAGTCCCCTGATTCTTTCTAATCCTCACTTATTACTATCACTATCACTGGAAACGGGTTCCCTAGACTTAGATTATATGAGTCCACAGCGACTTATTCATCGCCTGGATCTGTCACCTGCCTTTGTCTTCCAATATCATGACTATGAACTCTCTGTTTGTGTTGTTCCAACTTCCAGAGTATCCTTCACTCGTTGATATAGCTATCTTTAGTTATACATACCGTTAAAAGGTTCTCCTTTTGATCATGGCTTCCTCTACTGAAATCATTCACCACTCAGCCAAGAAAAATGTACGCTGCATATGGTACTGTACTTAGTAATTCGAGATATATTTTGCTGTTGCGGCAGCTACTGGACAAGAAATTGATGGATACAGATAGGTTGACAAGAAACCTTTATCACAACCCAGGATAGCACGTCAAAATACACCACGTATGATGCGCATCTAACTGCAAGAGACTTACCGGCACGCGTTCATTTAACTTCGCTTCCAACTTCATTTTCCCCAAGACTATGATCATTCAATGATTATGAATGAGACTTGTATCGCCAAGTAAGTGCTTAAGAGAAGAGATGATAAAACACTGATGCCAGCGGACTACCCCTCGAGCTCAAATTCAATGATCAATGGGACTTGAGAACATCACTAAACTAGGGCCAAGCTCCTTATTAGGTATCTAAGCGCGAGGATCTTGGTAATATCCGTATGCTATGACATCAATATGTTTTGATATGCGAATGAACGGCCATTTACCTTACATCAATGGTGATTCTGGTCCATATGAGCTACTTAGCTTAGTATCCCAAACCATCACTAGGTCATGCAAACTTCTTACCCTCCAAATTGAATCAACACACAACTAGTCCTACGCTAAAGATACTTACTCATCCCTAACCAAAGATAAATCTAGGCCTTGCTAAAACTATGGCTTAACGGCAGTTCCATCTTAGATACCCTCCCCTCATAGCTCTTTGAGAATAACACGAGACAGCATTATTTAGCTGGGTGCGGAGGTTTTTAGGTGGATGTCTCGTCGAATGTACGCGGCAGTTGGATCCAAAACTAGAGGGATGAGGAACGTTGTGGAAACGAAAGAAAAGCGAGATCACAATAAATGGTGTCCGATTGGAGCAGCACCGAAAAAATATGTCGCCTGAGATACAATGCATTCGGTTACATGTGAACGAGACAATACTGGGCATGTAGGTACAGAGGACAGGCAAAAGCTATGAGTGCAGAGGCAGAGATGAATGAGGTAAAGGTACGTGATTGGAGTTGAAAGAATGGCGGCAGGAAGAATGGCATCGAGATATATTCCACTGGAAAGTATGGGACCAAACCTCAAATGCTCGATTGTTATGAACGAAAGATTATAACGAAGCAGAAAGTAAATCATAGCTTAAACATCAGCTGAGGTCATCAAAGTTTCACAAGAGATGCTGTTCAGTATAGTAGTAAAGAAAGAGTATATTCAGATATACCATGGTTACTATCGGAAAAGTAACAGTGAAGCTGCCAGTAGATCTCGATATGCCCATCTTATTGAGATCTAGACGTTCCCACATATACATCATTCCAAATCGCTCCTGAAACTCATTCAGCAGAGAATAGAACTAGATATAAAATTATGTTGAGCGGGAGACGATGGACTAGCTATAGTATCTTAAAGACTTCTCACTCATGATGTATCAAAGCCAGCGAACTATTTACTCTTCTTCAATATATGTTGACGGAAATTTACCGGTCTCCCTGAGTGGACTCAGTCAATGAAGCCTTCCATAAATCCCAACACCTTTACCAGGAATTTTCCCTCTTCCTGGTCTTAACATTGTTCTTCTGGCTGTAAAGTAGACTTCGTATTATTGAGCATGCTAGGGGAACTATATAACCATGTATGTCAGCAGCTATTAGGATCTCAATTTGCCATCGCTCCCTGTTCTTTCTACACTAGTTTCTCCTCGTCGTACATTAGCACGGGGAATCCTTTCCACAAATTGCATCTGGCACACTACCGACGTAGAATATGATTGTGCGAGTTCCGGTGGAGATTGCGGAGCTCATCAAGCTTTAGTTAGCCCGGCCCACAGCTATTCATCTTGCGAATTAGTACCATTTGAAAGTATAGGAAATTCAGACCCTCGTTTGCCAATTCACTCCTTAAATATGCCAGCATAATAGTTGATTCGGTATCTGCCATCCTCAGTGTAGTCTGCCAAAGGTCACCATACATTCCCTCCTGGTCCTCAAGCGTGCGCTATACTCCTTGTGGCATTTCTTACTTTGAGATCCATTACCGAAGCTTCAAAGCGGAAGCGGTGAAACTAGTGTCGAGTGTGCCAATAAACCTCGAGGTTTTTTATCTGCCAAATGTTATACTAGCGTTAGCAGGCTTTAAAGGAATATTCCAAAGACTACTCATCCAGTAGCAAGAATCATAACCATAGTAAAACTGTAAAGAAAACATCTGGATCATTGAATAGAACTTTCTCAATCAACACAACGGATCAAAGGCTCTCTATCAAAACAACAGACGGCCGAAATCCTTGGCATGAGCTCCGTCTGTAATCTTCTAAATTCTCGCCACCATTTCCGCTAAAGGTTTGTTTTCCTTATTGACGAGCTCTAAATCCCTTGTCGTCCGGGCGTGTCCGTTGACATGTTTCGTGGAGTCCTCTTCCGTTAATACTCCTATCGATCGTCTTGCTCTGGGAGCGGTCGTAATTATTCGACGCACCTGTTAATAATAGCCTGCTTGGCAGATCCTCCATCCGTTCAAGAACTGTTGAATCTCAACTTTTAATTAGCAAATTCCTACTGGCAGTTCTGTGACCTGGGACCTTCACTTTCACTAGAATCGTACCTACCTGAGTATATTAATGCCATCACTCAACACCATAACTAGCATTGCTTCTGGTACTCACAAACCCAACGAAATTTATCCATCAGCAGCACCGTTATCATCCCGCCCAGACTTATACCAAATACATGCATCAATTGTTCTGGTTCATCCGTCCGGTTCTGTTTCATTTGATGCGCCGCATTTTCTCAAGGTAGGCAACCACATTGTCCTGCACCCCCGACGATCCTCTGAACCCAAGTGCCAACCATGCTTCTCGATGAAATACTTGTGTCGGTATGGAGTGTATTAATATGTTTAAAGGTGGTCGACGTAAATAACCACTTTGTTTCAAATCCCCTCAACATCAGAATATACCAAACTGCGCTGCACCATGGATTTCTGCCCTAGGAACATTTTTTACCGTAAGACCATCGGGTAATTAAGAGGGAAGTAATCATCGCTTGTGCTTTTGTTCCCACTTTCCCAGGTCCCATTTCCAGACCTCTAGATCCCTTCAACTTTTATGTTTCCAAACCTCGCGACTTCCAAGACGGCAGAACCAATGCGTAAAGTATCAATATTCCTAGAATAAGAGAGGATCTATCTGTCATTTTGTGTTGTGTTAATACATTGGAACGTAACCATTGACGGTACAAACATGTCGAGTACCCGTCGGAAGGTTTTCTAAGGAGGATAGTCGAGTGTGCCGAATCCATTTTATATAAAATGACCTCATCCTGTAACTCAACCAATCTTTGCTTTAGATACATGAGATCTACAAGTCTGCCACCCAGACCAGGTAATTCATGTGTTATTCCTTATGCAAGCCTCCATTCTTATTCACCAATGTTGGGAAATTAGCCGAGACTTCCTATTTTTGTACCTCGCTGTAGAATCAACTCTTGTATCCGGGTTTACAGAGGAGGAGGTGACATTATCTGCCAACCAAATACGAAAAATCCCAATCGTGCTCACCAAAATAACGTAGCGCCCTTATATCTCAGTCCTAGCTTTGCAAACGTGGTCATGGGAGAGAAACTAATCTTCGACTTGAGGGCGCGAAACACCAGGACACAATTCAGAGAAGAAAAAATCAATTTGATAGACGTTTCAGTCGAAAGACCAACACCTTATCTCCGTAGTCAAGTGCGGTGTCATATTCGTTTGAATGTACTTTCCCTCCATGAATTCCCCAATCTTCGCATCTCCGACCTCAATGTTCTCATCCCACATGAGTTAAGCGCAGTGTGCCAATTTGAACCCTTTCCAGCCCACTACCCCAAGTATAGCAATGCAAGTAGGGTCAACGATACAAACCCATCGCTGGTGTCAGGTCGTCTCGCAGTCCAAAAAGTTCCAACTGCCGTGAGGCATATTCCTAGGGAAGTCCTAGTATACCGGAAAACCCTCGTCCTCGATGTGTATATCAATGCTTTATCCTTTCTGAAGACTCTCGACTCTTTTGATATGTGGCTAAGGTTAGGGAAAATATTTATTGGTGCAAGGGACTTCTGATGGAAAGGTTTCGCAATGCAAGATATTTGGGTAGGCGGAGTGTTCGTCATGTATGGCGAAAGTGGTGGAGGGTCTAGGAACTGGCATGCGCTCCTCAGGCGAAAATCGTAAACTTATTCCATGTGTAGTCAGTGTAGTGAAAGTGATTGAAGATTATGCAGAGTTTGTTATTGAAAGATGATGATTGCGAAGCCGTATTACTATAGTGGAGGGCAGCGGGGGATGGCGTTTTGGTTCGGGGATTGGACATTTTCTTTGCTGCGTGAAAACTCATGACTGGATGTATCAATATGATTGAACCGTTAATCGACCGGAGAACTTTCACAACCGCAGTCAAGAGAGGGCGTGAAGGCTGTTAGTTGTGTTCGTAGGGACCCGCAAGGTGATGGAGCGTCGAGATTATGAAGAACCTTCGCTTTTTGTATTCCGCGACATCACTCGACTCTCTCAATTCGCTGCTTGACACTCCTCCTCCTTATAATATAAATTTGTACTCATCACGGACAATAGGAGATCAGACGGCGCAAACCTTTTTGCGTCGTAGGTGGGGATTGAGCGGGAACTCGGCCATAGATAATGTGGGAACTCTGCCATGATAACCCCTCACCCCGTTCATATCCAGACTCTCAATCCTTATTCTCCCAAATCTGCTTATTATTTGATCTGAGCATGCACATTAGCACTCTCTAAATATCAAGAAACAAACGCGCTGAACACCACGAAACGCAAGTTGACATAACTTTTGCTCAATATCGAGAACCTGTCGCAAACCTCAAAAGGCCAGTCAACCGTAGCCTTCCTATCTCACTCTTTCATTAATGATCGAGTGCATCACAATATATCTTAGATGTTGTATCGCAATTTGACATGAAGGTATTGATTTTTAGTCCGGCCATTGATGTTGGCGATATTTAAGATCTAGGATAGATACCGGCCAATTGTCGCCATTCGCTCCTTCTAGCCATAATATTCTCTACCAAAGCTGCAGCGGACGTTTCGAAATCTGGCATAATCTCAAGACTGGTTCAACGCGATTCCTTCCTTGATTTTTTCCACGGTTGCTACCATTTCTCCTCGCACGTTGCGTCGCGAATAAGATTGTCGCAATGGAAGACGAATTCTGAGTCTGAAGGGTGTTCCAGCTCGCGCCATCGTAATTCATAAACGCCATGAAATCTGTGGAACATCCCTGGAACTTAGAGGATATGAAAACTAGAAGTATGGTGTACTAGCAGCATTCGCGTGGTTTCGTAGACAAATTCAAACAGTCAACAATCCACTTCCTTCAGACATCGGTGCGGGGCAAAAGGCAGTGTAGATAAATAATGAGTTGTAGCGGTACGCAACCTGTAATAATAATGCTGATTTGAAGTCTAAAAGTAGCAAGAACTGTAAGAGAGAGAAAACAAATTTGAATGTTATTCTAATGCACCAAATAACTAAACTGGGACTTGAAAGGTTTTGTTTATTCATGGATGATTCATCACATAGTCACGATTCACAGAATTAAAGATGTGTCACGGTCTTCCCGTGTCACAGCTTATGTCATTGAGCTTACTAGCCAGCCATGATGAGGTCATCAACGGTCTCGAGGTTGTCGTCTATACTAAATGCTTCATTGTAAGTTCTCTGGTTTTCGATATCTATAGGATCTAACAAAATACTCAAGACCTGTAGAACTTTTGACTCGCGACGGCAGAGCAAGATTGATAGCTGTATAAAGAAGTATGCCATTACCACATTTATCTATATAGCTTAAATACCCTATGCCAGCCTCCCACTTGGAACATAACCAGATGCTGAATACTCTGTAGGTATAACAACCGCGACGATGACTTTAAAATAGCACACGATAGATTGCTCATCCCATAGATCCATAACTTAATCAAATCGAAAACTTTGACCATCTCAAGCTGACTGCAATGGCAATTACTGGCAATACACTAACGATTTCACCAACTCCTGCAAAAGCTGGTGGGACTCGGAAGTCGATGGATGCTCCAGCAGCCAATAGAATGGCGAAAAGATTATACGCAAAAGACCAAACAAAGTTGAACATGATGCGGCGGAATGATTTTCGTGAGAGTTCTATGAGGACAAGTATACCGCGGAGATCTGGACGTGTTAAGACAACATCGGCGGCATTGCGTGCAACATCTGTGCCTTCACTCATGTGAACACCGATATTAGCACAGGCAAGAGCAATTGCATCATTAGTACCATCACCAATGAAAAGTATAACGAAGTTTGCGGAGGCCTTTAGTGTCTGAATGTAAGCTTGCTTTCCTTCTGGCGAGCAACCTGATAGAACATTAGACAATGGAATTCCAAGGCTTTCTGCAGTTTTATGAACAGCACCGACTTCATCACCACTGATGATACTTGTAGAAATTCCTTTAGAATGAAGTTTCAGCACTACTTGAGCAGCTTCTGGGCGCAGATTATCACTAAGTGCATAAACGGCTCGAAGAATGTTGTTGACAGTGAAGCACATGACCGTTGATCCGGAAGAAAGGAAATGTTGTAATTCCGGTGAGGAAGTAGCTTGCGTCCATTGTACATTCCCAGCACGAATTTCGTTGCCATTCCATTTACCCGAAACGCCCTTTCCTGGGACAGACTTTATATCGAGAACAGAGATTGGAGATACACCAAGAGATTTTAGGTGCTCAGTAATCGCTTGAGAAACAGGATGCTTGATCCCAGACACCAGCCCAAGCAAAACTGGCTTAATGTCTTCTGTTTGATTGTCAACATAACTACTTCCTTTTACGCTCAGGATTCCTATAGTTAGCGTGCCTGTCTTATCAAACACGACATGAGTGACATTTCTGGCTGTCTCTATAGAATCTGCTGACCTAAAGATAACTCCGTTGTTTGCACCAACACCTCCAGCAATAACAATAACCATAGGCACAGCAATTCCGATTGCGCATGGACATGAAATAATCATAACAGCGGTAGCATATGTAACTGCCTGGATAATAGCATCTGAGCTGCTCTTCTTCTGAGTGGCGATACCCACAGCGATCCAAATAACAAACGTAAGAATACTGATGAATATAATAACTGGTACGAAGTATCCAGCAATACGGTCAGCGATATCCTGCATCTTTGGCTTTGACAGCTTGGCTTCATCAACCATATTAGCAATGGTGCTAATAGTGTTTTCACCACAAATTCGACTTAATCGAATGTGCAAGATACCAGAACCATTGATGGAGCCAGCAATAGCAGACGAACCCTTACTCTTCGTCATCAAACTTGACTCTCCTGTAATCATTGACTCATCAATTTCAGATTCACCTGAAATGACTGTGCCATCAGTGATGACTTTCATTTCAGGCATAACCCGAAAGATATCACCATACTGAAGAAGGCGTACATCAATCTCTTTGGTAACCGTACCATCACTCCCAACTAAAATGGCTTTAGATGGCTGTAATGAGCGAATGGAAATGGACTGCATAGCCTTTTGTCGTACCGAAGCCGTGATGAATCTACCTAGCATGATCAGAGTCACTAGTAAAGTGCTGGTCTCGAAGAACTCATCTGTGGCCAAAGGCTTGCCTGCAACCAGTAGAGCAAAAGCAATAACCGAGAAAATGTAAGCTGTGCTGGTACTAAGAACAATAAGAAGATCCATCTCAATTACTCGTGCAAATATCAAACTTTTCAAGGCTGCAACATAGAAGGGTCCTGCGATAAACACTTGGATAATTGTTGCTAATACCAATGACACGGAGCTGTAAATTATTTTTTGTTCTGGAAGAGGAGCCCAAGCTAGAACCAAAACAGGCACAGTGAGGCATGCCGATATGAGTGTTGCCAGACCCGCTTGCCAAAAATGCTTGTTACCTGCTGAGATTGATGAATCTGGACGATTTGGTGCTAATTTGAGTTCCTTATCAAAAGCCTTTTCAACGATGTCTCGAGCTCCAATTATTCGAGGATCGTAAGTAATGGTGAGTGTCCCATCAGTAGTAGGATTAATGCTCAACACGCCAGGTGGCAACTTGCCAATCAAATTCTCCGAAAGTCCTGGTGACAAAATCTCTAGCTCATGACCCTCCTGGGTAAGTTTTCGGCATTCAAAGCCTGTAGCTTTTTGGAGCCGTAACACTGCTTCATTAACAGAAATCTGAGCCGAGCTGAAATAAAACTCTGCTCGTGATAAAACAAGGCTGGTTTTGATCTTAGAGACACCAGGAATGTTAGCGAGCGTCCGTTCAAGCTTGGTCTCGCAACCAGTGCAGGTCATTCCCTGGATGCTTAGAGCTACATGCTCCCTAATCAAGGAACCTTTCTCCAAATCCAGGTGGACGTCAGGAACTGGTGCCTGTAAAATTCTACTCTCTTTCGAGTCTGAATCGTCAGGGCAGCAATTGTTAGATGTTAAATCAGCTATAGCCGATGTTTCGCTGCAGCATTTTTTGTCACATGAAGTAGAAAATCTTGATATCATCAATTCTTCAAAACTATAATTCGTACCGGTGGAAAGACGACCTTTGTTGCATTCTTGTTCCGGTTGCTTTTTGTGTAGATCAGGAGGGACTACGCAACAGTAACCACCACCATTGCCACATATTGAAGGTGCTTCAGATGATTGACGACGACTAATAGTGCTGTTATTAGATCTAAGAGACTTGCATGACGTATTCTCTCCCTTCAAACAGCATGATTCGAGGTTCAAGGCAAAAAGCGCACGACAGATACATTCGAGAGCATCGAGAGTAGGCTGAAAGCGGGTCTTCGCTGACTGCATGTGCTTCTGGCATGGTCCTTTCTTGTTTTTTGTAGTTTTATTAGATTTTCCACAACAATCATCTCCCTTATCTATGCTTTGTTAGCTAACAATCCAGTTATGAGCGGGGATTTGAGGCTTACCATGTTCAGCAGTCGAAGTGCTCGTGGATTCACCACGAGAGCCACATGATTCATTGCATTCGCGATCTGCAATGCGAATGATACAGAGTTCTTTGACAATTAGTATTGATGTCGCAGTTAACGTTGACGTGGAGAAACTCACCATTACAGCAAGACTGCCCGAGGCTAGAAGAGTCTTTGCATACAACGCAAGGACTGACTGTCTTTGAATGCACCACATGTTTCGAAGCTTGGGCTTGCTTTAGAGGTTCAATCTCATTAACATTGCAGCAAGTGTCGTCGTCAATCTCCGGCTTCGACCTTGTAGGAGAGAGTTCAACGACCTGCGACCCTGTTACCGCACACGACTCTGCCGATTTACCTGATTTGCCCTTACAACAGGACGGAGACATCTTGAGGGTGCGAAATAAAAAATTTGAGGAGTTGTTGGGATATATTCGATACTATTATCGATATGTTGCTATTCCTCAATTCAAAATATTGCGCTCCAAGGCCTGAAGGTATCTTACTTTCTTGTGGACGTGCTTGGCAACGGAAGTCGATCCCCGGATAGTAAGGTGAATGCTTGGCGAATCATTCAAATATGAAAACAAGGGGCTAACGTCTAGGTCAAAGGCAGTACAGTTACAATTTAGGGTCGCGGCCTGAAGTTGTGGTCATGGAACTAATTATTACCTAAGCAGTCGTGACATCCACCTGTTGATCATTTGCGTAACTTTAAACTTACTGGTTTGTCAGCAGGTGGGTGCTGCCAGATTCCCCTTTAGAAGCACTAATTTAGCACCAACACTTGAAGCATAGGGTTCACCTCTGTCTTGTAGTAAACAATATCCATGAAGATTTGAGAGCATGGTGTTAGGCATAATGACACAGCAGGTGCGATTCTGGTGCAACCATCCATAGTTTCACTTATAAAATCTTACAATAATGATACGTCAGTGCATACACCAATTCGTTATTCCCTTCGTTTATTCATCTACCATCCCCCCAAACAATCAACCATAGTTTCTTGCAACCACTACACTCCTTAATAATTGAAGTGATAATAATCTCATCTTTGCTTATCAAAAAAGACGGTAGTAAAATATACACAACCTTAAGTGACAACAGAGTGGGGAAGAACAAGTTGGGAAGGACAAAGTGAGTATAATTGAACTCACTAGCGCCTTCCTGAAACTCTAGATACTTCTTCCCTTCGCCCATTCTACTTCTCCTTCTTCTTCATTACATCTCTCTTTTTTTTTCCAGATCATTCCTGGGACATTTAACTCATGTAATCTACACTACCACTCCCAGTCAATCATTGTGCATGATCTCGGGAGACTTTGGATACGTGTAAGTTATCTCTTTGTTTCAATGTACAGAATAATTCTAATAAATACAGTGGAGATATCATATGATGATAAACTGTCCAGTGTGAAGGAAGAGAATCGATCACTCAGAGAAGAAGTAAAAAAGCTCAAGGAGGAAATGAATCAATCCATCCGCTGCCAATCCTCATCCGTCCGAACCAAATCTTCTAAGTCTTTTATTCATTCTCCCTCATCCAAGCTCTATTCATCTCCTCCTACATTCGAAGAAGCTATACAAGATTTCCCGACTCCTCGTAATAAAACAAAACAGAATAAACCAATTGGTTCTGATGATAGATTCGCTGTTTATTCCTCTTGGAAGTCACCCGAAGGCACATATCAATCAAGTTATCTCAAACTGCCACGTCGTCTCAAACAACCATATCGTCTCAAGCAACAACTCTAACTCAAACACCAAAGGTTAATCAAAGAATTGGTCAATTTCGTCTCCTCTGTAGCCTCAAAAGGAAGACACGTCGGGACCCAACAGAAAGAGCTTTGACACCAGAAATAATCTAGGAGAAGAAGGAAGGAAAGAAGGAAAGGTGTCTACAGGGGATCCACCGAATGATCTGTGATTCTCTCCCGAAGTCATAAATTGGCCAGAGCAATCCAGATAACCATCGTCAAGTGACTTGGAGCGGGATGATGAAGAATAATGAATGATTGTAATTAGCATCGCAGTTTGGAGGGTTTCTTGGTGGGACATTTATCACCCACCATGTTCCGAAAGAAGGGTTCGCCTGCTATTGTAACTTTGACTTTGTACATTCTTACCACGTCCCACATTTCATTCATGTACCGCAAATCACTTCTTTAAATCCAATTGAACTCGTACAACTTACTTTAAGTTCATTCATTGCTTGATTTGTTATTTATAAAATCGTCATGCCTCAGAATCCACACGTCTAACAAACTCGACACCCAAAGAATCAATACATTGAATAGTTAGTGCCAAGTGATAATACACTTTCTCTAATGCCCATAACATTTTTCCACAGTGACTTGGGAGTCCTTGTCCCTCAATTAATCAATGTGAGGATTTTCATCATGAGGTTTCGGTCGCGGTGGAAAAGGGTTTGGGAACTTATGAACTTCTGTGCCCATTATTGAAATCGAATATGGAAGTTGATGTGACTTGATTGATGTGAGTTGATGGGAATGGATGAGGCAGGGATAAATAAGAACCAAGGTTGAAGTTCCAATGACCATGATAGAAATTTCTCATTCAGTTCAAATCAAGAAGGAATGAAATTGTCCGAGCCGACTAGCTTACTGTCTGTTTGATGTAAATCTGAATCATCGTAATTATGAATGGAAAGCAATAAAAATGAATAAAAACTCTGGAATGGAATGTTGACTCAATTGAAATTCAATGTTTGTATGATTTTCATGAATTTTCCGTTCCTGATCAACAACCATTATACCCATCCAGCAAAGATATCCACTGATTCCACCCAATATAAAGCAAAACACACTCAATTCCGTCTACTCCTAGATGTCAACTCCAAACATAGACATACTATCTAAAAGAGGTTAAGGTGATATGTTTGACCCCTTAACTCCATTTGCGTTCCCCGTATGTCTATTGCTTCTCCCTCTCTAGCTTTTTGCTTTCTGTCATCCTTCATAATGTGCTAGCAATAATTTTTTCCCTATCAAAGTAGAAATGAAAAATAAATAACCTAATGACCATAATAAAAAAAAAAATTGTGCCATGAGTAAGTGCCTGCCTTTAAAGATAAAAATATTAAAACAAAAGAAATCCCATCAGTGAGAATGCATGGGATTAGTTCTCATATAACTGTTGTGTTTTTGCTGCACTTTCCTGGGCAGCTTGACGGCGTGGTCTAGAAGGTTTCGCCGATTTCTTTTCGTTTTTGTTCGCTGTCGCGGTACCCTTGACCTTCTTTCTCGACTTGTCCGGTTTTTCATCGGACTTTCTCTTCTTCTCGTTTTTCGGGGTTGATCCGATTTTCTCGGAAGCTTTGGACTTTGGTGGGGTTGTGTCTGACGAAGGATCGTTTGGAGTGTCACTGGAACCTTCCATGACGACATCTTTACATGCAGTCCGATGATCCCAAGTCATTAGATGTTGACGATGTATCTTGTCCATCATCTTTCTCCAACTGAATGGGTCCTGTCATTTCAACATCCCCAGCTCCGCCAACCTCATCAAGTTCATTCACCCCCTGTGCACTTGTAATTGGTGTGGCACATCTCACTTCATCAGTGAGAGATGAAGTCGAAGGTGGAGTAACATGTCCGAATTCATCCGGTGATAGTGGGGCTTGGAGGTGGATAATGATACTTTAATTCATCGTGTACTGGCCAGTTTGATAGGGCGACATCTTCTTGTTCATTGGATGATGACGAACTTTGAATTTGAGAAGAAGAATCCGATTCTTGAATGTTATTTTCACCCTCAGCAGTCGCATTGGAAGTGTTCTGCTTTATTGAACTCAGTTAGCATCTAATTTTCATTGCCAAAGTACAAAATGAAAGACTTACTATCTTCATCCACCTTGGCTTGATCCAATCTCTTGAAAAAGAGTCTCATCCTCATTAATTCTTCGCCCAACTTGTTCTAACCTCGCCATTCGGAAATCGGTGTCTTGGCGGTAGCTTTGGCAGTCTTCATGCCCGATGCCCAAATACGATCATCCCTAGCCTCTATTAAAACTTTATTGCCAGTCGAGATGAGCTCCTTTCTGATATCCGCATTATGACTAAATTTGAAAAATAGTGTGTCGGCCATGATGTGCCTAGAAATCTCATTCCATCTGGAAACAGGCAGTTCCTTGATGGCGTTACTCAACTTCTTAGCTTCGAGACCGCTTCTAGCATGAGCAATCTGCATAAACCTTGAGCTGTCCTTGACAAGCCATGCTTTTCCCGCCTGAAAGTATCTATTAATGATATTAGTAGAGAATGAAAAAAGGTACATAGGGCTACTCACGCCTCTGCACAAGTGTAAGTAATCCCGTCATCATCCTGAAACTGCTCCATATAAAAGTTGCTCATATAATGATGTGGATCGCCAGGATTATGACCAGAAAACAACACTGCGTTGCTCGGCACCTTGTCCCCCCCTGCGTACCACACCGTAACCGAATCTTTGGAGGGGGGCCATCCTATTTTTCAAAGTCTAGTTAGTGACGTGCATTTGTTGACGTACGGGAGTAAGAAATGTAAATTCAAAGCATGAAGATCGCAGGACGTACCGTTTGCAGAGAGACTTTAAAGTAGATGTTGTGTCTTGTAAAATCTTAATGTCAAATGTTAGTACGGGGGAGGAAAGAGGTTTTGGTATGTTACCTTCGGGAAGAATAGGATGTTTTGTTAACTTACTGGTGAGATATAAAACTAGCTGCAGCTAACTGAGTTTCCAAATCTAGTACTCATTTAAGAGATAAAAGACAGTGAGTAGAATCTTTGTTGACGTCCGCGAGGAAAGACGATAGATCGACCGATTGTCGGTATTGTGCTAGAGTAAGAACTATAAAAGGAAGCTATTTGTTCACGTCTGTGATTTTGAAGTATAAAGAATAGAAAAGAAGGAAAGAAAATAAGTTGTAATGGAGAAGAAGTAAAGTAGATTGGGCGGGTTCAAGAGGAGTATATATAAGTATTTGTTATTGCGACGACGAGGTCTAGCGCAGTTGATGACGCGTTTAAATGGCATCAAGACTTCCCAATTAGGAAATATACTTACTCTCCATTCACTTCTTTTCCCATCAAAACAGTTTTGTACCCCGCAAGTTGAGCGGTTTCGGACTCACTAGCGTGTTTCTGTAGGTCTGCAAGTGTGACTTCACCTCGTTGTCTATCTCAACTTTCAGCTTTATAGACAACAACAATACAAACTTCAATTAATAATATCACCAAGTTTCACATCTCTATGGCTTTACTTTTCTCCAGTTCTTTGCCATATTAAATTGCTGCTATCAAACTTCCTTTAGCAAAACCAAAAAGATCCAGATCTGACTTCGAACTACCCTTTAACTTCTCTCCCAAGCATAAGATTTGCGAAAACTTGCTTCCAAAAGCCTTTGCTTCTCATTTGCAGATCCAGTGAGGTAGGTTATCATTCTTGCACTATCCTACCGCCAATTCTAGCGTCTGAAAGATTCAAAATCCTCGTTTTCAAACAATTTCCAAGCGGAAGTTCCGCGACTTTGTGGGCAAATTTGTATGGAAGAACGGCAGAATCTCCGTCAGTCTGTTTCTGAGCAGACTTGAAGAGATACTATACATTTGTTTAACAAGTAGTTATTCAATATTAAATTCCCGTACGTTGGCAAAGACCTCTCTCGAGAACTTTCCTCCCCCAATATGAAAAACTGCCAAACTTGGAAGTTTCCAACATGCTAGCATTGGCAATGCTATATTCGAAAGTCCCAAACTCACAGACGTAAACAAGAGTGCTAATTATTTGTTTTCCGATCAAGATCCAGACAATATGGCAGGCTCCCCCCCATTGGACATGGTTTACGACTCCTCATACACCGACTGCCGTTTTCGATGGGACAATGAAGACATGCGACAGAAACCGGGATCCGCAAAGGAAATCAATTTTGGATTTTACAAGGCTGTCGGAGTTCAAAACCTGACTGCGGCCACAATAGCCGAGGAGATCAAGGAGGCTAGGGAAAAAAATCCAGAAGGTGTATTGATTGCTGGCTTTAGTATCGATAACATGGCACATGTTGCGGGATATTTGAATTTCAAGGATTCGGCTGTAACGGTCAAGTGGTTTGAGGATGAGGATAAACTTCCAAGTATCTTGGAGAACTGGAGATACCATAAACAGTCGGCTTTTGGTTGTCCGGTTCGGGATGGAATCAAGCCATCTGACAAAGAGTTTGGTGCAGAAAAGCTTTTCAAGTTTATCATGAATTTGACGCCAAAGCAAACCGCCTGTGTCATTGGTGACAAATTCCCTGTCACACATGTCATGTTGGATGTGAAAAACACACAAGACGATCCTGGCTTCATATCGTACCTCAATGCCATGCATCGGGTAATTTCCACTTACTCTGAGCATTTCCCTGATGATACTCCGACAAATCCCAGAGAAATCCACAGTCGGGAGAATTGGTATCGGGCCCTCATGACCTTGAGAGTATACTGGTCCACGCACAGAGAGGCAAGAGCTCCACGCAAGAAGAGTCTGGTTGTCAGAGTAGCAGTCAAACCATTATGGATCGATTTGGACCATGTGAAAGGAAATGGCAGTGCTGATGTAGATGAAAATGCCGATTACGCGAATTACAAGGAGAAGGAATTCGATGACATATTCAACCTAGAAAACGACGGAAGTGTGTGTGGAGACGATCATGGAGAACATACAGAGAATTTCAACGTTCAAGAAGTCGAGAATTTACACATACAACTTAACAGAACTGGGGATATCTCAAAGGAGGCTAAGGATAGAGCGCAGAGAGCCAACCGACAAGAACGAAAGCCAGTGACGGAAGAGCAATTGAGAGTGTACATTTCCAATATGCGAGAGAACATGAAGAAATGGATGGCTGAAACAAAGGCTGTGGAGGGTCCCACCAAGGATATCGCGAGTGACACAATTTCCTGAAGAAGACGATAGATTTCACGGATGTCATGGATTCGGTTGGTGAACTCAGCAACGCAGAAAAGACTGAGCTTGAAAACGGAAAGCAAAATTTCTTTGCCATTCTGGAAAAGATGTCGACAGCTACCGCGGAACCAATGTCGTTCGTAGAATCTTGTCAAGATCACGGTATTGATTTCTCAGATCCGCACAACATCAAAATCGAGGGAACGAATCTAACTCCATTCCCTCACCAAGTCATCGGTAAGTTATTATTATTTTGACAACTGTATACTAACTCTTTACAGATATGGCATGGTTAGCTAGAATGGAGAAAGGCTTCTTTGGAGGTGGTATATTGGCAGGAGAGTGCGGTTCCGGCAAAACCGTCATAATCTTCTTGTTGATACTCATGGTCCACAAAAAGTTGAAGGCCAATGGATGCAAGGAACATTTTGCGACGTTGATCATAGTTCCATCTGCAGTTGTTGATGTCTGGTATCAGGATTTCATCAAGTTCTTTAGTGATGCTTTGATTTGCCGCATCTTTTACGGTGGACCGGGCAATATGGATTCGGATCGAGAGAAGTGTTTCGTAGGAACACACATTGAGGATCTTGATAAGGAATTAGAAGATCTAGATCCTATTAATTCAGATGTAAGTTTACCCACACACGCAAACAATGACTCGATTAACACGTTTATAGACTTCCAAAACCTTCTTCCTAACCTCATACACCACCTTTGCTCGTAGAGCAATGAGAGTCACCGAGACTAATATGAAAGGCAAAGGCAAACCCAAGTCGAAAGAAGTTAATTACATGAGTGACGAAGAGGGGGTCGACAAGATGGATCCATTGGCCGGTCAGGACGAAAGAGTTTTACGAAAATATGAACTCACCTTGAAGAACAATGGAAAGCTTGGGAGAGTTGTTGCGGATGAAGCGCATTTAATCAAGAACCCTTGCACGTTGGCAGCGGATGCTATTCACAAGCTCCAAATTGAGAGAACAACTTTAGTAACGGCCACGCCAATGATCAACAGAATCAATGACGCTCGGGGTCTTTTAATTCAGTTGGTTAAGGTAAAGGAATTACCCCTTAACCTACCTATTACTGTCCAAGGTCTAGTCTCAATGTACAGAGAGGGGTTTAATCCTTTAGTGGATTTACCTCTAGAGGAAGATGGAGTTCCGGCAAGACTCATCGTCCCAAAAACAGATGAACAACCGGAAGTGGTGAGATTATACAAGGCAATAAAAGCAGGTTGTCCTTTGCATATGCTTTGCCCGAAAGCTTTCCTGACGGTCGGTACAAAGTCGGAATGGGAACCTAGCGTTGCAAGGTTGGTTTTGCGACCGATATTAAAGCTTATCCAAAGACGTAGATTGATGAGCAACTCATTCGAAACCACGAATGGAATCATGGAGACACCGGGTAAAGATATACCTCATTATACCGTGAAGACCCTCAAGCTTAGGATGAGACCTAATCATAATATCTATTATCACAACACGACTTCGGAATGGGAGAAGAATTTGTTTGTCTCAAATGAGGTTGGTGTTCCTATTACCAGCGTCAAAAACCCAAATTCAATCTCCGAGGGAACAATCAACATGGAGGCATATCGTGGCCTTCAACTGTCTAGTTTTGATGGACAGTTGACGCAATTGGTCAAGAGAAAGGTTAAGGATGTACCTGCCGGTACGGCTAAGGAAGTTAGGAGTTGGTATGACCGTGATGATGATCATGGTATTACTTATAAATATCATCGAACACGTCCAAAGGAGGCATATTACATTACACCTCCCACCAACCGATTACACATGGCGACAACTTCTACTGGTTTGTCTCCAAGGCAAAGGGAGAAAGATGCTTGGCTTTCTTCAATTGGCCAATGTCCCAATGGTAAGTTTAACATCCAGTTATTAATGACATTATACTTATTGAATAATAGGGCAGCTGAAGGTGTTCTGGTTCTGCTAGGATTTAAAGTCATGTCCATCATAGCTAATCACACGACTGAAGAACGCCGTAAGGCCATCGAACGATTCAATAACCCGGATCATGTTGTCGACGTGATGTTGGTTGGTTTCCGTATTGGAAGTTACGGCTTAAACTTTCATCACGCATGTTGCAAGATGATCGTTAGCGAATATCCCAACTCACTCGATATATTGCTTCAGGTGTTTGGACGTTTACACAGACTTGATCAGAAGAAGGCGCAGGAAATTCTCATCCTTTTCCTCGAAGGTAGCTTCGATGAGAGACTAAGAAATGACATAGCAAAGAAGTTCATTGCGAAGCTTATCGCGGAAGGAGAGTTTGGTGGTGTCGGAGAGAAAGACTTGGTCAAGGAAGCAAGAAAGTTTATCTCTGATCTTTTAGGTGAATCTTAGGAATGGAATGAGATATCTAGGTTTGGGCATTGGTGGAGTGGCGATGAAGATTTTTTTTCTTCTTTTCTCCTTTGGAAGGTAGTTATAAAATCCACTTGGTAAAGTTGATTAGCCCTAATCTAATTCATCAATTACCCAATACAGAACATACTAACATCAATAACAACCTCATTTGTTGACGTATGTGAAGACAATCATGATTCTCGAGATTCAATAGACATACCCCTCCTCAACATTCCCTTTTCATTCACTAAATTACCTATTACTATACGTTTATCCCTCTTCTAACGCGTCATTAATTTAAATCGGGTTTCCATTTACGAAGTTACCGGCGATCTCTCCGATAACGTCCATGTTGAAAATGATAGGATGATTTGATAGATAAGGGAGTTTTGTAAAAGAGATGGATTTAGTGTGAGAAGGGGGGGAGAGGTCTTTAAGCATCCTCGAAAATCTCAATAGCATGGTTAGTTTAGTAAATCAGCAATGGAAAACACCTGTTCCAGGTTCCAGCTTGGATTCATGGGCTCAAAGCAATCGTCGTACCAGAATGGTCAATTTCCATTTACTCTAACATTCAAACATTCAAGAGGGAACTTACCTTGACACTGAGGATCTTCAAGAATTTTTGAAGTCTTTGAGCATCGACGAAGGACGAAATCTTCTTTTTGCGGCCGCCGTCGATGTTGCTACCTCCTACAAGCACATCGAATTCATGAACAACCCTGAAGTTCGTGCAAATCTCTACAATAAACTTCTCCCACTCGGAACCATCAGCACATACACCGGTGTTACTCAACCATCCGCTGCAATTCTAGTCTTCTATTAAACAATAAAGTAAATGTGAAATTTCTTCTGATAAAGTACTAGTAACAAGCAAACTTCGGATGGATATATATGCAAGTATATTTTGTACTGGTAGACAGATTTGATTGATGGTAGGTAAACTTTAAATGAATACAAATGCGAGTACATTTGGAGAAACACAGCACATGCATTGACAGATAGATCTGTCAGATGGTTAAAGATGCTGATGCGTTTTGAAGATCTGCATATATATTGACAAATAGACTTAAACGATGGCAAGCAAACTTAGAATAGCTGCATGAAGATGATGACAAGTAGAAGTGCGTCGAAAGTGTTTTGAATACAGATTTTGATATGAGTTGTGTTCATCGAGGTAATCGAGGTACGATGAATATGTGATGTGAAAGGATGAAGATTCTTTAAAATGTAATGTTTGTAGAGGGAATAAATGAAAAGAAAACGAGAAAAACGAGCTTATATATAAGATTGCAAACCAAATGAAATCTAATACTTTTTGGAAATAGTCTAATGTTCAACAAGAATCCTTATCAAGCCGAGCTCATTTGGAGGGGTTAAATTGCACTTGAATAATCTATGGGTTGCGGATATCTATAGGTTATCCGCCCCGCAGGTTACCTATTAGGCCTCCAACACAACCTACAGAGCCCCATTGGGATTTTGAATAATCCGTAAATAATATTCCTCAGGTTACCCATTCAGATTCTCCAATTACCCACCCCGCGAAGGCCCGTTGCACAACCTAGGAGAGGTAAATGCAGTTGTAGAGAATGATTTTGTTCCTATTATGTATCCGCAATGTCCCTAGCACCATACAGTATGAGTGTGGCTCCAATGTCACAATAGCGTAACTCAATGACACATCAATATACTATAGGTTGTCGTGTACGATTTAATGAGTTGCGGTTCCTATTCTATAGGCTTAGCATCACTAAATTGCGACGCCTTCACGTCCGACGACACCATTAATCAATTCAGGAAATCAAAAGTCTCATCGGTCATATCATAAGTACAATCGTAGATTGAGAAGTACGCCTGCTGTGAGTATTCACTAGTTTCAACCATTGATCATCTTCATCACTTTTGAACCCTGAATTATATAGAGGCCCGTCTGACGCATTCATTCGTTTCCTGGTTTAAAATCGCAGTAGAAAAGACAAATATATATATATATATAAGATTATGAATTAATATTCAAACTTTCAATTGAACCAACAACCCCCAATCAAATCGTTAGGTAAAATGACATGTTAACGAATGTTGGAGCAGCTTAAACACAAGAGGCTTACATCTCATCTATCCAGCTACAAAATAGTTCCAGGCTTATACCAAAGTAATGAGTTCAACAAGCATTTCCATGTCCTGAATGAGCAAACCTTCACAGTAGAGAAGTTCTTCCCATCACCATGAAAACTCTTCACTATGTAATTCCAAACCCGGCCCATTTATTGTGATACACTTAGCAACCGCCGACCTTGTACTTTTCATCAAAGATCCAGGACCGCAAGCAACAACTGCTACCCTTTGACTATCATCGCAACCTTGTGCAACATTCTGAATAATATTCAATACATCAGGTCGGCCACTGGCTATCATCAATGAATTTTCTTCAACCCTGTTTATGGAATTAGTTTCTTTTGTGGTGGTAATCTTTTCCAAGTCTTCAAGTTCTTGTGGCTTATGCTCATTATTACCATGGACAGTTACTGGAGAAACTTTGACTGATAGATTATCTTTCCCAGAAAGACTGTTGCTTAAAGTCCTATCTGATCCACTGAAAGCCTTATTTGCAACATTTCCTGTGCAGAAAAGCCGCACGATGACATTTGGTGATGAATTCAGCTCTTGCAATTCATTACTGAACCAACTGACGGTGCCTAATTAAGATCATTAAGTGATAATTCGGCGTGAATGACAAGATCAAGCATACCTTCTTCACGAACGACCCATATGAATTCAAGGACAGTGTTAGACACGGCCGTATTCTTTGCAAGTCTATGCATGGTTTCGATAGCAGTGCCAAAAGTAAAAGCACCGCCTGAGCCACCAGCGATGAAAATGACCTTATCATAGCGTGAAAATTCCACCACTGATCCATAAGGACCATCAATCGAGGCACGAAGTTTTACACCGGGATTTTTTATTGCCAAATTATGAAGGTCATTTGTAAACCCATCACAAGCAGCTACAACGAAACCAATCCCCTTAGCACCATCAACAGAAGCAATAGTAAAAGGATGAGTCTCGATTGCACGAATAGCCGGAATCCACAAGAAAGCGTGGGTTCCCGATTCGATGAACTTGGATGATCTATGCATCAAAACTCGAGTACCCCCATTTGGTAACGGTGTAAGAGTGACAAAATTTCCAAAGAAATAGTAACAAAGGTAACTGAGTCGCAGCAAACGATCAAAAAACCATATGGCCGATGCAACAAATATCATGTATACAGTGTGGTCAGAAATTTTTGGTCTATGCATAGCAACCGTAATAAGTATGAGTAAGTACATCACAATATGAACGATATACCAGATTTCATATTGCATCCTGTAAATGAAAAGAGAAGTAAAGAGGATTATTAGCATAGCAATTCCAGCAACTATACCGAAAATTTGGTGCTTTTCAAGTAATGTATCGTAAGAATTGGACTGTGCTTCATAGATAATATAGAAAATGGCGTGAAGAGTAGACCAAAGAATGGTACCATATCCTGCGAGCTTGTGGAAGACTCTGAGACTTTCGTAAGAGTAATTCGTTAAAAATGCGAGGGGTGTATTCTTAAGTGCTAGGAAGGTAATGAAGGTAATATGAGCTGCAGCAACCCTTTATGAGAATTAGCTAATACGTATACCCAGGACTAGGGCACTATGTGATGATGTACTTACCAACCTAGTCGCTTTGCAAAATTATTGTACTTTGGCCAGCCCCCTACATCTTTAAAGGTAACGGCAAGTATTGTTGCAGTATATACGAGGAAGATGATGGAGTGTCCAATCGATGTAAAACCCCAAATCTTTTGTATAAAAACTTTCCTCAATGACCTGTCGACCAGATATATATTAGGAAATGGTCTCTGATATTCATCAATTGGTAAAACAGACCTTGTAATAGTAACTAGCACTTTAATGGCCTTAGGTTTGTTCCTCGGTGTATATCGAATATAAAGAAAACGAATCCATTTGGATAGAATAAAAAGAGCCATAATTGCTGCCATAGCAGCAGCGAAGTACTTAACGGCGTTACGATTCCTCTTCCTCCTTAGAATCTTCGCGGCGGCTTTGGCAGCTTTTGCCGCAGGACTGTCCTTTGGTTCATTTTCGCTCATGATTGATTTGGATGAAGGTATAACAAAAGTAGAAATGGAACAGAAGACAAGGAAGAAATTAAGATGGCAAGCATATTCAGTTATAGAAGAAAAAATATCCATAAGACTTCGGAGATGTTCATCATTTACGCTCAAAGTACAACTATAGATGTACAATGCAAGGAAATATCCTGGAAGTATCCATTCTAGATTCAGTACTTGCAACTAAGATTAGTAGTTCCTCACTCATCAGCCATATTTTAATATACTTCGCTGAGAATTCTAAAGACTTAAAGTATGGAACACAAACTAATTAGATCTTCAATCAGATAAAACGGCAACACAAATAAGTTTTTATCATATCTTATCAGATGGCACTAAGATCAAAACAAGCGGACATTCCTTGAGTCCGAAGTAAACAGGGATCATGGTAAAAGTCTTGTTTTGGAGGCCAGTGACAACCTCTCACATCATGGTTGGTTGAAAAGTCTAAACTCTCAAGTAGAAAACTCGTCTAGTTGACACTCGTTCGATTTCACGAATACCAAGCTTTTGAAGGGTTATTCTATGACCAATTTTCCTTCTAAAAGACAAAGAGAAAAAGCTAATTTCTCGCTCTCTTGCTTAATCCAACCCCACTTCTACAGGCAAGCAAAAGGTAAAGGTTGTACTTAATCAACTACTTTTCACTTGAAGGCAGAGAATTTGTGGTATCGTAAAATAGACATTTAATAGAAGATGGGAGGTTATTGACCAGTTACATTGAGGTTGATAATATCAAGGTGTGGTTTAAAAGTTAAAATTTTGACATAAATTTCTCCCCAGTAGCCTAGGATTGTCCTACTAACCTCTTTCAACAACATTCAGTACCAGTGTTATCGTCCAGAGGCGACGCTATGAATCCACAATAAATTGACACTTGGTGAAGAGCCAATCGAACGTTGACTACCGGTTGACCGCCCCACTAGCTAATGTCTTTTTATCGCTTTTCCTACTCGTGCCTCCAGAAAGTATGAACATCAAACAGCGGCGAAACCAGGGTATCCCGATTGAAGTTTACCACATTCTGGTACGCGCATGAAGCTTCAAAGTTGCATACTTTTTGACGTACGAGTAGTGATGTCCCATCCTTTGAGTGACAAACTGAGCTGACGACATCACTTCAAACTACTTCAAAAAGCCCGACGCATAGCTACGGTATGAATAACAATCTTTAGACCCAGTTCGTCAGAAACGTAGACAATCTGGTAGTTTGACCGGGATCTGTTCTTGAAAAGTATCAGGTAGTAGTCTTGCCAGAAATCGCAATAAGAGAAATCCCCAACTATTTCCATATGCAGTCGATGATGCTCGGTCAAATATCTCCAAAATAGATTGCGTGAAGAGTGTAAAGAGCTGTATTATATGGCCATAGATATGGACTGTGGTTGAAGTGATGGGATGAATATGTCCACAGCGGAAGGATATCCCATATTAGAGTCACAAGATGAACCAAATGACAACAAATTTTAGCCATGCCACGATAATGAAGGAATCTTAAAGTATGATGATGGATTTGTAAACTTCTTCAAGTCAAGTGATAGTGAGAAACATGTCAATAGGTAAGAATGTTTCACTGAACCGCACAATGAGCTACGTATACTTGATATGACCCTTGTTTTCCAATAATAAATATTCTATCAGGAACTAATTCATGATTGATTTCTAACCAAGTGAGTCATTATCTAGGTAATTTAGATCTCACTCGGGTCGGTAAGCTTTCAGTAGTAAACAATTTGGGAATGTATTTTCCGTCGTTTTCCACAGCCCCTTTCAAATGCATTCTAGGCAGCCCTGAAGCGAAGAGAGAAAATCGGTATTACAACCAATAAGATATCATAAGGTCGAAGCGAGTGAAAGAATGAATATAAATGACGTTTGCACGAGGTATCTTCGTACATCTATTAATTAAGGCTGACTGTGCCGTCATATACCAGCTTTGGTCATCCCACTTAATAATCTCGCATTTATCAGCAAATTCTCCAAACGTCATGGGTAGGTCGTATCGTGATATCGTAATTGTGATTGAGGCCGTAGTTATACGCGAAATGGTTAACTATTCAATGCCAATTATCGTGAGATTTTAGGCAACTGCGCACCTAGTTTACAGTAACTAAACACTTGATCTTCAACATAATCAACTTAGGATAGATGTGAAAGACTTCCGAAAGAGCTAACCTATAGAAGATGGTCCCTTGCAGAGGCTTATTCTCGCTAATCTGTGCCGTTCCCCACGCCCAATGAATGCAAGCTTACCGTTTCAAACGAAAATAATATCGGTAAGGCTGCTAAGCTTTTACCGTAATATTGGAAAAGATACGAAATCACGAGTCAGCTCGCCTGTAAGCTTATAGGAATGAATACTATCCTACCTGGCGAGTTTTCAGTGGCGGTGTGTATTCTGCCTCCACGGTTGGGAAGTGCGAGGTCCCTGTTAGAACTTATTCCTTTCAGCTTTTACGCAAGCCTCTTATGTCTCGGTGTGGTGAAAAGATAATATGACTGCTGAGTGGTGACGACGAGAGTGGAAATTTGGCTTCTAGTGTAGGATTGTGTATAAAGTCAACTTCATTCCCACAAGAAGTCTCAATTACTACATAAACCTCACATTCAACCATTTCTGTCCTCAATAATAATATAATTATACACCAAACACAACTTTACTCAAAAGAAACCAAACAACATGGCTCAAGTATAAAACAAGATAGTTCTACTCTTGAGGATAATCAACTGACAACCTTCTTAGAGCAACGGCGTTATGCAGGAACCGGCCATCACCACGATGAATGGTGCTCCCATTTTGAAGCCAGCATCTACTCAGAGAATTGGTAATCAACTTAGAGCCACTCTTTTACTTCAAGATATCAATCTCTTGGAATTAATTCAACACATCACTCATGAGAGAATCCCAGAACGGTAAGCTAACTCATATTCCAACGTAATAATCTTGGCTAATCAATCATATCTAGTGTCGTCCACGCCAGAGGCACTAGCGCTCATGGATACTTTGAGGTCACAGATGATATCTCAGATGTCACTTCCGCGGCTTTTCTCAACAAGGTTGGGAAGAAGACCGAACTATTCTGTCGATTCTCTACTGTAGCTGGTCGAGCAGAATCAGCCGAAACTGTTCGGGATACTCGTGGATTTGCCTTCAAGATGTTTACTGAGGAGGGTAATTTAGATTGGTTATTCCTTAGCACTGTAAGTCAATCCCGTCTGTCTATTTGAAAAAATTCGAAAAGCTCATGTCATAGCCTGTCTTTCCAATTCGAGATGGAGCCAAATTCCCATCCTTCACCCATGCAACTAAAAAGAACCCACGAAGTGGTCTACCTGACCACAAGGCATTTTGGGAGTATGTTTTCGATCTTTGTTGTGCTTTTGACAGACTTCTGACTTGTATAGTTACTTCACTCATAACCAAGAGGGAATTCACTTCCTCATGTTTCTATTCAGTGATCGTGCTACACCGGTTGATTTCCAGCATGCCGACATTTTCAGTATTAACACGTACAAGTTCACCAAATCAGATGGTTCTTTCACATATGTTAAAATTCACCTCAAAACTAACCAAGGAGTGAAAAACTTCACGCAGGATGAGGCGAATCAAAAGGCTGGTGTAGATCCAGACTTCCAAACTCGTCGTCTTTATGAAGATATCGAAAATATAAAGTTTCCATCGTGGGATGTTTATGCTCAGATCATTGACCCAGTTAAGGCTGAGAATTATCACATCAATATCTTCGACGCTACTAAAACATTTCCATTTTCAGAATTCCCTCTTCGCAAATTCGGCAAAATTACACTAAACAGAAACGTAGACAATTTCTTCGCCGAACAAGAGCAAAGTGCTTTCAGTCCAACAAATCTCGTCCCTGGATGGGCTCTGACTCCTGACCCAAGTAAGTTATTCTTTTACAGTCAACAAGAACTATCTTGTTATGTTCGTTATGATATTAACAAATTTACAGTCATTCAAACGCGTGCTCTTGCCTACGCAGATACGCAAAGATATCGCCTTGGAGCTAACTTCATTCAATTACCTGTTAATGCTCCCCACAATAAACCATTCAATCCTGTCATACGGGATGGAGCTGCTGTTATCAATGGTAACCTCGGTGGTACTGAAAATTACTTTCCATCATCTTTCTATAACGTTGGAGTAGCGGCACAATATGCACAACCTGATGAGGAACAATTTCAAGGGACTGTTGTCAACTTTGAGAGTCAAGTCGTTGATGCAGACTACCTGCAGCCAAGAATCTTTTGGGAGAAAACACTGGCTAGCGAGCCAGGTCAACAAGATAACTTCATTAGTAACGTTGCGGGTCATTTAAGCGCTGTTACTGGAGATAAGGGACTTCAGGTTAGACAAGCAGTTTATGGTATGTAATCTAATCAAGGCTCAACTCCATGTACTAACATACATGTAGAAATGTTCGGCAAGGTCAATGCAGATCTTGGAAAGCGTATTCAAACTTCAACTGAGGCATTGATCAAGCAAAATGAGACAGGTACTATGACCAACGGCATGGAAAATGTCAAAATCAACAAAAATGGAATTCCAAATGGTAATAGCCATAACAGTGGTATGTTCGCTCATAAGAATTGGGACTAGAAGGTGTGGGCACTTTTGTATTTGTAGTTGTATGCTGGAGATTGAAATGAGTGGAGTCCCTTTTCTGAATTCAACGGTTTATGTAGTAGTAAATAATGGGATGTACTTTCCTCATTCACATGAAAGAGAAGAAATAGAAGAAGGGGATAGCTTTAATACATTTTGTTTTTGCATGGCGCCTTGTATGTGAGTATTGGCAAACGAGACAAGGGAATTGACAATCTGGTATTATTGAGGCGGCCAGCTTCTGCCTAACAGAGACAAAATTTGAAGGCTTTATTTCCAAGGACTGCTCATGCCCCTGTCATGCTAGTGAATAGACCTGGCAGGCTAAAGAATTCAAAAAAGTATCGGTAATCAAACGGTGACACCAACACATCAAGAATTGTGATTAACGTGAGACCACAGCGGGATTCAGAATGGTATGAATTCCTGAGTTTCTTTTCGTGTTTTCAAGAATAACAAGTTGCTTTGGCAAGGTCTCCAAAGCTTAAGCCAAATGAAGAGCGAGGAACTTGTCCGCAACTTTGGGCATCCCCTACTTTCTTTCAGTTAGCTCAACGGCATTAGACGGAGCAATCAATGGAAAGAATGAACTTTGATCTCTGAAACGCAAAAGCTCCTGGTCAAAAATGATTTAAATTCTATTATGCGTTATGTCGTATCGAATTTGTAAAGCTCTCGAAAAGTACAATCAATTGACACGAATCCTTGACGGTTCCCAAGTCTCCATTAGCTGGTTCTGGTCCTCTTACGCGAAGACTCAGATACTCAAAGCTGTCATTTATGTACGATGCATTGATGGTAGAATGGGATGGAAACTATCAAATTGTATATGGAGCAGGATGGGAATAGATACTAATGGCATGAGATGCTTTAGATCATTTGTCCCAGCTTAAACTGTGAATTGGCTTTGACCACATTTGGAAATGGCCATCAAGAAATACGTGAGCGAGGCAGACAGGTTTTAATAATGGATAATAAGTAAGAGAAATTAATAAAAGGCTTTAGAAATATTATTCTTTGTTTCGCCGCGCCTAACCATATGCATGTCCGGTAAATCCTGGTATATGCCCACAAAATTCCAAACGCCTAAACTAGTAATCACCAACTACGAAAGTATTTCTGGTGTCAAACAATGCCCACATCTATCATGATGTGTACCATGAAGGAGCGGGCATCGATAGATCCTGCTGAGAATAATTTGAATCGACAGGCAGAGAGTCATAAGTTCCTGCCGGTGGGATATGGTATGGTTCAAATTGATTAGACTGTTCCTTATAGCCTCCTCCAAACAACGAATAATGTATATGTTGCTGACTATCCCATTGCGGTGCTGGGGACTGCCAACCTGATTGATCGTGTTCTACTTGAACAGTACTCCGCGGTTCCTGAGAATTATACGCAATGCCGTCATGAGCAACCACTCTCTCAAACACCGCTGCTCTTTCATCTTGCATTTCTTTTCGTTTCGTCTCTAAAACTTTCTTCCTCTCCCCAACTTCCACACGAAAACTCATCAAACGCTCGTTACTATGTTTCGTTTCTTGAATCAATCGAGATCGTGCTGCTACCAACTGCCGTTTTAACTCCTCAATCTTTTCATCGAATTTGAGATCAGAGAGGATATTATCAAAGATAACATCAGACATTAGGCTCCCTTGTGCAATGTTCATCGGGCCCAAAGGTTGTACTGCTGGTTGGATTTGTCGCGCTTGGGAAATTAACATCTCTACTTGAGAAGAGAAAGATTGAGCTTGTGCAAGTGAAGATCGTTCCGTCATGTCAGCAAATCCTCCACCTACACCCCATGCATCCATATTCGAGGACTGAAGAGCATTATCCAGAGCGGCAACACATTGACGCATGATCGTTGAAGCATTTTGCAAGATTGATAAGACATTGGACTCAATACTAAGTTGTAGCTGTCCCTCATCGAATGAATCTTTGGCGAGAGAAAGAAGATGCTCCATCGTATCTTCAGTTGGAAAATCGGGTGACGGCCCTGAAAATATGGAATTATAAAGAGTATCGAGCTCAGCTTGTGCAGCGTTATGTTTTTCAACCAGGGGCTTCAACGACGAAGCTTTCGATTTAGCTTCCTGTAGCGTGTCTTTTAAATGACTCAAGTGACGTTTGGCTTCCAATTCATTTTGAATTGCGTTTAACCATTCTCGATGTTCTTTCTCTTCCTTTTCAATAAACTTTTGTTTTCTGCCACTTAATTTATAGGCTAAACGTTTGACAGTGGAGTCTTTATATTCTTCATGGTCCTGATGTTCTTTTGCACTTGCTGCCACCAAAGTTTTGACCCGTTTCTCTTGTTCCAGGACAATTCTCTCAACAGATAATTGATATTGGGTTATTTGGGCATAATCGGAGGGTGCATGATCTGTTTGTGAAAGTATGGAGAGGAGATGTGTGTTTTGAGCAGCTGAAGCTATGATATGTTGAGTTGCCATTTTTGTAGCAGCGATACCGCGTTCTTTTATGCGTCTTCAACACAAAAGAAAGGATCTGGAAGGAAATCGAAGCCTTTCAATGCGTGGAAGGTCCGAAGAATTATGAGAATGATGCAAAGTTGATGATCTTCGAACCGGTTGTGTTTTTGTGTCAGGGCATACCCACTTCAATGAGCAGTCAGCCATCCATCTTTTAGCTGCAGATAACCTTACAGCACAGCCTCATCATATCTGCGCCTTGCAATTATGAATCATTGAGCAAATAAAAACGACGATAAATGACAGTAAGAAAAATTACATATTTGTTAGGTTTCAAAGATAGCGGTAACGAGAACTTAAATCGAACTTGTCATTCTTGGAACGCTTCTCTTCAGCCTTTGTTGGTGTAGTTAATCACCTGTCGATTGTTTGAATGAAGCCACAGTAAGACGGTATGATGAATGTGGATGTATATGATTCCATTTTTTGATCGTGGCGTCGAAGATGTGAATCGTTTTGGGAAAAAAGACATAAATAAAGTAAGATATCTTTTGAAAGTTGTGATTGTTTGGTGTAAACAGAATAGTTTTGGTTGGTGTTGTCGGCTTGTAACATTTACAGAGAGAACGGGCATTCATACCGGGGCTGGGGCATTGTTTTTCCGTTCTTCCGGCCTTTTTAGCCTCATTCCATTCTTAAGACTTGAGGGAACTCTAACCATCAATCTACCCAATCTCTTACCCTTCTCTTCAACTTCGTCGCCTTTAGCATTTGCACTTTTTTCCTAGAGTCATACATCGTACTCGACAATTTGTGCCATCTGCCGTCATTGCTATACTGGATCCAAGAATGGGATACACGATGCCTTGGAGAAATGGAACCATTCACTTCCTCGGAGATGGATGCAGCATACATATTGTTCAATAGGGGGACTGTCGTGTAGACTCTTGAGGCTAAGAGTGCTTTTAAATCGAAACTCTTTGCGCCAATTGTACTACAGTCTTCCAATCCTATGCGTCCTCTTCTGTTTTGGGACTCCCTGGTCTCTGGATTCAAGATTTCAGTAGGCTCACGCAAAGCAACATCCCTTATCCCGTTAGCCACGCGGCATAAGCCGTCGATTATCTCAAATCATGAATTTTCGACTTACTATGATGAGCCCTTGTTTAAGGTCTTTCTCACAAAATAACAAAAGTACAAAGGTGCGGGGCATAGTGTGCCGTTTACGAGGTCCGTTCAGTGATATTCACCTGTGCCAAGTGCTTTTTATGGTATGGATCACGATTGAATTGCCTCATTTCCATGCATATGTCCCAATCAGCTTGCTTACAGTAAGTTAAATGCATACCATCAATAAACTTCTCTATTATGTGCAGCGCCTTGCGATGAAACATTTCACTTCTACACTGTGGTAAACCTTACGTCCATGAATTCCAGGCAATCTCCCAAATCATCAAGCTAAGATAGTCAATAAACCAGATCAGTAATCCAGAATTCTTTGCCATCTCTTTTGGACACTATTGACCTAATCCCATTTCTGGCCAATGGGGCACCGCCGCAGTTCTCCAATTTGAGTACAGAACAATATATGTGCTGCGTTTGTAAGCATGGGCGTATGTAAGATAACAAATTGAGACGCGGCAGCCAAAGATCGATTGCCTTGTTGCTATATAATTGTGCATAAGCAATACATCATCATTTCCACATATGGAAGTTCAGCCAGCTCGTTGGCTATTTATCCTTAAGCCTGATTCCTGTTCACATTCATCATTGTGAATCGTAAGAGCAATTCATGAGTGATTAGCAATTATGTTTTCAAAACTACTTCCATATCTTCTATGTTTAACACTACCCATCAGTGCAGTCTTTGCATTCTCGGAGTCCTCGAAAGAGATTATTAAAGCTGCGCAACGAGGTACGATGTACTTATGTGAGAGATACAGCTTGCAAATGCTAATCCATTTAGATGGAATTGATTTACTGGCATTTAACTTCACAACATCAGCATTGAAGTCTATTGATGATATTCTTTCTGCTAACCAGAGCATTCCCACGGTCTCAAATAACACTTCTCACTTGGACGTCCGAATCGATACTCATGGCAAGTGACGATGGCTATAGCTAACAAGGGACATCTGACTGACAGATTTCCAATTAGCACATGTGGTTCCGGATTGGTATCGTCAAATTGTACCAACGATTGCTGGTCAACCAACTCCGTTCTGGAGTATTGAGACTGAATTCGATTTCATGAAAAGCTTAAGTGAATCATCATCCCAAGCACAATCACCCAATCTAATCTTTATGTTAGACATCACGCATAGGGTATTATCTATAACAACACCTGGTTCGATAGTTTACCCTGGGAATCGGGAGGCGTCTGTCGCATTAGCACGACTTCTCAATGAATGGCAGGCAGCTGTTAGTACCACATGCCCTTCCAGAAATTTTAGGGATTGACAAGACATTGCCCAGCTTGTTCGAACGTATCCAAAACAATTTTCTTTCGTTGCTACAATTCCTTTGCCATATACCGAAGAATCGTAAGTCTTCATGATCTGATGTCAGAATTTTCATTGACAAGAATATATAGTATTGTGGAAGCAACTTATAGTATTTCAAAGCTTAACGCAGTTGGCATCATCTTGCTCTCTAATCACGAAGGATTTTATCTGGGAAACCCAATCTTTCAACCATTCTACCAAGCTTTGAACAGGTTCATGAATGAAAGTCATACTATATTCATACACCCCCATACTCCCTATCTACGCTATAATGGTGTTTTGATTGAGGCGAACCCTAGTATGTCTTCACGATCCTCGTTGAATTCATGGACTTTGTTAGCTGAACTCTCATAGCAATCTACCCCCCAGGGCAAGTAGAATTTTATTTCGATACTGCTAGAACTGTGATGGATCTCTTTCTATCTGGAACCGTACAAAATTTTACCAATATACGCTATCAAGTTTCTCATGTCGGTGATTCATTTCCCTCGATCATCGACCGTTTCTTGTCGACTAGTGCTGTGAATGCTAGTGATATTTATCACACGTTACAAACGAGATTTTGGTGGGATACGTAAGTTCTTACCTCAACCAGGAAGAATTCGACGAAGGAGTCTAATTGATTTCTATTAGTGCTGGACCGACATTTCCACATCAAGTCCTAGGATTGCTGGCGTATGATGTGCCTAAGACTCAACTTACGTTCGGAACCGTAGGTACTGCTTCAGAAGAATTGAAAACTTGCTAACATGTAGGGCAGGATTGGCCATTCGGACGTAATCATGAGGCTAATGTTGAAGCTATGTTGAACGCACCGTTCTTGGATGAGGACGATTTGGATTGGATTTTGGAGAGGAGTCCAAGGAACATTTATGATATTGGACCACTTTAGGTGATGGCTAATTAGGTAAGATTTTTGGTTCTAGCCAAATGTTCGGACAAAGGAGGGGATATCGTCTCAGGGTGGCATCTTAATTGCCATGAACTTATGTTGAGATTCCTACCTAGCTAAACTAATCGGTTCCACCATCTAAGCTCAAATGGAATTCAATAAGATCACCGGTTTAAAAATATTTCATGTGCCAACCTTAGCCCGAAATGGAGTTCAGTTACTATTGCTACTTTCTAATATCTAGGGATTAACATTACCGGTACCTTACTACCCACATCTATGGCTTCTCACCGTTCTCCATGTCATTGCCGGATTATTAGACATGCAGATAGGGACGGATATCCACTATCGATGAATTATCGAACACCCACGCATTGTAATTTGTATCGAGTCTGACAAGCTTATGATCAAGCGGAGATTGGGGTGTGGAAAGTCTTGCGGAGGACAGGACTTACTGTATGAAGCATTGCTTTTAAAAGCATCTTTACCTATTAGTTATGTACTCAGCAATACAATCATCCCCAGAAGGCTCCTTGCAAAGAGAATCAATTGCAACTACTTGTTCTGGTTTTGATTCCGTGACTCTAATAACTTATGTTGAGATGTACGCGGGAAGATTCACCTTGTCAGCCTCGGGATAATATTTGTAGCCTTGCATGCCTATTTTTAACACTGCTTACCCATTACTTCAGCCTCATCATTGTCATCTCAAAACCAAAACACAAGATATTGAACGGCATTTTACTTCTCTCGCATTATACTTCTTCCCATCATCCCTATTAGCAGCAATGAATACTCTCCTACCAAATCTTCAGAGAAACAGCTGACTCAATTATTTGTTCAAGATCCAAACCTTTAGAGGAAATAATGTCCAATAAAAGCAAGACCTCCGATGAAAAGAAAGTCAAATCTGCCATTGAAATACCAGCATCAAAACCAATTAATAATACACGTTTTCGCCGCTTCTTAGTGCTTGCTTCGATTAAACTTGCTAGAAGAATCCCTTACTGCCATCATCATGGCATTCTTAGCATATCTAGAGGAATTTGCGTTAAATACGGCGAATTCAGGACTTTAGCAGAAGCTTCAGCCATGAAATTTATTAGAGAAAACACATCTATTCCGGTGCCTAAGATTTACTGTTCTTTTGTGCACAAGGGGACGACGTATATTGTCATGGAAAGGATACGCGGAAGTCCCTTGGTCCATGGATGGGTACATCGGACGCCCGAGTCAAAGGCGAAGATACTTTCTCAGATTCGAGAGATGGCCGCAGAGATGCGCAAGTTGACTCCGAAATCGTCAAGAATTGGTAATGTTGACGGTGGAATATTATATGATGGGAGAATCGATGGTCCGGAACGATTTGGGCCTTTCGAAAATACTAATGAGTTTCACCGGTACCTGCGGTCAGATTTTCCAGCCCATCCACAGAATCCGGAGGGCGTCAATGAGCTTATAGAATGGCACGATGCCTCTTGGCTCGCTCCACCTGTCTTTACACATGGTGATTTAAGTAGTCTCAACATTCTCGCAGACGGTGACAGAGTGGTTGGTATCATTGATTGGGAAACTGCTGGTTGGTACCCATTCTATTGGGAGTACACAACAGCAATGTACGTTAATCCATACAATGAGTTTTGGAAAAAGGAGATTGATAAGTTTTTGGATCCACTACCTACTGCGCAAGCTATGGAGGAGGTTCGGCAAAAATACTGGGGAGATTATTGAGTTGAAAACATCAACACTCTGCAAAAGCTCATTTTCGATGTTTGGCTCATGTTATGATTCATTTTAAGACCTCATCGCATCATCTTATTTCAGGATATCTTTACGTCAGCGAAGATGGCGGCTAGGTTGGTAATTGCAAGGTCATAAATCTCTTTGAGATAATTTCTATTTGGAGGGGTTTTCTTGATTATTAGCAAGGAGTTTTGAGTGTTTTATTGATGGCTTCTCTTTGAGGGAAGATGGAGAATTAGTCCGACATGGCTGTTATATAGCTTTTAATTAATTGAATTTGACAGTCTAATGCTTTGGGGTCAACTCTTGACATATGTATGGTTTTCCATTGTAAGGCTAGAGCTCTGGTTGGAACTTTAAACGGGAACGAAGAGCTTTGAAGAGGTGGAGGTCTCGGAGTAGTAAAGAGCAGAGAAGAGTCCTAAACAAGTTGGAGAGTAGGCTGGGTCGGCAATTTCAGGGATTTGGGAATATCGTCATATGATATGTGATATGCGATATGCGATATTGCGTTAGGCGCCTTATATCTAGGTGTGATTCCATGAGCTAATGGCCAATCGATTAGCAAACTAATATGCGGCTGCGGCTACACTGGTTAATCGGTCGTACAGCCGCAAGTAAACTACATATCATCAGATTGACTAGTCTATCTTCATGAAACATGAAATTACAGGAGCAATCCTGGCGGCGTGATTCCTTGTGATAAATCTTCTATATATAAGAAGAAGTTGCTGTGCTACTCCTTACGCTTGGAAGCTTGATCATGGAAAGGACTACTCGATCTTTAAACTAGTGTTAATTTCACTTCGACATTCGGATTAGTAAACGTACATCGCACTTTATGCACGTGGTGGCAAAGCCATTATGCCAGAAAAAGAAGACACGTAAGATTCCTCCTATTCTCGCGTTTAGCGGTCGCGAGTAAAAGTAGTTCCAGCTGACAAACTTTGACCGGGAAGATATCACTGGGCTTTAATCGTCGGGCCTAAAAGGGAGGGTAAAGAGTCACAAGGAACGCGTTTCCACGCCAAAGAGAGTATGGTCTCTTCATCTGGGAAACAAGAGTGGAAGTACGAAGAGGCGCCTATTCGTCTCATAGCCACGCAAATGCTTCTGGTTCGAGTGATGATTGCGAAAATCGAAGATAATGATGGTGTGTTGCGGATCCTGCGAGGGATTCCTATAAGAGGGGAGAAGGTTAGAATTGTGTGGGATGGGTGAGGGCGGCATTATTGGAGCTACGCAACGATGGGAAGGTTTTAGGCACGTCTATTGTGGAGTGGATCACAGTTCGGGATGCGGCCATGGGCTATTGTCAGAAGAAGAAGGATGAGCATCGTTTCGATGGCGTGGTGGAGTGGAAGACTTATAAGGCAGCAACGTTTAACTTGCTTGATGGGAAGGAGATGATACCTTAGGGGCTTATGGATAAGTTCTACATGCCCAAGAGAGAAAAATGCCTCCTGGGACTGAGACCCACGAACAGGATACCCGATAGTCCCTACTGCATTTCAACAATGACAATCTTTGGATTTCTGAACTTATTTGGGCAATTCAGATTCAAAATGTGTGCTTGGCAAGGATCATTCCTCAACCCAAGTGTATATTCTCCGCCATCTTCTGTACCGCATCATTCTATCACGTTTGAATGAAGGAGCTTCTCTGATGAATATAGGGACATTCATTAGCAAAGATTTACGCCAGCTCGTCTAGGACAGGGCACTATCTACCAATCCCCATGGAGTAGATATCGTCAACCACTGGGAGACTGGATATGAAGAGTTTTCGGTTGAATGGATAGAAATCGAGATATTGGCGTACGGCATATGAACTTTGTGTTATACTCGGGCATTGCGTTGGACGACGAGTGTGTGATTTGACAGAATTGGTCAACGTCGTGGACACTGGTGTACTCTTACCACGTATGTCTCTCGTCTTTCCAAAAGAATGAGAAGGGCATAGGAATATGAGTTTGAGCTTCAGTCGGGTAAGTGGTAAGTGGTGATAGAGTGTGGAGTGGTACAGTGGTTGTTGTCGGTGTTAACCTTGGCTTACCCCCACCTTTTCTAAACCCCGCTTATGGTTACCTAAGCTTGTCAACTGAATTCAAAAGCCTGTGCTTTCCCCCACACCGCCTCCTTAGCGGGAGCGCTCTCAACTAACGAACAACGACGGTGAATATCAACTTTTCACTCTTCCCCTTCAAATGTTTGGTCACGAGTCATGAGTTCTTCATCCCGTAAGGTTATTTCTCTTATGTGCTCCTCATTTCAGCTTCCCCTCTTTCTTATCTGTGCCACCCTACATGGATTATTAGGTTTCCGTCTCTAGTATCCACAGTCTTCTGATTCGCAGATCATCTTTTGATCATCGAGAATCCCCACGAGGTACGACCTCTCTTTACTCTGTTTTCTCCTTCTTCGCTGTCTTCAGTCTTCACCAAAGTCAACACAGTATGTCCCCCAACATGACTACATCCAACTCAGCTCGAAACAATGTCGTTGATATCATTAAACAATCAACCCCAGTAGATACCACAAGTCCATACGATGCTGGATGGGTAGCAGGGAAAACAATCATTATAACAGGTGGAGCGTCGGGATTTGGTGAAGGATTCTTTAGGAAATGGGCCGAGAATGGAGCAAATGTCATAATTGGGGACGTCAACGGTACAAGAGGGAAAGCATTGGTCGAGGAGGTACGCAAGGGGACTGCCAATCAGAATCATCATTATTTACATTGTGACGTTACAAATTGGCAATCACAAGTCGACTTCTTTCGTACAGCTGCCGAGCTAAGTCCTTCTAAAGGTATTGATGCTGTGGTAGCCAATGCAGGAATCACAGAGGAGGCCATGAGCTTTCAACATCCTTTGAATTTAGATGCAGCGGAACCGCCCAAGCCGAACTTTAAAGCTTTTGAAGTTGATTTACTTGGAGTTATGTATACTGCACATTTGGCCATGTGGTATCTTCCTCGAAATCCTAGGTCACAAAAAGCCGATCCATCCATAACACCTGGTCCAAATACACCCGATAGACATTTACTTTTGATTGGATCAGTAGCATCTATCGTTCCTTTTCCTGGACAAGTTCAATATGCAGCGGCAAAACATGGTGTCCTAGGATTATTTCGCTCATTGAGATCTACGGCTTTTTTTAGTGGTATTCGAGTCAACATGTTATGTCCCTATTTCATCGATACACCTTTGATACCTACAGAAGCTAGATTAATATTGGCGGGGGGAGCGATGGGCAAACCGGAAGATGTTGTAGATGCTGGCACAAGACTGATGGCAGACGCAAGGATCGTTGGTAGAGCTTTGGTTATTGGTCCAAAGGTTCGAGTGGAAGGGGAATTCAACTTGTTGCCGGAAACATCAAAAGATGGAAATGAAAAGGCTGTATGGGAAGCTTATGCGGATGATTGCATTGAACTTGAGGCCTTTGGCGCAAGGTTTGTGAGGTTACTTAATACAGTTGAGACGATGAGAGGTTGGAGAGGATGGGTGATGGATATTGGAAAGGCATTGATGTATCCCATACGCTCCGCTTTGGGCAGATGAATACATATCGGGGAATTCACCATATGTAACGAGAGGTCAAGATGGGCTATATTGGATTTGATTTTGTGTTTGAGTTAAAGGTCCGTATGTCATTCAAGTGCATAGGTTTCACTAAGACATTGAGAAGTGTGTTAGACGGGATGCATTAAGTATAATTCAAGAATTAGGTCGAGTGAAAGGAGCGATGTATTTATATATACTTTCCACATTCAATACAATTTTACATAAAGGCAACAAATCGAGTTGATTCTGGGCAACTTTGGATGTCCACATGTTCCTAATGCAGCATAATTTCTTCATTCGAATATTCATAGCTGCCTTCTTTTGATTGAGCAGTACTCGAAACATACGGAGGAAGGAACCCAGCTTGGCTGCCCTTTCCTCTCCCTTGGTCACGACTTCCAAAAATGGTTATGTACTTCAATTCATACAGGTTTTGGTTTTTTACTCTTATTTCCATCGTCATAAATTATCTCTGCCGCCCTCGAGCCTGAACCATACCGCTTCACCAGTATGCGAATATCCAGAGTCCTATCATCAAAATCCAAACCATCACTTCATCTTTCGTTCACTGCCTAACCTCTTTTCCGACCATCAAAATGTGGCAAAAGGAAGATCCATTCACAACTCCCATCACTTCACCTAATCTTCCCTATCGATGGGCTCGGGCAAACCGTCATTCACGCTTCTCTGGATTTCGAGTCACCCCTACGAGGATAGGAATTGCCTTGATTGTTTGTGGTTTTCTGTTCTTAGTTCATGGATTGTTCCCTAAGGCTGCAGTTGCAGAGGTTTTTGCTCATGCCACCATCAATGTACGTGCGATACTAATACAATATAGGCCCCTTTAAAGTCCATTGTCGATCTGAACAATAGAACTATCCCCAATGTCCCCTTTCAACCTTTAGAATTAAATACCTACCGAGCGCCAGATATCACCGACGCGTTTTCAACATATAAATTTCGAAACACTTGCAACGTTTCCTCCCTACATCTTCATGCTCCTTTCAGTCCTTTATGCTCCGATAGACAATCTATGCTAACGGCTATGGCATCCGGTGGTCGTATTGGCTTTGATGCACCATATATGCCTAGGGATTGTGACTTTCGTTGGTTCACGTCCGAGGAGATATGCGATATATTTGGAAGATTTGAAAAGGTGATGGTTATTGGGGATAGTATGTTGAGACATGTTCTAGGTTGTTTCAATATCTTTTTGAGAAAGGATATCGGGTATGGTGCTGTGACGGATTGGAATTTTAATACACAAGAGAGGTAGGCTTTTGTATACCGATCAGGCTCCCGCGCGAACTAATCTTCCCGTCGGTTGGATGTTCTGGATCTTCTCGAAGATATTTTGAGCTGCTCCTCTCCCTTCCTGCTCGCCTTGCCAGTGGCACCTCTTCTATCATACCACTCAGAGAATTGAAGACCAAGATACTGATTGAAGTTTAGAAAAGAATGTTTTTGTAATGAGCAGTTCGATGTAAAAGCTTGCTCGGTACAAGGTATATACAAGACCTCGGATGTAGAGGTTCATGATCCAGGAAGTATATCTTGTTCCAATTCCATCAATGTTATGAGTGAGTACGCCGATACCTCGGAGGAATCCCCACCACTAATACTCAAAACAGTGGAAGAGATGGTATATTATAACATACCTGATGATGAGATATCTCGCCTTCGAGCCGACCTTCTCTTCCGTCCTACTTCCAAGCCGATAGGCATAATTTTCGGCCATGGTCTATGGTCTGATCTTGACCTTCCCAAAACGATTCAATGGCTTGACACTTTGGTTTTGCTTATAGACTCTACAATTGGTCGAGGTAAATGGAAAGGACTCTTCGTCACCCCGAATGCAGCAGGAAAAGAAAAGACGGACGAATGGATTGTAAGCCAGGGCAATAAAGCATTGATGCTATATGAAGAGGCAGTTGGAATTGAAGCGAGAAAGAGAGGATTGGAGCATTTAGGGACTTGGAATATGAGTATTCAAGCGAGGAAATATGATGGAGTACATTTGGATTTGAAGGGGAATTTAGTGAAGAGTATGATGATTATTAATTGGTTGGCGATGTTGTGAGTAGGATGATGAGGTGGGATGATGGGATTTGGGGGTGCGATGACTCCAAGATGATGATATTCTCTCATGGTTAAAGCATCTCATGATCAAACCATTGTTAAAATGCTAAGAGTGTATATCTCAAAGAATGCTTGATTGTCACAGTTGAAGCAGGACATTGATGAGAGTTGCGGAAGCATTGTTGTGTGTGGATTAGTCGATGGTAGCCTCGTGCCTTATGCGTTCTGAACTGGTCACCGTAGACACGAAAGTAAGGGATGAGTTCACGTTTCCACTTCTGATCTTGGTCAATCACAACAAAGCCAATATCACATTCGCACTCACGTTCGTATTCACGTCCTCATGATATTTCGAGAGGATTAGCATCGGAGACATGAAAATATTCCGTCCCTTAATTCCTAAATCTGCCAAGTACATGTGGTCGACAGTCGCGACGGTACTCGTCCTTTTGAGTGCAGGACCTTATAATTACTCATGGACATTTCTCTTTCCCTCTTCCTTTATCTCTCTCTGCATCTGACTTGTACCCCTCTCTCGAACACAAGATTATCTGGCGATGTTATGTCATGTTCTTGGGGTTGTGATGGCAGATAGAAGGAAACCCGTCCTCATATCTCATATTGGCTCCAGATGTATTGCCCGCTATCAAATAAAGCAGCTATTCTAGCAACAGAACCACCAGTCTACTTTAGGAGCACCTCCTCACCGAACTATTATTGTTCTCTAAGCCAAAATATGATAGAGATTGAAGCATTCATATGCATTCACTTCAATAACTCGAGGACAATCAGATGGTCTGTGCGTTGCGCGTCTCCCTCCTCCAGTTCACGCGTGAGAGGAATTTACCTAGTAGTAAAGGGAGGAGAAGGCAATAATCGAGTGCACTTTTTATCCAAATTTATTTTATCTTCTTTACGATTTACCTTATTTACTTCTTGATCTTAAAGTTCTCAACGTTCCAAGGTTCTCAGAATTATCTCCCGAAACATACTCCATCACCAATATAATTAACCCCCACAATGGCATATCAATATCCAAAAGACGATTGGCCTCTGGACGAAAAGTAAGTTCTTACTCTCATGGAGAATTGAGAGAAAATCCTAATTTCCTATCTTCCTTCCTCAGAGCTTTAGGAACAGAGTTTGTCACGGTTCAAGTTGGAAAGCAAAAGAAAGAAGTGGCCTTTCATAAGAAACTCCTCTCAAGTCGTTCCACAGCCTTCGAGCATCACATGAAAGTACTCAAGGAGAAAGGAAAATACCAATTTCACTGTGAACCACGATTCGAAAACGCATTTTCTATTCTAGTCACATACTTGTATAAAGGATATGTTCCATCTTGCCCCATTGAAGATGGTCCAGAATCTAGTTCTTATGGTCGACAAATGCGAGAATTATACTACTTGGCCGAACGATTTGAAATCATTGATTTAATGGACAAAACCATGGATGCGATTCAGGTTCATGATTGTCGATTTAATCGAGATATCCACAAGCACATGCCGGAGGTTTATAAGAATACCACGAGAAAGAGTTCTTTACGATTTTACTGTGCTCTGAGCGCAGCTTGGTATTTTGGCCGCCCAAATTCTTCCAATAGTCAGAAATTAAACCGTCTTGAGGGCTTCAAAGATAAAGCGGATATTCTTTACGATATTTTGAAGATCCAATTGCGATTCGAATCCAGCATATCGAATGCGACCAGTGATTATCGAATTCCTTCTGATGAAAGTGGACTTGGCCCTTGTGCTTTTCATACACATCCGCCGGGTGAAATGTGTCAGCGTCTAGCTTTACTTGCATCAACTAAATCCTCGCATGATTATAAACATCATCAGCAAATTCATGGAATCAACATCAAGCAGAGCCGGAATGTTTCAATAGGCAATGGCATGAAAGAATCCATGCGAGGAAGTATCAGTGTCAGTGGAAGTTCAGAAGTGATGGAGGAGAGGGATGAAGCCGGGGATTACGAGGATGACCTTCTCATTTTGAGACAAGAGAAGACTCGGCAAATGACCAAAATGACCCACACGAAGAAGATTAAAGAAGAAGATGGTGAAGAGCAAAATGATACCCATCAATCTGCGAGCAAAATTGTTTTCGGGAAGAGGCTGAGGAGTCCGAGTCCAATACTAGGAAGCACTCAGGATGATGTTTTAATCACAGGGAAGCGACCTCTTGAGTCAAATGATGGGGAAGATTTGAGTAGGAAGCGACCATTTGTTATAATTGAAGGAAGTACTTCACAAGATAGAAGATCTGAACCTACAGGTCCTACTCGAGGGATACAGCAACAACAACAACAGCAACAACTTCATGCCGGACTAGGGATTCGCAGACATCACAACGAAGACCTTTCAGCCAATATCAAGCAAAGAACGCCGATACTTTTCAATCACTCCAACGGTCAAATTACTCCTATGAGGAACGAAACAAATCATACTACATCAGGGTCCATAATGTCAAATTATGGTCGTGGTACTGATACATCCAGGGTTAGTTCTTTCGTACCTAACAATCCCAATCCCACTTCTCTCCAGGATTCCAATCTTTCACAAGAAACTTGTAGTGACTTCAACAGATTTTACCGGGGGTGCGATAATAGTGAATGCAAGAGATTGCATGCATGTCATATTTGTAGATGGGGTCATTCTGCTATATATCATTAAAGTATCTAAACAATAGAAATATCTTGAATCCAAATGTCTCAGGGATAAATGTGAGCTAGATTTAAAACATTGTTGAGTGAGACAGACGTGATGTGGCTTATAGAACTCGGCATCCAATATTCGATAGTGAGAGGAGAGGAGAAAAGAAGGAAATATGTACTAGATAAGTCGTACTATCATATCACATGCTTTCGAGACATTGGTCCGTGCAAAGTCGCGTCTTCCTCGATCAGCCATCCCATCCACCCCCTCAATTCGAATTCACCCTTTACTCTTCAGCCTTGCGCTAATTCAGTTGATACCTCGATTTCTTTCCTCTTCCCTGAATATCATCTCTAAGTTTTACAATACCTTATCCCGACTTATATCTTTCATACAAAATCTCTATTTATTCCTCCACAATGACTTCCAGTGAGGCAGACGAAGGGAATGAATGGCCCATTACTCCTGAGTAAGACCTCAATCTCTAGAAGATCAGCTCAAGGCTAATAAATTCTAGCATTTTAGGAATTGAAACTGCAACAATTTGCAACGATGTATCCAAAGAGCAAGAAATCACTTTTCATACCAGACCATTGACTCGACTTTCTCCTAAATTTGCTCAGTTTTGTCGGAGAAAGAAACAAGCTGATGGTCGATTCACTCTTACGTGTGCTCAAAACAAGTATGATGCTTTTACATGTATTGCTCTTTATGCATATCATGGAAAAGTACCAACAGCACCAAAGGATATTGATCCAGTGTATACCCAACGTTTGAGATGGATTTATTATGTGGCTGAGGAATTTGCACTTCACGATTTGATGAATAAGGTAATTGATGCACTTCGTGTCTATGAATTTAAACACAAACAGGAGATTCATTTCTACGCGGAAGAGATTTATCGAAATACCTCAAAAGGAAGTTTATTGAGATGGTATTCTGCAGCATCAGCAGCCTGGTCTTGGGGTCGAGAAACTGGTCCTGCAACTGCATCACAGAGGGATAATCGGAAGAAATTTATTTCTGCTGGTAGAGGAAATCCAGATATATTTGCTGATTTTCATCTGGTGGATCTCTTCCATAGAGATCATATCCGAGGTTTTGATACGGATTGGCGGGATGTTCATGATTCTGGATTGCCAGTTTGCGCTTTTCATTGTCATGCGCCGGGAGAAACTTGTCATCGTACAGGAATTACCGAACCGGCGGAAGTTCCAGAACATATCTCAAAGAGTTTTGATGGGGTTGAGGATACTGTGTTATTGGAACGATCACAAATTATGGATACCCCTTCAGATCAGGACATTCGTTCTAGTGCTCGACCGAGTACACCTCCAGAATCTTCAGAAGCGGAAGCAGATACTCGTCAAGTGGAAGATTCTAATATACGATCCAATGTTGGACATGATACTACTTTTTTGGTCGCTGAGCATGAAAATATTCTTCCAAGTGTGGATCAACCAAATGGAGTAATGAATGACGATCAAGAGACAGGGAACCCTACCACAGCAACGGCGTCCAAAGTGAGAGAAGTAGAACAAAGTACAAAGGCATCTGCAGCGGTTCCATTGGCATCTATCAGAAACCCAACGAGATTCATTCCACCAGAAAGCAAAAAGATGGATCGTTCGCATAAAGGTACTTCAGCAAATTTAGAAAATGAAGCTCCAGCTGGAGATATTTATGGAACTTCTGACGTCGATATGGATCGTGAAGATTCAGAAAGCTCTAAGAGACAAACCAAAAAACCCACGGAAAGATACGGCGAGCAACTTGCAAGTGCGTGGGGAGTACCATTATCATCATTGCCTCTACAAAAGACTAGGATTGTACCTGGTACAGTCGTCACAGCCATTAAGGTTGTAGATATTAAACGACCTCAAGTTAATCGCATTATCCCGGATGTTCAAGAGAGCTCCGTCTGTGAGAAAGAAAAAAATCAGAAGATTAAGACGGGTACGAAGAAAAGAAAATCAATTGCCGGTGAAGATGAAACTAATCGGGATTCTCACTCTGCCGTTACCAAGAAGTCGAAGACAGCGCATCTAGGGACTAAGGTTACTACCATAGTTTCTGAGTCGCATAAAGCCAGCGGAAAACAGCCATCCGTAGTCCAAGATTCTGATACTGAGTCTTCGGAAGACGATAGTTCGGAGCTTAGTACCGAGGTTAGTTCGAGCGATGAAGATGAAGCCGAAGATGAAGATGAGAAGATAATTGAAGATTGGTCATCTGATGAAGATTCGAGCTCTTGGGAAGATCAGGCATCTACATCTCAAGCTGAAATACATCAAGATTCTGAATCTAGCAATAGCGGTAGCGAATCTGAAGAAAATGAACCAGAGCAACCATTCATTGATTCTGGGATTCATTCTCATACATCATCGAAAGCCACCTCTTCATCAGTACTTCTTCAATCCCAACCCTCATTCAGTCATCTAGGTACTTCTAATTCACGGGATCTACCTGGAGTAGCACCTTTACGACCTGGGTATTGCCTCATCTATAATTATAAAGGACGATGCAATAAAGCATGTGGACTTCAACACTTATGTCTAAAATGCGATCTTCAACATTCATCTCTCCATCATCATCAATACCAACCTGATTTTCGAGCCGTGAATAAAGATCCTTCCATCGAGACATGTCCAAATTGGAATGCAGGTAGATGTGCCGTCCGAGTAACCAATTGTACTTTGCGACATATCTGCTCGATATGTAACGGTGGACATCGAAGTATCTATCACGAACACGAGGATGTATTCCCTAAGAGTGAAAAAACAGTCCGTGATCGCGATCGCACAGCAAAAGAATCCCATCATTTCCACCAAGAAGGCCGACTCGATCATCGCCAAAACCAACATCAACACCAAAACCAATCCCACCCAAACACCCCCCACATCAGCAATCCTCTAGCCAATACCTGGCCCGAAAATCCCCATTCACCATCTCATCGACAAAGATCAATAAATCCAAATGAAGAAACTTCAACACGGGGACCAAATCCTCTCGAATTCCCATTTACGTCCTGTCAAATGTGGCAGCGGGGAACGTGTATTAGGAAGAGGACTCGTTGTCAATTGGCTCATGTTTGTGAGAGGTGTGGTCAATTGACTCATAGGACTGCTAAGCATGATACTTATATGAGTAAGACGGCTCCTAAGGGTTAGAAGAAGGGGAGTTGGTGGTTTATTTGGCGGGGTACGGTTAAGGTGTTATTTTCGTTCGAGGCGGGTACCGGTGGGGTGGTTTGCTTTTTTGAGTCTTATTCTTTTCGTTTTGTTTTGTTTTTGGCTGTTATGAAATTATAAAAGAAAAGAAAAGAAAAGAAAAGAAAAGATACAGAATATCAGTATCTATAATTTGAGACATCATATATATATACATACATCCATCATGGCATTTCCTTTCGAATCTTTAAAAATTCCATGATGTCGTGTTCTTAGTTTCTAGTTCCCCATCATTAAACCAAATTTTCGGATAAGCTTAACTTTTTTAACGTTACTCGAATATTGAACCCACTTCACTAACTAACTACCTTCACCCAAAAACAATAGTAACATGTTAACAGCACCCCATCGGAACTCAACTCAAAAAAAACCAAGAAGAAAAATACAATTGGAGCGGCAGGGAGTCGAACCCTGGACTTCATCGAGCATTTATATTCCCATACTTCATACTGAGATGAGATATGAGGAGGATGCAAACGAGGCACTCTACCACTGAGTTACAGCCCCTTGGATTGGATTTAGTCGTAGTTATCAGGGAGGGGTGGGGAAGAGGTCTATATTAAAGGCTGAGTGAGTGGGGTTGAAGGAGTTAGACATTTAAAGTATTTAATACTCTGTATCAAGAATGAAATTCTAATCTATTATTTATATACTTATTATCAATTGTTTAGATTTTTCTTCTTAATAAAAGTGCTTTAAATATTTAGTTTTATTGATATTATTTTAAATAATATTATTATAAATTATTTATTTTTGTTTATTCTTTAATCAATCTTTGATATAGATATATACCTGGATATATATTTAAAATATAAACATATGCTTCGCCTACTCCAATAGCAATACAGACGCTCCAAAATCTATGCTCTTGTATATTGAACGGCAAGCCTTGGTAAATTTGGCTGATATTTAAATCCATCTATACATTAATACCTTAAGCGTCGAGTTCTCCAAACACTAAACACAAAGTTAAACTGAGGTTCTTGTCCTCCTCGGATTGATTGTCTTAAATATTCCAAAAGCACGGAGAGGCTTTATATAAATTGTCAAAAAACATTTCATACACTACCCCGGCCTTCCCTACAGTTATTTACGACGATTTTCATCTCTAGCTCTCCGAGAAATGTTAGGGTCTGAGATTGGAAGTGGGAGAAACATATCACTCAGGCTCTGGAGGCATTGCAGCTACTTCAAGCTCGTTTATGGACAGAAATTTGTGAGCACTGGGCGCATGTGGCCGAGGTTGGAATAGGAGCTTCATGTTGGATTACTTCCGGCTGAATTGGAATGAATGTATATACAGACATTGTGAGATAATCTACCCTACCGGGTTTCGAACAATAATGTTGCGTTGATGAAAGTAGAATATAATGATAGAAGTTAAATTTGAATTGAGTAGAGGTTGAAGTGTTGCATCGTGGATATTGAAATCCGATTCAGTAGAACGGGAAATCGCATTCCTCTTAACTCACTCAGAAGAAAAGGATGGGAAAGTCTGAATATGCTTTTGATTTGTCGAAATTTATGCAATAACAACTTTGAGAGGTAATTACCTCGATGCTACTGCTCAATTCTGGCGCTGGAAATTTAAAAGTAGCAGCGAACGAGCAATAGCACACTGTTCCAGCAACTAGCTGGACATGATACTTTCGACAATGAAAGCATTCAAATTGCAAGGTGCTTTCTTTTCATTCAAAAGCAAAACACGTAACTCACAAGCAAAGGACTGTCTAGTAGTTAAAGTAGTGAAGGAAGGGAAGAGACTGCTATCATTAGCGCTCCCTCATGGACCATATCAGAGCCATCCGTGGACCTGATTTGATGTCTACTGTGTTACCTTACGTACTTGTTACTTCATAGCTACAAATAAAGTACTAGCTGTGTGAGGCCTGACATTCAGTTCACCGTGGTTGTTCATCGAGGGCATTCGATTATAGATGTGAATATTTAAAAATAAAAACCAAGTCTCACTCGTGTGATGTTGTTTTGTGAAGCTCAAGGAGGGGAACATTTTGCTGCTTCATCGTTCGTTGATTTGTAATCTTAGACCTTGACTATAAGGCATCAATATTTTCTCAATTCGCCCAATTCATGATGCTTTGACATTCATTTCAACAGTCACTTCGAGTTCAACTCACACAGTCCTCAATATGTCTATGTTTCGAGCTAAGAAGCTCGATTTAGGATGCTTCATAAATATCAAAGTCATTCGTGACCATACCAAGCGGAAAGTGTTCGCTGAGTATGAGACTGAAAGGTAGGTTCTTCTCTTTCTAATTCTACCTTTCTTAATATTTGAGCCCTCCCGCGCCTTCAGTCTATTGTCCACTTTACCAGGTTATGCGTATACTTGTTCCTGTGCATCTCTGTCTATACTAAAGTACCAATGGCTGACATACAACTCTTCTCAAAAACAGACAAGCCCTTCGCTACATAATCCGCAATCTCTCACTATTGCCTCGTGTTCGTTTTCAAGCACAACTGGAATTGACACAAATGCATTGTTATACAAGACCAACTCAAATCAGGAATAGATGTATTCTTGGAGGCAAGGGAAGAGGTGTCTTGAGAGATTTCAAGATGTCGAGGGTATGTGCTCTTTTATTATGGCTTCAGGATGTAACGGGATGAAAGAATGGAAGCAAGATATGAGGGCTCTGCTGACTATTTACCTACGACTACAGTTCAATTTCAGAATGAACGCGCTCTCGGGAGATTTACCAGGTGTCAAGAAGGCTAGTTGGTAAAGCGTGGATATTCTGGCTGAAGGAATGACGGGTGAGGAAACATGAGATATATGAACCTGCGAGCAAGCACCGAAGAAATCGAATGCTACGAGCCCGATTGGGAATGTACGATTGTAAGGAAACTCAAGACGTTTGACGTGTAACATATACAGGCGTGGGGATGAAGCGTGCACTTGTACCACAGACAGATGCGAATTCAAAGATGGTAGGTTGGGTGGGAGGAAATGAATGAAAAACAAAAGCACTTTATTTATTGCACCTGGAAGTCATACATACTCAGATTTCTACGCGTCTCTGAATAGATTTTTGTTTGCCAAATATTTGAAGTCATATACAACATCATTTCTGGACCAGGTTGTAGATAACTCGAATCTCAATCCTCAGTGTTAGCAAGATATAAAACATGTTCATATATATGCAAAGGCTGAAAATTAGTGATTCAAGTAGGTGGCCATCAATAAGTAAAGTTATCATTGTGGACATCATTGGCGTATGCTTTTCACAGTACTAAGATTTTTCGTTTGTCTTCTTGCAACTGCAGTTACCCGATTTAGGAGTATTTTGATATAAGGTTAGCCTTGCAGCAAACTTTCGTTTTCCTGCAAACACAAACAAAACCATCACACAACCACCACCATAAATATGGTATAGGAATTAAGATCCGACTTCAAAGTTGGTTGGTGATATACAGATTCACTTCTTGATCTTTTTTACTTCAGAACTGAATTTTAGTTCATTCACTCATGAGATTGACTCTCCTCCAATGACCCCTCTTTCTCGTGATTTTTAACTTCTCAACTTCTCAACTTCTCAACCTCTTCTCAAGGCTTTCTCTTCGACTCAATTCAACCCCATTCAATCAAAGTCAATTTGAACTGTTTGTAAAGACTTTCAACTCAAAAATATACTTCAGCATAATATCACCATGTTTCGTCGACTTCCATTAGGTCTTCCAAAAGATCCTAAATTCGAACCTACTTTGGAAGGACTTGGGTGTGTATTTCATTCATCATTTCTAAATCCATGTATTCAAGCTTGCTGAGATTTCTAACTTATACTCCCTCAGATACTTCATCAATGAAAAAGATGAAATTCGTTCAATCGAAAATCCAAAGGCTTACTTTAAGTTCTTCCTTACCAAAAATGATCGTTACAATCAACTACAACGCGAAGCTATGAATCGTTTGTTTCCACCTCTTACCTACAGTATATCAATGAAACTAACATAAAACTTAGATGCAATCCGTGATATAGTACTAGAACGCCTTCTCAACCTTGGCCTCCAAAAAGTTCTCCTTCCTCTCAATGTTACTGAAACTTCCCCTCACATCCACATCCTAACTTCATCCAACCTTTCCACCGCTTCTCGAGTCATCATCCTGTTCTATGAACCTAAGGATGATATCGGAGTTTTTGCTCATCGTATCTTAGGTGGTGCAGGTGGGATCAATACTGGTTCTGCTGTCAATATGGTCAAATATATCCAAGAGAAGGGTGCATGTCCTGGAGAATCGGAGCCGCCAGCCATTATCCTCGCCAACATGGGTCAAATTTATTGGTACCGTCGAGGTCAAAAACCCGTGACTTTGATGACCTGGTCCGCTTTACCTCAATCTAGTTGCGTCGAAAAGCCCATTCGCCTTGATGCTATCAAGAACACAGTACCTGGAAACCGTACAACGGATGAACATATTGATTATATATTCAACCATGTCATTGAAGAACTTATGCCAAAGGTTGCCAAAATTGATGTCATTGGGGTTTCTGAAGGTGCCATGGGCGTCTCTCGTTTCTTGGACGACTTGGAAAATTGGAATAAATGGGGATCTCGTATGCAGGCCTTTGCAGCGTTAGCCACATGGTCGCATTCCATTGATTATAAAAATCCTCTTTTCCTCGAATGGTTAGAAGCCCGTGGTCGTGTCTACTTGAACTCCCCCGAGCCCGAAGGCACCTACCTCTCAGGTCCTCATGGTACTCGACATGTCACGGCATTTGGAAGTCCAGTCTTCAGTTTGGGTGAATCTTATTATGCAGAATGCCTCTTGCCGAAAGGTTACCGCACTGTGATTGACTTCTTTCACGAGGTTGCGGATTGGGATAGTCAAGGTGGAGAGTACGTAAATCCAACCTTTGTGAGGATAGATGATGGTGAAGAAGACTACGAAGATATGGGATTTGGGGATGAGGGATTTGGTGATGAAGAGAGACAGGATGGAGTTGAGCTGAAAATCGAGAAAGGGGAAGATAGTGATAGGAAGGAAGTTGAGGAGTAGTGATACCCAGAGGTGCAGCTTGAGAAAGAAAATTCCATTGATCCTTTCCCGACTAGACTTTTAAAGGAAATGGCATGCCGTTGGAAATCTCGTCCTCCATGACCAACTACATGATATCTTCGCCAGCCTCTGAGCAGCTGCGTGATTTTTCTTTGGCATAAAGAAATATTCTCTCGTCTACTCTTCCACGTTTGAGACAGCTATAGAATTCAATGTGTTGGTTCAGATGCGATGAACCATTGATACATTCGGTTATGAGTATGAGTAGAAAATGATTGATAAATCAGTAGTACTTAAGAAGTAGTAACAACTTCAGTATCTAGCTAGAAATTAATTACGAGGTTCCATTTGTTTATCTTGATCGTAAAATGTTCCAATTCCTGGTGCTTCTGCTGCTTCTGCTCTGTGTACAGGCTTCAGACCGGCTGGAAAAACTTGCGACCGAAGCCTAAAAGTTAACTCCAACATTTGCCAAATATTCATCAAATCAGCTTCACCAAATCAATAAATAATTATCTTCCATTTCACAATTTCACAATGCGTCCACGACTTTCAATACGCAGAATACCTTTTCTTCGACCTTTTCGGCCACCCAATACAACGTCACCACGCTTCTTCACACAAAGTCTCAACCCGGGTTTTTCCCAATCTCTCACTCGTACAACCTTTCGCCGTCCTACCCCTCGTCCTCAATTACCTTACCTCTCTTCTACCCATCGCAAACCTCCCGTCGTTCGATACATTTCCACTGAAACCAAAAAATGGCTAAGATCTGAATTCATCAAAGCGGGTAAATATATAATATTCATCTATGTTGGTGTTAATTTGTTCTTATTTGTGGCATGGGGAATCCATCAAGAATGGCTCAATCACAAATTCCCTAGCCCGGGGGAATGGAGGTGGAGAACGAGGGTCATCTATAGAATGACTATGGATAATGAGGAAGGAGAAGAAGGATTGGAGAGATTGATTCCTGTCAACTGGCAGAATCTGGGCATAGGATATCGGGAGCTTTTGGAAAGGCTAGAGGATCCGAAACTGGATGGAAAAAGCATAGAAGAACAGGATGAGGGAGGAATCTTGGTTACTGGAGTAGGCAAGGCTGGTTATGATATCACAAAGAAGTCAGAGGAATGGAGAAGAGGATATTATGGGGTTTTGATGGGAGCGGCGAATACAGCAGAACATTTGGATGATTGGGTTAATGATACGACGAGAGATATATGGTTTCCCAAAAACCAAATGCGTGGTCCATCGAATCCAAAACCAAAACCAATCAAAGTTGGTTCACCACCTCCGCCGAAGGAGGAAAATTGCGTCAAGGCTTACGATCCGCCGGAGAAATTCTACATGCGTATACTTACCACGAAAGGGTTTAACGAAAAGCAAAAGGTAGATGCAGCTTTGGCATATGCTGCTTGGTTGGATTTTAAGAAAGCCCCAGAAGCAGCTATGGAAATGTATAAATGGGCCATCGATATTTCGACTTCTTCGGACTCGTCATCTCCATTGATTGATCCTAATACCCATACATTAAATGTTAACGCAGGCCTACCATCTGAAAACTTGTTGAATACAAGCACAGCACTTGCAATTCACCACGCAACAAATTCTAATATCTCGAAATCTCTGCCCATCTTTCTTTCAATTCTCAGAGCAAGGAAGAATCTCCCAGCTCCAAAGGAATCCATGATTGATACACTCATCACGAATGACGAAGAACTACCAATGTGGAAGACTGTGTGGAAGTTCCTCAAAGAAACCCTCTCACCACCCGCTTATCCACCTCCTCCATCTGATGGCACATCTTCGCCTTTGCGCACTCCTAAAGAACTTTGCGAGGAAGGGATCCTTATGACATACATCGGAGAGATTCTTTATACCTCTAACGCCGGTATAAAGAGCAAAGAAGATGGCCTGGCTTGGACAAGAGAGGCGGTTGATATATCGGAAGTAGAATTAAGGAAGAGAAGGGGTTTAGATAAGGATTCGAGGAAGGTCTGTAAGTCATGCCTAGAAGTCGCATTGAGCAATTGGCAGAAGATGGTTAGAAGTCTAGCGGAAGACGAGAGACTGAAGAAAGCCAACGGAGAGAATGCTAAGAGTGGATGGTTGGGATTCGGAGGAAAGGTAGAGACAACTGGACGATGGGAGGCAGAAGAGAGTGTAGTGAGCGATAGGATAAAGAGGGCAAAGGATGTGCTACCTGAAAGGAGAATTGGAGAAGTGGAGGCTCGGAGACCACCACCTCCTAGTACAGGAGGTAGAACATGGTAATGATGTGGATTGAAATTATCACTTGACTAGTTTGTCTTGATGTTAATTTACGTGTCTATCTTATATCCCCGAAAGCATTGATACTGCTCTCGAAACCCAGCTGGTACTTATCCATATGAAAGACTGATCAGTCTCCAACTCTGATACCGTAGATGGATGGTTTTACGTGGAGACCTCCATCCATAGCATATCCATTTCATTGATGAATTCGAAACGATGTAACTGTTCTTTGTCTGTCAGGTTTAACACAAGAAATTTCTTTCAACATCATGTTTCTAAATTGACTGACCAATGATCCTATGGAAGCTTCTACAAACAAAGGAGACGTATTTATCTCTATTCAAAATCGAATTTTAAAAAAAATCTCCAGGAAGAAAACCTAATACTCCTCTTCCTCGGAAGAAGAAACACTGCTTAGCTCATGTTGAACTTTGAGCTCAAGGAAGTTCAATGGGATGAACGTCTTGGATTCGGAATCGAATTTGAATTCGCCCTCGCAACTCTCCCATTAGGAACTGAAGACCCGGAACCGGAAGATGGTCGTGGGATATACTCCATTGACGCTCCTCTTGATTACCCTGAAACGGTTACCAGCACTCTCTCGGATATCGATCGTGAACTCAATGTTCAATTGCATATCGTGAATACATTGAAGACCAATGGATTTAGTGCTGCATCTCAAATTCAGCTGGAACGATATCGTAAAGCTTGGAAGAATGGCAATTTGGACAAAGAACCGGACCCGAGTGATATATTATGGATTGTCAAGCGCGATGATACGATTCAATTCCCAACCGCCCAAGTCAAGACATATAAATGGTACAAGGTCGAGATATGTACACCTGGACTTATGTTTAGCCCATGGAATGTCCGTCATATCTGGGATGTTCTCGGCGTTTTAAGAAGCAGATACCGGCTGAGTTGCAATCAATCTTGTGGTTTGCATATTCATGTTGGGCTCGGGAAAAAGGAATTCAGTCTTGATGTCTTGAAGAATCTGATGGCCATTATATTCACATTCGAACGACAACTTGAACAATGCCATCCTTCACATCGAATGAAGAACAAATATTCATATCCGCTTCGCGATCATGCAAATATTAATGAGAATTACGAACCAGGGAAGAATTTCAGCTGCAGTGATAAAAATTGGAAATACAATAGATGTCTCGAAAGAAGACGAAGAAAACTACCCACGATACCAGCTCCTGGCCGCTCGGCGCGAGATTCTTTAGCTGCGATATTCAATGCCAAATCAAGAGCCGAAATTGTCAAAATGTTCAAATCAGATGAAGATATTCGACTTGGATACAATATCCAATTTCTCGATGAGCCTTACCCGGACCCTTTCAAACAAACCATCGAATTTCGACAACATGAAGCTACCACAGTACCCAAAAGAATAGAACGCTGGCTGAATATCTGTTGTCGTTTAGTCGATGTTGCGCGCCAGACGGCCAGTGCAAGTGATGAGGAAAAAGCAATCTTCCACGACTTTTTACAGGAACATATAGGAGAGGATGTGGAGGAGTTTGGATTGGTTATTCTGCTGGTAAATTTAGGGTTGATGCAGGAGGCTGAGTTTTACAGTTACGAGATGGCTAATAATCCGGAGTTGAGACCACAGCGGAAAAGTATGTATGATTCGAGTTCTATTCCGTCTAATCCGTCCAACTCGTCTCATCGGTGAGGTTATGGCTGGAAATGTTGGTTGGGTTCCGTGTGTGTTCAATATTTGCGACTGTAATCGGATTGAAGCATTGGTCGATGAAAAAGCCTCCTATCTTTCAATATATTGTTGGACTATAGAACACACTGCTCCGGCTTTGGTTGTTCGTCCGGGCTAGAGTGTTGATGGATTTGTATGAAATTTGCTAATTCTCCCATTTGGATGTACTCCAAAAGATTCCGTGATGATATTGTGGTAGCGATGATAAGTTCTGTTGAATGTTATAATAAGGTGACTTTCCAAATCTTTAGACGGAGGTCGTTGACATGTATTTCCTGCAGGCATGGTCTATGCATTCCACATCTCCTAGGCTTGGCCGTATTTTTTCCACATATGAATTATTGGTCCCAAACCGGCCCTGCAGATCAAACTTTAATTGAGTATGGAGATTTTTATGGGGTGGATTAACTAGGACTCGCGTTCTGATAGTTCTCTTTAGGTATTCAATACCGTGGACATGGGACGATTGAACGAATCATGAGCTACTTAAAGCCCTTTTGTATGACAGATTTAGATTATAACCCTAAAGCCGTTTGTGACGGCTCTGTTCTTGTTATTAATATGGAGAAGAAAACTTTAAGTTCTCCATCTTCATGGTTCTCCCTAGATCCTAAATTGGAGCTACACTATTGTTCCCCTGTAAAACCTTCCAATTGCAATTCCGGAAGCATCCTTACGCGAGAATGTCTTAAACCTTTCTGTCTACGATACATCAGTCAACTGTCATCCTAATAGCAGGTGGATACTAGAAAGAAAGCTTACAAAAGGGACTCGTACTCTATGCGTCCTTGATGGTATTTTTCGATTGCATGAAGTCTCCAAAGACATCTCGAAAATCCTCCAATTATAGTCTTTAATACCAAGGATGCACATAAGCTTCTACAAACTCCAGGCCAAGATAGCCAAGTTGACTTTGTACCGTGGAAACACATAACTGTGCCCCATATTTTGGAGATCAATGGCCCGAACCTGAAGCATTTTTGATTGATTTCCTGCATATATGGACCGAGAAATGGGATGTGACCGAGAATTCATCGTCGGGTAAATATATGAAAGAAGCCTATATGAGCCATGTTGCCACCCGACGATTAGGCATTTCTTCGTATCGGCAATGAGATCAAATTTGATACCAGGGCATGAGATCTTGTTGATCTAATGTTAATGTACATCTGTCATTCATTAATACTTTTGAATAACTGTTCTTTCTTTTGTTGTCAACAAAAAGCTACTAGAAATAGTATATCTACTTTTTTTCACTCCCCGGAACGTTCTTCACAATAGCATGGCCAGCGGAGACGCTTTAGAGATATGGATAGAATTCGCTATAGGAATGGCAGCATTTATGCTTAGATTTTTTGCAAGATGGAAGCATGTTGGATTTAATAAGTTTGCTCTTGACGACGTCTTCTGTTCTATAGCCATAGTAAGGCCATTGGATCCACATGAATACGTCAGACGTCACGGACTAATCAGTTGCAGGTGTTCTTCACGCTCGAGGCTGGTCTATGTTATTTTTCTGGTAAAGATCTGAAAAGTCCCACCATCTATGCATATCAAGAACTAATTTCAACTCTAGAAAGATTTGGTACTGTTGCCGGATTTACCAAAACCACTTCACCGTTTGTTTCTGCACAGGAGAAACATGATTTCAGGATTGGAGCTATATGCTTATTTGGTGCTTGGATATCATTTATCACCCTCACTTGGACATTGAAAGCAATCCTTCTTTCACTTTATCACCGGCTCACGTGAGTATACTTCTAGAATAGTAGAAGCCTTCCAAGTTCTAACTCAATGGCATACAGGCTTGGTTTACAGCAACATAAGATGATAAAATTCGTCGCCGGATTTTGTATATTCTCATGGGCCACTTGCATTATTGCCCATTTCGCAATATGTGTCCCGATTGAAAGGAATTGGCAAGTTGATCCGTATCCTGGTGGTAAATCTCCTTTTTAAGTTTCTGCACGGAAGCTTAACTGACAACCATTTAGACAATTGCATTCTTCGTAGGCCTAATCAAGCACTCGTTGGAATTCTTAATATCTTGTAAGTAGTACAGATGACATAGGTGAATGTAACTACTAAGACTACAATTCTAGGTCATATTTAGGAGTCATGGCTATTCCTCTTCCACTTTTATTCGCGGCACGAATGCCTCTCTACCGAAAGTTGATCCTTGGATGTCTTTTCTGTTCTGGCATCCTCGTCACAGTTATAGTTATCCTACGAGTATACTCTTCTCTCAGTAATACTGGAACCCTATCAACTGTTATCGATTGGGCATTTCGCGAGTCTTTTATATCAGTCATTGCCGCCACAGCCCCCGGAATTAAACCACTATTCAACCGATCAAACTGGGTCAATAACCCTTCAGAGGATATAACAGAGGCGAACAATCGCGTACATTCTTCTACTCATAAATCAAATGGGGGAAATATCACTGCTATAGTTGGATCTAAGGATGTGCAAAAAGGAGTTGGTGGTCGCCAGTACATTGAACTTGGGCATACTGAAAATTGGCCCTTGAAGGGGAAGAAAAACAGTGTCGATGCAAAGGTTAAGGAACACGCGACGAGTTCCTCGAGCCAGGAACATATTGTTGCTGAAACTGATAATGTTCGTGCTATTCATGTAACGACTGAATGTGCACTTCAGGAGGAGGTTGTTTCAACGGATTCGAGGGATTCCAGTGATACTGAGTATCAGAAGAAGAATACAGACATAAAATCTTGTAGTTGAATATCGACAATATGAGTTTGGCAAATGGCCTTTACTAATAATATACCACAATTAAGATAGAAGATCATGAGAGGGATGCGTACAAGTCTCGAGACATCTTTTGGCACTGGAAATATCGAGTTGGGCCAATAGCTAGCTCACTTCCAGGTCAAGTATATCGAACTTGGCATATATCTGATATGATCATGTCGTTGCACATGCATTCTACAGCCGGACGTTAGCTTTAATTTTTACTTCAAGCGGATACCCATTTGGATTTTATCGGGAAATTTTGTATTATAAATCAGCAGGATGTTGTCCTCAGGATGGGATATGCAATTACAAAAAGTATTATAGTCGTACGGAGTAAATATACTTTTCCACTGCCGAAACTACTGTAGTGCAAACCCCTGAAGCTTGCTTGGTAATAACCGGGAAAGGAATTCACGTGAAAGTAAGCCTGTCTGAATCATGTACACTAAACCGGAAAATGTCAAAGATCCTTGCTAGGGTTCCAAAAATAATGAAGCAATGTTTCCCCAAATTCCTTCATGTATGATTTCATGATAAATTAGGCTTCCAGTCTTAAATACAAGCGACCTCCTTTCATACTGTTGTTCGACATACCTGTACGGGACTTGATCCATACCTTTAATTTATGGGATCCAAAGCCCAAACCCAATATCATGGTTGAACACTTTGAGGTTCCAACGAAGAAGGTCCGGATAGAACCTGTAAAAAATGCCGCATCGGAGAATAGGTAAGAAAATCCACTGATTTCGAAAAGCCCCTTCATCCCTTCACCCCTTCAACATCAACCTCCACCCAACATCCAAACTTTCAACCCTTCTTACTATCATGTACATTGCTATCATGACTGATGGTTAAGTGACTAATGATTAACCTGGAACAGAAAATTACGAAATCGTCTCTCACAAAAAGCATTTCGAGCTCGACAATCATTATACATCAAAGATCTTGAGAAAAAGCTTGAATGGGCTTCAAAGCCCGAATCAGATCAGAATGCCAAGCTGGAAGAAACAAACAAGACGCTGCGTAGCCAATTACTCGATTGTCATAAGAAGCTGGAGAGTTTTCAAGTGACACTAAAAGCCCTCGCAGACTCTGTCGCATATGCTTTAGGAATCGAGGTAGGTTCATCTCGGAGGGTCGACTATGCTTCCCAACCTAAACACCACATTCGATTCAAGAACCTAGATTAAAATCGCGGGACTAATTAACATTTAAACTTTCAGCAGAAACCTACTTCAGAACTTGAGCCTACATTACATGGTCATGATGATAGTGATGATGCCGAGCCCGAGGTACCACCCACGCAAAGTAATGTGCAAAGTGAATGGACTCCTGGGAACCAAACATCATTGAACTCTACCTTTTATGATTTTTCCGATATACCTTCCACAAATACTTCTCTACACACACAACCTCTCGTTCTTTCTCCGAAACATCAATCATCACAACTGAACATTCATGATCAAAGTCATGTCGAAAACGAGACTATCGCCCCATCCATTGTCACCCGATTACCCTCAAATGACATTACTCATTTTTCTACACGTGAAACGTTCAATCCAATCAACTTGACGATTTCAAGCTCATATCAACATATGATGGGACCGTCGCAATATAATAGTTACCTTGTGAATAATTCCATGGTTCAACAAGATCAACCTTTACAGATCAACCATACGAACTCACCAATTTCAGATCATATTAATGGATTTGAGAATGCTTTAAGGCAAAAGTTGAGTAAACTTCCAGCTTTGGTGCGAGGAAATGAAAGGTGCGCTTTTCTCACTCATATATTGTTTTATGGAAGATCCCAATCTCTAACGACCTGAGCTTATCATTAATAGACTTCTGGACTCAGCATATCTCATGCTATCTACCCTCATTTCTGCATCATGGCCTTCTATGGCAGCTTGGTATTGTGCTACTAAAGCTCACATACCTCTAAGTAAGGTCATTACATATCATGTCAATCCTACAGCTGCTACATACGCCGAACTTGGTGCAAATGGTGCTTGGCTACCGACGAAGTTACAAATGTCTATTCCTCATCCACCGATAATAGATTGGGTACCATTCCCATCGATACGAGATAAACTTATACTTTGTCACTCGGCCAATCCTTGTCTTGATGAAATTATTTGCGAAGTTGGAGATAGTTATGTAGTGGAAACCGATGTATCCAAACTTGTCATGGGGGTTAGTTCTGCAAAAGGATATATAGGTGTTTTAGATCTAGTTCGATCTATCTCACCAGAAGCAGAAAATACAGCAAATGCATCATCAGCTTTTTCAAACGAAAATAACATACCATGGGATGAGCTCTTTCGATCTATTCTCGAACTTAGCAAGCGAATGCGCGAAGGCAAAATTCTTCACGGTATTACCATGGAACCTCTTGCAACCTTACCAGCATCCAGTGTCGCTGCTCTATTCGGCTCAAAGCAATTAGCACTTTCAACATTCGTAGCGTTGGGAATGGATCAAGGAGTGGCACAATATAAGTTAGATCCTGGATTTTTTGAAAGACATCCAGAACTTTATGATGGTAACGCAGGCATTATAATAGCAAGTGGTGCGCATGTAAGACCACCCGGACGTTTACCAATCCAGCAGCCTGGTTTATTGAATGAGGGTGTCTTGAGTACCTATAGGTATTTAGCTGGATGGTCATTAGACGGGGAAATTTGATGGTATTGGGGATTAGGCGAAAATGGTTAAAGGAGGAGCTGTTCGTGGTGGGATAATTAATCATTTATTCGGGATGGATGAGCATTCAGGATGATGGATGCTCTGATCAGTTTATATAACTTGGATATCTGTCTGGAATTTTACAAGCTCAAGATGAGATATACCGGGCGAAAGGGTAATATGGGTCATGTGATTTTAACAGAACAGAGATGGAATCATGAGTTAGGTAGGGTAGTTAGTTATCTTGGGTTTTGTTGGTGTTCATGGGAATAGGAATAGACTTTTTTGGGTGTCTAAGTAAGTAAGTAAGGAAGGGATTATTAGACTTTTTTAATCAATGATATTATACATTGAAATTCGTACTGATGATGATGATTGATCTTACTCGGAATACCCAGGTATGGAACTCAGTTTCTGGATTTTTGGTATAGATTATATAATTATAGTTACAATCACAGCTATAAGTTGACAATAACCACAAGTGGGTGGACGGGCGGATACATAAATATATCACTCCGTTCACTACAGTCTGGGTCTGAGTCTGTGATAATTCTTTCCCTTAATTAAATACATACTTCGGGTATTATATATTACATATTATATTATATTATATTTCCTGTCTCTTTGTCTGTCTATCTGTCTGTCTATCTATCTGTCTGATGTGGATGATAAGTTTGGGATTAAATTTATTGATTTATTTGTTTATTGATTCGTTTATTTATTTGTTTATTTGGAAGGGGGGGGCGGGTTGGAGTGTGTCGAATGTGTCGAATGTGTGGAATGTATGGAATATGTATTGTTTTGTTGATAGTTGATAGTTGATAGTTGATAGTTGATAGTTGATAGTTGATAGTTATTAGTAAAGTTGTGAGGATATAGGATATAGGATATAGGATTTAATTGTATGGTTTTGGATTTGATTTGATTTTGATTTGATTTTGATTTGATTTTGAGATATATGTATGTATATATGTATGTATATATGTATGTGTATATGTATGTGTATTTAGATGTGTATTTGGATGTGTATATAAGGTTACTGTTAATATTGATGTTAGTTTGAGAAGTTTTTCTTGTTGAGGTGTTTGGGTTTGGGTTTGGGTTTGGGTTTGGGTTTGGGTCTGGGTTTGAGGTGAGGTTGGATGTGGATGTGGATGTGGATGTGGATGTAGATGTAGATGTAGATGTAGATGTGGATGTAGATTTCTTTTGTATAGAGGAGGTGTGATGGTTTTAGGTATAATAAGATTTTGATTATTATATTAAGACTTTAGTTTTTTATTATTTCATTTCTTATTTTATTTTATTTAATTTTGTTTTATTTTATTTTATTTTACTTTATTTTATAAAAACAACAACAATAATAATATAATTTACAATCTTGAATCAAATATATATATTTATATCTTTTATATATATATTTTTTTTTCTCTTTTTTTTATCATTTATTTATTTATCTATTTAAACAAGATAAAGATAATACAATCTCTCAATCTCTCAATAACCCCATCATATCGATCCCGATCTCGAAGCCGATAACCCCAAGCCCGAAGCCGATACTCCGAAACCCTTAATCATAAAGTAAGGATTATAACTAACCAACTAACCCCTGGTATCAAGCCGATCCCCTTGTTAATCCTATCCCTATTCCATTCCATCCCAAGCTATACTCCCCGTTTTTAGCCCCCCTCCCCAGCCACGGTCCTCTAAAAGAAAAAGATAAATACATGAATAACAAAGGAGATATGAGTGAGTATTCCTATCCTATCCAGCCCTATCCCATCCTATCCATCCTATCCATCCCATCCAGCCCTATCCAACCCATCCAATCCAGTTCAACCAATCCATTACAATTCATACTCATACAGATATCCATCCATACATATATATATATAAAGAATATATAACATATAAATAAATATCCATTACAGCCCAAATCTCTATCCCAAACAAAACACCAAACAAAACACCAAAACACCAGGCTAATAATGATATAAGAGAAGAGATGAGATATATAAAGAAAAGAAAAGAGATCCTCCATTGTGTGTGTACCTATTCATGCAGCTTGATTGAGACCGAAAGGAAAACCAAAAACCAACATCAAAACAAAACAAAAACAAAACAAAACAAAATGAAAATGAAAGTGACTTGTTTCCATACTTTTCTCCCTTCCTTCCCTCCATATATCCACATACCAACCAATATGATTGTGAAAATCAAAACCAAAGCTAAACTTAGACTCGAATTTCAGACTCAAACCCAGACCCAGACCAGGACAAAAGAAAAACAAAAATGTAGCTGTGACTTCCCCTCTCTCCCTCTCCCTCTCTCTCACACATACGCAAACTGACAAAAGAAATAAACCAAAAAACTTCCCCAAAACCTCCCCACCCATCAAATCCCCTCACATCCCCTAACAACCTCAATCAAACTCCTCAAAACCCACCCCTCAACTTCATTCCCACTCACATCCCTAGGATCCACATCTACTCTCCCCTGCATCCCTTTTAACAGCTTCGCAATACACGTACGAAGATTATGTTCAATTCTTTTATTCTGTGCTGCTTTTGCTGCGTTTCCTCTTAGATCAAAATTACCACTTCCACTACCATTTCCATGTCCATTTCCATTTCCATTGCGGCGTGAAGAATTGGATGTGGAGATGGAAAGACCGAGTGTAGAGGCTGCTTTGGCGGGGATACCGACAATGGATGTGTTGTGGTAGGAGAAGGAGGGGTTGTATGAGGGTTGTTTTTTGAGATAGGGAGGATGGGGTTTTGAGGTTGAGGTTAAGTTTGAGGTTGAGGTTGTTTGGTGGAGTTGAGATGAGGATGATGTAGGATCTGTGGAGGGAAGAGATTGGAGGAAAATGTAAGCGAGGATATGGGCGTAGAGAGCTGAGCGGAGAAAATCCGAGGAGATGGGAAATATAGCATGAAGTGGTTGAAGGTTTGCTGCGGCAAGTTGATAAGAGAATGTTGGAAGGGTGGAAGATTTATTTGTTGATTTGGTGGCGTTGGATTTATTTTTAGAAGGGAATGAAGAAATGGAAAAATCAGGACTGAATGGTGGAGTTGATGGTGGAGTTGTTGGAATTTGAGAATTGGAAGATTTAGATTTTGAAGTTGGTGAGAGACAAATTGTTTGTGGACGATTCCGACGATTGAGACCTTTAGGACGGAATTGATTAAATGTTGTAGTTGAAGGTGGTGGTGGTGGTGGTGTTGACTTGACATTTGTAACCGATGTAGCTTTGAGATGTGAACGAATGGATGATATACATGGAGTATCAACTAATAACATCTTGGAAGGAAAATTTGAAGTGCTTTCTTCAATTGCGGCTACGATATCAAGTATCGTATCTGGAGATGCTGGTGTTGGTGAAAATTCAGTTGGTGAAAGATCTATTGGTGAATGAAGGACATTTCCTTGATTCATAGTAACTTTTTGGTATGTTGGTTCTGGTGAAGTCGGAGGACTTGACATGGCTAAATCATCCACTAAAGATGTTTTGATAGGTGAACGTGAAGTTAACTTTCGAAGAGCGGAAGAATCAGATTGTTTAAACTTCGCAATTGATGTTGATCTTGGTGGAATAGTAATGGATAATCTTGGAGATTGTTTGTGATTTACTTGAACCACTTGTGCTTTGGCTGGTGAAAGAGCTGTTGCGCAAGCCTAAAATTATTAGTGATTGCTTTGATGAATGGAATGGGTACATAACATACAAAAAAGTCACCAGAGTCTTCATCATCTGAACTTCCACACATGCTTTCACTATCTCCTAACCATTCTTCGATATCCAAAGTTGACAATCTAGGAACAGCTCGTGGTTTAAGTGGACTACCAAGCCATGATGATCCAGAATTTGGATTAGGTTCACCTAAACATTTGAAGGAGAAATCTGAGTCTGGTCGATAATGTCTTCTGGAAGAAATAGCTGATGAAGCTGCACTTTGTGTATGATGATTCGAATAATCCGAACCATCTCCTCCACTTGAACTCGAATCACTAAAACCTTCATACTCATCTATGATACATGATGTAGTACATGCAACCTCATCCGAACATTTAGTACAGCTATCTTGAAAGAGAGGGCTTCCAAGGAAAGGTACCGTAGGCTTCGAGATAACTGGAGTGTCGCGAAAACTAGTTGGTCGTATAGCTAATCGTGATATGCCAGCTAATCTCCGTTCTGCTATCCTTCCGGAATTTGATAAACCTCCTACACGTCCTGATTGACCAAAGGTTGTTCTCTTGGTTAATGCTGGTCTTGATGTTGATGATGAATCGATATCTGATACTGGTGAAGAGGCAAGTTTAAGTGGTAAAAGTTGTTTCATGCCCGAGACTGATCTTCTTGATGTATTTGAAGATGCAGGTCTCATAGGGCCAAGGTTGAAAGATTCTTGTGCATACATGGTGGATTGTAAAGTGGGTAGAGAAGCTCTGGTAGAAACCGATGGCGATGCGGGATTTTCAATGTCATGGTAAACAAAGTGTGGGTTAGAGGGAGTATGTATGTTCGGAGAATTGAAAGCAGAGTGGTTATGTGTGGTTGATGAATCCATGTTGATGTGATGGATGGATGGTCTTGAAGGAATTCGATTGATTGATTGATTGATTGGTATTTGTGTCACTTAACCAATTGAATTATTTAAGAACTGCATATGAAATATCGATTTTTAAAAAAAAGTGATGATGGTGATGATGATGATGATGATGATGAAAACGATATCATATTATAGTATAGCACTTGCTAGTTCGATGCGATGACGAAGTGTTTTATATGAATGAACCTTTTCCCACGGCAATGCAATGGAGCAAAAGAAAGCAAGACAATATTTTTGGGACCTTGTGACTCCCTTGGATGATTTGTACAAGGGATGAAAAAAGATGGATCTTCTTTTTTCCCCTGCAGATGATTTTGACATGCCGTGCTTTGGTGTAACCAGTTGGAGCCCGAGAATAAGGTAAAGCATGGGAAAAGTAAAGAAGATGATAAATACCCATGTATGCTGGCTGGGTAGCCACGAGAATCAGAAAATATCAGATTAAGGTCTGTGTTTGTTGTAATACGATCCATTGGGGTAAAAGTGGATAGACGACCCGGCGATGAGTTTCTAGGCGTCATTTTGTTCAACAAGGGAGGGAGGAGAGATGTGTAGGGGGGGATGTATGTATGGGAGATGTGTATGGGAGATGTGTAGGGGAGATATGTATGGGAGATGTGTGGCAGGAGCGATGTATAGCAGGGTAAAGATAAGAGGAGGGGAGTGCTTTGAGTATTTTGAGTCTTCTGAGTATTTGATGCTTGTGATGCTGTTGATAATGATAATCTTAGAAAGTTGAGAGAAAGACTAGGTAATCACGACACCAAGACACAAAACCTCGAATAGCTAACAATGAATTAGGCAGGTGTAGTTTAAAAAATTATATACTTGGTTTTGGGCTTTAGGCTTCGAGCTTTAAGCTTTCCCTTTAGCTTTTGGCTTGCTTAAGGACTGCAGATCATTCATTTATATTTCTTGCATAAGTGCCCGCGGGCATGAAGTGCATGGAATGTATGAAATGTATGAAATGTACCTGAATATAAGGCCAATGTTTGGGTAGTACATGAATGCGATTGGGTGAATGGTCAGAGGATGAGGAAATTGAAGGGGTGGAAAGCAGCAAACAGAACGTATCCCATAGTGGTTGTACGATGTGTGTATGTATGTATGCACGCGTATGGATGGATAGCAGGTATTTTGATGGGACCCTTGCAAGTATCAATATGAGTGAGACTCTACGAGAGTGAACAAGCTGGCGATGCTGGCGATGCTGGCGATGCTGGCGATGCTCCTGATGTTACTTTGACATGGATCAAATACATCTTCAAAGAATGTATAAGCTGTGCTGTGCTGTGCTGTGATGTGCTGTGATGTGATGTGACTGGTTCCATGATGAGATCGGGTAACATTAAAGAATCTTGGAAGATCTATTTCGAAGAAAATAAAGTGGACATTTGACATTTGACATTTGTCATTTTGATCTTCCTCTTCCAGCTTTTAGGTGTGTAACGAATATGCAGCCACTTGGACCATTATGGACTGGACTATGGGATGAGATGATTTCCCTTACAACTCCGCAGGGTGGGTGACTCGGCCAACTAACGCAACATCTCAGCCTCACCAGTTCATTCAGCGATTCTCCACTTATAGATGCGACATATACCACGATGCATATACCACGATGCATACACTACGATGCATACGCTACGATACATCCACTGCATAGATCAACACAAGCTCTGTTGTTATTTAATTAAGTATTTATTTATTTTTCCCTGTAGGATAAAATAGCCCGGTCCAACCACAAGCCCAACCCCAGTACCACAAGGCAAAGCCCGAAGGTTAGTTCCAAAGGGTAAATAAAATGTCCGATTTGAAGTCGATTATTTGAAATACATACAGGCAGGCAGGATACAGAGTAAATTATGCGAATGCGAATGAGCACCAGTATGTACGCATCAATACTCGGTATGGTTAGTGTTAGTTAGTATTACGGTTACGGGTACGTATCCCTTTTATACTTTATACCTTTCATAAATACTTAACTACCTAGGACTTGGGTACATCCATCCATACCTGCCTAATCTAGAGTCTTTGCAAAGGTAAATTCCATTCCATTCCATTCGCTTGCTTCTCTGTACTGTACTGTACTGTACTGTACTGCCCTGCATCCTGCTGTATACTGTACCAGAAATACCATTGAACTAGACCGGGCTGTTTATTTCTACGAAAGCGAAGAAGCGAAGAAGCGAAAGGGCGAAAGGTAAACAGGTATGGAGAAGATGAAATTTGATTTCTAGGCAAGTCAGCGAGAGTAAGTGAGTGAGTGAGTGAGTGAGTGATCAATAATATTGACAAGGTAGGGAGGGTATTGATGTACTGTAGTTACTAAGCTAAATAGGTAGGTAGGGAGGGAGGTAGGTAGGTAGCTACTAATTAAATGAAAACGAGAAGATCACAACTGAAGAAGTAAAAAGGGAAATCAAAGGACCAATCAATGACAATCAAGGAAAGAATTCTTATCCTTTTTTCTTTTTTCTTTTTTCTTTTTTCTCTTTTCTTTTTCTCTATTCTCTCTTCTCTGCTACTTCTCTCTACTCGAATAAATGACCAATAGAATGATGAGATGTTTTTTTTTACCATGTACATGTATATACATATGTGCATATGTACATATCAAATGAATGAATGGATGAATGGATGAATGGATGAATGAGTGAACGGACCAACAGACCAACGACCAAATGACCCGCCCGCAAGCTAATTCTAGTACCTATGTACCTGTACCTACCTGAAAATGACCTAATTGGGAGAAAATTGGCGTGGATAACTAGGTACCTAGATAGAATCGATGTGAGCATTGCACTATTGTGAGGAGGAAAGGGAGAAACGAGAAACGAGAAACGAGAAATGTCTTGATCGGGTATTTATTTGATCTGAGCTTTGGGTTGTGTTTTAATGCAGAGGTGGAGGATTGTGGTTGTGCATATGGATCATTAGTATATACAGTGTGCAGTGTAAGCTCTCACTAGGTATGTATGTATATCTACCTAGTATTCTCTGCATAGTAAGTCCCTATACCTACCTAGTAAGTCCCTACCTAGTAAGTCCCTATACCTACCTAGTTCACAAGGTTAGTGTGTCATCATCAGATCATAGAGAACTTTCAGCGTAGTCTTTCGTGTTTGACAGCAAGCATACATGACCAGATAGATAGACTAATTGATGGAGCTTACGAATGAATGGAGATTTGGCTGCGTAGGTAGTAGGTAGCTATGTAGCTAGGTACCTAGGTACCTGGGTACCTACCTAGCTACCATCCTGTCAATAACAAGGGATGGAAGTGGCTAGGTGAATGGTAAGTAACACTCCTCAGCACTGATGTACGTACTATGGAGTATGGGAGGGTAGGATTGAATGTCTTATCCAGTTATTCGGAAATACCTTAATGCTTAATGGGGAATACAGGGTCAGAGAGGAGAGTACAGAGTTACATTTAGGTAGATATGCTTGCTTTTGGGAGAATGTTTCATGTGATGGATGATCTTTTCCCTAGGATTTGGTTGATGTATGGCTTTAGAGTTTTGAGTATGGTGGAAGGGAGGGGTAGGTAGGATGGGAAGTCTGGATTTGATGGTTGAGGTTGGTGTTTGATGGATGTCGGGTGTTGGATGGATGTCGGATGTCTGATGTCTGATGTCTGATGTCTGGATATCTGATTGTCTGTGTGATTGATAAGTCGGGTTGCTTGGGAGCTTGGTAACTGGGTAACTACTAGCTACCGTTTAATGGTAGTCAGTCTCGTGGTCAGTGTGATGATTTAGTTGAGATTGTGGTCACTGGGTTAAGGTAGTGAGTGGGTTAAGGTAGTGTAACTGGATGGGTCAAGGTCCTGGTTTAAAGGTACTGGTTCAAAGGTACCGGGTTAATAGCACTGGGTTAATAGGTACCGAGTACTGGTTCATGAGATTATAATGATTCAGTCAACAAGTAATAATGGCTCATTAAGATTGATACTCCAGATCAAGTCACGATACGCGAAAATGATAAAGATGATGAACATGGCAAGAATAGCGACGATGAATATCTTTATCCTTCATATCATAATCAAAGAAATAAGATAGATTTTCATCTGATTGTTTGTTTGTTTGTTTGTTTTCTGTTAACCTTGATGAACCTACTGTATTTCTTCTTCATCAATCAATCTATCGCATTTCCTCTTCATCAATCTATCGCATTTCCTCTTCATCAATCTATCGCATTTCCTCTTCATCAATCTATCGCATTTCCTCTTCATCAATCTATCGCATTTCCTTCCTTCTTCCTCCGTTCTCCTCCAACCGCCCGCCCAACTCATCCTAACTCCGTATCCGTATACTGCATACAATTGATTCATAATCTGCAATGCCTACGTATATACTATCAATTAAGCATCAGGATTCAATAAGCATCTTGGCAATTGAAATGTATTTGGCATGGCATGGCATGGCATGACATGACAATAGAAAATAGGCTTTTCGCATTTCAATTAAACCCGATGATATGATATTGGGAGAATAAGAATAATCCAAAGAACAAGAGAAATAAGAAAAATAAGAAATCTTCCCCTGGTCCTTGATACGAACGGCAACATCAAAAGGAAAAAGTAAAGTCGTCCTTCCCCTTGTTCTTGGTACGAACAGTAATCTGGGCATCAATTTGAATTGCTATTGCTATTTCTATTTCTATTTCTATTTCTATTTCTATTTCTATTTCCATTTCTATCTCGAGATGGTCAGGCCGGTCGAGGGAGGTACTGTAATTCGGTTTGTAACCCCTTCAGCCTCTTTTGCCTTTGCTTTTCCGTAGCCTTGTTGGATTTTCTTAAGTTTTGATTGGTTGAAGTTGTTTTAATCTAGCAATTTCAAATCAGACATCTTTTTTATACAAATGCTTATATACTTTTAATATTTATTACTTTACACATTTATATATACATATATTTATATAATTATTACACACCACTTACATTTATACATTTTTCATCTTATATTTCAAAACACTAAACACCGTAACACAAACTATAACAACTGCACAGACGTCGATCAAACCGTTCAATCCCTTGTCAATTTGATTGAGCGATTTACAAGCAAACACGAGAAAGACACATTGTTTACACATTGTTTACACATTTTTTACATCGACTCCAGGAACTTTATCGGATTATTCGGATTATACCGAGTACCAAAGGTGTGATCGAAGAAGGAAGAAGGAGAAGGAGGAGAAGAAGAAAAAGAGAAGAATCCGACAGGTCAAGCAATAATATATCGGAATATCTGGTACACCTTAAAACAAGTACAGGTACGTACCGCACAGAATCTAAGAGGGGTAACATTTCAAATACCCACAATTCCCGGCCGGTGTCCCCGATAAAATCAAATGACGAAAAGAAGAAAAAAAGAAAGAAAAAAGAAAAAAGAAAAAAGAAAATCAATCCCACATCAATTAGTCACAACCTCAATAATCAATAATACTCCGTCATCACATCAACCTCAATAATCAGTCCAATACTCAGTCATCAACCTACTCAGTCGTCAATACTCAATCAAATCAATCAATCAAATCAAATCAAATCAAATCAATTCAATTCAATTCAATTCAATTCAATTCAATTCAATTCAATTCAATTGAACGGAAAATGCTCTCCGAACAATTCATTTCATCCATCCGAGCTCAACCTAGGACGGCGAATACTGCCATTGCAAAAGATATCGGCATTTACCTTCATACTTTACATCCTGCTCCGAAAATTGAATCAAATTTCAAGAAATCTTCTACCTCTGTCAACTCCCTCGCGGCAAACTCAACTCATATTTTCGCGGCACAGGCTGATAAGGCGGTTATTCATGTTTATTCAAGACAACATGGAAATCAAGAAGCTTTAATTTCATTTCCCGAGAGGTTACACACCTTAACTTTGGTCGGCGATGGTTTGGTAGTATTGGGTACAAGCGAGGGACGGGTCATACTATGGGAGGCAAGTCTCTTTTTATTCCATCCTTTCGCAATATCTGCAGCTTACGTCGTGTTGTGCCGTTGTATGGCGACATGATTGCGAACTCAGGGCGTTGATGGAGTTGATGGACGGTCTGCTAACTCTTTCCCGGTCTAGATCTTTACCGGTAGACAAGTTTCAACATCAGCTGCACATTTACAACCAATCTCATGTATCGCGGCCACTTCAAATCATTTGGTGACAGGTTCCGAAGATTCAAATCTCCACGTTTGGTCAATCTCACAGCTTTTATCATTACATTCAAATACGAATGAACCACATGAACCAGCTCGATCCTTGTCAAATCATCGAGCCGCAATCACTTCCGTCATCATGGGTCATAGTTCCAGTACTTCAAATATTTGCATATCAGCCAGTAAGGATAATTCAATTATTGTTTGGAATTATCACACGGGTGATCTTCTAAGAACATTCTTACTTTCATCTACACCATTATGCATGGCGCTGGACCCATGCGACAGAGCCGTCTATACGGGTTTCGAGGATGGTTCATTACAAATGATCGAACTCATTCAACCAAATTCATCCATAAGTTCATTATTTGATACTCGACTGCAGAATACCCCAGTTCAGGTTACTTCATCGATTTGGTCCCCGCCATCGGATATTGGCGCTGTACATTGTTTAGGGCTGAGTTATGATGGAACAAGTTTATTTTCGGGTCATTCTTCTGGAAAGATCTCACACTGGGATACAGGTAGACGTGCTTTCTTGGTAGAACTCTCGGACTTGAATGCTCCCGTAACAAACCTTGTTATGCAATCTCCCTTTCCAAAGACATCAAAAATCAAATCAACAAATGTGGTTAAGCCTAAATTGGCCGAGGGTAATTATACATTCACAGCTCAATTGATTGGTAATAAGGGATCTTCAATCTTTGATCAAGCTTTGGAGTATCAAGGATTTCCCCAGGGTATGCTTGAGAAGGCATTACTAGGTCTTGCTGAACCTCAGGTTACAACTACATCCTCATCTTCATCCTCTAGCGAGGAAGAAAAGTTACGAAAGGAGAATTCGGAATTATGGAAGGTTATTAATGAGCAACGTGCTCTTCAAAAGAAAACCTTGGAGAAGTATTCCGAGTTGAAGAGTGGTGGTGTTTGAATGATGAATGTTACGAGCTGCGAGGGAGGTGCCGTAGGAAATATCAAGGAGCCATAGGCGACATGATATTCCAGGACCCAGGGCCAGACTCAAAGCTTGTGTTATTAGTTTCAAAGCTCATTACTTAGTGGAAAGAGGTCTGTTGTTACAAGCTTTTTATATTCACTGACCTCGAACTTATCACATCAGCCACTTATTGGAGAAATGGATAGAAGATATTTGAGGGCATTCTACTACCTCATTCTTTTCATCTGTTGTCTTCGACGGGAGCTTACATAGGAGCTTACATTTGATCATCTTAGATCCTTTACAAGCAGGCTTTGACCTTGAACTACAAAGATGCTACTCTCATTCTCATCCAAAAGTTTCAAGCCCTTGGATGTGGGGTATTTGGTGGGTTGAATGTCTAAAGGATGGTTTTGAAGAGGAGGTAGAAAACCTTTTATGTCTCTTAACGATGCAAAGATCTTCACGAAATAGCTATGAGTCCTTGGAATTATCAGCTTTTGTTCATGATTTCACTGATCACTATTTTTGTCAAAACCTCAGGTCATTGACTATATTATATGGTGGAAGAATGGCCTAGAATCGGTGCAAGGTTTGTGGGATGTGGATGGTATGAAGTATGCAAGAGCTTATTGACTGCTTTGTATCTACAATGGAATGATGTACTCGAGACTTCTCATGTAATTCTCCATAGTTCAATAATACTCAATAAAAACACTACATCGCCCCAAAGTAATTATATCTTCTTGAAATGTGATGGATATCAGCTGTAGTTGTGGATACTCTTCTTTTTCCTTTTAGTTTCTATTTTTTGTTTTTTTGTAAGATACTCTGATTTGAGTTTAGTAGCAAGGTGGTAATTAATGGGATGTGGATGTGGATATGGTGATGAAGGTTGGAGGTGAGAGGTTAAAGGGACAGGGTAATATATATGGAGATGGAATGTTGATGTAGAGATGAAGGTTGAGGGTTGGAGGTTGGAGGTTGGAGGTTGGAGGTTGGAGGTTGGAGGTTGGAGGTTAGGGTTAGATGCTGATAGATATAGATATAGATGTAGAGATGGAGATGGAGATGGAGATAGAGATGGAGATGGAGATGGAGATGGAGATGGAGATGGAGATGGAGTGTTAATGTAGATGTAAATGTAGAAAGAAGTAAAGGTATTAAAAGGAAGTCTCTCAACCATTCAACCATTCAACCATTCAACCATTCAACCTTCCAACCCTCCAACCACCCAATTCTTCTCATCTCCCCGTCTCTCTCTTCCTTTCACAATACACACACTCTCACTCTGACTCTACTCTTATTCTTTGTATACTAAATAGTTGAAAAGTTGAACAAGTCGGAGAAAGGAAGAATCATATTCGTTGTTTAAAAATGAGCACAATATACTTATCCACAAATCAAATACCGAAGGTTAGATCGGTACATCGATATATTAATATCTTTCTTTCTTTCTTTCTTTCTTTCTTTCTTTTTTATCTTACTTGTTTATTTTGAGATTATTTCTAGAATTTAAATAGATAGATAGATAGGTAGGTAGGTAGATGAGTTGATAATAGATATAAAAAAGAGAAGCTGGAGAAGTTTATATATGTAGTTTCTTTTTTTAACTGGGAGGAGGAGGGAAGGGGGTATGTTTAATAAACTATAATCATAAGGAAACTCTACGAAATAAAAAACGATATTATTATCACTCTACTAGGAAACCGGCGTTAGGAATTGAACCTAAATGGTAATTATATCGAATGGGTAATAGCAATGCACTTCCTTGTGGGAAAAAAGTTGTATTCTTTCCAACTTGAAGTTATCTAGGTATTGTATGTATATGTGTGAGTGTGTGTGTAGATCAACTACACGTATACAAAACTAATGAATCAATCAATCAATCAATCAATCCATATCTATCTAAAAAAGCCACAGGCTCGCAAGAAAAAAAAACTAAAAACAAGAAGGAGAAGAAGAAGAAAAGTTCCCAGAGCCCATGCATCTCCGGATCCCAAATCCATCCATCTATTTAGTCCAGCTAAATCCTCAAACCAACCTCCTTCTACCCCAAACTCACCATCTCACCCATCAAATCCAAATCCAAATCCAAATCCTAATACCCCACAGCCCTACTAACCGCCTCCACAAACTCCATCCACAATCCACTAACCACCTCATACTGCCCCGTAGTAACATAAACCTCCTTGATCCCCGCTCCCACAATCTCCTTTACAATCTCACTCTGCTTCTCAGCTGATCCGTCAAAATCATATAATATCACCGAGCTCTTTTCCTGCTGTTTCGTGGAAGTAATTGTTTTTATGGAATCCTTTCCTTTTCCTTTACTAGAAGAAGATAAAGATGATGAAGAAGAAGATGTATACATGGAATAGGAATCTTCGATCATGATTATAGTATCTGCTATGTTGAAGAATTCGGCCGAGGCTGGTGTGCCGGGGTTGAATGTTACGGTTAGGTTCATTGCGTGTGCGTTTGAGGCGATGGTGCTCATGTAGTTTGAGGATTGGGTTGTCCAAGTGCTTATTGCGTCGTCGAAGAATATTCCGTCGATGTTGAGGGAGATGTTGTTTGAGGTGTAGGTGGACCAGTATTTATCTGGCATTTCGTTGTTAGTATCAATAACTTCATCACTTACTTACTCAGTTGCAAACTTGCAAACTTGCAAGAAAATCATAGATTACTCTAAATATAGGATACTCACACGTCTCAACCTCCTTATCAACATCCTCCACACTCTTCCCCATATATTTCGTATCCACATACCCCAACAATTTCACATTATCAAACTGTGTCAAATTTGCGATACCGGATATATAACCATTTTCTGGATATTGATGGATAGCTCCAGGACCGGAACTTGGGTTGATGATTATGGTGAATGGGAGGGAGGGGTAGGATGTGATGGCGTTGGTGACCCAGGTCCAGGCCCCGGGGGTGGGATAGAGGTAGAGGGGGAGGAGGATGGAGGTTGTGAGGACCATGGTTGTGGGTGGGTGGTTTATGGTGGAGGGGAGGAGGGAGGGAAGGAGGAAGGTGGAAGGGATTGTGGGAATGAGTGTATGAATGAGTGAATGAATGAATGTATGGTATGTACAATAAGAGTATCCAGACTCTAGAAAAGATAATATTTCAGAATTGAATGATTGAAGTAACGAAGTATTGAAGGAGTGAAAAAGTTGAATATGATAAGTAGAGAGCGACTAAAAGAGAGTGAAGTGAGTGAAAACTTTATTATCACGAACCTTGGAAGATAAAGTAGTATAAAACTAAAGGGAAGTGTTTCTAATATACCAATATCTAGGTATAACGTTGGATTTAATAAAGTAACATCGCAGTGGGTCATGCTAATCTCCTTAATTTAGTAATTTTCGAATGCGGGGGAGGGGGAAGGACAAAGGGGAGGGGTGGGCTGATTTGATTGATTGATTGATTGATTGATTGAATGATTGAATTCAAATGTAGATAGGTAACCTTGCTTAACCCATGAAAAAATTCAATCACACAGGTTAAGGTTAAGGTTACTAAACGCGCGCAAATCATTAATCATTTGAAGCAAATAACTGTATTTAACCGCCATTAAAGGCATCATCCTTAGCAGTCTTGGCAATGGGTCAAAGGATTATTCCAGTAAGGTAAGCCAAGAGGATTAACCTTACAATTAAGAAAACAGATAAAGTTATGATAGGATTCAAGTATAAATGTTTAAACATTTCAAACAAGGCACTTTTTTTTTATCTATTCCTACCCACCTATGACTGGCTGTGTAACCAGAATTAAGAATTCAGGAACTCCAATCATATGATAATGCGGTTAGAAACATTCTTGGCAAGCTGGAGTGCATCCTGTAACGTAGACATACTAAGATCTTACATATGATATGACTAAAAGGGATAATTTCATTTCATTTGATTGGATGTTGGTGAAGGATTTTAGATGCGATGAAACAATCTTTCTGTCGTATATTGCGTATTCTAGATTAGGGCGGGAAGCTTCTAGATTGTGTAATATTATGGTGTAACATTTAGTAATTGACGCAGGGTTAAAGGAACAGAATTGGGGAATGGTATTAATCCCAATGATACCGCAAAGTAAATATACATGGAATTAGGTACCTAATTCGAGTTGGGAATGATGGAATGATGGAATGATGGGAGTGATGGGAATTCTTTGATTATTATCCAATCTAAAGTATCTGCTGATATTTAATATTCATACAATCAGTATATGCGAAGCTTTGAGAAGCATTAGAGAGATTAGAAATATTAGTGAAACTCTAGATGATTTCATTGTAATCTTACGATTATTAGTAGGAACTATTCTAGAAGAATAGAAGGAATATGGAAAATGTAGATAGAAAATGGAAGATGGAAGGTGTCAGTAAGCGCAAAGAATGCATGAAGCAGGATTGGAACCAACGTACTGGGACCTTGGATTTCCAAGATCAATCTCTGTTTAAGTAAGAAAACAAGAGAATCCAATCAGCATTAAGGGTCATGTAAGTCGGACCTGGGAAAGCAAATAAATCGCAAATCTTGAGCGTAGAATGAGGCTAATTGAATGTGGTGATGTAATCTTACGATTGACGGGATTAAAATCATGGCATCAACCGCAAGCTCAGTCTGTTGAGGTTCTCGAATACCAAGATACTGCTGGTAGAAGAATAAGTAATATAAATTCGGCGAAAAAGTTCAAAAGTGGAATTCATTCTGAGACTTAAGTCTGGGTAGACGAATAGAAGAAGAGATGGTATCCCTGGTGTAGGGTTGTTGCGATTTTGAACCTGGGAAAATAATCTTAAAGGATATCAATTCAGCGTCAGCCAGGCAGACGTAAAGGGTTCGCAACTGAGGCTGATATCAAATACTAATATCTTACTGCTTGGGCGACACACTTTAGAGAAATAATGAGCCGCATGAAGAGGCTCACAAACAAATCGGAACGATATACTAAATCGGTAAGTGCTTACTTTACCTAACGACGGGTGGTACGAATGGACAAATCGTGTTCATTGATTACCTGGAAACAGCTCCGGAAGAGATCCGAAGGCTGAAAACGAGCTGAAATGCCTAAAGTCGGCCTCAGCGAAATGCTGTGCAATGAACCGATATGAGTCTCTTCATCATTGAACAAATCACTAAGTATAGATGCACTAGCAGAATTTTATAGAATCTGAAGAGTAGTATTGACAATAAATTAGAAAAAATCGTTGGATTCAAGGCTTGTAGTGGTCAGGGATTCGAGATCAATCTTAGACGAAGTAAGAAAGGTTGCAACTCAATAATCTAGAGAAAACTCCACCTCCTTCGGAAAGATTTTACATGAAAGCGTGGAAAGAAATTTTTAATGCTAAGAATATCTGCCAACTATGGCTACAACGCTCAAACAGGTTGTACCCTTACATCAACAAATCCCATACCTAAAGCTATCGCTAACTCAATTGTGGATTGCAGACAGAGAGACCTTGCCGTAGTTCATAATATGGGGCATGGAGTTGGCTAACCCGCCAAGGCAATGGCATCGCAGATCATGTTGGCAGGAAGATATTCTTATATGAACTGTTGTACAAATTAAACGCTGTCAGCAGTATGCGGAGTACCATAAGGTAAAGACCAAAGTAAATGAGAAGATAGAGCTCAGTATCAATAAAAATGGCGTTGAATAGACTAGATGAGCAAGAATAAACATGCGATCAGTAGATTCTGTTCGAATATTTCACTGAAGAATATTGATTGTCAAGCACCCAAAATCGGCGTTAACGTTGTTGCTGTTTCCGTGGACTGAAAGCATCAAGGCTTAGACGTTGACGCAAAAGCCCAAAGTGCGATCAGAATGCTACAGCGTCTGAGATTGGAATATATGGGTGTGAGAACCTATGAGCTGCTCGCGCACTTCCCGGAGTGTTAAAGATATGAAATGTGGGCGAGACGCGACATGATGAAGGGAAGATAAATTCAAAGATGGTCTCCGGGTCATCTCTTTATCCCAAGAAAACCAACCAACTCATGAAAATGTGAGCAATAATCTAATCGAAGCTCAAGGATGGAAAGAACTACCACTTCCATTTGATTGGCGTGGATTAGTATCGGCAACCAGGGAAGGTCTTGGACCAAGTATCATGACTCGTTCCCACAGAATTGTATGGCCTCTCTTCTTGTTTGTCCGTCGGCAGTTGCTGGTACCTCCTCCTTGCACACCATTTATGTTGCTTCCGGATTCATCAAGACTGTACAGTATGTGCTAAAACACTTGGTGGTGGACATGTCGTAGTTTACAATATTGAGTCATCTTTCCCTGTGCCGCAATCCTGTTCCTTCAAGTACTGGTTTTCTTTGACTTTGAAAATCCTTAAATACCCGGATCATTTCTTCTGAACCTTGCACCATCCATATAAAGGCACACCAAAATACAGCATCTTCATTCGCTTTCAACAAGCTGTAAAAAAGCTCCATATTTTCGCTAGAAAGAAACTCCAAAAAAAACCGCTCTGACGCAGTCCAAATATTCTGCAGATCCAATCGCAGCATCTCCGTCGGCATTCCATACAGAATCAAGAGGGTCCTTGCAGTAAACTTTATTTTTCTCCGAAAACATAGCTTCCTGGGCCCTGGCTGATGTTTTGCAATGCCCAACTGCTATCTGAGGTCTGCCAAACAGTCTTCCTTTCTTTTCAGATGCACATCGAGAACTATCCAGACACTGAAAGTTTTTCAAACCCTGTCTCCAAGATCTAAGTACGCGCCTCGCGTCCCTAGGTTCTTCAAAGGAGTATTGTATTTAGGAGAATGAAAAAGCTGGGTGTGTGAATGGAGAAGTGGCTTTTCATTAGGCTTCCTCGAGCAAGGCAAGGATATGTTCTCATAGTCGGAGAACCGTGTGTCATGCGGACCAGGAAATTAGAGAATTGTCTATTTTTCGTATTTAGTCAGCGTCTTATCAGAGAGGATATTGAAGCTGCATATAATTGTGTCTGCTACCAAGTACTCTGGATCCCAGATAGGTATCTTTGCCCTTTAAGTGACTTTCGAATGCATTTTCTATCGTGCTATGAGCTTGAACAACGTCATTTTTCAATCAACTCTGACACAAGCTTAAGAAACTTACACACGGGCTGTGATTCCAAACATGAGTAGAGATAAATGTGAATCAATCGTTCAAACTGCGCAGATCTTGCACATAGACCCAACCCAAGAACTGAACTAATACATAATGCGAGAAAGCCTTCTTAGGAGACCAAGAAAGATCAATTGACGTAGGTAAAACAAACCGCATGTCTTGAATTGATGGAATCATCTTGATCTAATTAACAATGCATGCTATTTCTCCCTTTGATCATGAATGTTGTCTCAAAACACCAACAACCTCATTCAGAACATTAAAATATACATATTAACAATTAAACTGCCCGCAAACAATGCGAAACTTCAACATCATGTCTTCGTATCTCGTGAGCAAATGGACACTTTCGTACCCTCCTCCCAAGTTACCCCGCTGTAATATAGCTTTGAAGATTGTGTAAAATAAATACCCTGTCTTATGAACGCCATGCCCATAAAAAGATTATAGACATCAGAAGAGAAACCATGACTGACGCCATATACTTCTTGGTATCAAGCCCTGTACTGAAAAAAATGCGGGAACCAGAAGCTTATCATTGGACTCCAAATCAAGATATTCGAAACCCACTCGTCGCTACTGTTCCGCTAGAGTTCAAAGGCATGCGAACCCCAGAATTTGCTTTAAAGAAACATTTCGAGTTCATCTCCGGATGCACCGGAGAAAATTGTATCCAAGTAGCTGCCAAACATTGTCCATTATTATATCGTGCGCATGATTCCAGACAACTGTATAGAGTTGAGGTAGTAACGTTGGCTAATTCGATGTATTCCCCTGGCGAAGAGGTCAAGTCGATAGCACAAGCTATACGAAATTCTATACTCGGTGCAGGTGTTGTATAAGTGGTATTGTTAACGTTGGGACAACCGGCCGAATCCACAATTTGCGTTACTTTCGGTGCGCATCCTGAAGATGTACCCGTAGATTCGGGTTTAGAGGTCTTGCTGGAAACACTTGTGATCAGTTACACCCAAATGTTCGGCAGGCATTGAAAAGTTACCTCGAACTATTATGCTTCCCAATCAAACCTCCAATACCCCCGCCAATTCCTCCTCCTATGAAGAAGGAAACCACAGCTATCAAAACAAATGGTACCAGCCCGAATTTATTCTTTTGCTTTGGCGGAGGTCTATAAGGTGCAAGATCATATGCTCTTCTTGGAGGTGGAAATTCCTGAAGTGGAATATTATCGTATGGTTTATTTAATGGCGATATTAGATGATTTGATGCCCTTCTCCCGGAGTAAGAACGAACGAAATATTTATCCGGTGAAGTTAAGTATGGGGATTGTTCCTCATAGACGACTTCTGGCGCCTCACTTGATATATGTAAGGGTCTAATTTGGTACCCCATATCTGCGATTAAATAATAACATCCAATTTATGCTAATGAAGGACTGAAAAGAAATTGCATGTTTGATAATCAGGAATGAAGGAATAACGATAAACTACATTAAGATGCTTCACTTGTACTTGTATGCCATTCTCGATTCTTCCACATCAATTTTCGAAATAGCAAACTTCATTCTTTCGGCTTTTGAGGCGCAGTTACGCAAGAATCAATATATGCTGCAGATATTTTGTTTTTATACGCAATGTGATTGGTAGAAACCGTTTAGAGCTTGCGCCACAGACATACAACGCAAATCAACAACCAGATAATTGCAAGGGTTCGTCGAAGATGGTACCTAATTAATAAAAGCTTTCCAAATGTGGTAGACGCGAGAGCTACACCTACCGCATGGAGGGGAAGTCTGACAAGTCTGGCCATCACTTGAAGGCCTTTAGCCGCTTGAGCCAGGAGATGGAACTATTGCTCATGGGTTGATAAGGCTGAATGGACAAGTTGCTACCTAGGTACTTCCATCAACATGACAGGTGCATCTTCTCATTTCCCACAGGAGAAAGTAGCTCTGATGTTCCGATATTATCCTGAGTCCGATGGCCATAAATAACTTAGAATTTGGACTTATTCATCACCGAAGACGATAAGTTTATCTTGGCAAATGGGATGAAACGTAAACATCTTTTAGTTGTGCATCAAATTGAAAACGATAGGTTACCTGGTTATGGATGTGCAGAAAAGTCTTGCATGTTGGGAAACGAAAGCGGTCAGACCAGGCATTATGGCTCGTCACGTGCCAGACACTTTTGAGGAGCATCGTGTGTGTGCAAGGCAAAAGCCTGATATCTGCATCGACGAACATGCACTCCAATACTCTTGTCTTCTTCCTCACCCTACTTAACCTCTAACAAGTACAATATGATAAAATCAGAGCAGAGAAAAAACCCGGCGTTGTTTTACTATAAATTCTAGGCCGAACACTACGCAATTTGGCCTCCGGTCTCTTAAAGAATTAATCCAATGATAGCTTTTGTGAGAGATGTGACCCTGATAAGTGGTCAGGATGATGCCCCCGTCTTTAAATTATTTCCCTTCTTTGGGGAATACCACGGAAAAGTCCAGGGGTACCCTACCTCCATCCGACTCTGATAATTATTCTGTCAATGAAGTTGTATCTCTTCAATTGGTATTCTTCCACCTCCTACCAAATCTGCAGCTTCTCCATTCATCAACCCGTAAACAAAACACTCACCTACAAGTCTCCAGCCCGTCCCATCTCTTCTCAAAACAACAGGAACACTACATCCCGGCAATACCACAATTGAATCCCCTACCCTAGCAGCTGCAACCGTAAGACCGATCCTACCATTTTTGGTTCCAATCAATCTCCTCCACGCAAGGATGTTAGCGGCCCACGATGAAGAATCTCGCATGTCATCACTACTTGTGCCTCTTTCTTCATTCCGATAAACCTTTCTTTCTTTTATCGTTTTAGCATCAGCTGTAAGATCTCCTAAACGCGTGCCACAAATAATGAGTTCCTTGTTACGTTCCGCGAAACCGTGAAGACTGAATTCTAGACCTGAACCTCCACCTTCTGATGTGCCAAATACCGACCATAGACGTGGTAAGCGAAGAACGGCCCATGATGGAGGAGGCTTTTCTCCGTTAGGCGTGGTATCAGCTAAAATAGTCCTCCAAAAAGCCTCTTTGAGGCCGTCGATGGTACCATATACATTGCGGATAGAGGATGCATTGGTGCAATTCTTCGGGTACGTTTCATCGGCCTCGTGGGCGTTGAATGCTGAGAGGCTAGCTATCGAGTCGACGAAGACGGCATGTAGTGAAATGATATTATCAAGAGAGAAGACTGGTGGCGTAGGATGTGTGAAGCCATGATCTGCTTTGTACATACCGGGAAGAAATATGACAGGAGCAGCTGTACACGACCAACACACCACCCATGAAGCCAGACTATGTATACAAGGTTTTACAACCTCTATAAAACGACCTCCTATAATTTTCCGCATCCAATGAGGATTAGTTGAAGGCGCTGAAGATAGCATAACCTTATCAACTGGAGAATGAACTAGTCTGAGAATATCCAAACCATGTTCGTTATTTGAGATCATTTCACGTGTAAAATTGGTGAATATCTCGGGAAGCTCGATTCGGTAATTTGGTGATACGTTTGTGAGTCCTTTCACGCAAGGAATGGCAAGAATTCCATAAACCTTATCTCGTGCATCAGTAGCTTGCGCTTGTCTAGCCAATTCGAGGGCTGGTAAAGCAGTATCTATACCCCTGTGATCCTCTTGACGCATGTTCTTAATACGAAGAAGATGTTTCCACTGCTGCCCAGGAGTCCCGTCGCGGTCTTCTAGTCGACGATCTATGGTAGCTACGGTTTTATACCGATCAGCGTCAGTGGTATGAGTTGTGATGTACTGCAAAACAGTATCTTCTTGCTTCTCTATAATCTCACAAGCTTTCCATATATCGCCTAGACACATAGAATGACCTCCCCAGATAACAGGTGCATCCATTCTAGCCATGGCTAACTCTTGCAGAATCCAAAGACGATGCCAATATTGACAGAAAAAGAATAAACGGAGCGATTCAAAAGCATTGTCATGCCATGGCAGAGTGTAAGGAGCTGCCTCAACTGAACTGGCCGTATTATGATGCAAAGTCCCGAAATCAACAGCAAATTGCCTCAACCTGTCATCCGACCTAATTTCGTGGGCCAACCATTGTAAAGCTGTATATGCCATGGCAGTATTTGAAGTTGCCGAACCAAGAGAGACCACCACTTGCCATGCCATGGCATAGATATCTCGCATGAGCTTTACTTGCTGCTCACGCTCATCAAGATCATCTTGGTTGATACATAATGCATCAATCCATAAGTTGACACGACGTCTAACCCAATTTGACCTTCGCAATTGAACTAAAGCAGTATGTAGATTCTGAGTGACCTGCATCTCAATCCCATTGACCAATATTGTCTTTTTGTCCGCTGGACTTCCCCAGACATATGAAAGTGCAACATATCTATCCGAGAGGTGGGATGAGTTCTCAGCAGGTGCAGCAGTCTCATGAAAACTGCCTCGACTCCCCTTCAAAGACTGGATATATCCTTTCAGAGCGCGATCAAAAAGTCCTCTTCTAGGTTTGAATAGTGTCGTGTAATCGTATGGAGTTTGCTGAAGGGCCTTCCACTCCCTTTCAGTTGCAGTTTCATTCTCGACAAATGCGGGAGATACACCCAGCTCCTTGAGCCTAATCGGGCGCATTTGACATGATATCATGGCAGAATCATCAGGATGTGAATGAGAAGTTGGCTCGAGACACAGGACACGAACCTCATCGGCAGCCAGAGGTTGGTAAAGCAATGGGCCCCAGGTTGGAGCATCAGCCATATTGATTTGCGATTTGGTAGGTTCACGCGTTGAAGGAGAAGAATTTAGGAGAATAACTCAAAAGAAGTAATGCAAGAGAAGTCCTTTCATGATAATTTCTCGTCACAGTTTTATGACTATTCTCCGAATCCCCCACCTCTGGCATGACGGCAATGATCAATCAGCATTGCTTATTGAGGAAAGTGCACGTAAAGAATGAGTTGTTCCAAGCCCTAACTTCCTTCAAATCACATTGGATAATAAATCAACCAATCAATTGTTATATGTCGTTGTAATTTGAAGGAATATCCTGAAACCACTCATGTGCACATGCTAATCATGCTTCTGCGTTTATGGCATCTAAAATATCCCGTATTAAGGTTACTACTGAGCCTCCCTTTCTTATCTTCATCTCATCTTTCATTCTCATCTCATCCCTTTTTCGTGCCTTCACTCAATAAACTACATTCGATGAAGTAGTATCGCAATGTAGAATGATGAGTTGTTATGGCTGGTGCTTACAACCAAGTGGCTGTGAGTATTGCCTGGCAATTTGGTTGATACAAATTTAGAATCAGGCTCTAGTCCCAAATTCTATTAGCCTGCGGGAGCGTTACATTTGATCTATGTATAGTTACATCGTCATGTTGCTTACATTTCCAGATTACTTCAATTTGCTTTTGTCTTGCTGTATCCTTGTTTTTATGGATCTCGCATTCTCGCCGCACAATTCCTATTACTACGACAAAGCTTACAATATTCATCACGTCAAATCAAGGTAAGAGACATACGATTGGAATCGATGAAGAAAATTCGATTCTAGAATGAATAGTCATGAACCTATAGTTAAATACGCTATGCACCTTTATACTCCTCAAATCGCGCCCTTTGTATTTCGAAAATGCAGTCCATCCAGTAATCCACGTAGTCAATTTGTCCCCAAATCCACAACATATTAATTTACCCCACCACAAGAATCGATTATCCATTCTAGTCCGCAATTTCCTTCATGATCCTTCACGTTTATGCCAAAAGACCGACGAAAGCAAGTGCGAGAATGGCAACGGCACCCTTGGACAATTGCTTGACTGTTGGTTGACCAGCATTGGCACTGGCGGAAGCAGTAGCACCGGAAGATGTTGCGGAAGCTGAAGCCTTGTCGGAGGTCGAGGCTTTTGCTGTGCCAGACGCGGAGGTTGAGGAATGGCTTGCGGCAGATGGGGAGGCTAAGGAATGGCTCGCGGCAGATCCAGTAGCCGTAGTGGTGAAAGTACCAGAGCTTGCCGTGGTGGTGACAGCAGCAACAGTGGAAGAAGCAGCGGCGGCTGATGACTCAGTGCTACTTGGGTAGATAGTACCACTGCCAGGGACAGCGAATCCTGAAAGATCGTCTAATGTACAGCCGAAATCAACACCGTTAGTACCGGTGCTGGCACCGAAGCATTTCTCCCAATTTTGTTGATCAGTACTGCTAGTGACATTGCAGTAACTATAGCAACCATCCATCAGGACGGTGACGGGAGCACTACCACAACAGTGTGTCATGGCATTTACAGCATCGGAGTTGGAGGTGATGTTTCCTGCAGTACAAGCATTTATGTAGCTAGGATTGGTACCGAGGATAGAAACAAAGACAGTGTCAGTGGGAGCAGTGCAACTCATCTTGATGGTTGATACTTGTAGTGTTGAAATTGTTTGGAGGTTTTAAAGTTGAGTTGATTGGTGATTGGAGGTTGCGTGTTTTGATATTGTGTCGTTGCAAGGTTGATTTTTGATTTGAGTTTGTGAGATTCTAAAAGTTGTCTATCTTAAAAACAATTAAATAGCTGAAGCAGGCGCAGCAGTTGATTTGATCAAGATGCAAGTGCCTTAAATTTGTTAACGTTAATGAAATGATAAAAGGCGAATGATATTATTCAACTACTTGAAGGAGAGTAAAAAGGTGAATATCAATTGAAAAAAAAAGTCTTGGAAGGTGGAAATTGTAAGAATTCTTAACGACCTTTTAAAGCTTTCTTCACTTAATAGGACAATAGATAATGAATTATAAAGGCTTGTCTGATAGTGATCTATAAATACTGAAATTATCAGACGCAATTACCGGGGCAGAGTAATACAACAGTTGGAATAAGCAATTAAGGCTGTGCCGTACTGCCGTACACAGCTGGGTTCCTACAAGCTACAGCAGTGAAGGAAAAGATATGATTTGTTTCCAGTGAAGCGGTAGCCAATTATGTTTTTTCATTGCACTGTAACAAATTTTCTCAACAACATAAGCTCTTTTAATTAATGTGGCTGGATCCTACAGGCGCAGCAATTTAAGTCAGCTTACCAGCCTTGAAAACCAACAGCCCCCAACACGAGCAATTTCTATCTTTCTACTTCTACTTCTTTTCCTGAACAGTCTGCTAAGAAAAATAGGATTAATCATCTGCTGGAACTGACAGTGATTGACACTCCTGATATGATCTCTCGAGTCACTTACTTGAATGGTTACTCGGCTGGGTTTAGCAAGCATATGATCATGTAATCAATCCTTAAAATCCTGCCGTAAGTTTCACAAGTCGACATATATTAAAAGCGGGACAGTGTGGGAACATCTGATGACTTCTTGTATTTCAGAATCCACATTCCACGATTTGGACACAAGATCAGGCCTCCACTATTTCTTGATCGTAAAGTATCAGCCATTAGGGTGACCGTTTGTAAATTAAGATCTTCCAATTGACTGTGCGCTGCTGCCAGTGCTTGTACAGAAACCATGTACGCGGGGGAATCCTCAAACCCACAAGCGGACATAATCATAAGCACTAGCGTATTGTTGTGTGCCAGTCATCGTTACCCCTGTGTTCCCTTCGCACCTGTAAGCATTATCGGCTCGCTGTGGACATGACTCTATGGCATATGTACTAGATCTTCTTATTGGCCCTTTTACGTACGGCCTCAGTTAAGATTAATACCTTATACCCCCCTGCCATTCAAATTCTTCCTTCAACATCCTTCTGCAACCTCATGTCTAGTTGAGGCTTACATTTTCATATGAAGAAGATCTATTATTGTCCTTATCCTACCGGTTTTGGGAACTGTCTGATAACCATGCTATTCCTTCGAAACCGTTGGAGAAGTTGAGGCTGATGTGCTATTATATGCGATGAGTTTGATCATCTTGAGAATTAAGCTTCTCACGTGGCTACCACGATGTTTTCCTAGGTAATGCTGTTGAAGGAATAGCCGAAATTTGCCCATAATCAGCATCCTAATCTTGAATGAACTATTTTGTGTACTTTTCATTATGATCATCGCAGAGGAAGTCTTCTAAAAATGTACCCTTTATGACTCGCTTGGCTGAGTTACAAGCATGCACACGAATTCAAGGCAGTTCTTGGCTCCTCCTACCACTACCTCCACAAGAATCCTTCTATAATAATGCAAAATGTGTGATGATTGAGCTTATGGCTTCAAATATGTAAGACTCTGGAAAGGGAATGCTCGGTATATAAGACAGAGGAGTTTCACGGACTCCTGACTTCCTCTTCCCATCTCATTCCACATTCATTTGACAACACCACTCTAGTCATTCATTTTTTCTTCTCTAGGGTCAATTGATCCGTTTCATTCATTCTTTGAGTGTGTTGTTAATACGAATAATTGATATTCATATCTCTTTCATTTTCCTTTAGAATATCATCATAATATCAATATCATGCGTCAATCAGTCTTTGTCCTTGCGGCTCTGTCTTTATGGCAGGGTTGCACTGCCCAAGGTACCAAAGAGACACTAATCCCATATCATCCAGCAGATCTCGGACTTGTGAGAAGAGATGCACCACCTACCATAACTCTTCAAGATGAAGTCAGTCTTATCTGGGGATCATCAAATGGTATGTCAGTTTTCCTTCCTGGCGCTTACCATAGCTAATCAAGAAAAGGTTCAACTTTCGTCAATGTAACCCTTAACACAGGCGAGACCGAACTTGTCATCTCTACTGAACACTTTGCCAGCAGTCTTACGGACGTACAATGCACAGGTGACCTGGCTCTTACTTTCAAAGATAACGCCACCTTCCAAGATGCCATTGCCGATTGGTCTTGGGTTAATTTCCACGAGAATCGCACATTCTTTTTAATTAACAACTGGGGTTCTTGCGCCGCTGCCTCAGAATCTGGTAGACAGCCATGGATTGTTCACGGAGTCGATGTTTACGATGAACAAAACTTCATCGTCAACTTCAATGCTACCCTTGCAGACTGGGATGATGTTATGTCTGATGCTGTTATTGAATTTGGATCTATGCCGTCTACTTCAACCAAAAGAGATGACACTATTAGCAAGTCCTTATCTCTCAGTTTAGCCCACGATCTTCCCCAGACTTTCTTCAGCAAGACTACCAATAATGGACTCGATTTCTCCATTACCTGCCCAGGTTGTGCTACCACTGGTTCCATCAATGTTCAAGGAAAGATTGTTATGAACACCAACTTCATTGGTATTCCTACTAGTGTAAAGTCTGTGTCTATCAATGCTACTCCACAAGGTGTAGGTGCCAATTTGGCTCTTGGATTTACGGTATCCGGTACATTAGGTAGCGGATGGTCAAAAGACTGGAACCTGATCACTGTTGGCCTTCCAGGATGGTCCATTCCAAAGATCATCGATTTGGGTCCACAATTCAGTGTTGATGCCGGTTTCACTCTCAGCGGTATTGAAGGAAATGCCGATATCAGCGCTGGTATCAACGTTGCCATCCCTGATTCCTCTTCTGCTGTTCTCGGTATCAGTGGTATTGATTCTAGCTTCAACGGCTGGATCCCAACTATTACTCCTCAAACTCCCAAGGTCGACGTGGAGGTTGATGGAAACTTGGAATTGTTCACCTCAATTGGTCTTGATGTTGGACTTACCGTTCTCGGCAAGTATGGTTTTGGAGGTGGACTTTTCCTCACAATCCCAGATGTCAAAATTGATCTCGGAGCCGAATTCAACACTCAAGGTGTATGCTCTGGTTCAGCCGATGTCTTTGGTGTTAAATTGGGTGCAACAGTTGGTGTTGATCTTGGACTTGGTGTGTACACCGAATCTGGTGGAGACAAGACCTGGAAGGCAAACACCACCATCTATTCAAACAGCAACTTGATCACTCCTATCGATAAATGTTTCCCACTTGGCCCAACTCTTCCAGCTACTATCAAAGGTGTATCTATCAAGACTGTTGGTACCGTTCCAGTCTCTTCCTCTACTAAAGCAGCCAGTACCACACAGGCAGCTACTACTTCTGCCAAGCCAACTAGCTCTGCCTCTTCATCCAATGCTTCGACTACTGCTGTCAGTTCCACTGGTAGGACTTCAGGATCAGCATCAGGCACTACTATTAAAGCCTCTGGAACTGGCGTATCTTCATCCATCAAGGTATCCGGAACTGGTGTCGCATCAAGCAAAATTGTTGGTACTGGTGTTTCATCATCCATTCATGGATATGCAACTTCTCATGCTTCTTCCTCTAGTAGCAAGCTCTCCGGGACCGGAATCTCTTCATCCATCTATGGATATGCAACTGCTCCCGCCTTATCATCTACTGGCAAACTCTCCGGGACTGGAATCTCTTCATCCATCCATGGATATGCAACTGCTCCCGCTTTCTCATCTACTGGCAAGCTCTCTGGGACTGGAATCTCTTCATCCATCCATGGATATGCAACTGCTCCCGCCTTATCATCTACTGGCAAACTCTCCGGGACTGGAATCTCTTCATCCATCCATGGATATGCAACTGCTCCCGCTTTCTCATCTACTGGCAAGCTCTCTGGGACTGGAATCTCTTCATCCATCCATGGATATGCAACTGCTCCCGCCTTATCATCTACTGGCAAACTCTCCGGGACTGGAATCTCTTCATCCATCCATGGATATGCAACTGCTCCCGCTTTCTCATCTACTGGCAAGCTCTCTGGGACTGGAGTCACTTCATCCGTTTATGAATACGGGAGCGCTCCTGTCTATTCTTCGACTACCAAAATTTCAGGAACTGGAGTTTCTTCATCTAGCAAGGTCATTGGTACAGGTGTCTCATCTGTTTCATACGGTACCCACCCTGATACCACGCTTTCATATGTCAAAGGTGCCAGCACTTCAACTCACGTAACCGAAGGATATGGTGGTTTTACGACTTCGCTTGCTAAGTCTCCTAGCATTGTTGTGAGCAGCAGCTCTCTCTATATCTCTGCTTCCGGAGTTAGCTCAGTCAAGACCGCCGTCGCTTCATCCGGCACCTCATCTGTTCTAGGAAATGAGACCAGTAAATCCTCCTCCTCTTCAACTAAGGCGACCACAACAGTTGGTGGCCCAGTCTACGGATATCCTACCTCTTCTGCGCTTGGCCTTGAGACAAGCAAAGCTTCTTCTTCCACGGCAGCTTCAACGACCAAGGTCTCCAGCACAGTAGTAGCAAGCTCCACCTCAACAAAAGCATCTTCAACAGTCATACCCACTAAATCCGCCACCGGCACCATCGCCCCAGCCCCAATTGCCACCGGTACAATCCCCACCTGTGACAAATGGGTAATCATCGAAGATACCGGCTGCTCATGTCAAAACATCGAGAACTTCTATGGTGTCAGCTCTGCCAATCTTCTTACCTGGAACCCAGCTCTAGGAAGCGAGTGTAAATTGACCATCGGGGAAGCCGTCTGTATTGGAGTTAAGGGCTACTACAAACGCGCTGTTAATGGTCGTCTTGCTCGATTCGTCCATGCTTAATTGAATTTTCTGCATCATTTGAGCTAATGAAATAGGGTATTAAATATGATATGAATGATATCCGCACCCCCTGGGAGGATCAGCGGATGGGATTTTTATATTTCTTTATATTTCTTTTCTACTTTTTATTTTTTGGGTTAGGGAATGAATGGCTGGATCGGCGGAAATGGCTGGTTTTAGTGGGGGGCTTATTATTGCATTTCTGCATTCTGTATGAGTAGCATGAATATGAGGAAAGGGAAGAAAGTTTAAGATGATGATTTTGAAGTTTGATTGTTGATTGTTGAAGATTGTGATTTGTGAGATCTGCTCTTTCCCATAATCCATTCACTTTACAGATTTAGAAGGAACTACAAACGCCTAGGGGAAATGCCGTTGAAGCTATATGTGGTCGTAACGAACCCTTGAACAGCTTGTTTTATTTTCTCGAAGAATGTAGTGATTGAACCACACAGTTTAATTTTGGATTGAATTGTAGAATATTTAAGCCCTTTGTGGATACTTCCTCAGCTGGATTGATCCGCACCAAACATCTACAATCCGTTCATTCCAACTTGAACTTCGACGCCAAACTCAGCCCTTCCAATCCGAGCTTACGAGTCTCCATCAATAGACTAATACTTGAATCGAAAAGTTATCGCACTCAATGCGCTCTGCCACAAATTTGGACGAAATCGTACGAGCCCTTCTTCCTCCAAAGAACGAACATTGAGTCAGCCTACCATTGTTCGATTAAACTACGGCCATTGACCAAGCGTTTGAAGCCATGGCTCTAAAACGGAGTCGCTCTAGGTCATTTTCTATGTCTGCGATGCCTGAATATAATGCTGAAGTTGTAACTAATAAACCCAAGAATGAGAGCACCCCATATATGGAGTAAGTTCATATGTTTAAGGAGGATGAAATTAAAACTCACAAATTACCTAGCTCTTTCGGAACGGATTTAGCACAGATTAATGTAGACCAAGGAAATCGAATGAAGATTTTCCATGTGTATAAGAAGAAGCTCTGCGACAAGATACCTCATTTCAATCAGCTCTTTGAGGGCAATCATGATCCCTTTGTCGAATTGCCTGATATTTCACCGTCCACGTTTGACGTCCTTGTCGAATGGGTCTACACAGATTGCTTACGGGGCATTGAGATAGTGAAAGCCAGTGATTCTGACCATAAGAGTTCCTCCATATCGTGGAATCCTGTAGAGCTGTGTATTCTTGCAGAACGATTGCTTCTTACAGGGCTTATGGATCGAGTTATGGAAGTTGTGCGGAAATTGGACAGGTCAGAAGATGTCTATTATAACCACAAGACGCTTAAGTTAATATATATGCGCACTTTCTTGGGGTCGAACATTAGGCAGTATGTTACACAAAACGCTGCGTATGCAGTTCGCAACTTCGACAAGTCATCCAGTCTCTCAACTACCCACTTATTGTATGTCATGGAGGAGCACACAGATTTCGCTCATGATTATTTAGACATAACCCGCACTGGGAACCTCGAAGATCCGCGCGAAGGTCCTGGTTGCCAATTCCATGTGCATCGGGAGCATGAAGAATGCCCGGTGCCGAAGTATATGGACGATGGAAAGATAACAATTCGTGAATATGAAAATGGTTTGGAAAAGACAAAGCCATCGCCGAAAAAGCCAAGACTTCCTCCAGGCTCGCAACGAAAAATGCAGCCCAACAAGGAATTGATCTTAGCTCTCGACCAGAATTCTGATTATTCGACTGCAACCCGACAATCAGGGTCCTCGAGTTGTTGAATTCATAGAAATATTCGAATGGTTTTAACCACCGATCCATTTTTAAATAGTGAACTGGCCTCGACCTTCGAAACCTTACATCTATTCCGCTAGTCCGAGTCAGTCATTGGAAGTCCTGTTCTTGAGGTAGTATCATATATTAAAGGGGTTTATTCCGAACATTCAATTCATCCGGATTGTGAAGTTCGTTCGAGCCATTCAGTCATATTACACCATTGACAGCTTGTTGACCATGGAAACACTGAAAGCTAGACTGTAGTCTCGGGTATTAAAATTACGGAAAATTATTTATTTCTAGTCGTTTGAAACCATTAGACGCTGGCCTACACAGACCTTTCGCACAAAATAATCTCAGCAAGGAAGTCTCAGCGTTTTTGATAATGATATCACTTAGCTCTGAGCACAGAATGCATCGCGGGAATTGCAGAAGCTCATTGACTGTGTAATAGAAAAAATATGTAATATCACAATACGACTCCTTGTCTCTTTGATCAAGAAAATGAACATGAATTCTACCAAATAGATTTGCTCCGCAAAACTAAATATTTGATTTCTCATTGCGTGACTTTTTCCCACCTTGTCCACCCATCTCAAGTCCTATCTGGTCCCCAAATCTTTTTGTTGACATCTAATTTGAATTCATAAAGCTAAAGCAAGTGAAAAATAGAGCTTTTCGATCTTCGGTGGCTTCCAATTTTGGCTGAGCAATTTGAATCTAACAGTTTGAGATACGCAACTCTTGTATCAGTCGATTCCCTGGTGAATATCTTTTCAAGATGGTGCGGGATCAGGATTCGAGATATTTATATACAGATAATGATGGTTTAGAAACGTAGCAATGGGGGAATATCTACCTCGTAACCATTGCTGTGCTTCTAGCTACTGACTTGATCAACACGAAGTTGGAATCACATAAGTTAGGTATCCCTCAAGTTAAGGTATGGATGTATCAAAGTATCACATTCATTAGTGTACTCAATAGGTGATTAACCATACCATTTTTTGAAAACCCAATCTAAACCGTAAATAATAAACTGATGAAATTGTAATTTAATAATTACTCATTGATATATCCAAAAAAAAATGGTTATCAAAATTTATAAATTATTTACAATTAATCATGAAAATTCTAGAAATAACTTCATATTATAAAATTTGAGAAGAATCTTAATATTAAACAAAAAATATAAATTATATATATATTTTCTATAGAAAAATTAAATAAAATAATATTTAAGTATTTTTGTTCTTTATTTGAAATGATTTTATTTTTAATAAAACAAAATCTATAATATAAATATGAAATTTTAAACTTTTTTTATCTTAGTCTAATACTCTACTTTTCAGTCACTTTTAATCTCGGCCACTCTTTTACATCAAAAATCATCATTTTCAATTATTAATATTTCAATAACGAATAAATAAAATCAATTGAAACTTTAATTATAAATTTATTATATAATTATTAATAGATTCTGAAATTATTATTATTATTATTATAAGTTGAATGAGTTGAATTGAATGAATAGAGTTGAAAAAAGTTTCAAGTCAGATTTGCCTGAGGTTGTAAGGCTTATGCCAAGCTTTTTGTTAGATTATTTACCGGGGTATTTTAGACCAATCAGATTATCAGCATCGCGACTCACTTAAGCGAGTTTCTCATTTTCTACTATCTACACCAGGTAAACCTCGCATGCAGCAAGGTTTTGGTGTTGGCAAGCCGACAATAATTTGTTAAGTCCAAAATCTGTAATCAATTATGATTGATAGACAAACGAAATTTCGAATTCAGCCTATCTATAACTGTGGTTAACTATACCCAACCTATATACCCAAACCACCCATCGACTACACTGACATTCATGGAACCCTTCAACCATTATTCAAGAATTGATATATCGTTCTCAACAGCTGATGTCGGTATCAGTCATTCAGAGGAAGAACTGTCAAATGTTTAATGTGAGCGTCTGTGTATAGGGTTAATTAATGGGTCAAATGCAAGTAGATCAGAGAAAGAGGCAATTTTTGTATATCGGATTTCTTTTTGCATAAGGAGATACTTCATGCAAAGATTTATTACCCCATGATATATTTTGACGGCAGGATGGGACAGTAAGAGCTAATCGATTTCTATTGGCACGGATTAGCATGAAGGGAAAGCAACCCAAGACTGAGCACGAAAAGACTTGTGACTAACCTTTTGAGAATGTGTGTATTGTCCGCGTTGTTGAAGAACTGTAGCGAAACAGGCTAATAACTATCACCATATTCACCATGACGACAGACCTGAGGGAAGAATTTGTCTATAAACTTGCGTGCTAGAGTAATTCGAATTCTTCATATCAAGAAATCCTGTAGACCCAGCTTATAAGTACGCACTCACAAAGCACCAATTGTTCGCCAGTCCATCAAAAATAGAGGCTAGAAGCAGATTCAGTGTAAAGATGGATGTAATTTTCCCTGTAGCTCATTTAGGATTCGTACTCGGGCTACGATCTTGAACAGCTTAGGGCCAAGACCTCTGGGAAAGCTAATTTGTAAACAAACCTGATTAAATATGATTCTTTCGAATTCAAAGGGAGATTTGGGAATAGTTGTGGAACATGGGATTAATAGAGGATATGAACTGTTGTATGAACCATAGATACGTGCGAAAAAGTCCACCGTAGATACCTAGTAGCTTCAGTCAGGCAGTAGAATATAGTATCAAACTGGATTTACCTATAACGATCATACTTTATATTGACACCCAATATGAAGCTCGAAAGGGAATGATCTATCTTTATGTTTTCGAGAAATTCTTACAGCAATTCTGCCTGCCTTTTCTTATTCACTATTATCTAATCGTTCTGCTCCATTTAATTAATGCAGGAGATTTTATGGTTATATTCAAATCGAATTCTAGCTTAGAAATTCAACGTTTTGGCCGCTAAATCTCTAACATTCACTTGGATAAAGTAAACAAAACCTCAAACAATGTTGCAATCTCAAATAAGCTAATTTTACTGTTACCCCGCCAGCAAACAATCTATCTGCATCAGTCTTAATCTCTTCATCTTTCCAGGACAGTTTCCAAGGAAATTTAGAGTGGCTTCACGGTGAGAGTTAGCTTCCATCTGAATGCTTTGAGCCTTGATTTATCGTATTCACTGGACATGATAACTTTTTCTTTTTCGGGAAACGTCCACATAACCAAGGGCATACATATCAAGTTGCACTGACCAAAATCGCCATGTGAATTAGCATTTTTCGCGGAATCAAGTGTTAAGTGTCAGGTACGACACAAAGGTGTTTAAATCTAGATTTTCATTCAAGCAGGAAGTTCGTTGTGGTCCTTTTCGGATCTCGAAATCACAGCCAATTCTTTCACCTATCCTTGATAATGGAGACTGACAACATAACTTCCTAATCCTGTAGAGGATGTGAGTGTTATTTCAATGTTATGTAACACAATCCCTTCCTGTCAACAATCATCTAGTCGCTTTTGATCCCCCAATTTTATAATTTCGCATGTCCGTGAAATCTCATTTCTCGGGATAAAATCCACTACAAGTGTTTCTGTGGAGCTCCAACAATCTCTCGCTTAGTTGGTGCTGAAGATGAAGGGGAATGTACGGCGCGAGGCTATATACACCGCCGTATTTTACGCCAACATTGCCCTAGGACACCAATGATATTGAGATTTCTGCTTAATCATATAGGCTAATACCTCAATTTAGAATCGCGTCGCTACATTGGATAAATTATTCACAAAGTAAGACAGATCACAATTCCACCAGAACGTACCTTGTCTCATACCAACCTGTGAATGAATTTGCAAGGCCTTCAAAAGGGTACGCTCAGGAAACGATGAAAGGGGATCTAGACTTAGCCATTGTAATTCAAGACCGTCTCGAGACGAAATCTATGAATAAATGTATTTATCCCGTGAAAAAAATAAATCTATTGTGGCACGTAGGAGAATCTAGAACCACCAGACAAAGCCAGATACCAATATTGGAAGATGCAATACGAAAGATCATCACAATTCCGGCAGATCATTCAAAAGCCAAGCTATAAGTTATGATACTCAATGACACAGAGATGATTTTATTACGTTAATGACGAGATTTCTAAGATATGGGATAGAGATAACTACCATCTTTTGGATCTATGTTGCTATGCCAATGTGGCAAGTACGATCGCGGATCTATGTAGCCAGGAATCGTAATCTAAGCTCCAATAATAAGATAATCTTCTTTCCACCTACAAGGAAAACTGTTCCAGTATTTAGCATTTCTTTTCTTGTTCTAAATCACAGAAATACTTAGTATTTCTATAAATTCCTCTCGATTCTCGGTGTCCTTGAAAATAATATTTGAGTAGAGCTAATTAGGTAAACGTCAGTGCGGCAAGATTAAAGCTAGAGCTACAATTAGCGAAAGTTTTAAGCTCGCCCATAAATATTTATTCTTCAACGCATCCTCATCCTCATCCTTCACGTCGTACATCCTCACTCAATCATTCACTTCTAAAAGACCTCAATTTATCAAGATTACAATCAATCATTTGAGTATCCTTAATTTTCGACCATTTAATTCATCATTATCCCAATTAAGTCTAACTTATCCAATTTAACTTAGTTTGCCTAGACCCGCAGTCGATATACCTTCAATCTAGTCCAAAATTATCGAATTCGAGGTCATATACCTCCAATAACTCGGAAGACAGCAAGGTACTTTATTCTTCCCATCATAATATTTTGTCTTTGAACAGCGGTGTCACCTAGCAGCCACCATCATCTATCTAACGAGCTGTTTTAGAAGACATAGTACCATTAACCTTCCCCGCTCCTCCCCCCTCTCAAATTATTCCAAGAAGAAATACATATCGGAGGAGAACAACGGTATAAGGTCAGTCATATTGGCATATAACCTTCGGTTGGAATAGGGTTCGACGATACCACCGTTGGCTTAATTTCCCTATACCGACATGGCGTTGCATCGTCATCTCTCTCGAATCACTTCAAAATATTTACATCTCCTAGGACACTACGATAATAAGGTTTATTGCACTTGGGTACAATATTCGCCGTGTAGGTGACCTCACCTAGGCGATACGTTCATCTATCTCATTATCATAAACTAGATTAGACGTTGCAACGTGACATCATCACTTGCCGACTCGCGTATCACATAGTTGCTGTCCGCGACCCATTGGTATTCGTTTTAGTAGTATCACTTAAACGAACGATTTTTCGCAAACCATTATGGCGAACGTAGATGCAGCTGGACCAATTTTATGGTGGGTTATCATTTCTTTGCAAAACACTAAACATCGGAAGCATTGTTATCATTAACTCTGGCACATAAACTTAATGAAGCTAGGGATACCTGAATTTCTTGTTTTGTCACGACTTATCCCAAAGTTTTGCTCATTGAGTTTGTAATATTGTGGAAAGATTCTACTTTGTTTTTGTTTTGATTGATTTCATCGTACTAATTAAGTTTCTCAATATTTGGCGCATCAAAGCCGTTCATTTTGGCTAGGTCACTTCAACATTTTGTAATATTGGAGAGGCATAGCCTTGCAAGATTTCAGTTGGACTTTATGGCAAAGTGTTATATAACCCTACAGAATGTCTAATATTCAAAATTCTTTGATATCGGTAATCTTAACACGTTACTAACGAGGGTTTTACATAGGTCCGCGGAGGGAGAAACTGTCGACGGAGAAACTGTCAACGTATACATCGGGAAGTGTCAAAGTCGATTCGAAATCAACAAAGCTTTTCTGCTGGACAAAGTTCCCTTTTTCAGGACAATGTTCAAGCGTTTCGGCCCAAGGGTCATAGGAAGGAAGGCCATATACCCAAATGGTGACCCCGAAAGCTTCGGCATACTTTTGAACTGGCTCCATACCCATAGACTACCAGCCTTGGCTGCCAAGTTTGAAAAGGGGGATGGAGAAGTTGAATACTTTGGTTATCAACCTGATAAGTTATACTATCTGGTTGCAAAGTTCCAACTTTTCAATCTAGCGAACCACATCATGGATTGTCTTAAGCCATGCCATCATTATCTTTATGTTGGATTCTCCAAAGAACAGATAATGTCCATATATAGCCAAGACATTAATGAAGGGGTCCCATTTTATGGACTTCGAAAATTTGTCTCTATGTGGTTGCTCCACGAGTGGAACAATCCGCGGTTCGAGCACAATTCGACGACAAAGGCCGAGTACGAGTCTCTTCTGGAAATACCAGAAATTCTCGAAGACCTAAGTCGCCTGGATTCTGGTCTCGAGAGAAGATGTCCATGGCACTTGTTGACTTGCAGCTTGCATAAGCATGACGAGAACAACCGATGTGCGCAACGGATGTACACATTCGAAACCGTGGAGTCAAGTCATGGCGAGATTTCAGTACATACTCGACTGAGATAAGTTCAACTCGGAAAATGGTACGGCTATATACCCAACCACTGTGGAGGAAAAGGCGTTCAAAAAAGCTGTAGCTTCTGGGACTGGCTTCTAAATTGTCGGTGCATCTCAAGTCAGCGAACTTAAGAATAAACTCGATGATCTGAAGGAGGAAGAACGAAGCGAGTCCCAGGCTTGCATAACGACTTCCCTGTGGCGGGGCTGGTTGGAACATGTTATGCTCACCAGATCCTGAAGTCTTCTCACATCCCCTCCGTAGCGTCTCAATCTTCCCGTATTCATACAAATAACACCGTCTAGATCAGGGTGGGGGAATTTAAAATCCCTGCCTGAGACGAATTTGGATATGGGTCGTTGAGCGAGCTCGAATTGCTAGGGGTGACTTCTTTTTCTACACCCTCTCCATCAATCATTCATCGCGAAAATGCTGCAATGACTTTCTAATAATAACACCTAGGATACCAACGTGTTAACCTATACCATTATTGCCAGCACTGTGATGGTATTATTCTATTCTTCAAAAGACTTTGCTCCTACAGCAGCAGCAGCCTATTCTCTTCTTTTCACGAAAGTGTCGCCTGCCTTTAATAGATGGAAAGTTTTTGGTAAACTTTGGTTTTGGCCGCGAGATTACCCCACATTTCCTTGTTGATTTTGACTCTTTCATCAACGATCCTGCTCTTACTACACCTTCACACTTATCCTTGCCCTCGCCCTCGTATTGCTCACTTTGTTTTCCACCTTACTCACTCCTTGTTACCAAACCTACACCTTCAAAGGCGGGTATCACAGCGCGTTAGGGTGAATACGGGGCCTGGAAGTTTAGAATTTAGAACTGCTGCGCCAGCGGCGCGGCATTTTTCAGTACCGAGCAAAAAAAGGAAACAGGAAAGAAAAAGGAAAAGAAAAGGCTCCTGCACGTGGCATATTTGCTGATGGCACTGCAAGACAGGAATGATGGAAATAAATTGAAGGAATCGCAGGAGAAACGCCGGACTCTGCCACAAACGACGAGTTCCTCAACAAGCTTGGCGGTCTATATTTCTCGGTAGACATGGAGCGGGAATCTATTCGTCAACCCAGATGAAGAGCTCGACGTACATCATTTATCCTACCCACCCATTGGGTTCTGGCGGACGGTTAGGCCTGACTGAGACAATAGACCATGTCTCTTGCAGTTGCCGGTGGCCACCACTTCACCAGGAAATCGATGCTTACATCCCGGCATAAGAACTGCGCGCTCGCACGAAGTTGGCATCATTTTGAGATAATCCTCCGCTTTTCACTCCTAGACGGATGGACAGACGGAAAAACCAAATCCATCCTGGAACAGTACTTTTGCTCATCTGTAAAATTTCATCAAGATGATTGGATGGATGGATTGGCGCGTGCAACAACTTGATCCCAGAGACCACCGGTTGTGCCACATTATTTAAAAACTACCGTTCCAACCCCCAAATAGCGCCGGGACTAGCAAGTCCTATCCACCGGAAATAGTCGTAAGCTCAGAAACGCGAGTTCTTCAAAGTTAACAAAACCACTGATCACATGAAGCGTATTTTAGAGTAACTACAAGCCTAAGCCAAACAGGCAGTGGCAGCCTACGGAGAATACGCAAACTGCCATCGGTCGGATCCACCACGCTAGATTATCGGCTAGAAGATATGTGCGAATGCGGCGAACATGAAGACTTCGCACACAGTGAAGAAGCTGGATGAGAGATGGACTGGACCATGTGAAATTGTGAAGACTTATACACGCTCTTAAATTATTCAACTCCAAGGAATTGCGTGCATTTCCTCAGTTTTTCACTGCTGCTTGCTAGCCGCGGTACGCAAGTCAGGAAGTTGCCCTCCGGAACAAGCAGCAGTCAACGAGTCCGAGTCCAGTCTACCAGAGGGAAGGTTGCTTGAGAGAGGCGGGGATGAAGAGGAGCCTGTTTAAAAGTGTATCCTTGACGGGATGCTTGACAACCATGACAGAATGGACACCACGATCTATCGAGTAAAACTGGGACACTATGCACCAAGCTGGCAGCTGGCGAGAGACCTGATAGGAAATGGTTGGATACCACCGTCTCTACTCAGGGGAACCTGGCCTCCAAGCTGAATATTAGCGCACCCAGCTGCGGCTTTACTGCTACCGGCGATAGTTAAAGAGGCACCGCCATCATCGACAATAGCCTCCCGCTGGTCGAAATGATAGAAACGCCACACTTGGTTGGATGGATATTTTCTTACTTTATTTTAATGGCTGGTTAGCAATGAATGGGATTTAAAGGCGACACGGCCACAGGTACATTAATCGTTCCCAGCTAGTATTGATGTTCCAGAGTACCCACCCTCTTCTATGTAGTGGATGGTGCTCTCCCACGCCTCTTTCTATCTACGTAGAATACCAATATATTACCTACACCATTTCCAACATCGTGAAACTGTCATTGCAGGAGCCAAGTCTTACATAGTCTTTGGAGTCATCTATTACTTGGTCGTCCATATTCGCTGTATGTCATGGATGCTGCGTAGCTCGCTATACTTCGCATAATGCCTGATGTTCTTCATCTCGTGGGATTAATGGCTTCGACTTAAGCTAGTCAAAACCAAGAGTAGCAAAACATCTACCCTCAAGCAACCTGAAATCGTTCTGGGGCATCTTAAATCAAGAAGAGAGTCACTACAATAAACAGAGGATAGTATTGCGAGAAGCTCTTGAAGTTCTCGATAGCTCCGTTATTACTGCATTTATCCCTGTATCCATAGGATGGTGGAGCTACTAAGTCCCCATGATCCTTTTCATTACAACTACTATCCATTAAAGCTGATCAATTGTTGCCAAGCATCCATTCAAACTTCTCAATATAGATACCAACATCATAAGCAAAGCTCCCATTACCTCAAACTCTTATATTCGTTGTCCCTTCCGTGTCTGTGAAATGCCTCCGTGGCCTGGCTTCTAATATTGCCCCAGTCTGCCATTACCGCAGATGTATGGGCAGTGCAACCAGTTTTTGGTAAATGGAGGAGGCCCTTTACGCGAAAATGATAGCTGCGAATAAAAGGGGTGAACAGATTTCGAGGGATGGATCGATGATATGGCTAAGGCGCTCTTGAAATATACAAATCCGGAGGTCGACATTAAGAGATGGAAATTTAAACCAACAAACGGATATTTTGATCGTATGGAAAAGCGTCAGGGCATTTCTTCGTAGCTTTCCGTACTTCCTGACCCGAGGATGCCCAAGGATCGCGCACTCCGACGTAAGCCACAGGAAAGCCACGAAGCCACGACGCCGCAGGTGGCTATGATTTAAGTGTGGGGATTATGTCTTTACTCTTCCTTTGCTCCTCCATCGGATCCCTTATCTTTGCCGCTCCTTCTCCCCTTTCATCCATTCCTTTATATTTGAGAATCAATAACCATTGCAGTCACTATCACCCTATTGAATCGCAACAACGACGGCGACGACGATAATTAGGAGGACGAAGAAGACGAACTGCCAATGCGAGATTGAGGATTCGACAACACAATGGATGTCGAATCGAATTAGAACGGTACCCAACCATCTTTCAATCAACTTCAGAAATTGCTGCTGGTGCGAGAGACGAGCTCATTGACAGCTGGGAAGACCTTTATCGATGTTATGCAAATAAAGATTGAGTGCAAAACTATGGCGACAAGAATGTCTGCGTCGACGTCGAGAGCGATGGCGACAATGAACTTCTATATCGTCACGATGTAGAGAACAAGATCATCTTCAAAACTATGGGGATTTTTCACTACCATAACTGGACAAACTACATAAGGACAAGGAAATATTAGCAGAAAGTCTGCGACAATTTTCTCACTGAAGAATGTATGGGAATTTTACTTTTAGCTGGGTAGAAGAACGCTACAAGTCTCGGGATCCGTTAAGGGATATAAAACTAGTTCAAGCAGAAACGGTCTACAATTTTTCCGTTGTATTGAGGCACTGAGAAAAACAAGGGAGGTCCGAAAGGGCAACCAGAAACGAGGGTCAAGAAACGATTTGACTTGGTTCACAAAGGAGGACACAGAACGTGCAAAGAAAGATCTCTAGAAGAGAAGGAAAGAGGAAATGTTACATAAAAGAAAGTGAACGGGGATTATGAGAGGAATAGGTGGGATAACAATGGCATTGCCTTCCGCCTCAATTGAATTGACGCCGACGAGGACAATGTCGAAGAAGGTCGTGGAGAGAAAGCTGAGTAGGTAGGGGACAAATGGAAGTGGGAGCGGGACATGAAGAAGAGGAACAAGAACCTCACGAAGATGGAGAGGGTGGTGGAAATGAAGGATCAAACATGTTTTTGGAGGGTTACAAGCTCCCTGGAAGGAACATTATGGAAGCTCGGCACCATTAACTTCATCCACCACTTCAGAATCAAAGTCCTTCAACCCCAGACTTAGCTCGAAGAGGTTATCCTAATCCATCACTTCATATGCCTTCATCATCACCTTGACATCCATTCGCAGCAACCTTAACCACAGCCGTAACGGCAACGATTAAGGCAACAGTATCTCCTCGACCACAAGTTGTAAAGAGAGGAGAACATTTTAATATGGGTAGAAACGTGGCATATGAAATTCTTGATCACAATGGGAAGAAGCATATTTTTTCCTTTCAAGACAAAGTAGTTTATGGTTCATACGATGAGTGGTGGGCTGGGGGCGGAGGAGGTGGTGGAACAGGAAGTGAATCGATGAGCGAAGATGGTTCACTCTGTCATGATGATAATCCTTCAGCTGAACGAGAAACTAGAGTCGAACTTGCGGGTCTGGCTCTTCTGTGCCGCCGCAGGCGGAGATTCCCGTTCGTAGTCTGGCAACAGGGGAAACAGCAGCAAAGGAAAAGAATTTTATGAGAGCTAAGTCAACACCGCCACCGCCGACTTTTACACCGGCTATGCTGGGAGAGAGAGATTTTCATGAGAAAGAAGGAGAAGCCAACCTTATTTTCACCACCCCGACGACGGCCCTCCTTACTTGGCCCAAAAATGATAAGCTCAGTGTCAACAATATAACGATTGGGGAACATCTTTTGTCAAAACTTCGAGTGAAAGCATGGTTGGATGATGATAGTGTTAATCTTTCAATATCAATATTAAAAGACAAATACAAAGGTTCATCTAGGGTTTTTTTTACAATCATCTCTACTCCTACCAGCTTTCCAAAGTGGGAAAGATTCTTTAAAATGGGACAAACTTAACGAGGCTTTTATAAGATATTATACGATTATTCTTATAAATCTCAATAATGTTCATTGGTATCTTGCTATTGTTATCAATCTGGAATATTCAAAAGATTTTGCCTCGAATACCCCAACAACCACTTCTCGTCAAACTCATCAACCTTATCCAACTATCCTTACAATCAACACTCTCTATAAAAAAACGGACCACAGAAAAGCCGTGGCTCTATTACAAAGATGGATCATTAGTAGCACAAAAGTAAAATCCAATATCGATATACCCCAATCATTTATTCGATGACAGCATCGACTTTTGACACGTCAAATAACGGATATGACTGTGGTGTAGCCAAAATGTTTGAACAGTTTTTGAAGGATCCGGAAAGATTTTTAGACATCTTTATGCTAGATTCGGTGACGGTGAGGAGGGAGATGTTGGAGGAATTTGAGGGAAGATTGTGAAGAGGAGATATGAGGAGAAAGAGAGAGGAATTGAGCGTATCTGAGCGAAGAAAGGGACTGTTGGGAATTAAATAGTTCTTCCTTGCCGCCGAATATCTTGGTTTCCTCTTATTTTATACCACTTTTTGAGGGTTAAACTCGTCTTTGTCTATTATTACGAGGATTAATTGTGGGTGTGTGCGGTGCAAGGCGTTTCGTCGGTCGGTTTTGCTTTAATTTTATATCACTTTTTGCTATCCACTATAGAAGAATAACGAAAAGTGCAAATGAGACTTCATCCGACACACTATTTTAGCGCTGCTGAGATGGACATTGGTGTTATTATCACGGCGAAGAAATGTTATTATTATTAGAGGTGAGTTGCATGAATTGAGTTGAAAAAAGCTCCGAATCAGATGTACCTGAGGTTTTAAGGCTTGCACCAAGCATTTAGTTAGATTTTTTAGACCAATCAGATTGCTCAGATTGCGACTCACTTAAGCGAGTTTCTCCTTTTTCTTTAATCTACAAAGGGTAATTACAGTACGTACGCGTACAGCAAGGTTTTGATGTTTACTTTCATTCCAATAACTTCAACCTATATTCTTATCTGATACTATTTAGGTCTTCTTAGGGTATTGATTTGCATAAGGAAATGGCCCTATAAGACCTTGTATATGGGATATGTATGTTGCACATCAAGATACCTAATTAATGCTGGCAATATGCAGAGTAATTTTACTAGAGATAGCTACTCGACCGGAGCAACGTGCTTCCATCTTGTCCATTACAATCAGTTCTGCTCATAGGTCGATCGAAATTGCTAGGAGGAAAGGAGATCGTATAAGAATATGATATAGCAGGTGTAATTGTAATTAAAATGAGAATATATATGATTTCGGTCCTACAATAATAATACTCAACCCACTTTACATTTATAAGAATAATCTTCTCAATGATTGGCAATCAAAGTCTTTTTTCATCCAAAACATTCAATATATGGCTATCTATGTTGACCGTATATTATGTCAAATCTATGATATATGGGTCAAGAACTTGCTGAGGGTTTGTCAAATGCCGTACTATTGTCTATTCTACCGTGATCTACCGTACCATCACTTACAGTATTGTGCATTATCTCGTTTGTACATACCGAGCATCTTTCCAAGCAGATACTTAACTTATATACACTAATAGACGAGCGTACAATTTCTGATCTCTAACACTACATTCTAGATCTTTTCAAAAAGGCCTTTGTCCTACAAGACAAATCTTCTGATCATTTTAACGAAAATGGCCACCATGGGTATATTACAAACAGTAGAGGAGGGTAAAAGAACATCTCCTAAAACTATTTATCATCTCCTATCTCAGTCCTAGATCAAAAAAAAAACTCAAACTCATTACAGATTCTCTTGGTTCCTCCCTTTCATATAACCCTCAAAAGAAAGAAATGTCTCGAATTGTCGAGGAAGTTGACCGTGGCCTTTATGGTCTGCGATCACAGGAAATTATTGCCACAAATCAGTCAAGAGATGTCGTCTTAAGCATTAATTCCGTCTCAACATTTTCAACCAAAAAAGGTATCTTTCCAGTTCAAGATCAACAATTCTCTAAGCTTTACAACAAAAAATTTCAACGACCACTTGTGGCTTTTCTCCTCTCCTCAATCCCTGATGAGTATCAATGGACCATGAATGTTGTCCGACTTGGCTTCAAGGATATCCCATCATCAAACCCCATCCCCATTGTTATTCATCTTTTGATTGAAACACCAGGCTTCTTCAACGGTAACGAGGTTGCTGCTGTCGAGATCCTAAATGGCATGGAGCGGGTGATCTAACAGGGAACCCATGATAAGTATGTATTCTTTCCACTTTCCATATTAATCTATTTTGCGCTAATATACCAAATCATCATATTAACTTCTTTCTAGGATTTGTATAGATGTTTGTCAAATCATAGAACCCCCACTCAGATATTCGAACGGAAACGCTGGTGAAGACCCTTCCAGTAGATTCGGACCACTATATTGTAATCCCCCACACCCTCGCTCCTCGATCGGCAATAAAGAATCCATCTCAGCAGGATCATTTACTGGATTTATTTCCTACGAAAACAAAATCTATGGTCTTACTTGTCGACATGTACTCTTTCCAGAATCAGATTTTCCAGACTCGTCATCATACAAATACAATGAAAATGAGAGATTGGAGGTCTGTATTCCTGCACTTGTGGATCATGAAGTTACAAAACAGAATTACGAAACAATATTAAGGCCTTCCAAAACAGGACCAAAAGTCTCCAAGAATTTTTATCGAAATCGTCCGATCCCGGTATCATTCACGACAAAATCCAAGAATACAAATATCTTGAAAAGACCTCGGTTTCATCTTTCCACGCTGTAACACAGCATGACCCAAATATCGGACATGTCTATGCTGCTCCGGAAAAATGGCGCATAACGTCAATGTATGATGGATTTCTTGATTGGGCACTTTTTTGTATTGATGATCTTCCTTCAACTGACACCGACAAGACAGTATTTAACACCCATGATTCCTATCTCCTTAGAAAACGAGACTAATACTCATCACAGTTCAATAAATTCTTCCCAAAATTCTTGATAACGATCGGAGACTTCACCCAAGACGATTTTTCTGCCGCCCAACTCCAAGACTGGAGGGAAAAATACAATGCATTAAGGATGCCACTGTCCCTTTACCTCCAGAGCGGACAATACTCATCAATGCCCCAGCCTAATACCATATTTCAAGCTAGCCAGTCGTACAACTGACTGGAAGGCCTGTATATTAAATACGATCTGCGCCACCCAAAAGATACCCGGTCGAGAACCCTCACGAGAACAAGTCTTCGTCGGTCTCAACTCCGCCGTTTCCGCCCCAGGTGATTCGGGAGCTTTGATCTGTGATATTAATATCGCAGCTAACAACGATGATGGTGCGACGACTCTTGTGCCTATTGCTGTGGTCTGGCGTGGGGAGAAGCAGCATGGAGGATGGACCGATATGACATATGGGACTCCCGTCAACGTAGTTCTGAAGGATATAGAGACTTTTTTGGGTTGGGATAGTGGTAGTATAAGGTTTTGTTAAGGGCTGGGGGAAGCATGGGATATGATGGGATGTGATTGGATATTATTTTGCATGGTTTTTTCTTATAGTAATAATAGATTCGGGAAATTACACCCATTTTCCAATGACTGTAAAGTGCTCAAACCATATGAGTTGTATAATTTTGTCCAAAGATTTACTCGACCTATAGACTTAATACGAATCAACCATTATCTTTATGCAGTGAAACCTCTTTATAATCATTAACCCTGTTTATAGAAATAACAACTATGCAAAGACGTTTTGTGGGATTGAAATGAGTATGTGAAGGGTGCTTATGTGCCTTGATCTTTACAGGACACCCATAAACAAATTCCACAGTACGCCGGACGTCTTTCACTATCAAGTCCATGACTAGTGTGCCATTGCCGCTTGCCTTGCCCGCGGGGGGATGTTGATAGGCTTTTGAACTGGGTTCTCAGTAGGTCCATGATAAATCAGTTGTCTTCATCAAATGATCGTGAATCAACATCTTTAGTGTAGTCACTTTCCAGCCATTTAGTATATGATCCACATTCAGGAAGCAAAATTTGAGCCTCTAAATTTCATATTAGGCATCGTGTGAATGATTATTCTTTACTTTATCTGTGCCCTAATTCTGCTTTCAATGAATCTCAATTTTTCAAATGGTTTTTTGGGGCATTAAGTGGCCATTCGGGCCACTAGTTGATTCAAGAGGTTCTAGTTCGGGTCCAGGTTCGGGAGTTGGACGATTGTGAGATCGCTTGAAATGGCAGCAAAATGCCAAGGACTACACAGGGCTTAGATTTGGCTGCCAGAACATTTTGCGCTGGCCACTGAGCCTCTAGCTGATGCTTTGGATAGCATTCCTGGTCTGTAGCCAACACCACCCATTACTTACCCACCAGGAGGATTCTAGTTCTAATTGATGATATGTTGATATGTTGATAGCTCGGGTGTTTATTGTCTGCTTTTACTGTTACCAGGAGAACCTGTATCTGAAAATTTAGAGAATTAAAGCTAATTTCGGACATCCTTCTCGGAATTAAAGGAAGACAATCCCAGGGCAGACGGATTTTGTTCCCCACTCAGCATTAGAAGGTTACCTATAGAGGTGAGGGCAGAAAAATGTTTTATCATCATTATCAAGAGCTGGAATGCATACCTTGAGTGCCCTGCTTTTCGAGTAGTCCTTCTTTCAAGTCTCCCGGGTATAATTAAGATACATTAAGGATTAACAACTTTAACTCATCTTATCGTCACTGACTTTTTCTCCCGGGCTCGAGGCCTCTCTTGATTCGCTTGTAATATTCTATGTTATGTAGTAAGACCAAAATTGAGACCATCGCCGCGCATTTTTGCTAACGAGTAGTGTTGATCTATATACAAAATGATTAGCTATCATCATTAGAAGGGGGGCATATCACCCCTCAACAGTGAAGTTGACGTACCTCAAATTTCTGAGCTATGGCTTGAATCGCCATAAACATTTGTTCTCTGAGAAGATCAAAGGGAAATCTACTTGACTCAATACGCGGCTCCTCGATAGGAAGAATAAAGCGGAGCAGTTGGCTTATAGGTATGATGCGTGGGCCCAAAGGAAGTCATTTTGAAGTGTAATTTGTAAAAATGGTTAATGGGATACCGAAACTCTCCATTCCCTGAATAACAAAAGCCAGCCAAACTGTTGTTACAATGAATAAAAGAAAGAATGTAGATGTAAAAACGAGGGAAACAGATAGTTCAAATACGTGTTTTGGACTTCCGTTTCTTCGGCATAATTAATTAGAAAATTACAAGAAAAGGTTATCATCGGGATTTTTTAGAGTTGTCAGGTTTATCGGGATAAAGGAATTTCTGCAACAAGTTGGCATCCTGGAGCGTACAAAGTCCCGTCCGATGTAAAGGCTTCCAGACACCTTGAACCGAGCAGGGCTCTTAGATCTCCAAAACCCATGTCGATTAGGATTACAGCGTTGCAAAGTCCGTAAATGAGTCCAGCAAATTTTGGGTCCAGGAAGGGCTAGCGGGGGCGCTTTTATCTCTCGACATATAGATGTTGAGAAGGGGTGGGCACCAAGCTGCAACGTTCCACCAGACTGATCTTCTTTGCGGCCCAAAAACCGATGTGGGAGGTTTTTCGAGCAAAGATGTGTAGTGTTAAAAAAATAGCACAAGCAGGACAAACAGAGTATAAGTACATATTATTGGTTATTTTCCTTTGCAGATATCCAGTCATCAGGGCTCGTTCTTGAACACAATGCTTGCAAATGAGGTGACCAAGTGTCTAATTACGTACCTAGATAAACGTGAATTTTATTAAGTTCTTGGGAGTTTACCCTTTTAGACCCATATTTGCATGTAGTGCTTAATTCCTTCCAATTTTGAGCAGATTGCTCATCCTTTCCTTTCCTTTCCCCTGAATTGTTTCTTCGTCCTCGCCCGCTGAAAACTCATTGTCTGAATGAATGTGTACATCAAATTTGAATCTAGTTAGTGTGTATATAGTAAAGAAATGTCACTCACCATCAGATATCTATTCGTGATATTCGTGATATCGAGCTTTGAGTGTGGCCATCGGTGTCAGAAAAATGATTCCCCGCACCCTACCTCACAGCCAACAAAACTCACATTTGTAATATATTACAAAACATGATTTGATATAAACAAAATCAAAAACACTAATAACTTCTTGAATCTTTGATAGAATTTTCAAAAAATTCATATAGTTATTTATTTATATATGATTTATAATTTATAGAAACTTTATTCAATTTTATTAAATAATAAAGAAAAACTAGTGTATCAAAATTGATAAATTGAATTGAAATATTTTGTTTTTTTTAATTTATTTTTAAATTTTAACAACTTTATAATCTTTAAATTTTATTTATTGAAATTTAAATTATAAAATAATTAAAATATCAACTTTTGATTAATTAATTTTTAATAAAATTATTAAAGATTGAAATTAAAAAAATAATCAAAATCTTAAATTTGTATGATTTAAACCTTTGTAAATAAACAAATTTACTTTTCAAAAATAATAATATTGATATTTTTTGAATTTGAATTTTTAATCACTTTATAAAAAATTAAAAATTAAGAAAAATAAAATTATCAATTGAAAGTTGATATTTTAATTATTATATAATTTAAAGACTATAAAATTATTAAAGTTTAAAAATGAATTAGAAAATTTAATAAATCATTTAATTCAATTAATTATAATTTCTTCTTCAATATTGAATAATATTTAATAAGATTTTATATAAAGATACTTTATAAAATTTCATTATATAGAACAGAGCAATATTATACTACCCTTCCGGGCAATCTCAAACAGGTGGATTAGGACATTGAAAAAGGGCAATTTGATCCACGATATCCGATAACCTTAATACCATCCAATCCTTCTCAAGATAACTAATTCAGTAATAGTGTTATTCCAGCAAACTCCAACTCCATGCATCAATTAAGGATTTTTCGAACTCGATTCTTACCTTTGACAAAGTCATAAAGTTGGCGGGAGTTGCCAGTGATAGATTAACCCTCAAAACACCACGACAATCTCCTATTTATTTACTGTGTGGGGTTCTCTCAAATGGAAATCTAGATAAGCAGAGAGATATTTCATTCAGCTATCCAGCGCAAGTCTCCTTAATCTTCCCACTACACGTCCACGAATAATTCATATTCTCAGCCATTGCATCAGTGTACATTTACCTCACACTTAAAGGCACACTTGGGAGTTATTATGATTATTCACAGTCCGTAATTAATTCAACCAGAGGCAGGCATCAAGAATAAAAGCTCGATAAATATAACACAGCACCCCCGGAAGTTTTAGAAAACCGTTTGGAGCCTCAACTACAAGTAGACGATTTCGACCTTCACGAGCACAGACATAATGCAAATAAACGTTTGAATTTATATATCTAATAAAAACTCCAAGAAGACAAAAGGAAAGAAATTATTTCAGAGAGCAAGAATATAGATTGGAGAAACACACACGAAGCCCAATACAGCACACAGTTTTCAGCTCCAGCCCTATCAACCCTACTCCGCTTCTTCCTGACAAAAGCTCAACATTCCCCGAGATAAAGAAAATCAAAGTTCACGAGAAGTAGGAACAACACGACTAAACAAACACATACTAGCCTCACAAGGTTCAGAAAGAGTCTCCAGGGGCAGCGCCGTAGTCGTACTATTAGTCGATTCCGCTTCACCAATCGTTGAAGATTGAGCGGTAACAGGTCCTATAAAAGTTGATGATAAAAGCAAACTACTCATTACGGCTGAAAATTTTGAAGATGTAGATTTTGAGATTGAGTAGATACTAGTTGCTGGTATGACGATTGAGGAGACGGCTACGGCGATTGAAGATGAGGATTCTTCGGAGAGGCGGGAGGGGAGGATGCTGGTTGTTGCTGAGATAATGAGGGTGGGGAGGAGTTCGGAGAGGAAGGAAGGGCTAGAGAATAGGAGAGATTGGGAGGATGATAGCGAGGTACTGTCGAAAGTTTGAACTGGATTCGAGCCGGAAGGTACATATGAAGGAATGAAAGAGGAGGATGTGGTAGTATCCAAGGATTTTGTGGAAACTGAGCTCGATCCCTGTTGGTTCGATAGAGAGGTCGAAAGGTCGGTGCTCGTGGATAATTTCAAGGGGGATGAGGAACTGGAACTAGATGATGAAGATTGTGATAGTGATAGTGATGGCGACACCCCCGCCAAAGAGGTGAAAGACGAGAAAGATACCGTCGACGTGCTGGAGGTGGATGGGCTTTGGTTCACAATGGTTGAAGAACTCGCAGTTATAGTCGATGAAGAAATTGATGAAAATATCGAACTACTGGACGAGGACGACCCGGAAGACAAACTGGTTGAAGCAGAGCTAGAAGATGATGTGCTCGTCGATGAAGTACTTTCTGAGACAGTTGAAGATAGCGTGTGAGATACCGAATTAGAATTAGAAGATACACGTGTCGAAGTCGAGGTAGATACTGATGTAGTTGTTGTTAAAGAACGACCGATGAGTGATGAGTGAGATGTAGAGATACTTGAGCTTGAACTCGTGCTTCGTGTAACAATAATAGAGGTAGCAGTACTGGAGTAACAACCTCCCGATGTTACAGTACTGGCAGTGGTATACATTGCAGGAAGAGCCGTCGCACAGATACCAACTCTATCGGCATTAGAGCTCCGGTATACACCAATTGTTCCATTACCACAGCAGAAATCGCTGTTGAAGCCACCGATCGTGACGCGATATTGGTCCCATGATCTATCTGCGCATGCATTAAGCTGATTAAAGCAATCGGTGCCTTGATCATGTTAGATTCAAGAAATAGAAATTCAGTCGGAAAGAACATACTACCATTGCAACAATAAGGCGCAGATACTGTTCCTGTTATGCAAGTTTGGCCAGACGGACAATAGTATCCAGTAGTCCCTGGGCATACAGATTCTCCTGCAAGTTTTGCTACTCCACCCAAGAGACCGGAAAGAGGTGAGTAGAGAGCATATCCTATGCCGAGACCGGCTGTACCGCTACATCCAGAACCACATCCACCTGGGGCATTAGTGCCGATAAGACAGTCGCAAGCATTTGCGACAGCACCAGAACCTCCAAGCACAGCACAAACACCACTGGCAAGTCCGTTGAGCAAAGGGGAGCCCACAGTCCTGAGTAACGGACACTGCGCTGCTGCTATGGTCGCTACGGCAAGATAACAAGCATTTACAGGACAGCACGCCATCTTGTATATTGCTCAGTATCGATCAATGGTGAGGATTACTTTTTGCGAAAAAATAAATAAAGAGGAAACGGCAGATATCAGAGGTTTTACAAAGTTCCATGATCATGGAATGCTGGGCGTTGACGCGATTATATATGGAATGCGGATGAAATAATTTTTGCGGTTGAACGGAATACAGCACGGCTTTGAAGGAATGGCATTTGTGCAGATCATAATCATCACTGTCAAAATCCAGGCGATCGTGGAATAGTTCTGCTACTGGTACTGCTTGATAGAATGGCATGAGCTCCTATAGAGATATCAGAGGTGCCGACCTGGAGCTTGTTGAGTGCCAGATGAACGAGATATCTATCTCATCCACCAAAAGGCCATTCTTGAATAGACTATCAACCGCTGGAAAGGCCATGGAAAAGATTTCACATGACGGTGGAATGTACCTGCCAACGATGTAAGGGATATATACATCTGCCAGATTACCGACCATTACTGACCGATTTCTTTCGTGCCTAAACTTAGACGTCAGAAATTCATAGTTCTAATCATCTTACAGATAGCAGATCACTTCTTAACAAGTAGAACTTTCTACATCGATATCTCAATGGTATCTACCAGGTAGGTATTCGTAGTCAAGATTGAGGTGGTTTACACATTTCCGGAAATCCGCGGGGTAGTCAGAGATATATAATTGAGGAACAATGATTGGATCCGATAGGTGGGGTGAGTGGGTCGCCAGGGTATGAAAGGGGCGCGACGTCGGAGGCTGCTGCTTTATTATATGGAAGACAGGAAGATGGCAAGCTTATGTACTCGTGTGTGAATGGGGTACCGTTGAGGTTGAATGGATTGAAAGGGTAATCTTACAATTGAGAAGAACATCACTGCCCTACCGCTTGATGAAGGGGCTGGCTCGCTTCGATTTTACTAGCGACTAGATGTTATACCTGGTGAATTGCATGAATGTTAGAGCCAGACCTAAAGCTTAGTCATCCCAATCAACCCGCATGGAGGGGCAATATGAAATTTCTTATCGATGGCGTTATTTCACGATAACAGCTGCTCAGCAAAAAATACTCATCATACATTCAAACACCGAAAATAAGATCTTATAGAAGTCAATTGGGACGGAGTTGGTAAGGAGATATTTCGTTCTTTTATTTTAGTTTCATTCATTTACAATTGAATATTATATCTTTGGCTTCTGGCTTCATAAATATTCATCTCTTCATATTTCACATTTCATACTTCATTCCTTTGATCACATCTATCTGATAAGATCATTCCCTGGGGTCTCCTGTTACTATCCATCTCATCACACACCCTGGAAAATACCAGAAAGGAATTGGCCGTATTCATTATGACCCCAATATCTCTCCTCACAGCTATTGATTCAACTTCTCATATTCATCTTATAGTTGGGTCCAATCCATTAGCAGGAGCAAGATGTACAAAATCAATCGAAGTAGGAGCGAAACCAATTCTCATTGCGCCTGAGTCCTCCCAACTACATTACACATTACAAAAACGAATTGAAAATGGCGAAGTAGAATGGTTGAAGAAATCATTTGAAGATGAAGATGTTATGACCTTGGGAAGAGAAGAAATTGGAAGAGTAGTCGATGCAGTATTTGTTACTTCGGGGCCGCGGGATCCTTTGAGTATGCATAGCTTCTTTGTATGAGAGGTTGCAAAGCTAACATGTTCAGGCGCGCATATCTCACAATTTTGCAAACGAAATCGCATACCAGTAAATGTAGCAGATGCATCGAATCTTTGTACATTCTCCCTCCTTTCAACATATACCGACGGACCACTTCAAATCGGCGTAACAACCAATGGCAAGGGTTGCAAACTCTCCTCTAGAATCCGCCGCGAAATCGCCTCCTCGCTTCCTACAAACTTAGGGGAGTCATGTCTACGACTCGGTACGATTCGAAGACGTATACAAGAAGAAGATCATTTGACACATCTCACTGCAGCTGGGGACTTGGATAATGAAGAAGAAATAGATCAAAGTGCTACTTTCAATAAACTCATTACGGAAGCAGATCTCGATGCTGCGAAAAATAGACGCATGAGATGGCTTTCCCAAATCTGTGAATATTGGCCTCTTCGTCGACTGGCCTCAATCACGGATTCAGACGTCGAGAGCGTGTTAAAATCATATGCCACCAATCCATCAACTTCGACACCACTCGACACATCAATCCTAGATTCCCGCGTGTCTAAACTCCCACAAATAATCTTGGCCGGTTCAGGACCAGGACACCCCGATCTTCTCACTCGCGCAACCCACAAAGCCATCCTTTCCGCCGACATAATTCTCGCCGACAAACTCGTCCCCTCCGGCGTTCTTGACCTAATTCCCCGTCGAACTCCAATCCACATCGCGCGCAAATTCCCCGGCAACGCCGAACTCGCGCAACAAGAATTACTATCCCTCGGACTAGCTGGTCTCCAAGCCGGCAAAACTGTTTTGCGTTTAAAACAGGGCGATCCATATATATACGGACGAGGAGGAGAAGAGTTTGAGTTCTTCCGAAAAGAAGGCTATGGAGATCGAGTTGTTGTACTTCCAGGTATCACGAGTGCATTGAGTGCGCCGCTGTTTGCGGGGATACCGGCGACACAGAGAGCGGTTAGTGATCAAGTACTTATATGTACTGGAACTGGAAGAAAGGGAAAACCTACTGTGCCGCCTCAATATGTGGCTACTCAAACTGTGGTGTTCCTAATGGCACTTCACAGGATTAAGGGGTTGGTAGCTGATCTCACCACTCACGATTCCGAAGATGCAAAGGTAGTCGATGAGAACGGGGAAGTCGATCAACGCAGGAAATTATGGCCGCTAAGCACTCTATGTGCAGTCATAGAACGAGCATCATGTCCGGATCAAAGGGTGGTAAGAACATCTTTAGAATGGGTCGTAGATGCTATCGAAGAAGTGGGTAGTAGACCACCTGGACTCTTAGTACTTGGTGCTGCGTGCGAGGTTTTGTTCAATCAAAATTCTAGAAAAGAGGGGAGGAAATGGGTTGTTGAGGAGGGGTTTAAGGGTTTGGATGATTTGGGGTTGGCAGACATGGGTTTGGGCATTTGTGGTGATGAGGGGTTGAGGCCGGATGTGGTGAGGGGGGATAGTTTTGGGAGGGAATTAAAGGTTTAGATTTTATGGGGACGGGAAAGATATGATACTATAGTTTAGAAAGCGGATTTGAGTTTATTTATGTCTATATCCAGTAAATTAAACTTCCACGTTTCCTTTAATGAAGCTGAGCCAGAGAGGCTATCATTGTCGTGCATTTAACTTTCCCTATGTTCCCCTGAGAAGGATTTCATACACAGTTCAATCCCCACTTAAAACAAGATCAAGAACTCTCAGGAAGAATATGCTACATGCATTGCTAAGCACAGCACCAAGGGATATCCTCATCGCATAATTCACAATATACGTAGCAAACTTCATATCATCATAGCCCGCTTGCATCTTCTGCTATTCCTTTCCAGTGCAACGAATTCCTTACCATTCACTTTTGTCCATGTTCGAATGCGACCTCTGGCATATAACAAAGCTCGAACCGAATTGTAGCGATGAAGCTGGATCGGGGTTGACTTTGCGGGATTTGGGTATTGGTATAAGGTGGGCGATAGGATGGATCGATTTCCGAAATGGCATGCCCCTCCTTAGAACAAAATTTGTCCGATTGGGAGGAGGGGTTACATAATAGCGATCCGGAATGCTTGATACTCAAGGGAACTCGTCCTCAATATCCCTTGCCGCAAATGCTTGGCCAGATTCCCAAAAATCACTCATCAAAAGCCGGCGGCGCAACACTCATCCTCAACTGTCTCTGTCTCTGCTGACTCTGCAGTCCCAACCTCTCAACCGCATATCCCAATCTCTCCTTCTTCTGCCTCAACACCTTCAACCTCATAGCCTTTTCCTCATTTCCCCCTCCACTTGCACTTCCACTTTTATTCAAACCCAATTCCCAGCTTTTCTTTCGACTTAGTTTCGAAGCTTTAGATGTAGGGTTTGTACTAGAAGAAGTGGAGGATTCGAGACGCCCGGATAGTAGTTGGGAGCGGGCGATTAATTGTTCTTCTTTTCGTTGGAGACGGGAGATTAGGGATTCGGAGCGCGAGAGGAGTGTTTCGATTGCGGGTTCGAGTTCTTCGGCTAGGGAACGCTGGGCCGCGTGGAGGGTAGTGGAGGGGGTTAGTTCGAAATGCTGGGGGTTCGGTTAGTTTATGTTTATTTTGGGGGGAATTTGAGATTGCGGTGGTTTGTAGATTTAGATGTAGATGGAGGAGACGGGGATTCGGCGTGATCTTTATGGGAAAGACGAAAGGAGGCATACTCTAGTAGTACTAAGAACAGACTTTAAACGTGGGAAATCTGATATTCCGGAATCAAGTATTGAGATGCTGTTGTCCAAGGTAGTGAGAGAGGATCGGAGAGAAGCTACGGAGGAGGAAAGAAGTGCGGAGGGACTTTGTGTATTCATTTTCGTAGATGCTATGATTTGATGGTTGAAGGTGAGTAGTGCAGTGCTAGAGTAGCTAAAGGACAGGTTGGGAGTGATATGCTGCTGTAAATTGAGGTTGTTGATATTTGTGCTAGAAAACGCGATGGTTGCTGGGACAGGGATATTTACTCCCATGTGAAGTTTTGGCGGGGTGAATGAAGGGTCACCGGGAGTTGTAGGCCACTTAGGTACCGGCAACTACTTACGTGTGGAGCTGCAACTTTCTTTTGAGCACGGGAGTGATCCATTAAATGTGTACAATGATTTGAAATAATTATATTTTAAGACGTAAAAATATCTCTTCTCTGTTCAATGACTTACTTGCTTGAACTTCCAAATTTCAACAACTCATAAACCACATATCAACGGTATAGGTTTTACGTAAGCCATTTTTGCAAGCATCCTTATCAGAAAATAATCTCAACAATCTCAACAGACAGTAACATCTCAATTATCAGCACATCAAGCCAAGGTATTCAAGATGGCATCAATAGTACCAAGATTTAGATGTCTCAATGCGCCGCCATTGCGACAGACATCAAGAAAGATCCTCGCAATTCCTACTGCAACTTCACGATCATTCGCCACTGAAACAGATGCGTCCAAGCCGACACCCATCGCAAAACGACGTCCTACATACTTCAAAGACCAGATTAATGCCGTACCCTCGTTTTCAGAGTTTGTCGGCCTGCCAGAGAAAGCCCTAACACCTGAAGATGCACTCGAATTGCGTACCGCGATGGTTGGGCCTCCTGGAAAGAAGAGGCAAATTACAAGATTACCCGAGTGGTTAAAGACGCCAATTCCGGACAATTCGAATTACAAAAAAATTAAGAAGGATCTGCGAGGTTTAAACTTACATACTGTATGCGAAGAAGCTCGATGTCCGAATATCTCGGATTGCTGGGGCGGTAGTGATAAAAGTGCTGCTACTGCGACAATTATGTTGATGGGAGATACTTGCACAAGAGGATGTCGATTCTGTAGTGTCAAGACATCAAAAGCACCTCCTCCGTTGGATCCTCACGAACCGGAAAATACAGCTGAAGCATTGTCTAGATGGGGGTTGGGATATGTTGTTTTGACATCTGTGGACAGAGATGATCTTGCAGATGGAGGGGCAAGACATTTTGCAGAGACAATTATGAAGATTAAGCAGAAGAAATCTTCAATATTGGTGGAGGCATTGACGGGTGATTATGGAGGAGATTTGGAAATGGTGAAATTGGTTGCGGAAAGTGGTTTAGATGTTTATGCGCATAACATGGAGACTACTGAAGAACTTACACCATTTGTTCGGGATAGAAGAGCGAAGTACCGGCAAAGTTTGAAGGTTTTGGAAGCGGCGAAGAAAGCTAAACCTTCACTAATTACAAAGACAAGTATTATGCTTGGATTGGGGGAAACGGAGGAAGCATTATGGCAAGCATTGAGAGGTATGATATGATCTTCCGTCTTTTATTCCTTTCAGTCACTAACAATCATTCTTAGATCTCCGAGAAGTCGATGTTGACGTTGTTACTTTCGGTCAATATATGCGTCCTACCAAGCGTCATATGAAAGTAGAAGAATACGTTACCCCTGAGGTATTCGAGATCTGGCGTCAACGCGCATTAGACCTTGGATTCTTATATTGTGCCAGTGGACCTCTAGTGAGAAGTTCATACAAAGCTGGTGAGGCATTCATAGAGAATGTTCTTAAGAAGAGAAAGGGTGTAACTATATTGTCTGATGAAGCTACTGGCATGGCTAAAGCAATTGTATAATAATATCTTGGTCTTATAATTAATACTTCAACGTATGATAAGATGAGAATGGCGTTTGGGATATATCATTGGTGGAGGGAAGGTATAGATGACAATTGCATCTGATTACCAAGTTAGACATTTGTTATAAATTATAAAAAATTTTTTCAACCATTTTATTCTGGCTTTTGTAATCCGCATATCTTGAATCATCTGCTTGATATCTTCGAATTTGCAAGAGTCGAGGCAGAAAACAGTCCAGATCAGGTCAATAATTTTGCGCCAACGAGAAACTACCACTGCGAGGAATGGAGTCATACAGTCACAGCAATCATGAAAGAAAAAGAAAAAGAAAAACCAGCTACAGAAATAGTATCCCCCTCCCAATATCGCGCTCCTTTCTTTCACCAGCTTCTCATTTCAACAACCACAACAGAAGATCCCAAAAATTCACTATAGTGCCCAAAATCCAAAAAAGTGCTCTTATGCCTCTCCCTTTCTAAGTTCTTACCTCGCTTATGCAGCTGCTCCGCACCCTGACCTATATTCTTTTTTCTTTTTCAGGAGTTTGGTGTACGGCTATGGTGGTGGGTGTGGTTATGAAGATACTTGAATGCATGGGTGTAGAGGGATAGAGGGATAATAGAATTACGAAATTGTGTTTCTTTTTTCTTTTGTGCTGGCGGATGGGTTTGGAGTTAAAGCTGAGATGAGACTCGGAGACAGAATCAGATGTGGTGCTGGATAAACTATTAGTGGATTTGATGATAATCTGATGGATTTATGCATAAGGTCTCCTTCTTGTTCAGGGAGTCTTCGATGTTAGTTGTAAGATTGAATCGTTGATGGGAATTCGACCGTAGAAATATTTATTGCGGAGATTGGATATATCTAGATAAGATCTTACAAAGATCGCAGATGCTGCGTTGCGTTTTCTGTGTATATAGTGTGCTGAGGCTCTGTTACGTGGATACATGTTCGTAGGGAAGAGGTAACCTTAGGAATATATATCCTGCGATTGGAGGATATTCATAAGTATATACTGTTCCATTATTAGGTGTAAATATAAACCGGGGTAGCTATGGTCCGAATCTAGTTTTAGGGGCCTTTGGCAGACTAGCATGCGAAATAGTTTTCGGTGCAGATGTCGTTTTTGCAAATAGCATATTTATTGGTAATCTTACAATTGCGACAACAAAACGGATGTATCCCTCCCACCATGTGGAGCTGCCGATTCTTTCGGAATTCTGACATAGCTGGGTTAAAAAACTATTCACTCAATATGAATATGATGCACCATTGCTGCGGGCAGCAATGTAAATAGTCGGTACACTAGCTTAGTACATAAATACACCAAAGGAGAGTGATTGCTCCCACGCCAATACGAAACCAAGCACTATCTACCTATCGCAAGTCTTCAGGTCATTTGCAAATCAGTGGCATAAAAGATCTCCAACTCCTTCAGAGGTTGAATGATTGTTTGTTTCTTTAACACCTCACATATATATCACAAAGTTGTATCGGAATATTGGTATCCAGTCTCAGCACCACTCTTTAAATGTTTAGTGTTTATCAACTCTTCATTGTTTGTTTTCTGCTACGTTTCCACTGTTATTTTGCTCTTTTTATCAGTTTTTTCTAGCAAATGGCGGGTGCTAATCGGCGCGGTGTATGAGCTAGTTTGTGCAGCAGGTGAGACATAGTGTGATTCATGGGATAAAAGACTGCATGTTGGCTCATTGAGAAGATGCAACTCTTTCCATCAAATATCTTATAGATCCCTTTCTGATTTACAACTCAAATTCAATTCTCTGGTAGAACATTTTCCTGTGCTTCTTGTACCCTTCGGATCTTCATATTGGAGATCGGAGTTTGCTTTAAGATGTTTGTCCCTGAGTCTCTACACCCAGTAGGGTTTCTGATTTTTTTTACTTTTTATTCTCACACAGCTTTGTCTAAAGAGAAATCTATAGCATTCTTCAAAATCCTCGCCCCAATCTCAACACTAATTTTCATGCCCTTATTCAGACATTACATCGCAACTCAAATAACTACTCTTACTTTCATTATTCTTTTGCTTCTTGATTCGTTTTCAGATTTTGCACCATTAGTCCGTACAGCTTGCTTTCATAAAGCGGAGTCCATTGTGTTTGGCAATGTTCATAATCATTCTCTTAGCAAGAAAATCTCCAGCAAGTATAAATTTCTGAAACATGCTCTTAATTTACATGGCAAAAAGATGTCCACGAGCTTCACAACTTTGAAGCCCCTTCCGTCTCCGTTACGAAGCCTTCCAAGATCCGTCGAATATAAGGCCAAACAGGTTCAACCAAGGAATGACGCAGTTTATCCACGACAATCCATTCAAGAGTCGTGAAACCCTGACCAAGAGCACGATAACTCTCGAGCGTAGTCATAAGTGCTTGAGCCCTTGTCAGAGGAACAAAAACATCTTCCTTGCCGTGTAACATGTACAATACGGTATTTTTCGCCCAACTTGCAGACAATCCATTCTTTTCCTGCATTTGAGCTATAGTTTCTAATGGCGTTGCAGAAAATCCTGCCCATGTAATCACAGCTCCCAGATCCGCAGCCCTTTGTCTCGTAAGTAGGAATAAGTACAAAATCGACGCGCCCTGACTATCGCCCATGAAAATAATTCGGTTTGGAGGTGTACCCGTTGCAACCTCCGCATCAATGAGAGACTCAAAGTAGTCCAGTGAGACTTCAATATCACGCACGTCAGAATTATGCTGTCCGAACTCGTGAATCTTTGAAGGGTCGCCAGCAGAGGGAACGGGTTGGTCAATGTTGTACCATGTATGTTTTCCTGGGTTTGGCCATTTATTTGGTAACCCTTCCGGAACAATGATCTTCAGATGTTGAAGTGAAGGTGACTTGTGGATGTGATGAGCTACAGATAATCTGTTTGGAGGATGCTGGTTGAACTGGTCGGCAGACCAACCATAGCCGTGGAGAAAGATAAGCGTGGCAGCTTTATCAGGGTTTGTGGTAGCTTTTGGCGGCGAAATGATAATAGGATGTCTCCGGCAATTTTCTAAGGACATTTTGTTACAATTGATAATAGTACTGAGTATTGATGCACCTCGCTGTACTTTTAATCACTTTATTGTTGATAATAGCAAGAAATATGTTATACACTCTTGTAAATGTTGAAGCGAGATTATAATGTGGTGAGGCTTAAATATTAAAAGCTTATCGATAGCCAGTCGAAAAAGAAATAAACAGTGGATAATTCTGACTAATCATGCTTTTGCAATGTAGAACCATATCAGTAGTTATGAAATGCTGCCCTTGATTGGTGGCAGGCTGCATAGTATAACATCGCTGATAAGTCGGCATCCCTTCCGCGGAAGTTTAATTGCAAAGAGAATCCGCCGTGCGACAATGTTGCACCACTATTGAGTATTGACTCGAGAGTCGTACAACTACTCTCTCATCACATTAAGCTTTTAGATGTATGTTTTCTGTATGCGAGCTGTCTTTCAAAGCAGCGACCTGCTACCTTGTAGTATGAAACGCTTCCGAGGAGGTTTTCTCGAGAATCAAAGCTTTGGTTAGCGATGGTCCAAGGGTAGAAGATATCATTCAACAAGAGAGAACGCATGGCTGTTTGCTATCAAAATTAACCGAGCTGTGTATTAATCATGATGAGCACTATGAAGTCATATTTAATTGAGAGAAAAGGACATCATGCGTACCCTCAGACTGTTATCTTTTTCACCGTTAATTTCCAACACCCTTTGTGGTTTGCCAACGGACAGTTTTAGAGTCTCTTTAACAGTGACGCTTTAGTTTGATAAACGTTTACCCGGATCACATCTAGCTATCTCAGACTCAATCCTCTATTGTACTTTCATAAACTTAAGTCTATTCCATGAGTCCTGTCTTCTCAACCCGCCGCAATGTGCTGCTGTATCATCCCAAACAAACATATGATATTCACGTGAGAATAGGATTACACGTTCCATTTTATTTCCACGCACCTAGAATCCCGAAAAGATATAATAAGGGTACCGGCAGACGTGATTTACATGCAATGCTATAACCCTGGTAATGAGCAAGGGAGAATCCAATTTTTATTAATTAGAGCATTTTCCCCACAAACACTCTCGGTTGTTCCAAGTTCATATCATCTCACTTCATGAAATGCTTTCAAGTTGCGGAATTGTGCCAAAACTGTTCTAAATGTGCTTCCAAACATTGATCTATGTACCATCTATTGTCAATATTCACGTACATACGAACCAAATCTAATCCCTATCTTTCGGCAACATATTATGCGAGATGTATTAGGACATTGAAAATATCAAAGTCCATATTATCGATGACACAGTGCTAAAGAGAAAGCTAACATGTATGGCGAAAGGAAAAAATCCGGAATGACTTTGCGGCGAAAGAACATTCATTATACTCGACATCAGTATCCATACTGCTTTACCAATGGTGTATACAAGCAACGATGCATAGATAAGAAATGTAATGAGTAGAGATGAAGAAATAAGACGGGCGTCTCTTTCGGGCACTAGTTCCGAACGATATACGTTTCGGGGAAAGGAATTGCTTCGTAGATTTGCTTTGCATACCTAACCAAAGTCTACAAAATAGAATACACAAAATACCACAACGAGTAGTTTTACTTCTGCATCTCAGTGATACCAAGATGTTGAGAAGGGAACGTGATCTGCTTGCTGTTCCTCTTTCCAATTCCATAACCCCTCAATATATACTACTTTTACTGCTGCACAAAATGCAGATTAATGAGCTACTATACTATCGCTCTAAATATTTCTTCGCCACTCTCCTGTGCCGTCGAATATGCTGAAGGTTCTTTAATGCCTATATAAGATCTTACCTTGTACACCAATTACTCAATTGGGGAACCCGGAATCCAGCTCGGATTCCGCAAATATGGGATAAGGACTCAAGCGAAGTGACTAATATGGTGGCATTATGTTCCTTTGCAATCGAGAACAATCTAGCACTCACTTGTGTAGATGTCGTGATGGGCTCGTCAACAGGAATAAATTTTATGCCAGTTTCGATGCAGGGGATAGATATGGGAACATGGGAATCGTTTGGAGTCAGGCAAGAACTGCGGTTGGTAGCAGAGAGGATGAGAAAAGAGAAAGGCGAGGAATGGTGAATGGTCCACCGGAAGTTGCAAGGCGGAGCCTATAATGACAACGGAGGACTGGTGGTTGTGTGATGCTGGGGGCATCGTTTGCGAGTGATGGAATAGCGCTATGGAGGTAGAATAGTAGACATACGGCTTATCCTGACAATACAAAACCTATCCCAAAGCCCTTTTTATGCTAAAGAGCCATGTCGTTTCTCCACGCACCCAAACAAAAGCGAATACCAAATCCCCGAAGTTTTACCAGTACCTCCAAGCTGACTAAGGCCCAATCTATCCAACGAATCATCATCCTCCGGCTATCATCGCACCACCAACCAACCCCCCGCGCATCTACGAAACTCCGACGTGCACAACAAACCGGCTAAGTGAATAGCCGACACAATCCCCAGCTTATGAACTCGAATTAGCAAGCTTCAACCAACGTTGCCGACGAGTAATGATATTCAGCGTGATACGATACATCCGTACATTCTTGTAACATCATACATTTCTTAAGCATTTATCCCCCTCCTCAGGAAGTAGTGCTATCTGAAGAGGAAAGGAGCAAATCCAAGATATGATGTGGATCTGGCCATGGGATACGCAGCGCAGCACTGGCCATGTACTTGCCGGTCTCAATTTCTTAATTGTTGGATGTGAAATTTGGGATTTGTCTGTTTGGTTACCTATATTATTTTACTGGTATCTATCCTATATTATATATATCCTCATCTATCTACCCAAGACCAATGTTCTCTTAGTTGATCAGACTTGAGATTTTTCTTTTTCATTAAGGTTGTGTTGCGCTGCATTAATTTTTTGAGCTGGCAGCTGTGTCATATGCGTTTCATACTCAGTAAATTATATTGATATTGATATTATATCGCCACATCAATTTTATTTCATATGTTCCTCCTCGATACAAAACTCTTCTTCTACGCGAGCAAGCGAAAAAGCATTCATCATTCATCATGTCTTATAAACCAGCAATTGCAAGTATGTCCCTCGGACGCTGTTTCGCAGGTCATAGCCTGGAAACAAAATTCAAAGCCGCTAGAGATGCTGGCCTCTCTGGTATCGAAATGTGTAAGAACACTACCTAGCACCTACCCTCTTCACAATCATCAAAACTAAACCCATAAATAGTCTATGAAGATCTAGCCGACCTAGCCTCTACACTCCCCTCTCACCCATCCCCATCCTCTCACATCCACGCCGCGCAATACATTCGCTCCCTCTCCTCATACTATGCTCTCCCCATCATAGCCTGCGGACCCTTCTTCGTAGAAGAAGGACTTCTTTCCCCCTCAGCACGGAAATCCAAACTTCAAGACCTGCGCCTCTGGTTCCAAGTTTGTCGTATCCTAGGCACAGACATTATCCAAATCCCCTCTACATTTTCCAGCTCCTCCTCCACCACCACCACACCCTCACTTTCGAAAATGATCAGCGATCTCCGCGAAATAGCCGATCTAGGCGCTGCCCAAAAACCCCCTTTCAGATTCGCTTTTGAAAATTTATGTTTCGGGTCGTATATTGATACGTGGAGCGGGGCGTGGGAAATTGTAAAAGGCGTAGATAGGGAGAACTTCGGATTATGTCTCGATACATTCAACATCGCGGGACGGGAATTTGCAGATCCTGCTTCACCTAGTGGTACAGTACCGAATGCACATGTTGCATTTAAACAGAGTATGGAGAAGATGGTACGAACGATTGATCCGAAGAAAGTATTCTACATCCAAGTTGTCGATGCAGAGCGCTTAGCTACACCACTGGTACAAGGCCATGAATTTTATTCCGAGGGGATGAAAGCACGGATGTCGTGGAGTAGGAATTGTAGGTTATTTTTGGGTGAGCAGGAGAGAGGAGGTTATTTGCCGGTGATGGATATAGTGAGGGCTATTTGTGATGGGTTGGGATATAGGGGATGGGTCAGTTTCGAGTTATTTAACCGGAGCTTGGTGGAGAGGGGTGATTATGTGCCGATGGAACATGCTGAGAGGGCAGTAAGGAGCTGGGAATATGTTTGTGGGGAGATGGGGTGGGAGAATTTGTGTGCTAATTTCTATGAGAAGAAGGCGGAAAAGGAGAGGAGGGGCGAGATAGGGAGTGAGGTTATGGCTCGATTGTAAGTTTTGGATGTTCTGGATATGGCATTAGGATGATGAGATACATGCATCTACGTGGCGTTTGTTGGGCTGAGGATATTTTTACATCCTGGCGCATAAGCATATATTTTGCGGTTATACGATCTTTTATATGTATGTATTGGATATACCACGAGGAATTCTTCCACTATTACTATTGCACATATGCATTTATTTGTACACAATCATACAATCCCTCCAAAGCTTTCTTTTCCAGATCGAAGACGCATCAACCGTTCCCACCAGAATTCCCTCTTTGCTCCTCGGCAGCACTTAATGCTTGGAGTATCTGTCCAGCCTCAATTCCTTCATCCCCATGTGCAAAATCTATGCCTCTTCCAAACCCCGCATCATCGGGCATACTCATTCCTGTGTTTCCAAACACTTGAGCACTGATTCCTGACTGATTTGCCGCAGAGCTCGCTAATAATTGCTGCAATGTACTGTTGTTTGAATAGAGCGGGTCAGGTTCCCGACAAAAGGTATAAAAGTCCTGGTTTCGGTTATCTGGATCCTCAAATCCGAGATTCACTAGACTCTGATCCATACTATTCGTCCTAGCTGTTTGTCAGTATGGAACTTAATTTACTAGGCACGATTACGGATGGTGAGTAACATACCATTCCATTGCATCCATGACAGCAAAATCGTTAAATATCGCATCACCATCAGTATCCAAGCTATTTTGTGCCGTTGCTCGGTGAAAGTTTGGTGATTGCTGTAGCAATCCAAAGGGCATTTGATTGATGGTCCGGTTTTGGTTCTTGTTTTGTTGGTGAGCACTCCAGGCGTTCAGATTCGTGGTGTTCCCATGAGGACTCTCTGGAATTCTAGGAAAATTCTCTGCCACAGAGCCAGTGAAAGAGTGGTTGGACTGCATTATCGAAGAGTCAGTGAGTGCGTAGTGGGGAAGACTTGAGGAATATGAGGAATAAAGGGCTGTGTGGAAGTAGAGGATCAAGGTTTCCAATGGTCTTGGTTGCGGTTCAGTCCTCAAGACTTCAATGTTCGAGCAATTCTGACTACCCTGACGAATCCGCTGTTGCAATGCAGCCCTAGCTAGCAGAATCAAAAAGCCGGAAAAGATGCACAAGTAAAACATGGAATTGGATATTGAGAGTACGATTTCAAGAAATCAATGAAACTTACATGTGATGTTGGAGGCATGAGATTTTTCGCATACTGCATATTACTTCTGTTAGGCCGTGCTACGCCCATACTATTCATTGAGTGGGATCGGAAGACTTGAGGACTGTAAGGCTGGCTTATTTCGTAGCTGGCTGTGCTATTTGGCTTCTTGATTGATTGAGTTGTTTCCGCGGCGGCTGGAACCATGAGATCAAACGCGGCTTGGCTTTCACGTCGATGTTTTAAGAGGACATTTTCAGAAACATCTTTAAAAGATTCAAATATTGGCCAAGCTGGTTCCATTGCAGAAACGCACATATCTAAGTTATATTTCCAATCGTCAAGAACTAGATGTCAATGAGTCAGTCATGCGATAATATAAATCGGAACAATCAAAGACGTTTATACATCAGGGAACACTTGTACATTTTAATGAAAAATGAAAATCGGGAAGGTTAAGAAAAAATCTTCAGCTCACCAATATGCGTGTTTTCTATACTTCGTCGGACTGCATGGACAACGTCATATGCTTTCTTAGTGTAATATTCAAATGTGGGCGGGACAATAATAAGTCCAAATGTATGTGAATGCCGCTTTAAAAGGTGGACAATTTGACGTGCCGATCTCGTACAAGGTTCTAAATCAAGGCTTCCCTTTGGTTGACCATGGGAAAGAAGTTGGCATTCAGCAAGCGTCGTAAAATATGCAACATGGAGATGATAATGATGCGGCAGCAACGCGGAAGTTTGCTCGTTATTCATTGCGGTAGAATCAGAATACAAAGACTGAGGTTGGGACTGACTCCAGACATGTAACCTTTCCAACAAACCGGTGCTGAATTTGACAGTTTTTGAACTATCAGATACACAACTTGCATCATTTAGTATTTGGAGAACTTGGACTAAGCGGTTGAAGGTACTCAGAATAGATGCGGGAACTCTAGAATTTCCAACGGTATTTCTTCGGACAGTGAGACAGTCCGTCCAGGGATCCCATTCCTCGAGGCCATCTTCAACCAACATACCAATATGGTCCATGTCGTCTGATCTCAAATGCGGTCGTCTTCGCAAGCGTGCTGCAACCAATGTATCTAGCGCAAAACATCCAAGAAATACATGCTTAGATCTCGAACTATGCTTTGAGGGTTTTGGGTCCTCAGACAATGGTTTCTCAAGACCAAGATCAATTGCAATCCTGACAGCTTGTCCAATAAGGATCCATGCCCTGCTAAAATGCCCAAGCCCAAGATTCGTGAGGGTTAAGATTAATAGAGCCTGCACATGGCCAAGATCAAAACTTCCTTCTTCATTCGGAATAAGAGCTCTTGCGTGCGTATACATTCTTTCGGCCGTCCATACATCTTGCGATACCAAGCCTTGAGCGTGAGGTATATTGTTTATCGCTCTATGTTGAAACTTGGCATAAGCTATTGCAGCCCATAAAAGTGCGTGATCGCCACTGATAGCCTTCGCTCCACTGGTCCTAATTTGAGAATATTGATATGAGATTCTTAACAAATCGTGCTTTTCTATAACGGGTAGCCAGCAATGCGTATAAGAAAAATATACATCAAGTAGATGCCAGGTCTCCGATGGAAGCTCTGGCAGGTTCGTCTTGATACCACTTGAGATTGTTGGATAAGCAGGACTGAGTATTGAGCCATAATGTGCGTTAGAGAAGTTTTCCATAGAGCTCCCGGCGGCCATCGGCGACAGTGCTTCCTCTTGTATCTGGAAATCGGATTTCTGATCAGGCCAGCCACTTATCGATGTCCTTGTTTGAGATTCATTGTCCGGAACAGATATGGGAGAATCTGACTGGCCAACTGCTAGCACAGGTCGCTTCCCTATTTGGACATCTGAATCGAGCCGTTTTCTCTTAGTGATATCAGCACTACCAGGTCCTGGTTCTAATATTGGTAGCAATCTCTCAAGCTCTCTCGACAATTGAGATTTCCGCCATACTTCGGCCAGACTGTCCGATTGGCCATCCTCATTTCTCCAAATACTAATAAGTGCCTCGTTTGTCTCGTCCCCCTTAAACATTGGGAAGTCAGTAAGTGGCGAATATCCCATGGCGTTACAAAGTCCCGAGGGAAAGGGACACTTCTGTTACTATAATTCCCGAAAGATTTCGATTCGCTCACATCCAGAGCGTATAATACAGAATGGATATCTCGAGCCTAGAATAAAAGGACTGATTATGCTCACATTAAATACCGAGAGGATTTCTTCCTCAACCCCTTCAACTTCCCTTATTGTTAGGCCCCATAATTTCTCTATCCCACGGACATATCCTGCAGACCATAATCAGTAATTGGTTATCAAAGGGACACAGAGGCTGAAACAGCGAAACATAGTCAACACTCCGATACTCCAATGATTCAAATACATTCAACTATTCAGACCAATTCAGACATTCGAACACATCCGGACATTGATACGCATTCGAACATGCAAATAGTTTGACACTCAGACAGAATCGAACATTCATGCAAGACCAGTGTCCAAAAGAGAACCAAAAATACGCACCTTCCGGTAATCCGCGTTTCTTCACATTCGCGTCGTATGAGCAAGTCCGGCCGTGGGTCAAACAAGTTGAGCACGATGGCCGTTTCCCGTCGCATTTGTCTTTGCGACTCCGGCACTTATCGCAAGCCTGCGAAACTCGTTTTCGTTTGCCCTGTAACTGATCCTTCGAGCCCCCTGGTACAGCCACGGCGTCCTTCTTGTTGTTCGATGATGCTTCTCCGGACTTCGAGCTCCCGGTAAAAACTTCATGCTCCATTATTACAATGGATAACAGACAACAAGGGACGATGCCCGCTTCAGCCTAGGATACCTTCGCAAGCAAAGTACATGTCTGTCGTTGACTTAGACGTTCCTATTTCGACTAAGGGGAGAATTGTTAGCTTCGTGAGCAAATCAAATAGATCGTCGTTCGCGCGTCGAGGTTGTTGACCAGTTCGGTGGGTATTCCTCTCCTGCAAAAGCTATCAATAGTTGACTCGAATGCGGCAGTGAAGTTGATTTGCAGCCACGCTATGCGTTTAGTGCAACTGAATGTCTTGAAGTCGTCGTTCATTCCCCATACAAAATTTGACGTAAATCCGAATTTCCAAATTCATCATCGACAACTTTTCCCCATACCCCACAGACAGCCATGGCCACGGAAAAAGTCTTATCCATCTACGCTTAGTAATCCCGGCTTCTCACATGTTCATTGGTCGTCTCGTGGTGTGAGTGATCGAAGGGTTCAATGATCGGCATTTAACTTGGAACTTGTTTGTCTTCACACGCCCTTTCCAAAAATAGGGTGAAGAAAGTATAATCCGTACGCAGGTACTCCGTATACGCACTCCGTGGATTGAGAAGTGGTTTCTTACAATTTCTCCTGATTCTGTTTGGATTTTGGTTGTACTTATTATTTGTCCTCCAAAAAGGCTGAGGAAGTTGTAGTAAGGTTATTCCGGCACGGAGCCCATTCATCCTATTCATCCTTGCCTTTACAATCACGTGCACTGCGAAGAAAAGCAATCAAGAATGCGAGGGGAAGGATGTCTTTAACAACTCAAACCACCATCTCAAACAATGGAACCATGGAAAGGGCGTTACAGTTGAAGTCAGGAGTGCAGAAAACAGGTCGAATATTCCCTTCAGATGCATCAATCATTCTCATAGGCTCTCGAGGGTCGGGAAAACGGAGTCTAGGTTTCATTGGAGCAACTCATCTGGGCCGACGATTAATAACAGAAGATCACTTTTTCCAAGAGGTCACCAGCCTTTCTCGAGCTGCTTATGTTCAGCAGAATGGAATTCAAGAATTTCACAAGAGAAATGTCGATGTTGCGAGGCAAATGCTATATGCAAATCGAACAGGATGCATTATTGAATGTGGAATGGCAAGTCTCGCAACTGAAGTACAAAAGACTCTGTAAGCATAAACTTTCCGTATATTTGAATGGCTGAACCCACTTGTATCATTTGATCTATTTGGATTTTCGTGTTTGAAGTTTCTTCAAGTATTCCCTTGGGAAGCTTCACTAACGGTATCGGCCATGTAGTCGAGAATATACAAAAACGAACCCCGTGATTTATATCTTACGAAACAGCCAAAGAATTCGAGACATGCTGAACATAGGAGATTTCGAAGCAGCACGTTACGAGAATGCCGATGCTGCCCATAGGTTTTGTTCAAATTATGAATATTATAATTTGCATGACAGGAGTTGTGATGGAATGGCTAGTCCTAAGGATCAAGGACTTCCCAATGTTTCATCAAAATTGAAACATGCAAAGGAAGACTTTTCCGCATTTCTTGACTTCATCACGGGGCAAGGAGTCATTCGTAATAGTTTGGAAAGTCCATTCTCCATTGCCGCGCTACCACCTGAGTGCAGACTGTACACGTATGCATTGTCTATCCGCATGTCAACAATCCCCGATCTAGATCTTCAAGAATTAGAATCTGGAGCGGATGCGGTTCAAATCAAGGTTGATGTTCTAAAGACTCCCGATATCCAAAGAGGATTAGCGAAACAAGTTTCAACGGTAAGAAGGGAGCTTGGAGTACCCGTCATTCTCCATGCTGAAGAGTATGCGTTTGAAGGTCTCTCTTTGTCTATGTCAGAAAAAGAAGATATTTATTTTGCATTACTAGAGCATGGGTTACGTCTGGGAGTTGAGTACATCGTCGTCGATCTTAGATATCCATCCGATCGTGTCATGCACCTTGTTCAGTCTTCCGGGCGCACGAAAATTATCGGGCACTACCTTCATCGCGCCGAAACTTCTCGGGGATGGGATGATGAGTCTATGATGATAGAATATCGAAGAGCCGAATCGTTGGGTTGTGATATGGTCCGGTTTGCTCGAGCAACCTCTAGGGAAAGTGACAATGCAGCTGTTCGAGAGTTTTTGAGAAAAATAGAATCTATTCCAGGACATCTTCCAGTCATTGCCTACAACCTCGGGGATCATGGAAGGAGTTCTTTAATTGAAAATCGGATTTTCACACCAGTGACGCATCCTATCATGAATTCCACAGTCAGCAAGAGTCAAATCAGACAGTTTCTACCAACAGCCGCTGAGGCCCGACAAGAACTATTTCGAAAGTCTGTCCTCGACCCGCTCCATTTCGTACATCTTGGAGCTAGTGTATCCTATAGTTTATCTCCAGTCATGCACAACACAGCTTACAAAGTTTGTGGTATGATCAATGATTTCCAATCACTGCAAGTTAATTCGGTTGATGACATTCATGCCATTTGTCAGCGACCCGATTTTGGTGGTGCTGCGATCACACAACCCTTCAAAGTCCAAATCATGTCCCGAATTGGCCCACAGAGCTACCATGCAAGAGCAATCGGGGCAGTAAATACTCTTCTACCACTTCGAGCATCACCAGATGGCAGTCCTCTTTCTGGTAATACGCAGTCATTGCTTCAACAAGCAAATCGCCGAAGCAAGACTGGACCTGTTATTGCTTATTACGGTGACAACACTGATTTCATTGGTATAATGACATGCCTCCGCCGTAACATATCACCACGAAATGTCGTTCAGCCATCCAAAACAACAGGACTAGTCATTGGCGCAGGGGGTATGGCACGAGCAGCCGTGTATGCCATGATCCAACTAGGATGTCGCAAGATCTTCATATACAACCGTACGATAGAGAATGCACAAAGAGTAGCCGACCATTTCAATTCGTGGGCTACGTGTTTGAGTAATCATGGAAAAATCGTATATGTGTTACAATCACTGCGGGAGGAATGGCCACAGGGCTTTAGCCCACCCACTATGATTGTTTCATGCGTACCAGCACGAAGTGTGGGCGACCAACCGCCAGCAAATTTCACGATGCCTCTTCAATGGTTGGGTAGTGCTACTGGTGGAGTTGTTGTAGAGGTTTGTTCCCAGTTCTTTTCTTCCACTTTTCATTGTCCGTACTGGGCACATTGTTCAAGTGATTTTCGTCTTTGTGTCAAGGAATTTGTCCCAGCGGAATGCAACATTTGTGCTCAGCTTACTGCTTAATCAAGTCAGTCTCGATGAGTCCCTCAGATGAATTTAATGTTTTATAGCGCGATGCATTTCTTGTGTGAAAAAATTGCACAAAAATATTCATGCTTCGCGTCGCTCTTTCTATTTATTCAATTCATTCTATTTTGAGGAATAACTAATAATTTCTCCTCCAACAGCTCTCCTACAAACCTCCACTCACCACTCCTCTCCTTGCGCAAATCCGACATTTCCGATCCCAAACCAAAATCGCCTGGGTAATAGTTGATGGTCTCGAAGTCCTCCCGGAGCAAGCCATTGCCCAATTCGAGTTAATGACTGGTGTTAAAGCGCCCAAGCGACGTATGAGAATGGAGGTTTATTCAAATTATCATAAATATGGAGAAGGGGAGTCTGGTGTACAGGCAGATGGTGATTGCTCTCCGGTGTTCGCCTAGACTGTGGTTGATGGCTGGACATGGCATTCAGCATTCGACCCGTGCGACCGAAAAATCTCGAACACGAAATCTCTAATGATAGGCCATACATTGGAATCAGAAGAGACCACCGTTTCTTATCTTTCGAAGCTTTACCTTTTCTGCCGGCAGGAATAGGTCAAGATGGCCATTAATCAGGTGAGTACTGGTCAGAATTATGATGTGAGATTGTGCAGTTTTGGCGTGGTGTTCTACTAGGTTATGTTATGTTATTTATTCATATATTAGAAAGTAGGAGTTTGTGAAGGAAAGAGGGAAGGAATGTAGGAAAATTATGAAGTAATAAAATCCGATGAGAACTGCGATCAAGGACGGAGGTGGATAGGTAGGAAAGGATATGATAGGATAGGATAAGATAGTAAACTCAAACTCAACGAAGATGAAATGTACAAAGCAGAGCTGTTTCTGACGAGTAAAAGTAAAGCAGGCTTAAAAGAAAATAAAAGAGAAGAAAAGAATAACAAAGAATAACAAAATTCAACATATAATCCTTAATTGTTCTGTCTTTTTAATAATAATAAAAAGAGAATCAAATTATTTAGAATACTCGGTTTTGATTTGGGATATTGGGTTTCTTTCACAGCTGTTTATTTTATCATCAGAGTAAGGTTTTATAATCAGTTTGCTGATACAAATAGATTATTGGATAACTGAATAGATATTTGATTTATTTATCTATTTTACTATGACTTCATAATCTTATATTGGATTCCTATTCTTGTATCAATTAACTTTAAATGAAAATAAGAAATTTTCTTCTTGATATCCTCATACTCGTAAATTCGTTTCATGAGTCATGAGTCATGATATATCTATATATCATGTATAACCTTACATGCCGAAGCGCTGAACAATAACCATAGATGAAAGTATGCATCTATTTATCCCCAAAAGCCAAGCGCGCCTCCAAATGAGCACGCTTGAATCAAAAAAGATTCTCCAAACATCCAGTTTTCCCGCAATTTTCCTCTATAACAGCTCGCATTTTAACTCCCTTAAAGCTAAACAACCTCAACATGCGCACTCTTCTCATTCCCTTCTTTATCCAATCCAATCCCACTTCCCTCCACATTCCTCCTAAACGCCTCTTCATCATCCTTCAACTCTCTCAATACAATACCATGCGCATGTCTCGCCTTCAACTCGGAGCTAAAAAGTCGATCCATACTCTCCAGCGGGATACTCTTCGTCTCCGGAACTAAGAAAAATACAAAAACAATACTGCACATCATCAAGGATGCAAAGAAAATAAAGACTCCATATCCCATTGCCTTAAACATTTGCGCCGTGAAGCGCGCAACGAGGAAGTTGAAAAACCAGTTACTAGCTGCGGCGAATGCTTGGCCGAGCGTGCGGACATTTTGGGGAAACATTTCCGAGTTGATGACCCAGGGTGTACCGTTCCATGAAGGAGTGTAGGAAGCGGTCCATAGGTAAAAGAATGCAATTGCGGATTTGCCGCCCGCGGTGAGGGAGGTAGTGGGGTTTGAAGAGGGGTCTGCAATGGCGATGTAGGATCCAACATAGTACAGACAGATGGCTCCAGCGAAAGCACCATACATGAGGAGATTTCTACGACCGAAATTATCGATGAGGAAAAAGAGCCATACTATGGTGACGAGTGCCTTGATTACACCGAAGATACCAGTGGTGAGAAGAGAACTGTTTGTGCCGACGACTCCGATTTCCTTAAAGACAGTAGGGGAGTAGTAGTTGATGGCATTGATTCCAGATGTGTTTTGCCAGAAGAAAAGCGAACAGCCGAGGGCGAAACGATACATGACTTTGCGGTCGTTACCGAGGGCTTTGAACGGTTGCCAAAAGCCAAGTCCGACGGTCGCCTGTTGTTGTTCGAGGGCAGCATCAATGCTGGATACTTCTTCGAGCATGTAAATATCGTCTTGAGGAAGTTTTCTGATCCAGCAGAGGTTTTTTAGTGCTGTTGCTCGATCACCGCGGCTCATGAGCCATCTAGGAGATTCTTTAATGAAAAACAGTCCAGCGAACATGAGACCAGCGGGGATAAGTTGAATAGCAAATGGAATAATCCATTGCTCGTGGTTTGCGGGCATAGTGGTAGAGACTCCGTACTGTCGATTTGTTAATAAACTAAGATGTTGAAACTCGTAAGTGCGTAGGACTTACGTTAATCCAAAAGCCAACAACACCACCAACTTGCCATCCCATCTCATACAGTCCAACCAGGCGTCCTCGAATAGCCGGAGGTGCAAGTTCGGAAATATAGATAGGAGTCAAATTTGAAGCACCACCAACACCGATACCAGCCAATACTCTGCCACCATAAATCAACCCGAGTCCTCTATCTCCATTCGCACCTAACATCAATCCAGCGCCAAGAACGAAAATTCCAGAGAAGAGTTGAAGGCCTACTTTTCTACCCAGATAGTGGCCAGCTGCATAAGCACCAAGAGCTCCAAAGAATGCACCAGCCTGGTACAATGAAACGATGTTTTCGGAGATAAGTAGGGCTTCATCACTTGAATATTTTGACCAATGGAATTCGTCTTTGAAAGAGGTGAGAGCGATTGTTCCTCCAATGAATGCAGAGTCATATCCAATCATTACTGCACAGAATGCGGCTCTGAGGGATGATTAGCGTGGTGACTTTATGTATATTAGACACGATATCTTACACAGTTGCGCAAAAATATACGCGGGCGTTGTAGACACATGGCGGTGTAGGCCGATCTGAAGAATGTCAATGTCTTTTCTTTTGAAATAACCTCAATAAGATCAAGTTATCATACCTTCTACCAAAGTCAACAGGCCCATCTTGAAGGAATGTCTAATTCAATATTTCCGCTATTTGGAGTTGTTGACCTCTTCTAGATTTCCTTGGCGGCGTGAAGAAAAATTCTCCAAAATAATGTGAGTCACTAGCAATAAGCTTCAACCCTTGGACCCGCACAAACTATGTAATGAAAAAAATATAGTAACTTCAGATACTGTCGTCAAAGCCCACTGGACACAAGTGGCTTTGGAAAGATGTATATTAAATGAGATAGAAGAGGAGGAAGATGATGAGATGAAAAGGACAATTCGTAACGGAGCACCATTTTATAAGTGGAAAATGCCATTGATACGGTGGATCTCACAATTTTTGATGGGAATCCACAGCCTTCACTTGAAAGGGCACGCTTACGGGTCCGTTTTCCGGCGCGGGTAAGGTACTCTAGTATGTAATCTGGGGTAAAAGATTCATGTCATTTTGGTGTGTGTCTGTGATATTCCGTGCGCGGGCGAACATTATGCTTGCCAACGCTGATGTCAAAGTACGAAGTGACTTAGTTTTTAGTGTTAGCGGGGTAGCATAGGTGGCACAAGGGAGGGACAAGGGCTTATTAGCTTGTACTCCGTATCTAGATGGCCATGGTTAGAAAGGGGAAAAAGAATTGGCGCCAACGTGGGAATTTGAAGGCCTTTCATCATGCACTAATGAGAGGAATTTGGTTGGCTTATTAAAACCTTACTAGACTGATTTTAGTATGGATTATTGTCCTAGATGAAGGAAGTAAATGTGAAGGAAATAAATGTGTGTGTTAGAGTGTAGAGACGACCCGGAGAGTGTAGAAAAGGAGGGGAAAACCCTTTTCCATCCGTTTTGTTGGAATTGGTCGCTGTTCTAGTACGCAAATGGAAAGGACCACGCTTACCGGTACAGTTCTCCATATGGGGAATCGGCGGAGGAACTCAAACTCCGTACTAAAATGAAGAAAGTATACCGAAGGTTAGTAATCCAACATAAACATCAATCAATATGGTTGAGCAATGACGACTATGTGTTGCAACTTGCACCTCTGAGAGCCAATTTTTGTTATTCATTCTCGTTAGTCCATATCTATTCAGATTCCACCATGATTTCGACTCCAAAAACATTTATCCGAAGTTCAGGAACTATCTTTTTGCCATGCTTTCCGATTTCTTGTCACGGGTTCGCTCTCCTGAAGCTAACACTGCCTATTCCAAAAGATCGACGCCAGCCTCTTCTCTCTTCGCCATACCGAAGTAGCTTTTTGATAAAACCCTGAGATACTCGTGGACGGGGCCTTAGAACTACTTCGGGTACACTAATCTCAAATAAGTAACATCTCAACGAAATGTACGCAGTCTGTCGCTTAACAAGCCAGGACAAGGGGTTTCTAGTAAATGATTGGTTCAAGCGAGTCTAGCCTTAAACCCCACGTCTGTGAGATCTTTCGCAAGTTTCTTTATCCGTGGGTTTAAATGAAAAATAGGGCTCTTAGTGCTCAAACTAGATCTCAGCTACGGGAAGCATGAAATTGTGCACTGTATGTACGAAGTATAAATTTTGCTTGGGATCTGCTTTATATTTTTCCGACTTGTGACGCAACGGCACGTATGGATTTTCCGCACTGGGGAAGCTGAGCAAAGAGAGCATCTGACAAGTCCAGACGTACCAAATTGGAAACGACCCCATTAGCTGGAGTAAGTATGAAGTTTTACTAAACTCCTCAGGGACTAATAACATTAGACCCCGAGACTTGGCTTCCAGAGAAGATCATTCTTTTCCCACTGACTTTTTTGTTTGATCTTTCCTCCTTCTTTCATAGTTAGACTTCTTCGCGATATCAAAAGCTTCATCTTCCTCGGTTACTCCTCGAAATATCTTTCCCGATTCTCATTCTAAGCTCTCCAAAAGTATAATCTCTGTAGCCTTAACCATATCACAACTCACTTCTTTTGGGACATACGATTCGAGTTGCAATAATCAACTGAACATTGGGATCTATCTGTAGCTATGTCACAAACAATCATGAGCACCTCAGACGCCACCATTCCGTCCACAACGATGGAGACCCCTCCTCCGGATATCTCAAACTTGGATCGGGTTGCGTATCTGTTTGGGTACCCCATTGCTCACTCCCTTTCTCCTCTTTGTGAGTTTTGCATTTTGAGTCTTTCCATTACATCATAACTTTCATATGTGTTCATCATCCAACATACCTTCTATGAGGACAGATCCCCAGGCCCCGATACCTTGCTGCGCTCGAGGAGAATGCATTCATCAATTACAGCCTCTGCTAGCCTTCATCCACACACAGCTTCAATAATGACCTCTTCTCTAAAAGCTTTGGCTAACCGCATCTTCACGCCAGTTCACGGCACAATATTCCAGTCTCTATCACTCAATTACCTCCAACATTTATATGAAACTCGAACCCTCACAGATTGCCTCGAGCTCACGAAAAACCCTAAATTTCTCGGCGCTTCCGTAACCATGCCCTTCAAAGTAGCCATCATCCCATACCTCGACCAGCTTTCTCCCGAAGGTGCTGCCATTGGCGCCATAAATACTATTTACCACCGTATATCCCCATCAGGTGAAAAGATCCTATGCGGAACGAACACCGATTGTATCGGAATCCGCGAAGCTCTCCTTCAAAACGCAACACCTTCAACAATATCAAGTATAAAAGGTTCAGCAGGCATGATTATCGGAGGTGGGGGAACCTGTCGTGCAGCTGTCTATGCATTGAAGAAATTCCTCGGTTGCGAAACCATATATATGGTCAATCGGGATAAATCCGAATGCGATGCCGTGATTGCAGAATGCAGTAGCAATGGATTCGGAGATGGATTATTATATATCGAGTCAATAGCACAAGCGAAATCATTAGCAGCACCCACGGTCATCGTTTCCGCGATTCCAGATTTCACGCCAGTATCCGAGGATGAACATAGAGCGCGAGGAATCATTACGGAATTTTTGGATAAAGAGGGTGGAAAGGGTGCGATTTTGGAAATGTGTTATCATCCTAGCCCGGATACACAAATAGCGGCATTGGCTGCGGAAGCAGGATGGCAGGTAGTGGGTGGTGTAGAGGCAATGATTAATCAAGGACTAGAGCAAGATAAGGTATGGTTGGGTGTTGAGCTTGAGGATTTACCGGTAAAGGAGGTGAGGGGTGTTGTTTTGGAGAAATTAGCGAGTGATAGGGCGAAGCATGGGAGGTTATAGCTCAGGGTTAAGGTTAATTTTAGGTGAAGAATTAGAGATTGAGGCAAATTATAATTAAATACGACAATGTCACGTAGCTAAAAGTACGGTGTGAATCCAGGGTTAAATTAGAACTGGTTTTAGGGGCTGTATATATAGAATCTAGAGCACTCAACATTTGGATTGCAAACAATGAGAATTCCTGGCCAACCATCAAAATTGTGACTGTAATAAATTATGAACTGAAAATCCCTTTTGATGCCGGGTATATATTTGTAAATCTTCAGACAACACAATCAATATGATCACTGATCGACAAATCTTCAAACATGAATAATCCGCATAAATGAATAACCCCTACGAAACAACCCCGCCACGCTTCGACACGCCTATCATCGGCCAGTCCGTCTGTCTTGATACAACTCCACTATCAACTCTTACTCATCAACGCGACCGTCTACTCAGCTTCAGCCTCTTCACCACAAGCAATATCAACCGCAAGTTTGCTCCGGAGCATCACAAAGACCAATTGATTGATACCCAACAATATTCTAGTTGAGCCAAACATCATATCATGGCTGCCACGGTAACCTTACCAGATGAAGAGCTTCAGGAAATCTACGCCTTTGCGTTGGATTTGGGGAGGAGAGCGGGAACGATATTGATGGAGGGGGTGGAGAAGAGATTTGAGGGGGATAATGGGGGGAAAGAAGAGGAAAAGATGAATGCGGTGGATATAGTTACGCAGACTGATTTGGGTATGTTTTGGATTTTTGTGCTGGATAGGAGTGCATCGATATATTCCATAGATGCCGAGAGATGGATAGAAAGGACATATAGCTAATCACGTGTATTGGATAGATGTCGAGGCATTTGTTAAGCATGAGATATTGAGTAGATTTCCATCACATAAGTATATACTAATTCCGTCTCCTCTTCTATTCCCCAAACAGGATCTTCAGCTAACAAAACCCCAGATTCATCGGAGAAGAAACTTATTCCTCCGGCTCCTCCAAACAGTATCTCGTTGATTCTTCGCCTACCTGGATTGTAGATCCCCTCGACGGAACAGTAAACTACACGCATTTATTCCCTATGTTCTGCATCTCCATTGCCTTCTGTCTCAATGGAATTCCTATCATCGGAGTCATCTATGCCCCTGTCCTCGATGTATCCTATTCTGCTCTCGCCGGTCATGGCGCATGGGAAAATGATCACGTAGGAATTGGCAATAGTGTTGCTTCTGGGGGTGATAGCTCTGGTTCGGGGAAGCTGAAGAGGAAAAGACAATTACCGTATGTGAAGGGAAAACCATTAGGTAAAGAGGCGCCGAAGGGGTGTACGTTTAGTTGTGAGTGGGGGAAGGATAGAAGGTATACTGAGGGGGGGAATTTGAGGAAGAAGATTGATAGTTTTGTTAATTTGGCGAGTGAAATTGGTGGGAGGGGTGGTAAAGGGGGGATGGTTCATGGGGTTAGGAGTTTAGGGAGGTGAGTGGTTATTCTTTTATGCCCTTTTCCAGTTGTGATAAAAGGATAGAAGGAAAGATACAATGCTAAAATTACTGTCAAATACAGCGCGACAATGGATCTAGCCTACACAGCAACAGGAGCCTTTGACATTTGGTGGGAAGGAGGTTGTTGGGAATGGTACGTTCAGTTTTTCTGATTCATCCTTTTCCTCCCCGTACTATTCCGTTGAACACACACTAATCAAACCATGCAGGGACGTAGCAGCAGGAATCTGCATTCTCCGCGAAGCCGGCGGTTTAATAACCACTGCAAATCCACCTGCCAATCCCGAAACCGATCCTATCGAAGAAGTGAAATTGGGTAGTCGCTTATATTTAGCTATTAGGTATGATTTCTTCCTTCCTCTTTCCTGTGTCCTCTTTTCACTTTCTTCATTCCTTCTCCCTCATCTTCATCTTCCTCACCATAAATTCCCTCCTCGAAATCTACCTACAAACATCACAAACCACCCAACAGAATACATCCAAATCACATCACTCCTCCACAATCCATAATCCATCATCCACCCACCAAAACTAACAAAACCCGCCACTCCTCAGACCAGCAGGCGCCACAGCCACAGAAACAGGACGACAGCAACAAGAGCGCGTGGTGCGCGAGGTATGGAAACGCGTTGAGGCATTAGATTATACACGTCCTGGGGCTTAGATCTATTAGTCCCAGGCTTTAAATGTTGGTGGGGGAGGGTATATATTATGTGATTTATCGTCGTATGAGAATCTAGAAGCGAAGAGTTGATTAAGGGGTTCGGGAACGCGTGGGGAGGTGATTACATGATGTTGCATGATGTTGTAAATGAACGGATAGAGATGATGCTATAGTTTATAGATGTATATGTAGATATTTATATTCATTATTCGATATCGATATCACTTTGGATGTATTTGTTTTGTATATGATATTCTATTTGTTTTGTACATAAGTTCGTAATTCCTCTGAATTCTCAGAACCCAAGTTGACGGCAATTCAACCTCCAAAAATATATGTCCGAGTAGTTCTCAGTCCTTTATCCATCAGATCTATATAAAGTACTTTTGAGTTTCGTCTCGCCATATCAGTCACAAAGTAACTATAGATATATTGAGATTTTGTTTAATCTGCCAACGCTCCGTTAAGGACATCTTTCTAGAGGAAAGTATGTCCCTGCAATCACTATAGATCGCATCGCTGGGTATTTTTCCATTGTTCGATAAAGTGCTAGGAGATGTACGAAAGAAACAGGTGGAGACACTCTGTGGTTTGATCATTTAAAAACTCATTGCTGACCATCCACAACTCCGAATGAGAGAGAAAAATAGGACGAATGAAAGAGAAATACTTAGAAAAAGGATATCAAATATCTCACTGCACCTTATAGACTCGGGACGAGACAATGGAGAACACCTGGTCCTATGAATTTGCGCCCTTAGTTAGTTTCCTTTCTAAGCAAATATATTTCAATTCCATTGTTACCTAGCAATTCATTCATTCATAATCCCATCCGTCTTTCCGCCACCGTACGCCACGCTATGGGTATAAATCTCCAAAAATAGCAAATTGCAGATCGATTTTGATATTAATCAGATAATGTTAGACCAAACATCTAATCGCTAGAATGTGTGAAAAGAGCAGAAATAGATTCTCCATAATGATTCCTTCTGATGGCCTCGGAGAGTAACTTTGATAAATCTAAGATTTGCAGCTTCTTTGCATCTTTTGCTTTTTCTGGTGGAATAGGAAATGAGTTGGTGACAACTATCATGTCGATACAATCGCAATTTTGAAGTTCCTCGAGGGCATTTCCTCCAAAAAGGCCGTGTGTAGCAATACAATAGACCTTCTTGGCACCACCACGTTTGACCACGGTTTCGGCCGCGGCAATCCAGCTCCCAGCTTTATCAATCATGTCATCGATGATGAAGACGGTACGGTTCCGGACGTCTCCAACCAACGTGATCATTTGTTCAAGGGCTGGGTCTTTGAAACCTTCCTCTTCTTCATCTGATGCATCACCAGCAGCATCAGCAGTTCCACCAAGTGCATGTGGCTCAGGCATGAAGATTGAAGATGCCATAGAAATCGATATTGGGTCATCTTCAGGGCGTTCGAGAATTAATGAGGATGACATGGCGGATTGTGTAGGTGAAGGATAATCATCTGAAACAATGTGACCTTGAACTAATCGGCCATGGGTGACCTCTCGAGCGCGTTCATCAGTATATTGTGCTTCTACCGCTTCATCAACAGGTGCAGATCGTGGTGGCGGGGTAGTGTGTGCCCTGGTCAAAGGCGAAGGTGCCCCAACAGAATTTTTATGTCCGGTTCTAATGGCGGACAGGTTAGGCATGCGTTGTGGAGAGGGGTGGCTGTCTTGACGTGCTCTTGTTTGTCGTGGAGGCGAGTCACCATTTGATAACAGTGTAGATGTAGATTCTGTTTCTCTTCCGTTTTGTTTGGGTTCCTTTATAGTCTCCTCTTCTACTGCTGGAAATGCGCCAATGTGTAGCTTATTGACTTCTGAATCCAAATCTGCGCAGGTGGAATCCTCAAGTCTGTTTATAATCATGCTCATTGACATATTCGCAGGGGTTCTTCTCTTGTCGGTTGTAACCATTCCAAAATTGAGCTTCAGAGCATCTGCTAGAGATGTTACTCTCTTCGTGCCACCAGCATTCTTTGAAACGCATACAGCCTCGTTCCACTCTGGCACATTGCGTCGGATCCAACGTGCTATTAATGGCTCCGCGTGAAGATTATCGACTGGGCATTTGAAAAAGCCTTGCATTTGTGAGGCGTGGAGGTCGACAGTTATAACATGACTGACCCCAGCAACATGTAAAAGATTTGCGAGCATACGAGCAGTGATAGCACCTCGGTGCGATTTCTTTTTTGACTGTCTGCTATATGGGAAGTATGGTAGAACAGCTATACGGGTTAGCAGATGGGTCTTGTGTTAACAAGTAAAAATAAACAAAATTCAATGCACTAACCTGTGATTTTGTTTGCTGATCCTCCCTTGCAAGCAGAGATCATAATTAGAAGCTCCATGATACTGTCATTGATCTTAGAACTACCCGATTGAACGACGAACACATCCTTCTCTCGAATGCTAGTCATGATCTTAACGCTGGTCTCTCCCTAAGTTGTATTAGCTAAAATAACTTCTTTGAGAGGTCATAAGGAGTACATTTGCGAACTGAGTAAGTTCGACAGGAGCTGAAGCCATTCCCAAGTTCGTGCATATTTGATCTGTGAGCTTCGGGCATGAGCTGCCAGCGAAGATAAGTGTGTTACGCATTTTTATGGATATTTTTGTTGAAGATAATTTTTTGATGTCAAGGAAAAGAAAATGTTTTGGCGAAAGGTCCGTGATATTATGTGGTTGTGGTGGGGTTGATTGCGCTAACGAGTTGGGCTGAAATTGGGGAAATTCATAGTAAGATCTTATCATTCATCCCTTCACTAATTATAATTTCTTTTCAGCAAGCTTCACTTCACTTCACTCATCACAAACATCTCCGCAACGGCAAACCAAGACAAGTTCTCATTCATTCAATTGATATGATTGAGAATGTCACAACGGTACAGACATTCTGGTCATCTATAAAGCAATGGGGATACCCCATCTAATTACATTCTTGCGACCTTATGCGACTTTGAGTTCATTGAAGGGCAAACATATTGTGATCGATGGTCCAGGGTTAGCATATCATATATATCATATATGTTTAAGTGCGAGGAAGTCTGCGGGGAATTATTTTGAAGCAAATCCATCCTACAAAGAGCTTGGAGAGACGGTATTAGCATGGCTGGATGGCTTGGAGAGAAGTGGTGCTGTTGTGTGAGTTCCACACGATCAAAAGGTCCCCTTCATTGTGTTAACTATTAGTAGGAAACAGATATACTTTGACGGATTCCTACCCCCAGCCAAACTAGATGTCCGTTACCAGAGGCTTAGTCGCAATACACAGCAATTGGAAAAATATCATAAAGATTATGCATCTGGGTTGGGATATCGATTTTCATCGACAAGTTGGATTACATCTGCATCATTTCCTTTCGCATTTGCTCCCCAGCGTTCCAGCTTTGTAAAGCTTCCGGCATCATCCTTTCTCGTGCCTTCAATAATTGAAGCGTTACAAAACACCAACAAGTATAGAGATATTGTCGAGATTGTGCCGGGAGAAGCAGATACATATTGTGCGAGCTATGTCAGTCAACATGGTGGAATCATTCTCACTGGCGATTCTGACCTCTTGGTTCATGAAATTGGGACCGACAGTTCTGTGAGCTTCTTCCAAGATGTTGAGGTCTCATCCGAGGCCGATCCGTGGATGTTACAGTCCCAAGTATTTCATGTTGGGTCCATTGTGAAGCGATTACGACTTCCATCTTCTCATGGTATTTGTGCTCTTGCTTTTGAGATTGTCATGGATTCCCATGGTACCTTTTCCAAACTTCTAAAACAAGCAACTACACTGAGCGCTATCAAGCAGCACAAAGGGATGTACGTGGATTTTGTCAAGGAATACTTGCCTGTTGACTTTGATTTAGCTATCTTCGATCCAACGCTGGTAAAACGTTCTTCGGTGAAGACTGCTCTTCAAGCCCTTGATCCTCGTGTTTGTGAGTATGTTCTTCAATTTCCTTACTTGATGAGATGTCTCGGCCTGTCGCAGTCGTCGAGTGCGTCTCAAGATGGTGCGAACATCAATATCTTTCTCCCATTCCTTATTGACTGTCCATCTCGGACCAATGCCTGGGAGATGTCTGCATCCATACGTCAGTTGGCATATGGTTGCATGAATATGATATTACCAGTCGGAGAGAGGAGGAACTCGATTTTCGAACACAAAAGACAAGCCAACACGTCGCGCGGGAGGGAGTGGGAGATACCAGCTGCATCAGATATTCCAAGAGCTTGCATGGAAGTTTTGACATTTCTTCGTGAAAGCCGTACCAAACTCGAAGGGCAGTGCATTGCCGATAGTTGGAGCTCTATTGCTTTTATACAAGACGCCGAGTGGTCAGAATCAATAGATAAGGTGAGCTTGGGCAAGAAGGTTTTGGCAGGACTCAGGGCCTCAAATCCCAATGACACTTCTCCCAAAAAGAGCGACTTGGATTGGGATAAAATACATTTTATGGCTCAAATCCAAGGCTCTTATTACTCATTCAGGATTTTGAAGCAGCTGACAACCTTTTTGATCTTGATTGGGGGTCGTGGATCAGTTTCTGGGCCACTATTGGAACTAAATGATTTGCTTCAAGACCTCCCAAGCCTCAATGCCCATAATGGATTCGAGAAACTGGAATCCATGTTGACAACCATGAAGGAATCGATCCTTGAAGATTCGTATCAAGAAAAACAATTATCGGCTAGCATTTCTGCGGAAAAGTCTAAACAAAAGAAGAAAAGGAAAAGGGACCAATTGACTTCGTCTCGTACAGCGAATAAAAAGCCTACGAACCCATTTGATGTATTGGGTTCCGATTGGTGATTTGACATTCCCAGTGTTCATCATCTAAAATAATTTCCCAGGCAATCGAAAATTTATATGCTCTCATCATTGCATTGAGTGCTCGCATTCACAAAATTTGTTCGTGCTGTTGCAACCCGTTCTCTACATGTAGCATCTTCTGTGTCGTGCAATATCGAAGATACTCTCTTCTGTTCCCAGTTTCATTTAATGGATGTATCGCTGCTGTACCTCTTCATTCTTTTTTTCAACCAAGTATTGGGTATCAAAGATTCAACGAGGTTTGGATACGTTGGCAGATCTATGTAACCAGGAGTGGATGGGACAATATTCGTTTTCTGGAAGTTTGCGATGAGTGAGGTGTCTAGACTTGTAGGGTTTTCGGTGTCTGCAAGAATGAGTAAGTTTCTCTTACTGATGAGAGTCGTGATAACAAATCCATCATCTAAAAGTGAGGTCTGTATATAGTGAAGTGTATTATAGTCCTGCACATTCCTCAGCCTTATCCATAGAGTTGATTCTCAGGTAGTCGCTTTTACTTGACTTTAACTGTAGCGTCATTCGAACTTTCCTCTTTTGCTTCAGTCTCGTTATGACCGGACAGGAAAGAGAAATATTGCAACGCAGTAAATCTCAAATCCATTTCGGTTCTGCTACTTTTCCTTTCATACCACAAATTCTTTACCAGCATCGCCTACTTATTCATTTATTTTCAACCATCTTATTAGGATTTGACCTCGACTTGCTACAACAAATGCGATCATGACAGATAGAGATACAATCATGAATGATAGAGATGGTACTCAACGCTTCAAAAGTGTTTTGGATGTCGAAAAACCTTCATATACTCTTGTCTCTTTTAAAGAAGTTCTAGATATTTCATCAGATGACGAATCTGCAGACAGTGATGACCTCAATTCTTTCCAGCCGGCTCCATCATGCATTAATAATATGAAGGTGTGTATTATTTCGGCCTGATTCTGAGCAGTAGCAGAGATTATTTGTTAATGATAGTTATCACAGCAAGCTGTCGCTCCAAACTATACATCATTGGTTGAAGGAATTTTGAATGAGCATCGTCGAGAGCATGACCAAACAAGAGTTCAAAGAGGTAGAATCAGAAAACCAAAAGGTCGGAAGTCGGTAAACAACAATGAAAGTATTGCCCAAAGAGTTGTTGGACGTCGTCCACTTATGTCTGTTGAAGAGAATGGACAAATGCGACCTCCTGCTTCTGCTTCCAACCCTCCAGATAGAGCAGCTCGATCTGTTCATCAACCTCATGTTTCAATTCCCCAATCTAGAGAAGTTCGATCAGGTCCAGGACAAATTCCTCAATATGGCCTACGCCGAATGAGAGAAGATCCATACACTTACAAGAGTTTACATGCGAAGGGTAGGTATTCATTTGACTCCGATGCACATTCCAATGTACCAGCTAATTTGAGCTTTCCATGTAGTGGTTCGCCACCGTTCCGATACTACATACCTGAGACGTCCTGATCTTCCCTGTCTACCATTCGTACTTCAAATAACGATTCTTCGATCTCTACAAAGCGCATTGGAATCTATGTGCTATCGATTCGTCCAAAAATGGCTGCCCAGAATATTGGTAGCAAATGAATGGGACTGTCCTGAGAATATTGAGTTGAATTTATGGTGGAAAGCAATCGACGAATGTCATATACCCATTGAAGCCATCGGTCCTCAACCAAGCCGCCCACTCAATGCTATCTTCCGTCGCGTGCAAAATATTCGCCATCTTGCAGTACATAGGCTTCCAGACATTTCAATTGCCAACATTCAGGATATGATCATAGACGCCCTCGATATCGCAAAAGTGTTTCGCGACGATTCTTTGGTCCCAAAGCTCAAGCTCTGGAGAGAGAAACTCAAATATTTTTCGGAGTTAATTAGAGATTCACAGGGTAGTTTGGATGTGGCACGGAAAATTGATTCTATCCATACTTTAAAGGAGGATAATATAAGGATTCAGGAAAAACTTCGCAAAGATGTTGAGGCTCTCAAAAACGAAATTCTGGTAAAGGAACAACAGATCAGTACTTTGCAGGGAGAGTATAACACTCATCTTAAGAAGGAGAACGACATCATAAAGAGAGCTCGTACTGGTGACAGGCCCATTATTCAAGAGGCTGAGCCGCTTGGAAATTTCAAATGGCTTGAAAAATGCTTTACTTTGGCTCTCGACAGAGATGCACCTAATCTCAAGCCGGCGGAAAATCTTTCTGGCGAGGTCATCCGAATACAAAATATCGGTGCCACGCCCTTTGTCCAGGCCGTGCCTAACAATGCTGGTGTAGCCAATATGAACGTCGAAAGTAGGATCAATCTGGGGCCTGTGGCCGGTGGAAGTAATCTCGCAATCAATCCTAATCTTTCTCACGGGCCTGATATCAATGGCACTCCTCATGTGGGTTTATTAAGAGCAGGTAGTACACCTGCAATGATCCCCATACCTGGAGCGAATGATGTGTTGTATACTCATGTGCCAAGTAAGTTGGTTGGAATTCCTGGTCTTGGTCGAAGAACTGTAACCGGTCCCACTCTTTCATCGCGAGGAAGACAGCCAATTCCTGCGACAGCGGTCATTATCGATCTCACCGATGAAGATTATGATGTTATGGCTGAATAGTGATTGTTTTTGGATATGTTTTGTTATGGTGTTTCAGAGATGCTGCACTTCAGATAGGTTAGGTTACATACATAGCGGTGTTAAATCCTAAATACAAACATGAAGATTGATGTTTTAGTTTAACTTTACTATGTATGGCTGTAGGAACTTCCTTTTATTGATGATGCCTTGAGGTGATGCGAGGACAAATCTTTGATGTGTGGTTCAGGAGTTGAGAAGGGGAGGGTGTTGCTGTGACTGCTAGACTAGGACACCTAGTCTTTGGGCCTTGTATCTGAATTATGAGGGAAATGAATATTGATTGAGGTTTAGAATACAGTAAGTAAGCCATACCTATCTCAATTCTAGAAAGCTCCTCGAAAGCTCGTCGATATCGATATAATTCTCCGTGGACATCATACTTATCCGACCCCCATTATGAATTATCTCAAGAAGACAGAATAGCTAACATCTCCCAACCACGTGACTTAATCACACACCGGAAGAACTAAGAACTCCATTTGCACTACATACATACATACTCAGACATCATCACAATCTAGACATTCAGATCGCGATTTTTCCCACCAAGACTAGATTCAAAAATTTGATTAACCAAAAACCAATACCCGACTATATGGTAAGTCCCGCTTACAAATTATATACTAATCCTTACCTACACAGCTCTCCAACACTATGGACACCCCATTTCATTATGAAGGTAGGGTAGATTAGCATGCTGCAAGGCGATTACTAACCGCTTAGGTTAGTCCATTATTTAAATACAAGCTTTCTTACCAAAGAATTTCAAATTCCGTGCCAAGGTACTAGAGCATTACCGCTTGGAATAGTCGAGTACAAAACTACTGTTATCCATGCGATGTAGGTTAATAAGAATTAGATGGAGATGATAATGAGATTGTTCATTGCTGACAAGCTTGTCTACCTTGTTACTCATCAACATTGTGGAGCCGTAAGTCGCAGTATCAACCAATAGTATGCAGGTACGTGAAGAAAACATTCATGATGTGCAGGTGCAACCGAGATGGAAAAGATGTAGCATTTATTCAATAATGGGAAAGAGTTTTTCGATGGGATTTTACTCCACATTTTGATTATAGATAGTTGTTGCTTGATTGTTTGTTGCTGAGTAAAGAGTGTGCATAGATGAGGTTCCCCACATCATTTGTCCCATGTTCCAGGTGCCCGGAGAGGAAATAACTCGTTTGACGTGTGATAGGGTGTGATAACTTTGGTGTTAATTGTAGGTTTTCGTGGTCGTCGGAGTGTTGTGCTACTTACCATCTAGTGCCAGTGACCTAGTACAAATGTTGCACTGCGCTCGCCGTCGGTTCTCGAACTGTCCGTTGGGTAAGGATATCGTGGAGAGAGTTTATGAATTTGTGATGGAGGTTGAATTATCCAGTAGTCTGATTACTTCCTTGTAAGTGATGAGGTAGGTAGGTGGATCTGAATCGGTGAGATGTTGAGGGAAGATTGTCGTGTCGAGGACTTTTGGTGGCCAAGAAGATGTATATAAAGAGCAAGAGAATCTCCTAATATTCCTAATCATCACCATCATCACTCATCATTATCTCCTCAGTCCAATACTTAAATCCAATCTCTATCAACAAGCACCATGAAGTTCTCAAGCTCTATGATCTTGGCTTCCGCCATCGCCGTTGAAGGTATACCAACTTCTATTCAAGCAAATCCGCGTGGATGCTAATCGAATGACAGGATTTACCTTCGATCGTCTCAACAAGAGCGACGCTGCTCTTCTTGTGATCGATCACCAAATTGGACTCTCTCAACTTGTGAGAGATTATGATCCAACCGTCTTCAGACAATCACTCCTTGGGCATGCAGCTCTTGGAAATCTTTTCGATCTTCCAACCGTCTTGACCACTTCAGCTGAGCAAGGTCCAAACAGTAATCTTCCTGAGGAAATAATTGCCGTGAGTACCAAATCTTGAGGAATGAGGAATAATGCTTACGATAATAGATGCATCCAACTGCTCCTTACATCAAACGTCAAGGAGAAGTCAACGCATGGGATAATGCTGATTTCCGTGCCGCTGTTGAAGCGACTGGCAAGAAACAGTTGATCATTGGTGGTATTGTTACTGAAGTCTGTGAGTTTGGGCCTCCCTACGGAACTACATTCCGAATCTTGGTACTGATGCAAATCAATAGGTACTGCTTTCCTCGCACTCTCGCTTGTTGAGGCAGGCTATGATGTCTGGGCCAACACCGAAGCAAGTGGTACTTTCAGTGATAAATTAGCTTCGGATGCCAACCGACGCATGGAGCAAGCTGGTGTTCATCTCATGGGATTGTTTGGCATGACTATGGATTTGATGAGAGACTGGTAAGTCACCTGTTTTCAGATGTAAAAATGGCTGCTGACTGTGGAATAGGAGAAACACCCCTGGTAGCGCAGAAGTTCTTCCATACCTTGACAAGTAAGTTCCCAAATGATCAGCTCAACGATGACACTAACAGGTTTATAGATACTTGGTCCCATATTCCTTGGTTGCCCGTGCTCATGGTTATGCTATCGGAAATGGTACAATTCAGCCAGGAGAAGCCCAAATCCTTCTCTAATCATGAAAATCCAAAACTCAGAGTTGTGTTATCCAGCTGTTCAAGACAATTCACCCCGCTGATTTATTTTCCCTTGTTCGCACGAAGGAAAATGTCCTCAGGCACATGACCTGCATCAGCTCTACCATAAATTTTTAGACCTCCTCGTTTTACCTAGTCATTAATACAAGCCTACTTTCAAGTCATGTCATATCGTCGAGTTCCCGCTTAGGGATAAACTTCTTCTGTGCACTCCCCCTTTGATCACGATCCCATGCCCATCGTTTAACAAGATGAGCATCCAATTTACTGTCAAGCATCTTTACAACATATTCCCCAATAATTGGTAGAAACTTCCAACCATGAAAAGAACCTCCCGTAGCAATGTACAAATTCTCACAGCGTGGATGTGCAGAGATGATGAAATCTTGGTTGGGGGTAATTCCATCCCTAGAGACAACATTAGGCTTGGAGATAGTGAAGACTGTTTTGGACCTACCAGCATATGCGGAAAGAATCGAATTTAAAATCTTCAGCAATTTCGCCAAAGATACCTTTCATTACTCGGTAGCACTCCTCCTGCAAACTTTTGGGAACATTATTTTGCGCTTGAACGGATTCATCAGGTGGAGCAGATATCATATACCCGGAGCTCTCGTGGAGTCTTGTATTCTTCAGGGTGACATCCACGTAGAATTTGAGTATGCCATCAGCAGTAGGAGGAAGTACGGCGCCTGTACGAAATTCAATACCGTCAATTAATCTCTTTTTAAACAACAAACTTACCTAACACTTCTCCAAATGCATGATCAAACGCCGGAATATGCTTGATACTTTCATACTCGGCCTTGTTCAACTTGACGTGACCAGATACAACTGCAGCTGCAGTAATTCTATCCCTGGCTAAAATTTGGTGCATTTTTGGTGCGGAATCTGCAAGCAACTTTGCTGTCCCCGCACCAGTTGATAATATGATCTTATCAGCGCGGAAAGTCCTGCCATCCCCCGTCAGTACGCCAAGGCAATCACCATTCAATGTCAAGACAAGATTTTCCACATCTCCCTCGACAAAGTTCACACCATTTGCTTCTGCCATATCGGCCACCTTCTGAACAGCTTTCGTGGCTTCCGCCCATCCACTTCCTTCATTGATGAAGACTTCCTTTACACCTCTCCAATCCGCTCCCTCAAATAATCCACCATACATAGTTTTCATCTCATCCAGCCCAACAATTCTTGCCTGATGATCGGGAACCCCCAATTTCTCATAAGTGTCAAGGATTCTTCGTCCAAGACCGGTATCATCCACAATAACAAACCCAGATTCATGATAATATGACTTATACAAAGGATGATTTTTCCACAATTCGCGGGCTTTGAGCGCTAACTCGCAATAGAAGATATCTTCATAATCGGCACGAATGATTTTGTTGTAATCATGAGAAGCAGCAAGAGAACATGGAAAAGGTAATGAGCGATCCAAAACGGTTATGGTTGAATGGGGATGTGCAAGTGAGAGATGATAAGCGGTTGATATACCGAAAACTCCTGAACCCACTATGAGATAAGAAGCATCGACTGAGGTCTGGGACGTCATTGTCATGGTGTGATATATGTAATTTATGGAGAACTAACTCATCAACCGTAGCGGTGAGCGGTGCTGTTCATCAGCAATAATAATACCATACTGCCTATTGATGGATAACGTGTGATACTCATAAAAGGTTCACGATGTTGATTTTTGTATTGAATTTGGATGATGGAATGAAGGGGTTTTGCTTGCCCTTAAGAAATAGATAAGATGGACTGATGCTGATTAAGTAATTCATTTGTCTAACACCGCAATTTTAAGGCATTTATGTTCAAAAGTTTTGGCGGGGAAAATCCTTATCTTAGTATCCTTATCTTAGTGCCGGCAACCTCCGATAATATTTTCGAACTTTTGAATTTTATCGATTGGATTTTACTGTCGGAATTCCCATCACACAAATTTCAAAAAGTCTCACCAACAACAAAAATGCCCAAAGCAATGACTCCAAACGAACTCGCAAGATCAGGAAGAAGACACAATCCTCTTGAAGCTGATTTAGTAGCAAGTGGACCACTGAAAACTAAATCCGGAAAAAGAAAGTCTAGAAATGAGGATGAGGGAGAAAAGTTTGTGGATTCAAAATCATCGCGGAGGATTTTAAAGATAGGTCAAGAACTTGCCGATGAGGACGAAGCCGAAAACCAAGCAGCAAAGCCAAATGCAGCCTTCAATTTTGATTCAAGATTCGAGGATGAGGACGAGGAGGATGAGCCAGAATTCGGAGGTGAGGATGGAGATGAATGGGGAGATGATGATGAGGTCCCAGAATTAGTCGAATTGGCACCAGAAGATCGCGATACGTTTGGGAAGTTCTTTCCGGAAAAGGTTGCTCCTCCACAATCATTAAATAACATTAGTTTTGGAGGGGCGGACCACGACAGTGAGGATGAAAATGAAGATGGACAAGGCACAGATCTGACCGCATTGATTTTGGAAAGGATTGCTCAATTTGAGGCGAAACAATCTGGACAACCTGGAGCAGGTCCCGCTGGTCCTCAGGACGATGGATTTTTCGTTCATCCTAAGGTTTTAGAAGTTTATACAAAGTAAGAATTGCTTCTATCTTCCTTTTCGCAAAAGTACTAACAAGAAAATAGAATTGGTTTGATATTATCGCGGTACAAATCAGGAAAATTACCGAAACCTTTCAAGATTCTACCTACAGTACCAAATTGGGAGCAGATCCTCGAAATTACCAGACCAGACAAATGGACACCAAATGCTTGCTACGAAGCAACAAGAATATTCGTCTCAAGGACTCCAATTATCGCACAAAGATTCGTGGAAATGGTCCTACTAGAAAAGGTCAGGGAGGATATTCATGAAACCAATCACTTGAATGTCCATCTTTTTAAGGCCTTGAAAAAGGCGCTTTATAAGCCAGCGGCATTTTTCAAGGGATTCCTTTTTCCCTTGATCGGAAGTGGCACATGTACACTACGCGAAGCAAGAATCATTTCCGGTGTTCTTGTACGAGTTTCTATTCCAGTTCTACATTCTGCCGCTGCGATCAAAGGACTTTGTGACATTGCAGCTCAAGAATCATCAGCCGGGACTGAAGGTGGTGGTGCCACAAACATCTTCATCAAGGCTTTACTTGACAAAAAATACGCTCTTCCATACCAAGTTATCGATGCATTGGTTTTCCACTTCCTAAGATTCCGAAGTGTTGACTCAGCTAATGTTCGACCTGAAGATGTTGGATCCGTAATGGACGGCTTGAACATGCACAACTCGAAAGATACGAAATTACCAGTCATCTGGCATCAATGTCTTCTGTCATTTGCCCAAAGATATAGAAATGATATTACAGAAGATCAGAGAGAGTCGCTATTAGATTTGATCAATGGGAAAGGTCATTCACAAATTGGTCCTGAAGTTAGGAGGGAATTGCTTGCAGGACGTGGTCGTGGTGTAGTTATTGAGGCCGAGGGGCAAGTAGTTGATGGTGATGATACTATGATGATAGATTAATTTGTTAAGGAATCCAAAAATAGGAATAAAATGAACAATACCCGTCATCTTTACAGGATGAATATACGTGCTTTGTTTTCATAGAGTGAAAAGAGGGAAAACTCATTCGATGTTGTTGGTGGATAACCTCAATAGGCAACCATAATTGCACAGCCACAACCACTCAGCTGCTGTCCAATATATCCTCAAAACCGTCCGTAAATCCACATACCATTGGAAACATCTTCTTTGACATTAACAACATTTGGCTACTGATGAAAACATCACAAGTGCAATTGTATCAAAAGTGCGTTTGCATCTAGGTTTGAGCTGCTAAGCATCATAAAATACATCATAATCTTAGCCCGGAATGTCTCATGAAAAGTCAGCCGCATCTGCTTCCTACCACGCCCCCGGATCCTTCGAACCCAACAACTCTACCACAGAAGCCGACGCTTCATCTGCTCGCCACCTACATCCCCTCGATATCTCCTCCGACCCAGATTTCCCCAACAACAATGACACATCCACCCCACCCGCCTACTCCGCCGCCCACCATCCCACATCCCTTCCACCCCGCTCCAACCGCCAAATCCCCTCCTCCCCAAACCTCCCAAATCTAAACTATTCCCTCTATCTCCCCCCATCATTCACCCTCTCAGCAGACAAAACAAAAATCACCTCCAACTCCGCACACCTCTCCAATCCCAAAACTCTACTCCCTCTCCTCCATTCCCTATGTACCATTCCTCCTAAACCTATTCTTCGAATCGTAGGTCAGAGAGCAGGGTCTCCGACGACAGATTTCGATATTAGGATTAATCTTATGGCGTTATTTATTGGGAGTGGAGAGCGAAAGATGAATTATATGAAGATTATTTCTTCTGGGGAGCAAGGGTGGAGGGGCGGAGTGAGGGAAGGGATGGAACCGGATTTTGGGGGATTGGAGGAATGGGTGAGGATGTTTTGTGAGGATGGGGCCGCGGTGAAAGAGTACTCCCCCTCTTTTCCTTTTTTTCTATCTTCAAATTTATGATTATTTCAGTTTCCTGCTCTGATATCTATCTAAATGCGTACTAACATATATACCCACTCACCCAAAAAGATTCATCCTCACGCGCCACATTCCCAATTTCTCAACCACGCACGTGCAAGGACTTATACTAGCACTGATAGCGCAAACGGGATATCCAGGACACACGAGCATACGATTTCCCGTCACGCATTCAAAAGTGGTGATACGTGCTCCGGATCGAGTTAATGCATTTTTTAGCAGTGTGACGAAAGTTTTTATGGGATCCAAGAACTACGAGGTGCTGGGGAGTGTGTGGCCTTTTGCGGATGTGGAGAGGGGGGTGGAGGGGAGGAAATGTGTGGTCATGGGGGAGGAGGAGTGGTTTGACGAGTGAGTTTTTCTGGTTTCTGTTTTCGGTTTGTTTTGGATTTTGGGTTTTGAGCCTGTGTGTGGGTGAGATATGCATGCACATTTTCTTTGCTAGGATAGGATGGAATGCGACGGGATGAGATAGGACAGAGTGGCATATGCTAACTAAGTGTTTCTTAGATGGAAAAACGTTATTGGAAGGGCGGTGGTGAACGGGAAGAAGGGATGGGTGACAATCGAAGACCGATTGGAGTGGTTAATGGAGGGACAGGGAAGTATTGAGCAATGGCGATGGAATGGGCAAGGATATTAAAAAGGGGGAGTGGTGAGAAAAGACACATGAGGTTGGTTGGTACTAGGACTCACCACTAATAACCTTGAAATTTAACGATAGCAGCTTCAACCATGAGGAAGATTCCAAACATTAAAGTATTTACATACATTAGTTATCTTGGGTAACCAACACCGATCAAAAACCTCTCAGCTCCAAATCAACTCCATTTTCTCACCCTTGACACTCGAATTAAACCACTCAAATATCTCCACTCTCTCCTGACAAACCCTCGCACCCCTCAAAACATCATTCTCGACCACCTTCTCCACCGCCATAAGAAGTTCCACCGTAGCAAGATTCCTCGCAATGCATGCTCTACTACCCGCACCAAAGGCAAACCAATATTTATTTGCTTCAGCTGTAATATTTCCCTCTAGCCATCTTTCGGGCTGAAATTCATGAGGATTGGGAAATACTTCTGCGTTGAAATGGAGCTCGTAGCCTGAACATCCTACAATGCTTCCAGCGGGGAAATAGACGGATTTGAATGTCCATCCCCCTGTAGGAACAATGTGAGGTAGACGAGTTGGATTTGCCATGCTGATGCGTAGACCTTCCTTTACTACTGCGGAGAGATAGGGTAGAGCTTGAATTTCTTGTTTATGTCTCGAATTTACATTTTCCATGATTTCAGCACGGAGGATTTCATACCTGTGGTTTTTGTAAATGATTACCTCGGATTATTAATAGGAAAGGGATAACTTACTTCTCGGGATTTAGGACTAATTGTCGAAATATGGTCGCGAGATTCATACCCGTAGAATCTGTTCCTGCAAACATGAGATCCTTACAATGAGCCTTGACTTCCGACTTGCTGAATCCCATATTGAGCAATCGACCGGGATAATTCTGACTCTGCTTTGGAGTAGATTCCACAAGATTATCAACAAATTGATCCACCAACTTGATAGAATTCTCAGTATGTGAATCCATCACGAGCTTCTCCACGAGCCATGATAACCAAACAAAAGCCGTATTAGGCAAGTAAAAAAATCTTCCCACAGCAACAAAAGCATCCACAAACGCAGAAGCCGAAAGCTTTTCTCCTTTTTCCAAAGTCCCATTATAATTCTCCAAGAACAAATGCGTAGAAATAGCATCTAGAGCCAAACTCCGCGCAAGATTCAGACAATTGACCGGTTCCCCCCCTTTAGCTTCATCCCTCATTCTCCTCACCAAATTATTCACACATCCATACAACGCAATCTCACTATCCCTAATACATTTAGTCGAGAATAAGGGCATGACCGCTTTCGCCCTCGGAGCCCTAAACTCGACATCTGTAGTCGAGAAAATCGTTTTATGTCCATCTACGTCGAAATTGGCATAGCAAGGAGCTTTGGGAAATCCTCCTTTGGTTATGTAGATTGGTGTTATGGCGTCTGCGTCTGCGATGTCGATTTCCGTGGGGGAGACGCGGATTATTGTGCCGTATTGGGCGTGGAGTTTGTGGATTGTGCTTGCTTCGTCGCCGATGTAGGCGTGGTAGTGTAGCCAAAGGGAAGTGAGTTTTGGGATGAGAGGCCCGGGAATGTGGGAGAGGGGATGCAGGGTGCAGCGGTAGGTGGAGCGGAGGAGCAGGAATAGGGTTATGGTTGTGAGGAGGACTATGAAGGGATCTGTAGTTAATTGACTCGAGAGATTCTCGAGGAGACCCATGATTGGGACTGCTGGGAAGAGTGATGAATTAAGTGATATAAGATCTGCTGGATTTAAAATTCGCAATGTTAGAGTTGTATCTTACGACCGATATCAATAGATGGATTGCATGGTAGCTAGCAAGCAGTCCTATGACTCAATCGTATGAGTACATCCGCCCACCAATGAAATAGTAGCAATTTGTATCGCGATAGATAACACTATCGACACCGTTCATATGGTACTTGCTTCTGCATTTATGACATTCTTGATACATACATTTTGTGTAGAGTGTGTATTTATTGTGCCTGACGGAGTGAGGGGTAATCAATCTTCTGAGGTTGATAAGATATCGACGCCATCACGACTCATATATCGTTCGGGGCAGCTTCCAACAGACTAATATGCCGGAAACATTATGTAAATGTGTTCTACATCATTTTGATGCCAATTTGGAAGTGGTTATTGAGAATCATCATTTTATAATATATTGTTTTGTTTTAATATGGGTTCTAGGTCCTCTACGCACCGAGGTTGTCAAAGTAGACATGCTGACAAATGATTTAGCGACTCCACTCCAATCTTCAGAGTACAGAAATAAAATCAACTTTGCTCTTTTGTGCCTATTTTCTAATAACCCATATTATCTGTTAGTTAACAACAGCCATTAGCTGATCTTTCTTTGGAATCGAGTCTTCTGGATTTCTGCTTGCAGGATATAATTCCACGGGGGACGATGGCAAGAATGACGGCAGGTACAGCTATTGTAGAATGGATGGATGGTATGATGAAGACTTCAACCAAGCAGCCATGGAAGTTGCACGGCAAGTGTCGTCTTTTTGCGTAGTTTGCAAGTAGGGTGTTGGAGCGGATGGTTTTTAAAAGCCGATCTATAGGCGTTTAAAAGCTTTTGCTGACCTTTTTTCATTACAATCATGCAAAATACTAAGTTTAGGGTTGGCCAGAGATCTCCCTTCTATTTGCTGTCGAGTCTTTACGTACGGAATAGGGGAATTGCTCCTCAAATACATTTTCATGGGACGATCAAGTAAATTGTGTAGTTATATATCCACTTTTAATGGATTGTCACCAGACAGGTCTACTTTTCACGTTCGGTAATGATGATATCTACAGCAACTTAGGAAGTTGACAATAGGATTATTTTGACTCTAAACTCATGATACTCTATACTAGAAATTATCGATCAACCTTTTCATCATCGCATCTGCCCCTTCATTTCTTCCTTACCCTCAAGCTTCATTATCTCCTCCAACTTTTCCGAAGCTTCAAAGGATACTTCAGAGTATTCCCACATTTTAGATGAACATTTGTCCATTCCATTAACTCCTCGCTACTCATTTTACCTCTTGTTGAATATCCACAAATCTATTCCTAAAGCTATAGATGACTACTTTTGGATATTCATCGCTACGCAAAGTCATCTATGCTGATCCATATTTCATCAAGTTTTTCTAGTACCGATTGCCCCTCTTCAGCTGACATTTCAACGGTCGACAACAACCATTGGTATGCTCTTCTTGCTTCCTTTGCATTTCGAAGTCTTTCTTTTTTCTTCAGGTATATACATTTTGATACAAAACCAAACACATCGCCCCCTATCCGTAGGTCCACAGTAGCACCCAAATTATCGTAGAGCAATTGTTCGCAAAGTGATTCACACAATGCGTACTGCGAACTGTCCACATGCATTTGAGCTTTTTCGAATTTCGCATTCAACCCAACTTGGTTTCTCTTCGTCTGCGCTTCGTTTTCTGTAACAGCAGTTGCAAAATCATTTCGAGAGGAGAGTTTTGTCCGACTAGCCCAAAACTGATCGGTACAGTTACTGTAATATCTGCTCACTCCAGGGTCTTCTCCTGTTGCGGCACTGACGAGATACCTGGCTGCCAGAAATACTCCAAATGACAGATCCTACAGACTCTGGAGATAAGCTGAGAGTCATAAAGTATCGAAGATCCTTCATGTACTTTCGAATATAGACCAAGGGCACGGGATATGTGTGAGCAGTCGAGACGAGTCTTGGTATAGGGAGCCGCGGCTGCAGGTTCAGCACATTGTAGAATGGTAGCGCAAGTGCTGCGAGAAAACCTGTTGTTGGCTGCGGCAATGGTTCCGATAAGCTCTCCCTGTACATGCATTTTGGGAACCAATGCCATATAATCGAAAAAATTCAATCAAAAGGTCTGTGGCTTTGCTCGCGGCAGGAGGTCGCTTATCATCCATGAAGTTGAAAGGCATATCAGTAACGATGACAAATCGAGCTGTTTCATCATAGTAGGCTGTCCAAGGTGGTAAAGAGCCTTTTACGGTCCATCCAGGGCCCTGGCGCTAGAAGTGCACAAAGCCATCTAATCAGTTGTCTCGACGAACGTCGAAGGTAGATAACGACATCTCCGGATTGTGGCTTAAACCTACTGGAAAGTACAGGCGTCAATCTTGTAAGTGAGTATCGTGTAGGTCTCTTCTACATTTCAAGAAACCGTACATTGAACATGTATGCCCCACAAAGTGTAAGGATAGCTATACTGTCCGGTTTTTCATCTATGGCCAATCTTGCAGAGCGCAATTGACATACTAGTGCCTTCCTAGCTTCTAGGGGGGATTTTTTCGGTGAATTGTATACGTCCTCCGGATTCCAAGCGTCATTCGTTTCTTGCTGTGAAGACTTGGGGGTTCTGGATGTGGTATTTGCCACCGAGCCTGGCGCATGATCCATCGTCGTTTCGGTAAATCTCGAGAGAGTGGTGGTATATTTTGAAGCAAGGTGTACGGAGCCAAACACCCCTCACGTATCCAGCCCGCAGGCGGTGAAGCAGCTTGCGCAAGAAGAGCACGCCATATTTTCTCCCCTTTCAAGAATGTACGGTTGATATGTTCAGTAGTCGGTCTGATAGGGTCATTATCATGACCTGTGAGTAGCTTTTCAGGCTGGCTATCTGTCGACGCGGCCTCAGATCTGTTGGTGGACGTTCGCCTGCTCTGCGGAGGAGAACAACTGGTAGCCTTTTCGAGTATTGCATCACCTGCTGTTTCTGTCTTAACAGTAATATAAGTTATATCGCTGGGGACAAAGTCTGTCCCAAATATATGATCCCCAGTAAGTATCCAGCGAATAACTCGATCGGAGCTTGGCTTCGGAGTGTTTTTGGACAGCGATTGTTCACCTCGTAGCCATGGTATCTCGGCGGGAGGCTCAGGTTATAGCTAAATTATTGATCATGAGTCCTTATTTGTAGATATCGAGATATAGACTTCACCTTGGAATCGAATGGAAAGTGGATTTTTGGCAGGATGGTGGAGGTTGATGTAAGGTAAATAAACAAACAGCAAATCGGGGTATTAGCTTCCAGGCACAGCTTCTGGGGCGCTAGTACTCTGTACAGCTCTAATTTAGCTCAAGATGGGGATTCCTTCCAAATTCGTGTTAGCGGGAGTGCATCTTCTCCATTTACAGGGCTTAGGGGCTTTTCCGGATTATATAGGCAATATTGACCGAACAACAACAATAAGTGTCACGGTCGCCTTATACTCTTCCGTTCGTAGAGTAGAATTGGTTGTTAAACTGAGTATCAGAAAACAAAATCATAATACGGATTTATAGTTAGCAAATATAAAATAGAGTGCTAGTCGCTCTGTCCTATCTTCGCTAATAAACTTCATCCTACCCAACAACACGTTTCGCCGCGCTGTCAGCATTCCCCTCATCGCAAAACTTGCATCGGATTCATTTCTTTTCTACGCCGTTGATCGTCCCTAGCCCCTTCCATACGTCCTAGTCTATTTGGAAAAGGGGCAGAAGATTCGGATTCACCTTCGACTTTTGGCCGACCTCATTCTCCTATTCCTAGGAGCCTCGACGGACCTGAAGATCCAAAGTCCATCCACTGCGGATCCTGCCAACAGAAGATTTGGCTGGCGAGCTTGGAGTCTTCCCTGTTGCGAAAGATCCGCTCGCACATCGCGCACCAGAGAAGGCTGGGTTGGCTGAGTTATCAATCCTCACTGCAAAACTGAAGGACGTCTTCATGGTCGGTCGCTTGGGCATAGTTATGACTTATCTCTGATATCTTTTTTAGGCTTTCCAAGAGCAAACTCTCGACAGTACAATAAATTGGGATAAGGTCCCTGGGAACCGCTTTATAATGATTTCAGGCAAGGGCATGATGGTATACTGGAAGGGATGCAATGTCACGAGTTTACCAGAAGGACAGCGAAGGGAATGAACAGATAAGGAAGCTATTTGGTGTACCTGACGGTCAAGGAATTTTATCCCATCGTGATAAGCTGTATGTGGCCGACGGAAAAGTGACTGAAAGATAGCAAATACATACAGTGAAGAATGTGAGTTACATTCTAAGTATATAGCTTGTTCTGTATCTGGAGCTCTCTTTCTAACCCTGAAGACAAGTTGATAATGGCTTTGGCCTTCGCAAGAATCATTGAGACGCATTCAGTCACATGTTTCCCTTCCGCCGGTTCGCTCTTTCGTACAGGGTATTCAGTGATGATATCATGTTTCTCAGAACCGAATACCCAGAACGCCCTTCAAACGAGCTACAGAGCTTGGTATGACCACTGGTGGACCATTTTAACTCCTTCTTCGAGCACAATATACACAACTGAGTTGGGGGGAGCCGATTATTATTATTATTTATTATCTAAATATATCTCTTTATAGAGATGATAAGGAGTACAGAGTATAGAATTTAAGAGTATTCGGATTGTTACAATAGATATATATATATCAAAATCTATACATTTTCAGCCGATTAATACGACGTCCGTTCATTTTTTTGATTGGTGTTTTCGTGTACATATACAAGTGACATTCCACATTATCATAAGCAAATATTTAGGAATCAATCGCTGTGGCTTCTTACGGAAATGGAATACTTCCAAATGCATTTATATCTCTATCCGCGTTCATCATCTTATGTATCAGCACTCATCTGCAACCGGGTAGTTATGCTTGGATATATTTAGAATAAATAGACTTCTAGATTATACAATGTTAAAGTTGTAATTAGTATTTTCCGGTGTATGAAACACACCTCGCTTTGGCGATACGATCGAATCTCAAAAGTATTTCTGTAGATAATTAGTGTACTATTTCGTATCACTGAAAGTATTCCAATGTTTCAATGATATCGATATATGGGAATATTGGAATCTCCATTCCGAAGCTTCTTCGAGCTAGAACGGGTTCCGGAATAGAATTAGACTGCATCTGGAATGTACATTCCAAACATGATTCCAGTATCTCAGTATATAGTATATCTCTAGAAGGAGATATCCTCGAATTTGACGAATGCCTGTCTTTACGAGAGTGTAATACGCATCATCGCAATACCACCGTATACTAATTATACAACTTCGCGCTACATATATGTACTTGCGCTCATTTTGAAATCATTCCGAGCCAACCATACTTCTCTGGATGTATTCTCATAGCTGATAGTGCGCCGCTCAAAGATTCATTGCCGTAAGAAGAAACTATCTGGTGGAATAATTCAATCACTTTCCATTCATCGTCCATTGTCATGTCTTCACATATTAGGTTGCCCCAAACTCGGTGGCCGTTGGTTGTTGGGGGATTATGTTTGCTTTGGATCTTGCTTGTCGCGGTCAATCGCAATCGCGAGTACATCGCATCCGTTCCTACGAGATTTACATATGCTGAAAGAATGAGAGGGAAGTCCATCGCGTCTGCTGTCCAGAATAGAACAATGGGGTTTGGTGCGATTTTGATGGCAATATTAGCAGAGTAAGTTGCTATGATTGAATACTTTAATGTTTAGACGAATACTAATTTTGGTCACGCTAAAGTCGAACCGATCAAATAGACACCGCATCTCTTCTCTCATCTTACTCAGATATTGACCTGACCATCATTGATGGAGTAACATCCGTTTTGGAAAAGACAAGGCCACCAGGAGGAGCCCAATTGTCGAAAGGTCAAATTGGATGTTGGAGGGCGCATATGAATATGATGCGCTATGTTGTGGACCATCGACTCGAAACAGCTCTAATATTAGAAGCTGATGTAGATTGGGATATTAGAATAAAGTATCAACTGGAAGAACTTGGTAAACATATGCCTGGTGCAAGCAAGACCAGGCCTTATGGTAAGCTTCATGCGGGTAGACAGCCTGACATTAGTTAATATTTGTCTCTGGAATGCAGGCTTGGAATGGGATATGCTCTATACAGGTCCAGCTCTGCATCTTCCTGAGGACGAAAACCTGGGACCTGTGATCCGTTACCATGATAACACCGTTGGAACTTTAGCCGCGTCAGGATATGATAAGATAGAGGCGGACTGGGTTGCTAGAGACTTAGCAGCATACCAGGCACGGGATCATCAAAGAATCGTTCACCGAGCATATAGTAAGCCAAACTCGAAATTTCCGGTCAATAATCCATGCACTAACATGAACCTCCCTTTCCTAGCGACCTATGCAACTACAAGTTACATGGTAACATTGGAAGGCGCGAAACGAATTCTATACCAGCTAGGCTTGCACCAGCAGACTGCTCCTATCGATGTAGATTTCTTCGAAGCTCTTCATAGAAGAGATCTTAATGGCCTGATCATTGTGCCACCCCTTATGCAACAATGGAAGACAGGAAATGCTGCCAAAGATTCGGATATTGAAGATCCTGATAGGGAAGATGGAAGAGCAGGCTCCGGCCCTTGCATCGTGCTGAGCGTACGGGCAAGTTTGCATGATAGCGCTTTCAATAATTCGAGGATTGATTGGGTTGATAGAACGGATTTGACAGGATAGAAGCATAACGAAGCATCAATTAATAGACTTAGTCAAAGGACTGCCTGCGCTCACACAGATGTTCAATATCTGTTTCGGGGGATGTGTCTCCTTATCTATTCAGTGACTCACTTGAGATATACTGCAAACGCCAAGTGCAATGTGCTTCACACTCTCGATTAACAAGTACAGACCGTTCTCCCCTTGTAAAATGCTCGTTGACTCCATTTAAGATCTCTGCGATGGTAAAATGGTGCTTTGACGAGAGTGTTCACATAAATTTGCTGCGTTGATTTATCATATGCTTGGTAATCGATTGACTATAAACCTTCCCCACCTTGAGCCGTGGTGTGAATCTAGTGCTTCAACAGTAAACTCTATCCGGTAAAAGTCTGGAGGGTTAAATAAATATTTAACCCAGGATGAGCAGCAACCTTCTTGAAGAGTGCGTCGAAGATTTGAATATTCAAGCAACATTTCATTATGCTCACAGCACGGAAAGTTCCTAGAGCATGCCAGTCATGTAGATCCCAACTCCTTTCTCTTTTCGAACATGGATTCACAAGGCCTACTGCTTCAACCGCTTCTTCACATTCACGATATCGCGACCTCCGCCATCGATCAATTCAGCCTCGTCCTAATGCGTTACGATTATTCTCCACGACCTTGACTCGATCAGACGAATCTCCCACTAGCAAAACTCCGACAGAGTTCGAGATAGAAGCGGCGGCGGCAGCAGCAGCGGAAATTGAGTCGGTGGTGAGACAAGCTAGGCAAACATTTGGTGAGACCTTGCCAAAGGATTATCTATCTGTCGAGGAGTATCAGATATACGAGAGATTGTATGGTCCACCACTACGAGAGACCAGACCAGAAGATTTAGAATATCTGCAAGTTGAGGAGGACGATATTGGAGAGGATGGGCCACCTAGGAATATACTTTTGAGGGAGAACGCTGATGGCGAATTCGAAGAAGTTGAATTCGATCCAGAACTAGGATTTAAAGTTGTGGAAGATGGCAGTGATGGATTTGCTTCTGCTAGCGAGGGCGAAGAATTAGAATTGGAGGAGGAGAGCGAGCCAGATATGGAATTGGAGGCTGAGGAATTCATCGACACAGTGGCCCCCACAGGAGCGGATACTACTAATTTAACATTTCAAGGTCAAAATCAGAGAGAGATAGATGCTATTGCACGGCTACAACGCGATATGGACGAGGCGATGGCACGAGCAGCAGAGCAAGAAGATACTGTTTTTGACGAGGACTATGAGGAGGAAGAGTCGTCAGAGGAGTCTGAGGAAGAATTGTTCGAAGACGAAGAGATTTTTGACGAAGATTACGATTCGTATACGAGCTCGGATGAAATTCGTACACATCCACATACTAGAACCTCTAGATTTGGCACATCCCCAAGTACTATATCGCTGCCGAAAGAACAATTCGTTAAACCAATTACTGAGCTTCTAGAGAGAACAAGCATCAAACACGTCACAGAAGCGGCGCAAAAGGCATTTGGTGGAAAGTGGTTACCATATTCTTCTTCCACCCCGAGCGTAGGAAAGCTTAAGCTTTTGCCACAAAAACATGTTGGACTTGATGCTTCCCAGCATAGGATGAGCGAAATTGAAGCAGATGCTTATTTGGCAGGGGTAATGTCGGGTACTTATACCTCTGTCATGAGTACATTGGTCGAAGTACGGAAACGACTAGGACCTGAATGGATCCGTGAAATGTTATTCAGGGAGGGCGGCCAAGGTCCACGAATTCTTGACGCGGGAGCTGGCGGAGCTGGTATAATAGCATGGAAAGAGATTTTGCGAGCTGAATGGGATGTGTTAAAGGATGATGGTATTGTTGAGGGTGACGAACCACCTTCTGGTAAGCACACTGTTCTCACCGGAGCGGATTCATTGAGACATCGTGTTTCACGACTCCTCGACAATACCACCTTTCTTCCCAGACTTCCTGATTATGTTCATTCATCTAGTGGCGAGGACCAACTTGATGGCGGACCTGCACAACCTAGGAAAGTATATGACTTAATTATTGCCCCGCACACTTTATTTCCATTGAAGGAAGATTATCGCCGAAAGCACATGGTTCAGAACCTCTGGTCAATGCTTGATCCCAAAGGAGGCGTACTTATTTTGATAGAAAAAGGTTTACCCCGTGGGTTCGAGGCTATAGCCGGGGCTCGCTCTCTTTTACTTGATTCACATATCTCTTCGCCTGGCAACGAAATTGTCGAAAAGGAACTCCAGTCCCTTTCTGATACTGAAGCACGGTTCATGGAGAAAGAGGAGGGTATGATCATTGCACCATGTACTAATCATACAAAATGCCCGATGTATCCAGTTCCTGGTCTTACCCCTGGTAGAAAGGATTTTTGCCATTTTGAACAGCGATACCTCCGTCCACCTTATCTACAAAAGATTTTGGGGGCTTCTTCTCGCAATCACGAGGACGTTAGATATAGTTACCTCGCAGTGCAAAGAGGTATTGATGGTAGGAAAGAAGAAGCTATTCTTCAAGGAGATGCTGCAACTGACCTATCTTTTGCGGGCTACGAGGAACACGATTTACCGGATGGCCCGGATATACCCGCAGAAGGGAATGTACCGTTCCATCCATTGTCGCTTCCACGATCTATGCTCCCACCTCTCAAACGCCGTGGACATGTCACCTTGGATGTTTGCACACCATCAGGCAAGCTGGAACGATGGACTATTCCTAAGAGTTTTAGTAAGGTAGCGTACCGTGATGCTAGGAAATCGAAATGGGGAGATCTTTGGGCACTTGGTGCCAAAACACGGGTCCTCAGAGAGCCTAGACTAGGAAGGGGGGGAGTGGGTGCTGTAAATAGTAAGGGATCCAAACCCGGAAAGGTGCTCAGCAAGTCGGCGGCCAAGAAGAAGAAGAACAAGTTCGATATTATCATGGGCCGCGATGGTATGGAAGGTCTCGAGGAAAGCAGAGATTCCAAGCGAATCTTCAAGCCTGAGAAAAGAACAAAGGGCGGACGATTTGTCAAGCCGAAGAAACCCATTACTGAGGATGATATATGAGAAGATTTTTTTGTACTATACGAATTATATTATGTATGCATGTGATGGACAATACCTGAGACAAATACTTATGCTTTTCTGCTCCACAACCAACTTGATTCTAGAATTTATGCCGCAGAGAAAACATATGTTTTCCAGAAAGAAATTCCTCGTATTTAGATGCAGTATCTGTCTGGAACTCCCGGGAGAATTCAATATATCGGCCCCTGAAGTACGATTTATTCGGTCATCCAATTTCCATTTCTCCCAATCAATGTTCCACCGTGGATCAACGAGTGGGCCAATCGATCAACACCGCTGCTTGGTCCGTGATTCCGAGAATAATAAATTGAATATCGATTGAATTTGAAAGAGAAAGGGATTTTCGCAGTCGAATCTTTTACCAGGCAGTATCTATCTATTTTAAAGGAATCGACACAGAGGATCTTTGAAGGGTTGGTTGCATCACACATCCGTCACAAACGGCAAAGCACAACGTTTACAAACCCAAGCATGGATCGATCTAAGCTGCGTATCTGCACAATTACTCCATAGATTAGGTACAACCCCTTTTTCTCCCAGCACCAAGCCTTCTCTAGACCCATTGGACACGGTTTAGACCCACCGACCGAATCATCTACCGATGAACCGGACGAATCTCATCAAATCTGTTTTGCTTCGACTCTTCAACTCTTGGCCCATAGCCACACTTCTTATCTCATTTGCGGCTAGTAAACCAATAGACCTTCATTATAATGTGTAGCATTTCACTCCGTGCAAATAGAACAGTTGCCGCTCGCTGCATTAGAACTGAGGCCCTCAATTTAACCTCAATTTATTATTGATACAACTGTAGTTACTGCACTATCTACTCGATCCACCTCAATTTCCAATGCTTATTCCCCATACCCGAGTATCTAACCTACTCCGTAGCATCTTTCTCTCAATCTAAAGCGAGCCAAAAGCAGGACCTGGTCGCCCCGTACACAGTCTGCAGGTTAACCGTTAGGAAACGATACTTTCAAGGTTTGAATATATCAATGTCTTATGTCTTATTGTCAATGCCCGTCATGTATTCTTGGTACCAATAACCTTCTTCTATTTTGATTAAATTTTTGTTTCTTTGAATACACGGTAGCGTAGATGTCTACGACGGTCTACTTCTCTACCTGATCTATCTTGATTGATTAGCAATTCACCGCCATCATCACCTACTTGTCCCTGTCACTCATTTTCCAGCATTGAATCTTCGGTGTGCGACTCTCATTACTACCAATCGTTTTCTTAACAGTATAGTATTTTCCTTCTTCCTCCTCTTCTTCTTCTTTGGGTTCTTGCTTTTGGCACTTTTGCATGTCTAGAGAGTGAGCATTTGTTTTGTCTTGTTCTGTTTCCGTGGAAAACGTTTGGGTGCGCACGAAAAGTGCAAGCAAATATAATTATGGAATACCGTCTCCGTCTCTCCTTTCTTTTGTTGCCAGCCGTGAGCTGGGCATCCGTAATCTCAACTCCTCGTTCTCCTGATAGAAGTCCCGAATCTAATGAGTATGTACCTACCCATTCATTGATCGATCGATGATGTTACTCTACGCCCCTTTCACAATACTAACCATACAATTCGCAGAATCAAACAAACCAACTCCATATCCTCTTCAACCTGCACATCAAACTGCAACCCGCCGTCAACCTCTTCCTCCCAAGTCCTCGAACTCCGCGAATATAGCGAATACCACACGCACTCCTTCCACCATGCTAAATACGATGCCCATGATTCTCCATCCGGTCCTCACATTCCCACATCGTGGAAAGTAGCCATTGGCGTCAACGCCTTCGTACTTGTAATCACAGCATCGATATTAGGAATGTTAGTGTGGATATTGAGGAAAGAATACAGGAAGAGGAAATTACTGCAAGGAGATCCGACGTATGTGGGTGCAAAAGATGGGTTTGGGAGACGAATGAAGAGTGCGCGGAGTAGTCGAGGGGCAGGAAATGGAAGGGGTGGGAGAGCGAGAGCATGGAGTTATGATCCGATTCGGGAAGAAGAGGAGGACGGAGAGGGAATTGGAGAGGGGGTTAGATTAGGGGGTTTGGGAGTGCAAGGTGTAGAGGGTGGAATGAGCATGCCGTTGAGAATGAACGATTCGTTAGTTGTTCCGGGAACGGAAAAAGAAACGCTAGAAGGTGCAGATGCAGATGCCAAGGGAAAGGGGAGAGAAGGTACGAAAGCCAAGAGAGTATGGCGGGGAAAGCACGTACGATTTTCGAGTTGGGGCGGTGAGATTGAGCCGACGGATTCGATGGGGATTGTGGCGGGTAGTAGCGGGAAGGAAAATGGTCTCGTGGCTTTGAGGACGGAAACTCATGAATATGTTCAGACGCCTTGAGGGGTTGTATTTTTTCTTTGTTGAGTATGGTATTTATGGGTGAGAGAGGAATGAGGGTGTGGGGTTCGGGATGGGGTTGGTACATTCGTTGTTTAGGGAGGAATAGCTTGTATGTATGTATGGATGGATGGATGGATGCATACATATGTGTATGTAGGATGGGATGTATAAGTAGGCAGGTATAGATGCGGAAGCGGAAGATGCGGAGTGTGTATATTGGAGCAGCAAAGCAAAGTACATCAGCGGAGGACAAAATGCGCGCATATATCTATCTACCGGACTGGCGTTGGATTAAGTGCACATAGGTAGTTTATTGATTTTAAATACAGTGGGGGTTCAGGCGCGGGGCGAGGAAAGAGGGGGGAGGGGTGGAAGTTTTAAATTTTCTTCCTGTTCTCATTCTTTCTCATACTCATACTTTTTTTCTTTCTATACCTATCAAAATAAATAAATATATCAAATATATCAAATTATTTTAAAATATCCCATTCTTTGCTCCTCTTTGCTAATTGGTCTGTTTTCTGCTGTACTTTGTCTCGATCTTGTAGGTTGCTCTCATCGCTAAATATACTCATTTCATACAGAGTATATACATACATACCAGACATACCATACCATACCGACCTATTTACTAGACTACATTCCATAAATACCACAAAAACAACCTACCTACGTACCATTACAGTAATAATCACTTTGTTTACTGTATTACATTTCACTCATTCATTTATTTACTCATTTACTCACTTATTTTGTTGCATATCTCAAAAGCCATCCGGAACACCGGGGACGATTACCGGTGTACATTTTCATCATTTTTCAGCATTTTTCCTTGTTGACTCTTTGTTGTGCAATCGGATTTTTCGTAGCGAGGTTTTGGTTACTTAGGATCTGGGGTCTAGTATTTGGGAAATGGGGGGTGAAGGGATGGAGAGATGGAGATGGAGAGATGGAGAGATGGAGAGATGGAGAGATGGAGAGATGGAGAGATGGAGAGATGGAGAGATGGAGAGATGGAGAGATGGAGAGATGGAGAGATGGAGATGGAAATGAAGAAGGAAATAGAGATTGGAGGGCTAGAGTTCCGATAGACGGGTTGTTTGCACTAGGGGGGATGAAAGATGAGGGTGAGGATGAAGGAGATGCTAGGGAAAATGGAGAATAGGGATGAAATGAATGAGTGAGTGGGTGAAGTGGATGGATGGATGAATGAATGAATGAATGAAAATAACTGGGATAAAGATCTCCCTCTGGACTTCATTGTTATTTTGTGTTGGTATACTCGAGCCATCTATCCACATGGAGAGGTTTAGATTTAGGTTTAGGTTTGGACTGAGACTGAGGCTGCAAAGGGATTAGACATGAATTTAGATTTGAGGAGAAGGTCCCCATTCTTTGTTGATAGTCTGATTTGGATTCGATTTACCTAGTACTATAATCCAGACAAGGAAGATAGCCAAGTCTAGCCTACTCTTCCACGACATCTACATCGTTAAAAAACAGGGGATCGAGATAGAAACTTGTGGTTTATTGATTTATGAAAAGAAAAAGTAGGCTATATAGATGTCGTAAGATTACTTCCTCTCTTTCTTTCTTTCCTTCCCTGGTTGGCTGGAAGGAATACTTTGTCCCAATGCACCTGGATTGAAATCAGAAGCTATCAATTGGTGCTTTATATCAATAACATTCGATCGAGCGATGATACGTTAGTGAGACATGCAACAAAACCGATTTTGGATAATTTCCTTGTGTATTTTCTTTGTTTGGGTTGAAATGCCAAGTCAGAGTTGGGAGAAGTAGCTTTCTTTGCAAGAATCTCATTTGTTGAACATGGTGAATACCATACCACTTGAGAATTGTCCTTTGAAAATGGTACCTGTGATGAGATGGGTAGGTGCTTGGGATTACCTCGAGGGAAATGTATATTGAATCAGTAGAGCTGGTGTATCTATGGTTCTTTCTACTTCTATAAAACAAGCTTGATGTAATTAATATCTTGCAAAGAAAGGGTCCCTTTATATCCTCAAAAACATACCGACATCTCAACATCACCGCTCAATATCACCACTCAATATCACCACTCACTTCTAAATAAAGCAATATGATCCACAAACCCAGCAAGATTATCCGAATAATTCCCAAAATCTCTTCCATCAATAGTGATCATATTCGTGGTACCTACTGTATTCAGATTATAAATACCAATATCTGTATTATTCCCCTCGAGACTGAAGATTCTAGCTTGACAAGCTTCACCATTCCCTTGATCCGAGCACGCTGAATATGTTAGTGAGATGATCATTAATTGAAATAGATCCAACCAACTTACAGGTATTATAATTGTCAAAGAAACTGTACAATCCAGCACCATATACATAAACACTCTCGCTGTCTATGATTCGAAGACCCCATCCTTCCGCGCAGTTTCCCCCCGTTGCATTTCCGCACGTGGCTGCGAAATCCGGATCGTTCCATTCAGCCAATGCTGGGAAGGGGTATAGTGCGTTGGGATTCGGTTGATAATATGCTGTTTCTGTCTGAATTTGCCCGGCGAAAATATCTCTCGTGTTATCAAATTGGTATTGATATAAAGTATGATGCTCGACTGCCGTTCCAACAAGCCATATAGCACCGATTTTAGATTCGCAATAAAGTCCACGAGCGGCATAGATTGAGATTTGAGATAAGTTAGGGTCATCAATGTCGTGGTCAGCAACCCAAAACCAGTTATTTTCTAGGTAGAGACCAGAAGCATACTCTGTGATGTGAATCGACATGAAAGCTGCTCTACATTCAAGAACGATGCTCGTATTATTAGGAGTTGCAGGACAGCGATCTAACTGCAGATCAGAACCGTCAAATCCACCGATCCGTGTATGGACATCCCATAGCCCGGAAGGAGAATTCGCTGGACTGGCTAGATTCCATTCAATCAATATAGCTCCACCCATATATCCTTGAGTCGAAACAATCGTATCTGACCATTCAACATTTCCGGATTCGAGAGGAGAGCCAACTTCAACGACAGGTTGGGGATGAACAATATCTGTGAAAAATGATCCTGATCCCATGATGACTGGATATGATTCACCAAGAATCTTTGAACACGACGGAATATGGATGGTCGAAGTTACTCTATAAATGCCACTATCGATATAGACAATCTTGTTGGCGAGGGCCGCATACTCAAATACTGCGTTCAATGCAATCGTGTCGTCCGTAACTCCATCTCCAGCTGCACCTGCTGAACGAACCGAAACGAATTTAGAAGGCGGATAGTTTTCATATTGAGGCTTTGAGCGAGCATAGAACCTGCCACCAGGAGATAAAGATTCTGAACGAGGGAAAGGCACAATTGGTCCCATAAATTTGGTGGGGCCATTTGGATCATATTCATTTCCTTCGCCCCATCCACTGATTACCATTGATCCGTTCCTTTGCCCAGCCAAAACTGTATTTTCAGATTCCTGTATAGCAATCGGAACATTCGTCAAACGGATGTTATCAAGGATGAGGTTCCCAGCAGCTTCTGGCAAAGACGAACCATTGTAAGCGGTAATAATGGCGACCTCGGTATTTGTGAAGCTACTGTCAATCAAGGTGGCCGACACTACACTTTGAGCAGATGATCCACCTGCCGATATGTTTAATCCGGTAGTACAATTATTGATGTTAATATTCATATACGTCCATCCCCAGTCCCAAAGCTGGGAAATTGCTGTTACAGCGTTGTTGAAGGTCAAATTTCGAACGGTGTATTGCTGATTACCGAATGCAGCTCCTATATTCCCACCATGAAAAATCAAGTCGTTCATGAAGCCGCCCGAGCCTATTTTGTGTAAGCCGAAATACATAGGTCAAAATAAAGTGTGGTCTGGTATATTTTCATAATATATGAGACCCATGTCATGGGTGAAATTGGGAAAAAAAAATTGCGAACGAGAGAAAGAGCTTTCGCCAGGTTCTCTACGTACCTGATTCAATAAACAATCCTTGATGTTGAGTTCCATTTGCATCGCTCATTTTGAACACAATGTTCTGTAGGCTGGTAGCTTGGGCTGTAGGCCAGTGGATTCCATAGGCTGTAGAATTAGGGGAAATTCTCGTCATATCCAACACCAGGTTACGAATTTGGCGATAGAAGACATTTGTTGCTCCGAAACCTAGTCCGTTGGCTCCGTAGATATCTCCATCGATCAATCCGAATCCTTGGAATCCGGCGGTAGCCTTCAACACAGGGAGGTCATTGGGATTACCTATAATCTGAGTGAGGTAGTAATCAATGATTGAGGATGAGATAAGATATGTCCCAGCTGGGAAGTAAACCACTGCAGGTGATGTAGTCGTAGATGAACACACGCTAGGCTCGCATCTTCCACCTGAACTGATAGCTTTGTTGATAGCAGCAGTATCATCGGTGATACCATCCCCTTCATCATGTTAGCAGCCTCTCATGAATGAGGAGAAAAGTATGATGATATCAACCTTTGGCTCCAAAGTCCTTCACATTTCGGAACACCTGATATGAGGTATCATTAGAATGAAACGGCGCTATTCCCTGATGAGAGATTTCTTCGAGCCAATACGATGAGGCAGAAGTGTTTGTTGTGGTGGTGATATTAGGAAATATTTTAAAGGGTGTGATTGTTGCCGACGGTCTTTGAGGTGACGCGAGGTGAATGGTAGTGGTAGGGATATAAGTTGAAGTCACACTCAGAAAACTGAGGTTCAAAGATAGGAAAAGAAAGAAGTTATAAACGCCCATGTTTTTAACGCGTTTTTGCTGTGGTTGAAGATGTTCTTGAATTCAACGAAAGTTCATTTCGAAAGCGAAAAAATATTGCAAGGGAGTGTAAGGGAGCGTAAGAGTGTAAAGGAGTGAAAAGGAAGGAAAGAAGGAAACAGACTAATGAATGTGAAAGTTGGCTTTGGTCAGTTGGAAAGAATGAAGGGGCCGAACAGGATGAGGAACGGGCAGCAGCAGAAAGACTGATATAAAAGAAAGTACGAATTGAATCAATCAACTTATCCAAAGTTTGCGGAAGTAACATGATTGTGATTTGAATTGTGATTAGTGATACTCATCTAGGCGTATCCTCGTCAATGCAACGCCCGCTCTACCATGATATTTTTTGCATCTGCGGTAGGGACATCAATGATATCAGCCTTCCGAGCTGCCGAGCTGAAAAGCGTAATCACAATTAAAATTTACCATAGATCTATAGAAACTAGTCCATACTAGGTAAGCATAAGTGCTGTTACGCTTTTACGTGCAGCTGAAGAAAACTTATTTTGGGAGATTTTGACCTTCGGACAATAAATCGAGACCCAACAAATTAGAAGAAGTGAAAGGCCAATTGAATACAATCAACTGAACACTCTAACCTGGTTAAATTATCATCTTGATGCATTTAGAATTCAAAAGTTCGTATTCAATATAATAAACTTTAATATTGAAATTATATTGATTAATAAACCAATTAAGTTTACGTCTACAGCTGATTGATCAGTGTGTTTAGTTGGCCCGTGATATCGTGTATCGAGCTTTGAGCATCCAGATGTATGATGCATTGATACTGTTTCAACACCGTAAGGCTCTCTTGATATTTCAAAAGATGCAGCATAACAGTAAGGAAACGCCTTTTAAAAGTTTTGCTACTGTTTTCGAACCAATTAATTGATCCTTTGCCACTTAGAACCTTACAATAAGCTTAGCTTCAAGTATGACTGTACTTTTAATTTGCAGCTTGCAATTTACACTAGCTCTACCCTTACAATATTAGGTCTAACTTTTACTCGCCATTCTATGTGGTTATTAATCATGAACGTTATGCTCAATCTCATATATGTACGGGAAGGGCCTTTCATAAAACCCTCTGCTCAAAATCCATTGAATGTCACCTCATCCGAATTACGACAGTTACACAAAAGAACTCGAAGCAGCGGTGGCGACCACAACCCTCGAAGTAACTTTCATATTGTGTTTGTCGTCCCTTTCAGAAGGACCCTCATCCTGATCTCCCAACCCATCCACTGACCCTAACTCCACAACCCCACCTTCACTAACAGTGGCCTTAATATCCCCTCTCCTAAAACTAGCATCAATCTCCTCCAAACTCTTTCCCTTCGTTTCCGGCATAAAGATCATTGCCACAATAACTGTCACTAAGGCCGCGCTTCCCCACAACCAATAACATCCACTCGCACTCTTCGCCAGGAATATAGGCGTCGTGAACGCTATTATCCAGTTAACCACCCAATTAGCACTCAAGCTTAGGCTTGTTGCTCCAGCCCTCGTTTTAGCGCTTTGAATCTCAGAAACGTATACTTTGAATGTCACAGCCCATGTTGCAGCAAATATAATCGCAAAAAGATAGATGCAGATGATAACGACCCAGCGACCAGCGCCGTAAGAGGAATGAACGGAATCCGAAGCGTAGAGGGAGGCGATGATGAACATTACGATGACTTGTCCGACGCCACCAACTATGGTGCTAGTTCTGCGACCCCATTTATCGGCGAGGATAAAGGTTGGAATGGTAGTGAGGAAGATTAGGAGGGCGGAAATTCCCGAGGCGAGAAATGAGGCAGCTGATGACGTTAAACCAGCAGCTTGGAAGAGCAGAGGTGCGTACTGGTTTTGTTAATTTTCATCCTTTCGCTTTTATGAAATGTGGAAGGGATGGGAAATATTGAAGACACGTACATATAAAACACCATCAATTCCAGCCGCCTGCTGCATTGCCATTAAGAATAAACCCAAAACTGTCCTCTTCCACGCATCGGGTGCGAAAATTGCAAATAGATCTTTCGTTTTAACTTCCTGATCCGCTTTCTCATTATCATCTACCTCCTGTTTCACCCCTTCTCTCTCCTTTTCAGGCACCGCGAGATGCAACCATACTCGCTCCGCTTCCTCAAACTTTCCCCTTGCTGCTAACCATCTTGGACTTTGCGGTAGGAATAACAGAGTGCTAGCTGTGAACAAGAATGCGATAACTGCTTGTACCGCAAACGGTAATCTCCAACTCAAGCTTGATCCTATATCCACAGACCCATAACACATAAAATAGCCTACAAGGCATCCTAAAGTGGTAGCAAGCTGCGGAAGACTAGCTAAAGTACCTCTTCGGGAAGGAGGTGATATCTCGGTGATATAAACAGTTAATGTGCTTAGGAAAAATCCCTCGCCAAGTCCTTTGATGGCACGACCAACAAAAAGTTGAGGGAGGTGAAAAGATGAACATTCAATGGCTGCACCAATACCAAAGATGAAGGAGCCAATTGCAGTAGCTGCTAAGCGACCGAGGGCATTGGCTAAGTGGCCGGTAAAAATCGAGGAGAATGCTGCAGGTATAAGGATTGTGGAAACAACGAGACCGTGCTGGGAGGAAGAATCGTGTTAGATTTAGTTGAATGGGATAAGCGAGGAAATGAAGGGGGAAGAATATACGTACGACGGTTGATGAGAGTGTACCAAAAGTTTCATAGAATTGAGGCATCACTGTCAAAGGACCGATGGTGCCTGTGTCAAGACCAAATAGTATACCACCAATCGAGATAATGACTGATGCTTGTATGTATTTTGGGGGTATTATTAGGCATTTGGAGAGCCACGGGTGGCACGAGGGAACATTCATTTCTTCCAGATCAGATAAACTAGGAGGTGGTAAAGAAATGATAGAGCGAGATACAGGAGGATACTTCCAGCGAGCTTGAGAGAAAAAGATAACAACGGAAAACACAGGAAAAGTACAAGTAGAAGTAAATATAAAGATATAGTTATATCGATATCAAACTGCCACACCACCAAACATGGTTTCCACAGAATATCTGACGTCGACGCATTGGACTGATGATGCGCATGCGCAGAACCTGCCACCTTGACTTTTTTTCAAACGATAAGGTACAATTGTGGGTAAATACTCAGGATAAGTTCCGAGTTGGATAAGCTTAACCTACCTTATCCGGTCGCATAAGAGCTAGTCAGGAACTTTCCATAAAAAGCCCGCTTTAGTAAAAGACGGATATGGAGAAGTAGATTTTGGGAACTTTGCCGATTGGGCGGAATATTTTTGGGCATCCTTACATCCATGGTGTCTTCATGAGAATGGATGAGAGATGGAAGAGTAGTTCTTTTACTGACACATGTAGTTACGCTTCAAGCTTCAAAGTGGGTGACATGTTGGAGGACCCCGAGACCGAATTGTGCTTTGAGAAAACACACAAAATCAACAGATCCACCAGATCTGCACATCGGTGTAGTCGTGGAGCACTCCACCTCGGAAGACTTTCCTTCTATTCATTGGTTCGCCACTCGGCTGCAACATCCTGCAGGATATCATAATTCGCTGGCTTAACTTCGGGATAGAAAAATGATTCTGGCATGGAAATTGCTTCGTCAAAAAAGTTCTTCAAAACATTTGATTCATGATGAAATGTCTTCACATACTACGTACACTCATATGCTCGAGGCTCTAACCCTTAGAAGTCTGGATGGAAATGCTTGAGAATCGCTTCTGTCACAACCACCTTTCTTATCTGACTGTTTCTGAACGAAAGATGCACGAAGCAGGAGCCTTTGAAGGCCCCTAGCATGGGATACTCATTGTAACAATATTCAGCAAGTGCTCCGCGATGGTATCCTACGATCCGGAGATTAAGAGTGGTAAGTGCGATGAGACTGAAATGTACAAATCTACGTGATTTGATTCATTTTCATTTTCTTCAAAAGGATCACCGTTTTGACAAGCCTGATTATCTTTTCTGACGAAGAAACTGAACCCATTGAGAGACGCAGTAATGTTATTGCGAAGTTGAGGTCGGTCAGGGAAGCATCGATTCATAGAGCCATCTAATGGTCCACGTCAACTAGAAGAGAGGCGTCAAGGTATTGAGGGAATGATATGGATTTGTTGGTAGGATTGAAAACGAGTGAAAAGGAGTAAGCTTCAAAAATTTGTGATGCGCAGCCCATTTATATTTATCCAGTTTGAGTTTTTCCACTTATCTGATGATCTGATAATTATGACCCAGTATAATCGGATTTCCCCATATGTTTACGCGTTCTTCAACAATTTTTTGTTACGGATATCACCCGTGGAACATATAGCCTCGACTCTTGAGCGGCAAGCAAGCATCAATAGAGCGCAGCCTGATTCGGCTTTCTGCATGTGCTGCGTTCAAATCATCAACTTTTACAACTTTCGGGACCGACTCGGGACCGAATAGCGTCTTGGCTGCAACTTATTTACGTACGATGTACCTAACGAATAGTATTTACTCCAGTTTTGAACCTATGCATACTAAGTAGTCGTATTTGCCAGTCACGCAGATCATAATCTCTGTCAACGGCCATAGGATGGACAAGGTCTTGCTAAGTAAGCTTCACTTATGCTCCCCTTAGCCCCGGACGCAGGTGAGCTTAAAACAGCTAAACATGCAATGAACCGGTACTTCATATTAATGGTGAATGATCAATCAAGTTAGGGCTTACAAAACATATCAAACAACAGTCATAGCTCCGCTTGATACTAAGGATTCTTCCGGGATAAGGCCTAATGTCGAGATGGACACCACATTATTGAAGAACCACGTTATATTGGGATTACGTACCCGTGCTTGGACATGGTCGTGCCAGGTTCATGGTGCCCCGCATTCACACTGGTATGCAGAGAGGTAGTGGCCAGGTTTATCAGATTGAGGGGACATTCTATGCCGAGTTGTTTATTGTTAGCACGTGTTACTGGTAAATCTTAGGCTTGTAAAGGAGTTAATTAGCGGAAACCGTTCACAACTTCAAAGTGATCTCATGTCACCTGTCAATTGTCAACTGTAATGCCACCACACTCTGATGGCATGCTCAGTAATACGATCTTCCTCATCAAGGAGGAGAGAAGAGGTTGATCAGCATTGAATATTTTCAGAATAGTTCAATGCAACAAAGAACGCGTACTTGCGCCGCCAAGAAGTACACAACTCCGAAATTTTGACAGCTAGAAACCAGGGCTACCATCATATGGCAAGTGCTAGCGTATTGGAGTCTTGTAATTCCTAGTACCAAGATTATTAAACTCCTCTAGGCTGAAGATTCTTCCGAGCAATCTAGGCATTCGCCTGCATGTAGAGAGCAGAATTGGTCCCGGTGCATGCCATCATGACGTTTTCCATCAATCGCCGTGAAAGCTACCACAGCAGGAATTGACCGTCGTGAAAGCAAGTATATATATCGACTGCTCCAATACCATCAACGACTCATCAGTTAAACATCAGTCTAGCAGACAATACTTTCACCATGTTTGCTGCCACCGTTCTCTCCCTCCTCTCGGTCCCATTGGCCGCAGCCCTTGCACCAGGCCTCACACTTGAGTACTCGGTTGAATTACCTACACAAGGTATCTTCATCTCCGCTGATGGACGCAAGTTTCTTTCCCAGCGCTATTCTACCACTTTACCACCGATTACTGTAGAGCTCCTAGCCGACAACACCACAGTATTGTATCCTGATGCTTATTGGAACTCCTACAACGCAAGCGACTCGAGCTCTGACCCAAGCCTTCAATTTGTCAGTATCGACGGTGCCAGAATCGGACCTGATGGTCGTTACTGGTTGGTTGATGGTGGTTCAAGCGGTGTCAACGGATCTACTAAGCTGGTAGGATGCAACCTTACCACCAATGAAGCAGACAAAATCTACTATCTCGATAGCATCATTGCTTCCAACAGCGGTATCGACGACGTGCGCTTCAGTGCCAGTGGGGAAGTTGCCTACCTAAGCGACACTGCCGGAGCTCTCGTCGTCTTGAACATGACAACCGGAGATGGAGTTCGTGTTCTTGTTGACGACCCATCTGCTGTTGCATGGTTCCCTATGATGTACAACCATACACTTGTTCCTGGCTACGGTGCCGCAGGTAGCACACTCGCTGTTGGTTTGGATCAAATTGAGGTTTCCCCCGATGGAGTCTACCTCTACTACCAACCATGCAATGGGGGACTTTACCGCATCGAGACCGCCTACGTCGATGCTGCATTGACCAATAGCACGCTCGCTGCATCTCTCGCCGACTACGCCACTGCCTTTGCTTTAACACCCAGTACCGGTGGAACCACCATCGACGGCGATGGAAACGTCTACGTTTCCGATACCAACTTGCTTGCCATCTGGAAAGTCACTCCTGAGGGATATGCATCTATTCTTTTTCAAGACGATGCTCTGCTCTGGACTGATCTTATGTGGGTTACATCCGACAAAAAGTTGTGGCTCCCAGCTTCTCAAATGAGACCTGGTGGAAATGGATTGATGGCTGAGGGCCCCAATAACATTTTCTCATACCCTATTGACGCTGGTCCATCCCCAATCGATCACGCCTAAGTTTTAGAACCCGATGGACTGCTGGCTAGAAGTATCAAGCTATTCTGAGCATCAAAAGCCTGTACATTTAGTTAATTTCTCCGGAGATTCAGGATTCCCGAAATTGGACACAAGCTGTTAGTAGGATAATTGTAAATAGCTGAAGATCATTTCTTCAAACCTAATGAGAGAAGTTCTCGGTACTCTAGAGACTTGATTGTTTGTTTTATCCTTTATCTGTTTAAATTATCTCGTTGCCATTAAAAACATGGTTTAGTAATCCAGACTAGACTTGATTTGAAATGTTTCAATATTTGAAAAGTTATGAATATTTAATTCTGATCTGATATTCGGCGTAGATTCAAGGTTTAAAATGGACTGAATGAAGCACGATTATTGTTGATCTAGCCAGTACTTCTGTGTTCATGTACAGGCTTTTTATGTTATCTTTCAAATATGATAGTATCTTCAAAAAGTCAGAAGATACCATGCGCGTTGAAAAGCCCTCTTCATCTGCAGCATCAATTCCCACCACCGATCTCCGAATTGCAAGAACTCCTGCATACGCTCCTCAGCCGGCATTTTTACGCATAGAAATCCTCGTCCCAGTGCTAGTTGCACACGCGGAGTCATTATAATTGTAAATCTCACCAAGTTTTTCATTCGCTGCCTGCTCAAAAGAAATTGCGTCCATCCGTTGCTGTTGGAGGAATTACCTACTTTCTGACAGTTGTATTATCTATAATGATATATTCCAGTTATTTAATATCCGACTCTTTTTTGTTTCTAATAGGAGGTGAGCATGCTAGGAATCGATGGTTTGCTACAAGATGCGCCAGAGTCGAAATATAGTGTCATAAGATCTTACATGAATAAACATTCATAATCGCAATCAAACTCAACACCATTTGTCAACCAAGTCAAGTACTTGTGATAGTTCTTTCGAGTTTTGCGGTAGATGTGGGAGTTAAGAGGAAGCTATCTGGGAATAGGAGCCATATGCATGGTGTACTTATTGAAATTCGGAGCTATCTTATCATAAGGGGGTGTGATTGAAATCGTGGAAAATCAAGCCTGAAGAGCGTCATAGTGAGTCATCCAAGGCGAGGAAGCGTAGTAACCTTAAGGGGTTCAATTCAAGATCGCCCTCGCTTAATTCGCCAAGGAGGTCTGGAAATTTTCCACAGGACGTGAAAAGAGAAAAGATATGATAGATGTCTTTTTTAATTCATTAATTGAGATTCTCAATTTGAGAATGCTGATCATGAGTTGTGCAGTAGTATCTGTAGCAGTATCTCCTGGTATCATCTGGGATAGAATATTCTGTAAGATGGTAGTTTTGGAGAAATTTTTTTGAATCATATCTTTAATCAAACAGATCTTCAACTATTGGTGTACAAATTGGTCACAACTACCCTACGGTTGCTAGTGCAATATCGTGTTCAATGGCTTCATACATATCCTGAATTTCTGCAACTTTCCGGGCAACAGCTTTCATAACCTGTTTAACCACGTTCTGGTCCATCTGCTCATTTCCTGTCACTCCATCAGAATATAGATCAAATCAACTTTAAAGTATCTCTCGTCCACATATCTGAAGTCAGCCATGTATCCTCATCCTTGGAACCAAATATCTCGTGTAGAAAAGTCATATCCATGACCAGGCTGAAGTATCCCCCACGGCTACAGATTTTCGCATTCTCCGGATCCTCCTGCAAAACTAAACACTCATCTAGAGGGACCATATACTTTGTTTGTTTGTTCTTGATCCCAATAAACATTAGCTTATATTTCAGAGGCGAGATACACGACGAATCAGTTTTATCCCAGTTATAATCATAAACGTCGATTCGCGCAGCGGGATTGTAAGGTTCATCTTTTATAGGTAACATATACGGCGTGTTTTGAATCCTGTTTTCGTCCTCCTCAGGAAGTAATAGTGAAACCAAAGAACAAGGATCTTCATCCTCATCCCATAGTATGGGACCAAGATTTGTTCCATAGACATAAGTTTGATTTCGATCTGTGGAAAATAGCTTTGCTGTCAGCGCATCCACAATCATATGGGCGTATTTGACAAAACTATAAGGGTTCTCGCCAGAAAGCTCGACGTGATGTGATATGAGGACGGAGTCATAAGGTGTAGGTGTGCATTCAATCAAAGTGCCTAGGCTTACTCGATCATCGGTGACGGCCCAGGACCATGATGGTGCTCTTTATGGTTTTGTATGGGATGCTTTGCGACCTTCTTTGTACCATAGTAAGTTTTCTCAGAAAAATTCACTCCAGACACCGGCTAGGTAATGCCCACCAATTGTTTGATGGATTAGTGCAGCGATGCTAGAAAATGCTGGGAGCTTATCACCACGGTAACTTAGATTTCGACTGCAGTAGTCTTGTATCATGGTTTGATACTCGGAATTAATATCTGATAGTTCAATTTTGGAGATATTGGGAGACTCGTAACTGTATGACTTGGAGTGAATGATTTTTTGCGTCATAGTAGAGTAGTCGAACCCGGAGCCCGTAAATCTAATATTGGATGATGGATTGCCCTCCGCAGATTGATAGCCACGTAAGCATTGCCAATAAATTTGTCTATGGCCATACCACAATGTTCGAGGCGAGAATATCTTTTCTTGCAACGTCCAAGCTCGTGATTGTAGAGGTCCAGAGGAAACCAGACTACGGAGATCTTCTTGCTCCCAGTTAGCACCGACAATTTCCACAACGTCGTCTGGTCCACTGTCTTTCGATAATTTGAGTTTGGGCCTTGTGCCCCGGCGTCGCTGAGTGGTATTGTGAAGAATTCCGTCGGCCGCTTTATGTGATGCTGCTGCTGCGATAGTTAAGACGCAATTTCGATAAACATCTCCCATCTTTTTCGATTTGACTTCCCAATCATACTTGGAGTCTTGAATGATACATAATGAGCCAATCCACAGAAAACTCAATTCCAAGCGCTCGTGTGATCAGAACGGCGTCTCTGAAGTTTGCCGGTAAGCTTGACATTTCGATCTTGCTCTGGAAGGATTGCAGGTTCGATGTTATCAAAATAGTATCGATTTGTCCTCCCCAACAGTGGCTCAGCGTGATATATTTACCCTTCACCGCCATTTGTTAGAATAAGAAATGGATCCGTATCTTTCGCACCAACACTAATGACTTTAGAGGGTAGGCGTTTGTCGTCAAGAGAAGGACATTTCGATTTAGAATGTTCCGAAATACAAGTATTCATCCAACCTCGAGCAATATCAAAATTCGTCTCGGGCGCCAAATTTCCATCAAGAATAAACTGACCTATTTGAGCACCCTCGAAAGATTTGAGCTGATCTATTGCATATCAATAGTTAGTCACAGTACGATGAATCATGTTCAACAGCGTTACATATTGAAGACCAGCAACACCTCTAGGTGTCTGCAAATAATAAATTATTAAAGTTTGATCGTCACATGTATAGTCTCCGTCCGCTCAGACGTCCCAAGGTGTGATATCAACCAATTGAACATCTTCCCATCTTCAAACTTTTCTAGGGAACTTAGATGTGAAGCCGCAATTCCTACTCTCAAATCCATATATCTACCCTCCGCCTCCATAGTTCGGAATTTTTGTTCCCGTGTAAATGCACCATCTCACGCGAATGTTCCGATTTGTTCTTCTTCACACTGTTGCTAAAGAAGTAGGCAAAGCTCACATCCAAATGAGGCTGCTGCAACGAGATCATCGTACTTTTTGTGGTGCTCAAGAGAGAAGTGGAAGCTGGGACCAGATCTGTCATCACTATCGGCTTTGGCTAGCTTAAGTAGGTCGGTAGCATTCAAGCTATCACACAATTTACAGAGCATTTTGGTAGTATGAAGGGAGTCTGGGTAAGCTTTTGTGAAAGATAGTGGGGATGAAGTGTTATGAAGCATGATTAACCTGTTAGTCAATCATGTTCGCAAGATCGATCTGGTGGATACCTCAGCATACTGAGGTCCAATAAGAAATGTCATGGGGGTCTGGGGTAAAGATATCTCCATTCGAGAATATATCTATATCCTCTTCAACTCTTTCAGTCATCCTGACTGCCTTGCGCCGACTCTGATTTTGGGATACTATATTAAGGTGGTGCAATACCAAGAATAGAAAGCAGGACTTTGACGTTTAAGCACTCAAAGTTTATACAATCTCCGATGAGCTATTTTTAATATTCTAAAGGAATATAAATAATCTATACTTTTTTTATATTCCTCTTGTGTTTAAAAGAAAGAGATTTCAAGTTTAAAAGATAAAAATGTAAATATAAATATAACATTTTAAATTATATATATATATGTATTATATATCTTTATTAAATCATTGACAAATATATAAACTTGTATAATAAAAAATAAATTTTTTATTATAATTTTTTATATCTATTATTAATTTTTTAAAATAACAAAAGTAGATTTAAATTCTGTTTTTTATTATATGAATTATAAATCATAATTTTATATTTTTATAAATCTTTATTTTTTAATTAAAGAATAATATCTTATGAAACTTCAGACACTAGAGAGTAATTGTTCTTTCAATCTACTACTTAGATATCTAGTTACTTACACTCGGTAAGTACTCTATATAGACCTCGGTAGTTAGAGTATTCGGGTTTAAGTTTATTATCTCCTAATGCGTGTATAGGATTTCGGGGTAGTATACTCTTGAAGTATCTATCAAAGCCCTTCTTCTCTTAAAACCGATTTGACGTTCGGCTTTTACAAAACTTATCCGCAGAAGTACCTTTAGAGGTAAAGCAGAGTAGTATCGCATAAACTCAAACAACTTCACGGTAAGCTAAACCGTTGAAGAAAAGACTCAATAGCGGGTTAGAATTCAGAATTTCTTCCTTCTAATACTTTTTATAATTGAAGAATAATTTATGATTTCAAACATCTTATAGATTTATTGATATTGGAATTGCAGATAATCTGATATGAAATGGAAAAAGAATCGGAATCTGAAGTCTCCGCATCCGAATTTATAAGCTTATTATAAAGTTGTAGGAATTAGATGTTATCCGGGCCGGATCTACCCCGGGTCTCGGATCAACCCCTCTCTCTACCTTATGCCCCAGTTATGAAACCTCACTCTCTCTACTGTAGATGTAAGATTGGTAATCATCCACAATGAGGCTATTGATGGTTTGATATAGCAGTACTCCTTAGGGACATACTGTGTAGTGTTTGAAGCAGTCAATAACATGATGACTAACCATAGATATGACCTTGATCTGTGATTTATTTCATCCATCCTACTGAATACTTGAATTTGATTCATAAAATCTCAAAGTTTGATCTCAGCATGTTTGAATTGTGTTTGCCGCAACCTCGCACAGATATGTTGGTTTGAGCTTTCTACCTCTTCATCCATGCTCCCTCTCTTTCGCTTATCTCTGCTCAACCTCAACACCCAATCCTCCCTCCCCTCCCCATATGTATGAGCTGGTCGATCGCTCGTACCACTGCGGAGTATTATAACTCACTACCCTATCCGAGAGGGAGATGCTTAGGCCTCGGTGCTCTTCCAAGAGGTGGAGACTCACCATAGATTTCTAATCTTCCCTCTCAACGTATTGATCCTATGCCTCGGTATACCGGTATCCATCCCCCCATCCGTTGACTTAAATCAGTTTGAATTATCTTGTGATTCTACTTCTTATATCCGGCTTCTCTCCTCTTGCTTATCCATCCTTATCTTGTGTCGATGGTCAAACGTCCAATCCATGTAGCATCAACATCAACACATATTCTCACTACATAGATTACCACAACAACAAAAATCACCACAATGGGTTCAGTAGGAAGATCTGGGAATTCCGATTACGACGTCGTGATCATCGGCGCGGGCCTATCGGGAATTAATACTGCATAGTAAGACGACCAGTTGAGCAGTGATCCTTGGCTCATATCAGCAATCCAGATACTTGGGTTCAATTACTTCAAAGATAGATAGCTAACTCCTTTGTAGTCACTTACAAACAGAATTTCCCGATCTAACATATACCATACTTGAGAATCGCGGGGCAATTGGCGGAACGTGGGATTTATTTCGATATCCTGGTATCAGGTCCGACTCCGATCTATATACATTTGGATTATCGTGGTATCCGTGGAAGAGCTCTACGTTAATCGCGGACGGTGAATCAATTCGCACATATTTTCAAGAAGCGGCCGAGAAATTTGGAATTGATAAGAATATCAAGTTCCATCATAATGTTGAGGCCGCAGATTGGTCAACAGAGCAACAACGATGGTCAGTATCAGTCGATGCTGGTGGAAACAAAAGCACCATAAAAGGACGATGGATTGTTTGGGGCACGGGATATTACAACTACAATGAGCCATTGAAGGCCGAAATACCTGGCTTGGACAACTTCAAAGGTCTAAAAGTACATCCTCAATTTTGGCCCCAAGACCTCGATTACACGGACAAGAAAATAGTCGTCGTTGGAAGTGGTGCTACGGCAATTACTTTACTACCAATTCTAGCAGAGAAAGCTGCCAAGGTAACCATGTTACAGCGAAGTCCTTCTTGGATCGTAGGAGTCCAAAAAACCTCTTCGAGCGGAGATGTATTGCGGAAATTTCTTCCAGACTCGGTGGCTAACCAGTTGATGCGATGGAGATTCCTCGTATTACCTTTATTATTCTTCCATTTCTGTCGCTTCTTTCCTGACCTTGCTCGAAGTCTCCTCCACAGAGGAATCAAGAAGGAAATCCCATCCACTATTCCAATCGACCCTAATTTTAGCCCCAAGTACAATCCCTGGGAGCAACGTTTGTGCGCATGTCCCGATGGCGATTTCTTCAAATGTCTTCATTCAGGAAAAGCCGATGTCGTAACCGACACGATCAAAACCGTCAGTTCATCTGGCATCGAGCTCAACTCAGGAAAAACTCTCGACGCCGATATAATCATCACAGCCACAGGATTAAAAATGCAAATGGCCGGTGGCGCCAAAGTAAGCGTTGATGGAGTCCCATATGATTATCCCAAAAAATACGTGTGGAGAGGCGTAATGCTTCAAGATATGCCCAACTCGGTAACGGTCATCGGATACGTAAACGCATCATGGACATTAGGAGCGGATAATACGGCGAGCGTATTAGTACGTCTCATGAAACACATGCGAGAGAGAAATCTCATCACGGCAATACCTAGACTTCCTCGCGAGGAAATGCAATCAGGACCCTTGTTTAATCTGAGTTCGACGTACATGGAGAAGGGGAAGGCAGTTTTACCCATGACGGGTGATAGGGGTATGTGGAAACTTCGACAGAATTATCTAGTTGATTACTGGGTTGCGGAATATGGGAGTGTGACGGATGACTTGGAATTTATGAGTGCGGGTGGTGCGGCGTTTAATAAGGATCAGTAGGTTTGAGTGTGAGTGTCACTGGAATATGAAGATTTTAGAAAAATAGATAGATGGGGAATTCGTTGGTGGTTGTTATAGAGTGAGTGGGTTGGGTTGGGATTGGGGTTGGGTTATTTATCGTACCGGTCGGTATATATAATCTTAGATATTCTTTATATCTCAATTAGATTAAAATAAGATTTATAAGATTTATAAATATAAATGAATATAGAATATAAAGAGAGGATGTTTATATATTTAAACGTTCTTATAATTGAATTATTTATAGTTTGTATATAGTTTACTTTTCATTTATAGATACATTAGATTAAAAAGATTATAATGTAACCTTAATATAATCTTAATTAATAATTAATTAATCTAAGTCTCAGAGTCAATAAATCAATGTTGAATAAATATATAAAGATAGGTATAAATATATTATCATTCATTTATCATCTAAAAGCTAAGCTTATATATCTTCATAAGCTATGTAATCTTTTCATCTTTCATCAGTCATTCACATCATTCATATAAATAATCCCTCAAAGAGATCCCTTTCTTCCCACCGCCCACATCCTCTAAGCAGCATCCTTCCTTCAGCTCTCAACCTCAACCTCAACATCAATCCACCCCCCATCCATCTAATAACTCAAAACCAACTGCTTCAATTTCTCAAAATCCGGAGTTCCCAACCCAGTAACTGGATCCCATCCCTTGGTCGCGTTCCACGTCGCATAAGGAATAACGGCACCACCTGGAATCTTAGCGCCCGTTTGTCCATTGACACCATTACAGCCTATGCTTCCTCCGCCGGTGATATCGTTAAGAGCGCTTGTGCCGAGGAGATAGAGGAGAGGGTTGACGAAACCGAGGGCGGATTTACCTGCTTTGAAGCGGGCGTCGTTGAGGAGACCGAGGATGGCTGCTACGACAGGGGCGGCGGCGGATGTACCACCTGAGGGAGAGAGTTTGCCGGAGTAGACGACTTGGTAACTATGGGGTTTGTGTTAGAAGATGGGAAGGGATTATTGGTAATGATGGTGACTTACTCAGGAGTTAAACTGTGAGCGGAAATATCTGGGAATCCTCTTCCGGAGAAATTGGTATAGCTCTCATAGTATTTCTTTGTGGATGGAGTGATATGTTCGGTCAAGTATCCAGCTACAGCAGCGGTTTGGTACCAGGCGGTTGGGAAGTAGTTTGAGAATCCTCCTGAACCATCAACCCAAGCGACTTCGGGAGAAACTGATTGGGTACCTCCAACAGATGTAATGTATGGACATGTACCAGGGAATTGAGGTTGGAAGTATGGTGTGTCTTTTCCATCGTTGGCAACGCATCCTGCTCCTACACCGGTATCCCCTGATGATTCGAGAACGGAGATACCTCGAAGACCCATGATACCGATTAAGTTGCAGACTCGAACGGCATAGGCATATGGAACTGTCTGAATATTGGGTTAGCAATGAACACCATGTTGAAACTGGAGAATGAAAAGAATCAAGGTAACATACATCTTCATCATCACCATAGGAGTTTGAGATAACTTGTGGTAAATCCGAGTTTGGTCGACTCAACAAGTACTCATAATATGGCAAATATGGCTCATTGGAGTTATCCGCCGCAGTTGGCTCATCAATATTAGGAACGAATGGTGGTGAACCACCAGTGATGAATTCCTGAACAGGTAAAGGATGAGCAACACCAATGATGTTTTGAACATCGAGGTTAGCCTCTCCGTTTTGAGCAGTAGCTGGATTCTGATCATTGGTAGCTCCATTGATGAGAGTAACTGAAAAGTTTTGTGATGGGATACCAAAGTAACTCTCGTATTGGAAAAGATCAGCATAGAGAGCTGATTGATTAAGGAAACTACCGAATCCGATTCTGCTACCGGAAGTAGCTGAAGGGGCATAGTTTCCAACATTGTACAATTCCTTGATACATTTAGGAGTGATGGATGTTGAGCAAGAAGCATCAACTGTTACTTTAGTAGCTGAGGTATTCTTTTTTGTAACCTTAGTTGGAGCATTTGCCACGGTCTTTCCGAAATAGGTTGTTGGAGAGATGAGGTCGATATGTTCAGCAAGATGGTTCGGAACCGAGTATTGAGTAGTTCTGACTTTCGTTACACCATTATTTGTGTAGGTCTGGAAAGTTGCATTGAGGATCGAGTTGGCCTTCTCAATGGTTGCCGCAAAAGTAACAGTCGATCCATCGCTCACAACGTTATAGGCACCAGCACTCGTTAGCCATGAAGTAACAGCATTACTTGCATCGGCAGAAGGAGCAAACAAAGCATTAGCCTCATCAGCATCGAGATGATTTCCATAATCCGCATTTCCGGGGGTTGAAACAGCAAGAAGTTTGGCTTCTAATTGATCGATATTTTGCATTGCAAGACCAACGGCCAGAGTGATAGCTGTACTTGAATCTGTTTCTGCAACAGTCCATCCGCTAGGAACTGCGGCCAACTTTTCCATAACGGCACCATATGCTGGGAGAGCTTGAGAAAGCAATCCCGCACAAATGGCGGTCTTGGGGTACATCATGATTGAAGAAGGGTTGATGAGATCAATTGGCGGTCAAACAATTGAATCTTTCAATGATGAAGAGTAGAAGAGGGATGAGGGAAAGAATGGAGGAGGAAAGATGACTAGAGGAAGAGGTAGCACAACAAACATCATGAGGGAATCCATCTCTTTATCAACCTTTCCCGACTTTTCCCAACCTCTGTGTATATTAAAATATTGCCATCATCACCTCGGATCACCTAGCACCTATTTCCCCTTGTACCTGAGCACAATCCATCATGTAAGATCTTACCTCCATCTGCACAAACCGGGTATTTGCATCTGAGCACCTCATGTGTGCGAATAATCTCTCACCAAAATCTTGACATTCCCCGCAAATGGAGATCAAATCCAGCCGATGTGACACAGCAAAGAGAATCACTCGAGCTATCGTCAACGTTAGTCAAGGGTAGCTTTAGAGCTTTACAACACATATGGCAGGTGCATAAGCCAAGAATGATGAAAAGCTTGATCAACGGTATACAATCGATTAAACACCTTCCAATTGGGTATTAGATCCAATATGGCTTACCTGCAAAGCGGATAAGCTAGACGAAAGCTACGCGGAAACTCCGGTGCTACAAAAGCGATGCGGTTTAGACGGTAGGGGTGTAGATTGAAGAATAGAACAGACAGGGTAGAAATACCCTGTTCTGCACTAGATCTAAACTATACTAGCGTACATGTGACCTGACAAATTTACTCCCGTTACAGTATTGAGTTACCTGATGAAGAAGTTGATAGGTTGATGCGTGGTTTTATCTGCAGGTTGGCGGAGTTTAAGCTTTTGGTGAACCTTTGATGAATAATAAATAACAGCAGAATGAATGAAAAGGATTAATTTTTTGGTACCTGAAATGAGATAGATACAAGTTATTAATTATTTATATAAAATTCACAAATGTACTCTATGCCCAACCTTAGAGAGTAAACTACAAAATTCCGAAAAACAGTTTAACCTTTAACCTTTAACCTTTAACTTTATCATAATTCTCACCCACAACACAATATTACAAACTCACTGATGAATAAACTTCGTATCTCGAAAAACGCAGATCATCAATCAGGTCCTATCTTTTTATCTTATCCACGGTATTTATCAGTACCTATCTATACAGTCAGTGTATATTATCGCAGGGTCCATCCTGTCAGCATTCTAGATCTTTGGAATACTATTTACCTAAGAAGACTTTTCTACGGTGTATTAAGATTAATGATCACTTACTATACCGGAGCGGTATAATGATATTCTTAATTAATGGAGGATCTTACTCGAGTGATATATTGAGAGATGTGTTAAATGTATAAGAGTATAAGAGTATATATATATATATATAGACTTAATCGTATTGTAGTATACTAGGAATTAATCTAATATATAATTAATTATAATACTTATATACTTATACATTTATATAGAACACAAGGGATAAAACTCAGGATATAGAATACAAGGATATAAGACACAAAACATAGGACACAGGACACAGGACACAAACAGGAACAGCATAATAGCGGTAGCTAGAGAGATCAAATTAAAAAAAAAAATCATATAAAATTAAACAAAAAACTTCATCTAGTATCTAGTATCTAACTACAATCTTCTTTCTACTCCTTCCCCTATGCTTTTATTTCTCTCCTCAGCACTCTCCATCACTATTCATCAATTTATCTCTCTCTACAATCCACCACTAATACAAAAACGACCTATCACATCCTAGCATCAGCATTGTAGATGTAGATTTGTGACTTGAGGTTTGGGTATAGACCGTATGGAGTGTATGGACCGTATGGTTGGTGTAAGATGGATGAGTGTGGTTGCTGTAAGATGGATGAGCGAGGTTAGAGGGCTTGGGGACGGGGTTTGGGAGTTGGATTGCGGTGGTGAGTGCGATGAGTGTTGAGATGAGGATCGTGGATTTCATCTTGATGGGTTTTGGTTGGTTGGTTGGTTGCTTGTTTGGTCACTACTTTTTTTTTTTCAAAGATGTTTGTTTTAAAAAAAGTAGTTTTGCGGTTGCGATAGACTCGGGGAATGGAAGAATTTGGGGAAGGAGGTGAAGTTTTTATGGATGATTTTGTATGTGTTGTTCTGTAACTCGAGATTTGGATAATAAGTCTTGAGATATTTGTTTTCTTTGTTGTGAGTGATAGTCTGATTGCTAGTTCTTTCTTCTCGGGGCTTGTTGTATAACAAGGACTTTGTAACCTTAACTTCTGTTTGTTGGTTTGATGGAGAGTGATTGTTCCTGAGACTTCTCGGACAATCACTGTAGTTTTTCAATGAAAATGACCTTGGCTGTATCACATACTGCTATCACCAGGTCCCTTCTGGAAGACGGTCGTTGAGTGTCCTACCATCTTTTCTTCACACTAATACAATATTTATGATATTGGTAAAACTTCATACGATGGAAGCGACACACAGTAGTTGTTTTGGAAAGACAAAGGTGGGGATCCTCGCAGAAAGCACAGGACAAAGAAACAGAGAGATTTGGAATACAAGCCGCACGAGACCAGGCAATCGAGTCAATCGAGTCAACACAAGTAAATTCCAAATCAACATCCGAACCTAAAGTTGGCAGAGACCCAAAGGCGAATCGAATGAAAACCTGTCTAATCGGCAAGTTTATAGTTTCACAGCCACGTTGGTTCCTTGGCTAAGGGACTGCTTCATAGCTTTAAAGTTCGATAGCTACCGTGTACTAGACTAGAATCATCGTAGAGTCTGCGGGACCGGGAGCTGGAAGGGACAAAAGTGGTAAGGAATTTGGTAGATGGTGTTCTTGGAGGCATTCCCGTGTTGATTGTTTGATTATTTGGTAAAGTAGAGGGGAAGTGGCGTTGAAAGTTGGCGGATGCTCTGGATTTGTTTTATTTGTCTATCTTAGGGTCGAAGTAGAGCTTGTGTTGAATCTTGTTTGATGTGATGTGTTGTGATGTGTTGTGATTGATATGTTGTGATTATGTGATGGTATTTATGTGATGGTATTTATGTGATGGTATTGTACTTCCACGTACCTATATGGCTGTGGTAATGAACCCATTGTCATGTCAAGGTCGTCCTCTGGTGGAGCATTATTGATATAAGCATCTCGGGATCCTGCAGTACACATTGAAGATCTAATATATATCCATGATGAAGATCAAGCAGTTGAATCCATAAGAAGAAATGTCACGATCCACGGTTTCAAGAAGATGGCATTGTGAATTGATAAAACGTGGTAGAGATGCACGCACAGTAAAACATCAAAAGGGTCCAAGGTGATCTGTTGACGCTTTCGGGTTTATCCAATTGAAGAGATTTGATTGGTTTATTTTGTCATTTTGGTCATATTTTCCTTTTCCTCATTCTTCGCTGGGTTTGGAAATCACGCTGTTTTACCGAATGAGGAGGAACTGACGTCATTTCCTTGTTTCAATCTTTTTTACTAGGTAGTAAGGACTGACAAGGGCGGGCACTCTCAGTAACTTCCCACTGCTCTGAACCAGGATTTACAAATGATCGTCACGATCTAAAAGTGCCTTCGTCCCCACTTAACTCTCCAGATCATCATCAAGAAAAGCAATAGCCATCAAGCCATCTCTCCACCATCCCATCTCCCGAAGCTTCCTTCTCAATTCAATTATAATCACTTGTTAAACTATCTATCCTATTAATCTATCAATCGTCATCAGCAAATCAATCAATCCTTTTTTCCTCATACTTTACATCTAGTCAATTTCCATTCAACAGAGATCTCTTTACTTGCTGACTCTCATCTCATCGCAACAAAGACTCTTGAACTAACGTTCAAGCCCAACCATCTTCACAATGCATCGCACATACTCTATGAGACAATCGCGGGCTCCAACTGTAAGTTTTCCACTGTAGCTCGAGGCTTGATGGCAGACGGAATTTTGCCGCAGCATGAAAATGAGCATCTCACTGACGACTCTTCTTTTTGCTCCTTCATAGGCCTCGCAACTTCAGAATCCTCCTCCGCCACCTTCGAGCACGAAATCTTCTCACAAGATCTTCAAAGGCGGTCTCGGTCAGTACATTTCTATGACGTTTACTATAATTTTTACATGATGGATGTGGGGTAAGCCCGAGTTCATGTGAACGGGCGATGGGGATGCGCAAAGGGAAGGCGGGGCACCAGTTTTCCCACAAGCTCAATCTGGATATTTTTTGGTTCTACCGAATCTTTTGGCTATATGCGAGATAGTTGCTTGTGTTGGGTGTCTGGTATCATGATACCTATTGCTCGCCTGAAATGTTGCATGATGTCTTGCTGCAAGACTCAAAACAAACTATCTCCTGTTCTTGGAGGATTGAAGAGGATGATTTGCTAACAATCATTTATTTAGGCCATGCTATGCGACTTAAGACACATTCTGCGCTCAACACCAGAGGCCCAGAGCTTTCAAAAAAGCTTGGTCAACTCGTAAAGATGGAGAAGAATGTTATGCGCAGCATGGAACTTGTCGGAAGAGAGAGAATGGAGGTAGCAGTAAGTAAATTCTTTAACAAATATAACACAAATCTATAATCTAACATCATATAGCAACAACTTTCCATCTGGGGAGAAGGATGCGACGAAGATGTTTCAGATGTTACTGACAAGCTTGGTGTATTACTCTACGAGATTGGTGAACTAGAGGACCAATACGTTGATCGTTATGACCAATACCGTGTTACCATCAAGAGCATCAGAAACATTGAGGCTTCCGTTCAACCTAGCAGAGATCGCAAACAAAAGATTACTGACCAAATTGCTCAACTTAAATACAAGGAGCCAGAATCTCCAAGGATCGTCGTGCTTGAGCAAGAACTTGTTCGTGCTGAGGCCGAATCCTTGGTTGCTGAAGCTCAACTTTCCAACATTACTCGTGAGAAGCTCAAGGCTGCCTACACCTACCAATTTGATGCTCTGCGTGAGCATTGCGAAAAGGTCGCTATAATTGCTGGTTACGGAAAGCATCTTTTGGAACTTGTTGATGACACTCCTGTCACTCCAGGTGAAACTCGTCAAGCATATGATGGGTATGAGGCTAGCAAGGCCATCATTCAAGATTGTGAAGATTCTCTCACCAATTGGGTTAACTCTAATGCTGCGGTCTCTGCCAATCTCTCCACCCGAGCTCGCACTTTGTCTCAACGCAGACGCAACAACATTCAACGTAACGCTCAAGGCCATGACCTCACTGGTCAAGATCAACCCTTGAACGATAACGAGTCCGGTCTCTGGGTTCCAGCTGCCGCTCACAAGGGTGGAGACGAATACGAAGATGAGGAAGAGGAGGAAGAAGTTGCTCACTCTCATCAAGGTAGCATCACCAATGGCGAACAAAGAGGTCGTCAAGAAGAACTCGCATAATGGTTGAAATCCAATTTTAATATCAGAAAAGATTGAAAAAAATATTAATCAGCTAGTGAAGGTTTGAAGGGATGGTAGGGATCCAACAAGCGTCAATGTAGGAAACAGTTGAACTGAATTGGACTGATGGGCTTCTGAGCATATTCCCACGATCTTTTTTTTCCTTCGCATCGCAAAACTAGGTATGCTTATGGCTGTTCGGATGGATCCATGTTGTAGTTTTTTTCTTCTTACCCTATTAAATTATGATAATGTTGGAATGTTATGTGGTGGTAATTGATCATATATGATACATGAGGATATGAAATGGGAGGGGGGCAATGGTAAAAGGGGTTTTGAAGGTTTGAGGGGGAAGTTGGAAGAGAAAGGGGAACACTTTTTTGGGGTCCTTACCTAGTTTTTGTATTTGTAGTTTTTAATGAATGTTCTTTTTTATTTTTATTTTTGATTCATGTTTGTGTGATTTGTCCTCTGTGTTTTGTATAGTCTTTCTGGAGGTATCTGTTTAAATGCATTAAACATAAGGATGAATAAATATGGAATACTCCGTATCATCTCCACCTGGATAATTAAAAGTAGCCTTTCAACACTTCCTGCGGGCCATTCCTTGAATCCCAAGTCTTTGGATAATGGAGATTTAAAATTCAGGATTATGAGCATTGTTTTCATTTCACCTCTTGATAACTGACTGCACAATACTCATCCCTCTTTTATTGATCTTCAATGTATCCAGGATCTTTGGGCAGGTATTTTAATCCTACCTTCACTCAGAGTTTCTTTCCCATATTCTTTCCTAGCCTCGCTTCCATATGCTTGTTCATATCCACTACCGTCTCCTTCCTCTCCGCTTTTCCTTATTCTAATGTCGCTTTTTTATCAATCATATAGCGATCAGGTGGCAAATATTCTGGTTATGTTGTGCTTGATTTGTAGGTGGTTTGTAGTCGTGATGGTTGGATGTGTTTGTTTATATGATCTGATGGTTTTGTATGGCTTGATTGATACTGGATGGGATGGGGTGAAATCATCCTTGCGCTTGATCTTGTTTATTGATTCATAGATTCATATATCCGTTCATGGATGCTACTCTTAAAATGCCTCTTCTCAAATCGAAATTTCCTTTTCTTTTCCTTTGATCAATAAGTCTTGCGCTAGGGCATTAACCTTAGCTAATGAATCTGAAGTGGTGGTTGCGGTTGTAGTTTTCCGTCCTCGCACTTGACTCTCGAATTCTTCAAGCTCAATCCGTACGATGTGTTTTCCAGGTACAACGACGAGTCCTAGCCAGCGGGGTGTTATGTTTAGGATTGGTGCGGAGGGTGGGTTTTGAGAGGTTGATGTGGAGGGGTTTACGGAAGATGTGGAGGAGGCAGGTTGGGCGGAGGTCGATGAGGGAGGTTGTGAGATTAAGGTTGAAGGAGAAGGTGGAATGCGATATTCGTAGGTTTCCGAGAGGATTATGTTGAGGTCCTATTATGTTGATTGTATTAGGAGAGGTTCGGAAAATACGATGGGAGAATACTATAAAAGGAATAATAGATATGCCATACTGCACAAACTATCCCGCACACTCAAAGAAGTATAGGAAATGGGCAAGCAGGAAAAAGGAATAGGAGTCGAGTTGAGAAGGACAAATGGAATAGGTTAACAAACAGAATCGGTACACTTAAATGACCCCCGAAACATGCGATTGTCGGTTGTATGGATGAGAAGGGTTTTGGATAGGAGACTGTGTAGGTAGGTGCGTGCTTGCTGGTGAGCTGGAGATTCTGGGATTTGGGAGGAGGAGCTGGAGGAAGAGGCGGGGCCCAGTGAGGTCATGATTGTGCGTGAGTTTGTGTGGAGGGAAGATTGAGGATTGAAGATTGGGCATTGGGAATTGGGAATTGAGGATGGGGAAATAAATTGAATGAGGAGGGGTGTTCGGTGATAAGATAAGGGATCACGTGGGTTCGTGGCCGGTATGCGTCACTACGCGGTTTTGGAGTGGGAAGAAGGCAGGGGATGTGAAGTTTGTGAAGTTTGTTGTTTTGATATCTGGATTGAAGAGACGAGAGAACTGATTGGAATTTTGATGAAAATTTCGGAGATGGTATGAGGATCCGACAAGCACAATCCTGTACAGGAATAGCTACGAACTAAGAGTTTCATTCACTTCAGATACGATTGTTACCTGTTTCTCGCCATCGTCTAGTTCTACCGGCAGGGACTTACTGAACCGCGAATCTCAATCATACTACCCAACCCAATCAATCTATCGACAAAATATAAAAACATAACACTTTCATCATGGGTGTCACCGGTCTTTGGACCATCGTCCAACCTTGCGCTCGTCCTACTCCCCTCCCGGCTCTAAATCGCAAACGTCTCGCCGTCGATGCCTCAATTTGGATCTATCAATTCCTCAAAGCCGTGCGTGATAAAGAAGGAAATGCTCTTCGGAATTCACACATCGTAGGATTCTTCAGAAGGATATGCAAATTATTGTTTCATGGAATTAAACCAGTTTTTGTATTTGATGGTGGCGCACCGATATTAAAACGTCAAACGGTTCTGGGTAGGAAAAGAAGGAGAGAAGGAAGGAGAGAAGATGCTGTTAGGACGGCGGGGAGATTGTTGGGAGTACAGATGAAGAGGAGAGCGGAGGAGGAAGATAGTGAAAGAAAGAAGAGGGAAAGAGAAGGGAGAAATAAACCTACGATCGAGAAAGAAGAAGTTGTGCCGGAAGAACAATTGGCGTATGTGGATGAGATAGGAATGTCGGCACAAGAACGACAAACGAGTCGAAAATTCTACAAAAAAGATGCATATCATTTACCCGAACTTACAAATGGGATAGAAGGGATGGGAAGGCCGGAAGATCCGAGGATCATGAGTGCGGAAGAATTGGAAGAATATGCGAGACAATTTCACAATGGGGAAGATGTTAATTTGTATGATTTCAGCAAGATAGATTTTAATGGGGAGTTTTTTATGAGTTTGCCGGCTGTGGATCGGTATAATATCTTGAATGCGGCGAGGTTGAGAAGTAGATTGAGGATGGGGTTGAGTAAGGAACAATTGGAAGAGATGTTTCCAGATCGAATGGCGTTCTCGAGATTTCAGATTGAAAGGGTTAGGGAGAGGAATGAGTTGACTCAGAGATTGATGAATTTGAATGGGATGAATTCTGAGGAGCATATGTTTGGGGTTAATGGAACGAATAGAATTGCGGGGGAGAGAGGGAGGGAATATGTTTTGGTTAAGAATGATGGGGTTGAAGGTGGTTGGGCACTAGGCGTGGTTTCATTGGAGAAGGGGGTGGGTGATAGGAATAAACCCATCGATGTAGATGATTATGATCAGAGGAAAAATAAGGTTAATTTGGTATCGGAATCTGAGGAGGATGATTTTGAGGATGTTCCTGTTGAGGGCTTGAACCGATTACCGAAAGCCAGAGATAATGAGCGGAACTTGACTTATAGCGAATTTCAAGCAAGAGAGGTTGCCAATAGGAGAAGGGAATACGAAAATTCGAGAAGAGAATCAAATACGCGGCGCGTAAGAATGCCATCTGAAGATCCTGATTCTCTTTTTGTGGATGATACAGGTGGAAAACCGGGACCTAGTCACACGGTAGCTACTTACGATGATGAAGATGAAGATATAAATCGTGCAATCGCCATGTCATTGCAGCAAGACCAGGGCCAAGATGATGAGCTTGATGAGGAAGATCATCTGAATCGAGCTATCGAGTTATCACTGCAGAAAGGACATGGTCAAGAGGAAGAGGAAGATGATCCATTTGAGGATGTTCCCATGCCAGAATATAAGCAAAGAGCAGTAGCAGATACTAGACCTCTCACCAAATCGAGCGGGAAAATGATTGCTCATATGGTCAATAATAGAGCTAATGCTGCTGTACCGAGACGGAAAGAAGATAGCGAGAAGCTGGATAGTGACAGTGATAGCGATATGGATTTCCAGGCGGCATTGAGGAAGGCAAGAACACAGAAAGCGCCGGAAAAATTTCATCAAGTAGCACCAGTTGCTGTAAATAAGAAGAATCCTTTCGATGGCCCGTTGCCGTTTGAGAGTCTTCAGTTTAAATCTTCTCTTTTCGGCAAGAAAAAACAATCAGAAAAGTTGGCTGAAGACCCTCAAGAAGAGGATGAAGAGGTGCTTGCTGGCGGTTTCGAAAAGGATGATGAGGAAGAAAAAGCAAAACCTTTACCTCCTTGGCTAGTTGGTAATGATGATATCAGATCACAGGTTCAACAGCAACGCAAGAAAGATCAAGAATTAAATGCTAAGGATCGCGAAAGGGCAGAGCAGGATGAGAGGATCTTTCAACGTGATCATGGTGTCATTCATCTGGATTCTGATGATGAGGCTAATGATAGTGATGTGGAAATATTGGATAAAGCTCCTACGCTTGAAGTGGCAAAAGAGAGTGTGGATGATTTAGCGGATGTTGTTAGTGCCGAATTACCAAAATCTGATACTGCTCAGGATAGACAGCTACTGGTCGAACCTCGCGCCAAAAATACAGTTGATTTGCTACGGGATTCTGATGAGCCGGTTGAATGGTCTGAAAGCGATTATGGGGATTTTGTCCCTGAGTCTAAAAAAGCTTTAGATGCAGGTAACGCTGCGTCAGTGAGCATAAAAGGGACTTCTTTGAAATCAAGATCACCATCTCCCGTCTTCGAAGACGTCGATCTCCCGGATGTTCAAGCAACTGAACCTCCTCAACCCTCAAATTCTACAAGAAAAAGCCCATCACCAGTATTTGAAGATGTTGATATGGAGAATCCTACAACTATCATACTGTCTGGACCAGCAGAACCTCCCCGACCACCCCTTGACGATGCATACGATCGTCAAGAAGCCGAAGCAATTCCAGACGAATTCGATTTCAGTGACCCAGAAGAGGAAGAACTTATGGCCCAACTTGCGATTGAAGCAGAAGAGCATGCTAGATTCGCCAGTACCCTGAACAATAAATCTGAGAAAGAAAACCATGATTCGTATGAAAAAGAACTCAAAGCTTTACGAAGTCAACAAAAGAAAGATCGTAGAGATGCGGATGAAGTATCGCATATCATGATCACGGAATGTCAAGCCCTACTTCGTTTATTTGGTATTCCCTACATTACTGCACCAATGGAAGCAGAAGCTCAATGTGCCGAACTGGTACACCTTAGTCTTGTAGACGGTATAGTTACAGATGATTCGGATATCTTCCTTTTCGGCGGTACACGCGTTTATAAGAATTTATTCAATAGCAATAAACTCGTTGAATGCTATCTCTTATCCGATCTTGAAAAAGAACTTTCTCTCTCTAGAAATCAACTTATCTCAATTGCACATTTGCTAGGTTCAGATTACACAGAAGGTATACCAGGCATCGGCCCCGTCACCGCCGTAGAAATTCTTTCCGAATTCCCCTCCCAAGCCGGTCTCCAAGAATTCAAAGAGTGGTGGTCCACCGTTCAACACCCTCTCACTACTCCTCCACTCGCAAGCGAACCAACACTCTTCCGTAAAAAATTCCGTCGCTCACAAGCTACCAAACTCTTCCTACCTCCAGGCTTCCCCAGCGCAGCAGTTACAGAAGCATATCTAAAACCAGATGTTGATAGCACAACTGACGCTTTCCAATGGGGAGTCCCAGATCTAGGACAGTTGAGAGAGTTTCTAATGAGTACAGTTGGTTGGAGTCAAGAGAGAGTAGATGAGATACTAGTACCGGTTATTAGGGATATGAATAGGCGGGAGTTGGAGGGGACTCAAAGTAATATTACGAGGTTTTTTGAGGGGAGTGTTGGGGTGGGAGGTTTGGGCGCTGGTAGTGGTAGTGGTGCGGGTGGAGAAAGGGAAAAGGGTGGAAGTAAGAGGATGAGAGAAGCGGTGGGGAAATTGAAGGCGAAGAAAAAAGGAAATGCGTTGAAGGATCGAGGGACTTTTGCTGACGATGCAAGAGAGTGGGCGAAGAGGAATGAATTGAGTGTTGGGGCGCAGGAGAGGAAGAAAGCAGAGAGTGCCAGTGGAAAAGGAAATGGGAAGGGAAAGGGAAAGAGGAAGAAGAGGAGTGTGCAGGAGATGGATGGAGTTGATACTGGGGATGAGGATGAATATGCAGACGCAGATCAAGACGAAGATGCAGATATTGAAACAGAAGAGAATGAACCAGACGATGAAGGTGATGAAGAGGCTACTATAACTATACCAAAGCCATCCTGCTCCCGCTCTACCTCTGGAAAAGCTAAAGGTGGGGGGAAAAGTACTAATAAAGCCCACAAACAAGGCGCTAAACGGAAAAAGATTTAAGATCTCAGAATTATCTATCTTATGTACATATGACTTATACAAATGCCTAAATGAATTACCATAGTTCTTTGAAAATCCGAACGTAACTAATACTATCGATATCTCGATATCTCGACATCTTGATCATAGACTATAGGATTGTAAGAAATAAAATATTTCCTTAATCTAAGATTACAATCTGCCCACTATCGTGAAGGGGAGGAAGAGTAAAAAATAGATTTGTAAATAAAAAGCCTTCTCGGAACCCGGGAACGAATATAAAATTAAGATATAAGATCTTACCTGATAATTTATAATTTCCATATAATCTTATACTATAAGCTTAAGTCTCAGCTCAGGAAACAAAAAGGATGAATGGATGTATTTATATATAGAGATAATCTTATTTTTAAATCCTTGGTTATTAACCTACTTGATGAGTAGGAATCTTAAGTATCTAGGTATTTATTTGCAGACAATGACTAGAAGAAATGAAATGAATAATTCTAGATATGAATTTAGAAATTATGAGAAGAGAATTATTCAAGTTCTTTTTTTTATGGTTTTGCGATCACTAGATTCCTCTTTCAACATTTTACTCAATATTCAACAATCATCAACAATCATCATCAATCATCATCATCTTCATCATCATCAAAAGCACCATCTACCACTCCCTTGTTGAAGCACTAGGCGGTAAATCCTGCTCCCTCGTCCCCCAAGAACTTTCATTCCTCCCCAAAACCAACTCCAAGACTCCGCCTTCCAGCCAAAAATCATGTGTCACCCAATTCTTAGTCCAAGTCTCCCCATTCAATGTCGCACTCTGTATATAAATATTTGTATATGTAGCATCAAAGCCTATATTTCTTACTGTTGCCACCTTTCCAGTCTGTCCATTGCGGATGCTGATTTCACGGAAATAGGGGGGTGTGATTAAATAGACGTTTTGGCCTGAGATGGGCCATAATCCTAGCATGGAAAGAGTGGTGAATGAACCCATGGCGCCTGAATCGTCATTCCCTGCTAATCCGGCTACGGTGTCGTTGAATTGGGAGGGGATGTAGAAGTGGGAGAAATGTGCGGAGAGGCCAGGGCGTCCGGCGTAGTGGAATTGGAAGACGGGGAGGAAGGCTTGTTCGTCGCCGATGTAGAGAAGTCCGGATGTGTGGAGATAGCTGAGACGAGATACGAAGGTTGAGGGGCCACCGAGGGTGGTTACCAGGGTGGCCATGTCTTGGGGTACGAAGAAAGTGTACATCCAGGAACTTCCTTCGTATGTTTCGTGGCCAGTGGGGCTGAGATAACAGGATGTGAAGTTGTAGAGGGGGGAACAGAGAGAAGGGTCCTGGTAGCCGAATGTACCATTTAAGTAGCGGGGCTGTAAAAAGCCGGTGAATCCGCTGTCGACAATGGAATTTGGAGCGTCTATTGTTCCGTTGACATAGGATGTTTGATCGGCTTTGTACATATTTTTCCAATTTTCGGATCGTCCGATGTACTTTTCTACGTCTCCAGTTTTGCCAAGTCCATGGGCCATCAAGGCGATACAGAAATCGTTGTAGGCGTATTCTACGGTTCTGGAGATGGATCGTGTCATAGGTCCCACTCCATAAGGGTCAAAGTCGTCCGTTGGAATGTAACCGAGAGTTTTCCAGGAGGTTAGACCGCCTCGACCTTCGATGGACCAATCTGCTGGTTCATCTATGTGCTGTTAATGATATGATATGGAAATTCTTATCGGCCTGACGTACCTTCAGCGTCAGATACTACTGCTTCATAAGCTGTTGCCCAATCCACATCTTGTGTGATATTCTTCAGATAAGAATCTGCTAGAACAATATCTGCATTCGAACCCCCTTGGGTGTATCCTTTACATAGCGACATTCGGCAATCCGGAAGCTTACCTAGAAAGATGTTATATTAGAGACAATTCTTTCTCCGGAGTGAACTTTGAAGCATACCTTCATGACGATAAATATCAATCAAACTCCTCACCATCTGCGTCTGACTATAAGGATCCAGCAAAGTCAACAACGGATGAATACTCCTAAACGAATCCCAGATACAATAATAAGAATCATAATAAGGTTCATCACTATCCCACAATGGGTTCTCCCCAGTATAATCTTGAGGTGAAATCATAGCCCTATAAGCTCCAGACCAAAAGACCGTCTGAAGTTCATCACTTACACCCGTAGCATCAATACTAATAACAGAAAGTTTTTCTCTCCAGGCATCTTCTGCAGCAATTAAAACCTTCTCAAAGTCGAAATCTGGGATCTCGGTTTCGGCGTTTTGGCATGCTTTTGAGATGCTGATGAATGAAACGCCTACTCGTGCGAGGATTTGGTTGTTGGCAGGTGCTTTAAATTGTGCCCAAGCTCCGGCTGGGAGGGGAGGTGAGTTTACACCATCAGGAGTGACACTTAAATTTTTGGGTTGGCTCCCGGCACGGTTATTCTTGAAGACTCCCGTGTCTCGAATTTCTGCACCTTTGAAATCGGCACAGAAATGTAAGTCATAACTTCCAATCCCAAACGAAGGATTAAAAGTTCCGGTTCCGGAGAGTCGCCCTGTATCCGGATCGACTTGAACCGAACCATTTGAACGAGAATCTGGTAAGTCGGTTAAATCTACTAGAATAAGAGGACTGTATGGTAAGGAGGTCTGCTGGGTAGAATTTGAATAGCTATATGTTGAGTTTGAGGGGAATGTGAACCGATATAGCGCAGTATGATTTGTGACTGTTGCTTCTGTATGAATAGAAGTGTTCAGAGATACCGCAAAGTATCCCGGGTGAGCCTCGGCAGTCCCATTGATTCGCCTCGATGCTCGATCAGTTTTGGTAAAGAAACAATTATTCACAATATCCCCAGGGCATCCAGTTTGTGGAAATAATGGGAAATTTCCAAGTGATGGTGACTGTGAGATAGATCAGTCAAGAAATTTTCATATGAATGCTGTTACTCACACCTCCCGTACCAGAATCATGCATATGAGAAAACCCCGTGATGTCAGAATTATCTGAAGCAAAACCTCCTTGCTTTTCATCCGGATTGTTTATATCTGCAACTGCTTTTGCCATTCCTTTGGAACTAATGAGCTCAATTCATGAAGGTCTTCGGAGGCAAAAGAGCTTACCAAAGGGTAAAGTGGCCCCAGGAAACACATGACCTGCAGTCACATCAATATATATCTGCATTCAACAGTTTACAAGAATCAAGCCTACCTCCGTTATCAGTCCCAATCAATGGGTTGACATATTTGAACACATCAAAGTCCCTTTCTATTTGACTTCCAGCACCTCTATCAACCAAGATCGCCAAACCCACGAGCAAAGCCCGCCATTGTGATAAAAACCCCATGATTGACTTCAAAATATAAGAAAGCAAAGAACGAGCAGCTCAATTCCTCAGAAAAGATACGAATTCCCAGAATCCTGGGGTAAACCAACATCTTTAACATTTCCCAACTGATTCATACGAACAACCAGTATCCACTTATTTCTCCACGATACCATACGACGTTACACTACCCCTCATTTGTAAATCTTGTACACTTTTTCTTCTCTTCTCGAGCTTTTTCCTTGGATGATCATCATAATCTACACCTGTCTTGGGACTTGCCAATGCGAACTGCGGGGTAGGAGACAGGGAGATGGGGATATGTACGCCATTGCCGGTGCGAAAATTGATGTTGATTATCGTTGAAGGGTACATCGGTTGGTTGTTCATGTATATTCTATGTATAGATGACTGATTTTGGGCGCGAGGGTGTTTTGATGTGTTGAGGTTATGCAGCTGGGAATCGATGTGGTATTTTGAGTTATGATATCGGGAGAATGACTTCCGAAGATTGGAACCGATGGTATTTGATAAATATATGTTTATTTGCAGACTTTCATTTCTAATATCGGGGATCATATCATGCGTTCTATCTTTCTTCTGCTATAAAGCTTACAATGTAAAAGTGCTGGATGAGCTCTTTTAAGCACGTGATTGTCACATGACCATGGAGAATTTCGCACCAACCATGCCCCACTTCCTACCTCAACTTCTTTCACAACACCGCGCAACATCATCTGCTCACAGCAGATCAGAAACCAAAGCATCGACTCTTCTGTCTGTCTGGGATGCAAAAGCTAAAACCTTGACTATCGCAAAGGACCTAGTACCTCAAAGCGAACCAAGAAATGTGCGATGCGGACCACAGTTCGCTTTGTATTACTCTGTCAAAGAAAGATATAAAACATTGAATTGATAAAGGTATCGTAACACTCAACTTGACCTCGCCGGCCAATTCTACCACAAGCTGACAACACAAACAAATTACCGGTAACCCTAATAGCATCTATACGAAGCACAGGAACACAAGCTCGGAAACTTGTCAACCATTCTTACGGCTCCAGCCCCTCCATCCGCTTCCACACTATAGAGAACTTCCTTACTCAAAACTCCCTTATTCCACTCCCTTTTAAATTCGTCCTTCGTCTCATGACTTACCTGCTTCCACCAAGGAACAAAACATGGCATATCCGTCCTCCATTTCGCATCCTCAGGACACCTACCTCCTTTAGTAATATCCATGCACTTTACCTGAACGCACATTTGCAAATAGTAGTGTATGTAGACCACCAATGCATCGTATTCAGATTCAGGTGTATCTTTGAGAATAGCGCTGGCATAGGGAGTGGACCTCGTAAAGGAGATAAGGACGCCAATAGCACGCATGAGTTCATCGGGACGCATGAGATTGATTTGTGCATAGGCCATTTCCCACTTCATGAAAATGTTTTGTCCGACGAGGTCTTTGAGATTCGATGAAGCGATAGGGCTAGAAGCACCTGCTTGTGCCTCTGCCTCTGCCAGTGCCTTTTCGGATGCCTCCGTCAATGCTTTATTGAACACGTCTACATTAAAGTGTATGAATGCCCTTTTTATGATTTTCGCAGTGTCCTCAATCGACTTCTCGTTAACACCATTAGCACCTTCATCCTCAGTCAATACACTACACTCTTGTGGAAACATTTGTATAAAAGCATTTTTCAATTGTTCCGCAGTGGCAGCTAGAAGACCCTCTTTCACGCGGTTTACCAAAATGGCCGCTTCATCCGCGTCTCTAATTTTCTCTCGTTTTTCGGCCCTCTTTTTCTTATCAAGTCCGCCTTTTCCCTCGCCATTGACGTACACAGCGGTATAATCAAATTCTGACGAACACGAATCAGAGATCTCATCATCATCTTCCTCTTCAGCACCGGAGATATCAAGGAAAATGGAGCTTATTTCCTCATCATCCTCAACGGTGGCGGGCTTTGTGTCTTTATTGATATGATTTCTGTGGGAGCAGGGGAAGCTACAAGCGCAAATCTTCGACTTCAAAAACTCGTCATAGTTGGACCGAATCAATGCTTGTTGAAACATCGCATCTTCATCATTGAAGTCCTGGGGTGTTGGTATTTCTGCGGTGTTTCTCGAGAGCGATCCACCTCGCATGTGTGTGGAGCCTTGATTGGTGCTGCCCGGGAGTGATCCAGCCTGGGAAATTGTGGAGTCTTGATTGGTGAGAAGTTCTGCTGCTGATGTAGAAGCTTCAGGAATCTTATCTCTTATGTCCTCCATAGTCACAACTTCATCTTCGTTTGCCGGGGGTATACGAACTTCACGATCGTTCTCGAGTAGTAAAGCAGCATCAGATGTAATATCCATTCTTAATTGTGCTTCTTTAGCCTTGTTAAATGAAGTTTCTGTCTCGTCATTCAAGCACTCCAAGCGCTCAAAACTAGTTTCAAGCGTTTCCTTCAACATCTGCAAGTCCTCTTCTAACCTACCAATGATAAAACTTTTGAGTATCTTGGTTCTAGGTAATGTTTTTCTTTTTCGTGTTCCTACTTCGTCATTCAAAGTTTCCATTTCCTTGGGATATATCTCGGCGCCCTCTTTTTTTTCTAGTGCCATTTGCAAATTTTCTTCCAGCTCTAAGCGCACGATAACACGTTCGAAGCCGTCAGCTAAGCTTCGCATTTCTCCCCACCCCTTGCTAGAATCTGTTTCTGCCATACCGTTCAACAACTCCAAGGTCTTAAGAGCCATCTCAGTCCTCCCTTTTCTCCCTCTCACACTCTGCACCGTCTTCGACAAATTTTTGTTACCAAGAGCAAATTCAGAGCTGCCAGGCATGTCCACATCTAACGATTCCAAGGGCGTGACATCCATTTCTGCTCTTTCTTCCCTTGCTTGTACACTCCGTATACCCTTTTCCAAATTTTCGGTTCTGATAGCAAGTTTGAACTTTCCATGTGTCTCTTCCTTTGCATAAACCTCCCCATCTACGAGGTTGTTCAAAGAAGCGGCGTACGCGGTGTCTGATCCGCTTCGTCCAATTTTTGGAGCCATTTTCTTTTGTTTGTTACCTCCGCAGAATGCAATATGATCCAAAAAGAGCTTTTCTACTTCTACCATCCTTTCTTTCTCTTGACTCAAATCGTGCTCTACTCTCTCACAGGTCTTCTCGCTACCTTCATCAAAGGGTAAAACTTCCTCATTCTCATCAACTTTAAAAAGAGAGTTTCTGCAGAAAAGCGAAGTAAATGGCCCAGAGTCTTTCTCCTGCACGCTCAATCGTGAAATTCGTCTCTTTTTCGTTGGGGATGGACTATCGCCGGCTCCAGTGTCCTTACCGACGGAGCGAACTTCGAGGTTTGCGTGTTCCACAGTTTCCGCGTTGAGTCTGGACATTGAGCACGCGGTTGGAGTTATATCAATACTGCGCTTGCTAGATTTAGATTTCGTTTTAGGTGTCTGGGGCGACGGGGGAGTCGTAGCCATCGTTGGGCATGAGGGTTCAATGGTATCTGACATATCGTCACCTTCTGAATCACTAGAATTTGTGTCAATGAGGGGTGCCATTGTAGCGAAGATTCTTGATTTTTCTCTCTAGCAGTCTGAGAGAAAGGATCAAGAAGCCGCTCGCTGCTGCAGTCTAATTAAAAAGCAGATGGTTCCGATATGTACGTGCTCAGGACTTGTCCCGATTGAAGTTTGTAGCAGCTTTGATGTTTTTATTATGATGATTGATGTTAAGCAATAGTGGATCAACGAAAGTAATAATAAAAGACGATTATTCTGTTCTGCGTTGGATGATTCTTGATTGTTTTTCCCGAGCAATGGAACGGCGATATTCTATGTTCTGTTCAAAAATGCTTTCCCTTCTGGAAATTACACGATGGTGGTGGAATATTTAGGGAAAGAGCAACTTCAACAATGACGGAGTCTAGGCATCATTTTCAAATCATTGGTTTATCGGAGAAGAATCCAGCTCTTTCTCACTGAGGCAAGTGCGACGGCAGAAAAAGACGTCAAGTTGCAAGACTGGAAATCGAAACCCTAATTCCTCTTTCGGTCATAACAAAACGTTCCCGTCACTTTTTTAAAATCGTCTTAAATTTACTATATAGATAATTGAGCAACTATAATACATGATGTATCAAAAGTATTCTATACGGGCTTGCCACGCAGCATATAGACATTTGAACAATAAACCTTGATCTCAAGGCCCTTCCTAAGATCTAAAAGCACGGAACGAAAGTTGATCTAAAACAACTTGACTTATTTCTTACTCATGAGGAACATTACCTGGATTCTCACTCACAAGCTTCATCTTCTTATACTGTCTGCGGCTCGCCGCCCACTGCCACTCCTCAAGATCTGTATAAACAACATCTTCCATCGCATCATCAACCAAATCTTCAATTTCCCTCCTGGTCCTTTTTCTGCTTTCCACTTTGCCAATTCTTCTCGCATCACTATTCGTTAACTGTACATCTTCCATATGTTCAACCCCCTGAGGCAAAACAGCTGCCGCCACAATAGTAAACTTCGCCACCAGCGACTTTCCCCACCTAATATACTCCTCGAACAACTGCTGCCACGCATCCGAGATCCGACTAATTTCCTCGTGCAACCAAACTATTCTTTTCAAGCCTTGCTCGGCTGCTTTCCAACATTTGTGTCGCAGGGGCAATGTCAAATTCTCCACACCCCCAGCATTCCCTGCTTCACAATTGGCCATCAGCAATTTCGCCGCGCTTTTAACAAACGACCCAATATACCGATCTGAAAGCAATTTCAAACACATCTGTCTCCCTCCCTCAAAATCTTGATTAAAGTGTATTGCCTCGGCCGTCTTCATCAACGTATCAAACTCCTTCTGTTCCTTAGGATAATTTGACTTAACGCCCTTTTGACTTGGAGCAAAAAGCAAAGCTTGACATTTCTCCAGAATATTATACGAAACATTCAGCTTCCTCCCCAATTCTCCCTCCTTAAACTTCTTTCCGAACTTTTCTAGAACGTCTCGATTAAATCCTCGGGTTCCTCTATTCCAGGCCAACAACGCCCCCTTAGCAGCAATATCATCTACACCATGATGTTTTTGCTGCCTCTCCAACGCAAATGCAACCATTCTCTCATGATTCGTCGCCGCCACAACTAACAATTCCACAACCTCTCTCACGGCTGTCGTCATGAAACCCCAATCTCTATGAACACCACTCGAACTATTCATCTTACTCTGAACCAAAACCTGTATAATATCCCTCACAGTCCGAACCTGTGCTTCCATCCTTTCCCAAAATGCCTTCCCCGTCTTCGCACTTTCAGCTATTTCCGTCACAAATGCCATAAGTTTCTTCTCTGCCGGTGTATGCGTCATGCGCGTTTTCACATCCTGCATAGTTCTCATCATGAGCGCCTCATCATTCTCATACGGATCATGTGAAACAGGATCCAACCTATCTCTCTTGATAATGGTAAAAGGCTTATAAGAACCCGGTTGATAAAAGATCCTCGTCCCTTCCTTAATGGTATGGTATTGCAGAATCCGGCCCCCAAAGCTGCGAACCATCAAATCCCAAAAATCTTGGTTATGCACATCTTCTAGAAATTGAACGCCGATGGGATGGAAATCGCTCCAGTTGTGTATCGGGGGATCAATGAGAACAGCCTGACCCGAGGCGGCGTGGGATTTGCTGGTGAAAGAGGGGAATTGTAGTTCGGCGAATTGGGTTAGTATACGGCGGCTCCGATGGTTGCTGGGTCTTTTGCTGTCGATTCCTCCATGCATCTATGAGTGGAAAGGATTCATGTTAGTATTCTGGTATTGCTCTAAGTGGATAGGAGAACATAGTGTTAGATGAAGAATCAACCTACCGCCCATTGCCAACTCCAGCCTAGCTCCGCCATCTGTTCATCTGCATAATATCCTTCTCGATTATTGGTGAACAAACGAACGCCGAGACGATGAAGTGATTGGTAATAGCCTATGGCATGCATGACTTCATGCGCAATCTACCAATGCATTAATTTTTAAAGAAGTAAATATGTTTCTACCCCGACATAAACTCACAGTAGTAGCACAACGAAATCTCAAAGCCGCAGCCTCGGAACCCGAAAGATCGTCATAATCAAAGAAGAGAGCTTCCAAAGCTTCCACATTAATAAAAGTTTGAACTCGCCACTGGAATAATAAATTTTAGCTCAACCCAAGAAAATAATAGTACGGAAAGAACTCCAAACAGGCGATTATGACGCTGAGTACCCACATACCTTAGCACCCGGTACCTTCTTCACCACCATCTCCCAAGCATTAACCGTCGTAACACCCAAAGGATCCCCCCACTTCTTAACAGGATAATTAGGATCATGATTAGGCGGATCATTATCCCTCGCATTCTGATGACTGTAAAAATACGAAAACATAAAATCCATCTCATTCATCAATCCCAGAAAAACTCGATCTCGTTCAGCCTCCACTTCCCTCTCGCGTTCAGCGGTCCATGGGCCCTCGCGAGGATGAAAAGTATGGAACTCCTTTTGGATTTTTGCGCCGGGGGGATATCGATCTTGGATGACGGGATGACGGGGTCCTAGGAGTAGCGCGTCGAACTTGAGAGTGTGATTCCATATTAGCTTTGATTGATTTAGGGCTAAAGGGGGGTTTTGAGATCATACCCATGGTAAATTTTTAGAGGACATTATGAATCGCGATGCGAGTGTGACTATTGGTTTTAGGACGTTCCAAACTCGATCGTTACTCGATTGCCATTTTCCGCCTAGGGGGTCACCCCTCTAAAGCACAGCATGATTAATTCAGCAAAGGATATTCAAAAAGCCTCATATCATAAACATTCATCTACATCAAATCTTCCGGGGCACAACGTGAAAAGAAAAAAGAAAAAAGACCCACAATTGGTATACTATCAGTCCTTAACCACGCCGTACTCGGTCTATCCTCCCACCTATCCCTCCTCAAAAGCGGTATAATCCCCGGTGTCAAAGTACTTTTCTTCAACGGTCTATCACAAACCGCATCTAGATCTTTCAGCTCCCTCGTGGTAAATAGGAATAACTCATTTCTTTGATACCCTCCAACTACTTTATAACTATCATCCAGCCTCTCATGCTCCCAATTGAGCGGAAAGAAAGGATCTAGAGGTGTTAACCAACTTTTCAGATTAGCGTTTTGAGGAGATTTAGGTCCAAATCTCCGTGCATAATCTGTGATGCTATAGGGCTCGCCGTCTCCTTGCTGCAAACCTCTAAGGTATTCTGAAGATGCCATGGTTGGGTATTATTTCTTGTTCGACGCCTAAAAAAGCTGGAGATGTAGATCGATCCTTAGTATTTGATTTTCCTTTTTCGGTCTATGCAACAAAGGGTCTGGATTGTAAGATACTGAAAGGACTAGTTTCACGAATTTTTTGTTTCTAGATATCCTTTGTCTGCTAGTGAATAGATGGAGGCATCGTCGAGAATGCTTTATTGAGCATTGATTGGTTACTCTAGTAATTAAGAACGAGAATTAGTGGTTACTGCAAATGTTGTTCTTTGACCACTAGTAGGTGTATGAATTGATGAAAGGATTCCACATTTGGAGATAACAGTTATCTCACACTGGCACCAATTTATTTTTATAAAAAAAGAAAATATTTGGCAATCTCATTGCCTGACTTCTATTGAATGGTTTGATCAAACAGTAGAATGAACAAACAAATATTGCAAGGACATTAATTAGTTCATTCAACTTTGAGATTCATCCATGACTTTATACACACACTAATAGTCTAAAAGATGACGACGGAAAGCAAAAAATTGGTTATACAAATAATGGGGAAAGAAGACCTTAACTTTAGGTATATATATCAAGAGAAGAAGAAAGAGGAGAGAAACAATACAATATCAAATTTGTAAGCAAAGCATCATAACACTGACGAAAACTCTTCAAGTATAAAGTCATAATTCTGTTTTCTTTTCTGTTTCTATAACACTCGATGTATCGTCCATGCTCTCATTAGTCATTAAAGCTTCATTAACAATTTAGTTTCTCATTTTCTCATGTGCTCATTCCTTCATCTTCCAAATAACAGACCAACGCAAACAAACACGCGCACACAGCCATACCGAAAACTCGTTATAAACTTATCATCCAATTACTGGTAACTCTCAACCTTGTCATCTACAAAGACCCTCTTCACATCAACCTTGACGCAAGTTGGATTTTGTGGTTCAGCCTCACCAACAACCCAAGCCAAAGTCGTGTAGTGGTAGCCCCAGTACGTCTCACAGATGTACCACCTGTAATAAGCTTGAGTGCCAAAGGTAATTGGTACCGTTGTGTCATTCTGATAACCTTGAATATTCAACAAATCGTCCTCGTCAAACGCTACATTGGTTGTGCTCGCGCTAGGAGTAAACAATGGCATGGCAATATTGCTTGTGGGGCTATATGTAAGTCCGAATGGCGAGGAAAGATTGAAATTTGCACCTTGAAGAAGCCATGTTAAAACACCGGTTTCGCCGATAGTAGCATTGAAGCTGGTGTCGTAGGAGGAAGTGTTGAAGTTGTAGGTGTAAAAGGTGGTGTTTGTATTGGTGATCGAAGGACCAAGGCATAATCCTTCAATAGCAGCACCTTCATGACAAGGGAAGAGAGTGGTGCCGTTCAAGGTGTCATTTGCGGAGAGAAGCACAAGGTTGAATGGAGCAGATTGATTTGTGTATTGTGCCGCAACTTGAGTAGCTGCAGCTGCGAGAAGACTTGTGGCGATGAGTGAGGTACGCATCCTGAGTTTTTTTATGTTGGAACGTACGGATGGATTGATGGATTGCTTTGAAATATTATTTATGATGGATATTTGAGAATGTATGGATCGTTAACGCCAAAACTAACAATAAGCAATTTGCTATTGTAGGAGCCGATTGTTGTTATCTTGAATGTGGGAGGATTTGAAGATGTTGATGAAGATGTTGGATTGAGAGATACTCGAGGAAGTAGTACTTCTTTTATATGATAATCTTACACCTCCAACAGAAGGCAAAAATAATCGGGAAGGTGCAGTGGATCGGTGGTGGGCCGATGATGCCAAGGAAGGAAGGATCTCGTATTTTCTTTTTTCTCTTTTACCGCATGACCGACAGAACTAACCTAATTCTACTCAGCACGATTGAGTACGGGTACATGATCAGCATGAAGTAAAAAGAACATCGTGCTGACAACTCTTTCCTTGATTACGAGTAGATGAGTAAGGTGTGAGAAAAATCGTATTTGCACGCTTTAATACGTGACTATCGTATGAGGGTATGATCAAGTAGCCTTAATAAGCTTATTGCAAATACGATTTAGACGTTAACCTTATCGGTTAATTAGACACCAAAATCTTTAACAGGAATGCTGCTAAGCTCAATATGGCAGGTACAATGGTGGATCTATAAATCAGCAATTATAGCTCCAATAATAAGACAAGCCCTCTCCGCATCTATTAAATGGAACCTTTTCAACGTCTCGGAGGATACATTTGGTTCCGCCCGGCCCCTGTTAAGGTTATGTGCTAGATTACCCCGCATTAGTGATGCAACCTCGTATGGGACAACTCGTATGTATCAGTTACACACAGTAGAACAATACGGGATACACAGAAAGCCATCTAAACAGGCCAATACAACGGTATTTCTGCCCAACACGAGATAATATTTGTACTAGAGCATCTTGGTGTTACGAGGGATGCGATCTAGATCACGTGGAAGTGGCCTGGATCCTCGAATGGTTTATAATTAGACATCAAACAGAAGCTTAAGGTAATATCATTAATTGCAACTCATAACTAATAGTAGAGTATACTAAATGATTGATTTTGAGTATAAAGCTTTACAAAAGGAATCCTTTCCTAACTATATAAACCTTCGTATCAATTAGATCCCTTAGATCTAATGGACCTAGAATACGATTTCCTAGCTCCCTAGATCCTTATGATCCATCACGTGACTAGAATCAGACCATATGTCCAAGCTTGCTGAGGGTGGGGAGACCGTGAGCCAATTTGTATACAAATTTGTATACAAATTGCCTTGCTTTTCGATAAGGCCCAAGCTCATGTGGACAGGTTGACTGTTACCTTGTAACACTTGATAGTCACAATTAGGCTGCGCAAAAATAACCCGCGGGTTATGAATATCCGCAAATAATCTGTTTCGTAGACTACCCAATAAACCTACAATCCCTTTCGCGAGTTATTTATTGGGATTTTAAAATAATCTATATTGTATAGATTTTTTATAGATTTTTTATAAATAATCTATTAATTTGTATAAAATAAATATAATCTGTGAAGATTGATATAAAATTAATATAAAAAATATAAGAGTAATTTCAAAAATTTAAACGAATATTATTTATAGATAATCTATAAATAAATTATTCATAAATAAATTGTTTATTTATAAATTTATAAATATCTATAAATACATTTGTAAATAATCTATAGATTATCTATAAACTACCTGTGAAGAATCACAGAGTTATTATATAAGATTTAAAAGAATTGATTTCACTGTTTTTTATTATACAACCCTACAGGTTGTTTATATAACCCGTAGGGTTACCGCTAGCCCTATTCGGGCTAGCAGGTGACCTGCAGTCGCCGGCTAATCCAGTGGACCCGCGCCGGGTCCCGGCACCCCATTTCTTCACATTACCTATTATAAATAATAATCCGCCTTGCGGAGCCCCAGTTGCGCAGCCTAGTCACAACGTTAACCGAATTCCGGTACACCCTTGCTTCGTGAACACATCGGTTTCAAAACTAGTACATATGCAACTTCATCCATGAGAGACATTATACGTCACTTCAACACGAAGGTTCCTTGAAGAAGATTTCTCGTATCATTCAATATTTGTTTCCACTGCTACTGCTAGCATTTTCATCAATATATTCTCATGGTTATGAAAAGTCCTCCGAAATCCAATCTTGAGCACAATCCCTCCATCGATCTGTGGAATTTACTTCAAATCAGTCCGCCTATTTAGATATATCCTTAACCTTATCGACAGGCTTTTCCTGAAATATCAAATCAGGACATCGATGTTGCAAAATCCACAATGATATGGACCCTTCAATTTAGAAGGCATGAAGATACCAGTTCTAGCCCGGTTCAATCAGAACTATCCTTTGACCGCGACATTATCATATTTTCAGTTCTCTAGCTTGAATAGACTAATACTTGAACGCAAAGTCACAATAGTTAGTAGTTGTCCTCGGCTGATGAATCGAGTTGTTCATCTCGATTCCCAGTGGGATACAGAATACGAAGAACTATATAGCTAGGAAAGGATTCCTTTTGTAAAGCTTCATACTCAAGATCAATCATTTAGTATACTCTACTATTAGTTATGAATTGCAACTAATGATATTACCTTAAGCCTCTGCTTGACGCCTAGTTATAAACCATTCGAGGATCCGGGCCACTTCCACGTGATCTAGATCGCATCCCTCGTAACACTAGCCGACGATCATCCTGTCAATGAGTCTCGAAGACTCACGTTGCTGCCTAGCTGCCTCAATGAGAATGTCGAACTCTTTCCAAACCTCCGTAGATGATCTCGCAGGCATCGCTGCATCTTTCAATAGTTCAAGCGAGTGGAGTTTCCGAGGGATTACCATTTCAGCAGAACAATACTCCGGCAACATAGATGCGTCTTATTACATCGAAGTTTTCCATAAGGAATTGCTTTTCAATTCTATTATATACAACCCCAATAATAACAAGTTCAATATCTATAGCCTTCTAAAAAGCCCATCCCTTCAAATATTGAGAAAAGTATTCAAGGATAATTATATTCCTTCTAAAGACAACCTCAACAATATAAACGATAATATCGATAAGAATAAATATTGTTTACCTTTTCATCATAAAATAATGAATAGAATTCTATATCCAAGAAAGAAGAGATGCTTTTGGAAACATGATATCTGAATAGGTTTTCTTTTATCTATCCTTAATTTCATTATAACATTGTTAATATTACAATTCATTTTGTTTCTTTTTGTAATCATATTGAAACTTGAACTAACCAAAACCTTAGGATTTGGCTTACAATTCTAATGACTCTTCCTCGTTGCCACAAGCCTCTTATATCATCTGATGGAATAAACTCTGTAGTTGTGTTACGAGGATAGCCGTCTAGATCACGTGGAAGTGCTCTAGGCTAGGTTTATAACTAGGCATCAAGCAGGGACTTAAGTAATGACAATAATGATATGTTATTTGTAACTAATAGTAAAATATACTAAATGATTGATCTTGAATACGAAGTTCTATACAAAGGAAATCTATCTTGATTATATAGACCTTCATGCTTCGTGGTTCGAAGGGAGCGAGGGGATCGAGCTTCGATCCTTTCGCTCTTCGAGTCCTCGCATCACGTGTTATTACTAATCCCGTGACCTAATTGTTACCTGTCGTAGCAAGTCGAACAATGGCGACTAGTATCATGTTCATCCAAGACTCCATTCCCATCTAGGAAGTCATAAAACATGAATTGCTCACTCCTGTGATCTCACTGACGGAGTCCATATTCGTAGCTTGATGCATCGCTTTGTTTGTCCAACTCATCTGAAGAAGAATTATTCCTCGCATGCCTCACAATTCGTTCATAAATAGAGCGGAGATAGATAGAAGCTGTCGCCTTTTGCATATCCACATTAACACTATTTATTCTGGTGTTGTGTTACTCCTGTACATGAAGAGGAGCATTATAAGACTTTACATCCAGGCTAAAATCATACCAGCAGAAGATAAAGCAACGCTTTCCATCTTCACCACTTTCAAGCGTTCGAGGCTCCCGGTTCTCTCGGCGGGTCTCGGTGATACCATGCCTGAATGAGGTTTCTTCTCCCTCAGCTTTCCTCTTCTCTTGCTTGTCGACAATGATTTTCATCTCGTCTTCACTAAGGTACTTGTCAAAATGCCATTCTTTGAGTTTATCTCTCCACTTCCTCGTGCTATGCGACACATTAGACAATTTCTGCTCGTAAGACCTAGCTAAGCACTAAATATCCTGCCTTGAAACTATGCTCTGTTTCTATGATTTTTGTCGTTTTTTTTTTCAAGGGTGCTTTTTTCCACGACGTACATCTGGTAGATATTGACACAAGATTTTTCCTATCTGGCATCGTTCCTAGCCTTGACGAGGCCTAGAGGGTCAATTTTGGAATGTGAGGGAATGTCTAAAGAGTGGTAATCTTTCATACCCATGTCCCGGTGCACAAAAGAAATAAGCAATCACAAGAAAAGGGGCATTCAAAGAATTTGAAGTTATAATGCCATAAAGTTGTCACCGCCAAGAAAATCGGGCTAATATGCAATTTCAGTTGCCCGAGGCGTTGAGGCCACCAGTGCTACTTACAACAGGACCGTCAGTACAAATTTAAGTGTAGATTGCAACATTACAAGTCCATGCTGTGCAAAGATATAGTTAACGAACGGGGAAGCGTTTAAGTCCATAAATGATCGGGAAAATGCAAATAGCGGTGCTTGGAATTTGTGTGGTAAGATACGGTTTCATAGTGTCATCTATTTCGGAGGCGCATGCACTATTGGATTATATGAGTTGTTATCACAGAAACTTTCGCGCAGGAGAACTAGGCTTTTATATGAGAATCCTGAAATCGAATAGATCAAGCAAAGCTTTTCATGAAGTCGAAATTTAAAAAGTATCCTTTTATTTTATCCAGCGTAACGCAGGATTGAGCTGGTCATCATTGCAGCCTTCAAGCCCTCGTAATTTAACGCCTACTCATGATAATGTTCACAAAACAGAACAGCCAATCATAAACCATACAAGTCGTACAAAAAAGCTGCGTTCCCACAGCAATAGTTTGTTTTTCCAATATCCATCATTCTGCTTGCCAAATTTTCGCCTCCAATGCGTCTCAGTGAAGACTAGTAAACTTGACTCTAGTCTCGACCTTTTTCCAAAATTGGAAGAAATCCAGTTCAGTGTTCCAATCAATGTGTTTGCCAACCGGCTCTATATCGAATTCAAACAACAACCTCGCAACCGTCATTCTCAACTCAATATATGCTAAGTTGACACCGAGACAAACTCGAGGACCGGTGCTAAATGGTCTACTTGCCTCTTTGTTATCTTGATCAAATACAGGATTGTGGAGAGGGTGATCAGGGGACAGCCATCGCTCGGGATGCCAACCTTCCGGATCATGCCAATATCTTACATCGTGACATGCGGTATATGGAGAGACGGAAACGATGGTTCCTTCAGGAACGACATGGCCATCGATAACTGCTCCTGGACACGTGCGAGGAAGGCCAAATGGCACTGGAGGAAGAATGCGTAGCGTTTCTTCAATGACGGCGAAGAGGTATTCGAGAGGTAAAGTATTTTCATGATTAATTTGAGAACTGTCGGTAAAAGCCCCACGCACTTCATCAATTAGAATCTTCAATTTATCGGGGTAACGGAGCAAGAAAGCAATCATGGCCGTCAAGGTAACAGCTGTGGTCTCGGATCCAGCAATAATGAGAGTGTGTGCTTGTGCGGTCAAAAACATTTCCGAAGTATCGGCTCCCTCTTTCTCAAGCAAAAAACTGAAGAAATCTTTTTGGACGATATCAGTACGCTTGACTCGTTTCATGGCTTTAGAATTGGTATGGGCGATGTGCTCTCGTCGTTGCTGGCGAATGTCGTCCATGTTTGGGATAATCCATTTCATGAACAGTCTACTGATAGGAATCTTCTGGAAAATTGGATAGAGACTGCGAATGAAGTTGCCGTTAATTATCAAATGAATCCAAAAATGCGTTCGGGCTAAAAGTAATTAGTGTGGATGATCCATGAAAGGGAATATTCGCTGAGAACTTGCCGTTTTCTACTGCACCGAAAGATTCATGGAAGGTTAAGTCTCCGATCTATTGCACCATGTCCATTAGAATTAAGACGAAGAACGGTTTACATTATCAGACAAGTATGCTCACAATATCGAAAGTCAACCAGTTGAACCATTCTTCCACCCGAATACCATCTGGGTTGTTATACTTCTTGATCTGACTAACAAACATGTCCAAATACTTATTAATGACATCTGCTTGGCCTTTCAAAACAGAGGTACTGAAAGCATTTGCCAATACTCTACGCATAGCACTATGCTTCTGTGGATCTGGCTCTGTCGAAATGGAACTTGGTAGATCACCAACACCAGCATACCAGTCGGTTTTTCTGAAATACTTCTTTCCTTTTACTGAATGCCCATATATATCTCTCCATGATTGAGCTGAGCTGAACGCAAGTTCATCAGGAGCGATCCGAATAACTTGGCCTAGAAATTCATGAGTCAAACCTCTTCTGGTGATGAATCTGGAAATGGACACTCACCATACTTCTCATGAAGATCTGATAGTGCATGAGGCCATTTTCCTCCAACCCTGGAGTTGAGAATTAGATGAAATCATCGCGATTTGCATTTTTTAAAGTTCTGTTGTCGCTTACCAATTTTTAGCGTACCAAATATAGGAGGATCTGGCTAGTAATGGTCCTGGAAACTTTCTTAATGGGTGAAAGTACAGGTTGTAGATTGCAAAGTATGTAGGATATGCGAAAAGCTACACAATGCACTATTAATCTCGATTTCGAAAAGATAAGATTGGGTTTCTTACCACAGCGAAAATAAAACCGATCCAAAGATAGATGGCTGGCAAGCCGACTCGCCCAAGCGATTCGAGCACCAACATGTTGAATGATCTGGTTTGATTTACCAGAATTCTGAACTTAACGTCGACTCATTGATGAAGCAGTAAGATTTAAACAAAAGAGTTCAGGATTCCTGGCATCTTTTACAACGGCCTCCGAGGACATAGATGGATATAAATCATTGGACTATGGAAATGTGGGGCGACAACGAACCCCATCCGGGCGCCGAAAGACCCCGTAATGTGTTGGCAGGTGTAACCTACATGTCGCCGTGAGTAACGACAGACAGCATGGCCCAGCTCTTTATGTTCCTCCGACTTGATGTCGCCTGGAATCAAAATGCATACACTTGTAGGCTACTCGCACTTGAGATGACTGACGATTTTTCCTGTTCCTATGAGTCTCTGTCAACATAATTATACACAGGATTGTTTGCCCAAGATGCTCCACTTTGCAGATCTGGGTGCAATATCACTCGCGAACGTGAATACTGTGATCGCGGGATGTACTGTTTTCGCATTGTATTACCTATTTCGGTTCTTCAATTCAAAGAAATTGAATTTCGATGCGCCAACTATAGGCGACGCGAGTGATCTTCGATCTGCTCTGACCACGGGTTACAAGCAGGTATGATTTCCTCATTTTGTACATTGCAAAAATTAACCGAAATGTAGTGTCCAGATACGCCTTTTCTACTACCAACTGCTGCTCACCCGACGATTATCTTACCAATGAAATACATCAATGAAATTAAATCTCTACCTCCAAACAAGATCTCGTTTCTCGAGGAGTTTAGAGACAGATACTATGGGCATTACACAGCATTTGCAAACAACGTAGAAGGAGATGCAGTCACAGCTAGTGTTAAGGTTGATCTCACGCAGAGTATTGCGCGTGCATTAGAAAATATGCAAGTTGAGACTGAGCTTGCTTTCGCAACCGAAATGCCGAGAAACGAGGACTGGACGACAGTCACACTCTATCCCATTATTTTACGCATGGTGGCGAAAGTCAGCGGGCGGGTGATGGTAGGCGAACCCCTGTGCAGGAATGAAAAATGGATTCAAATATCAACCACATATACACGTGATACCTTCATGGGAGGACAAGCAATGTGGGCAAAAAATCCATTATTTAGACCAATATATGCTCTGTACTCCCCAGAATTGAAAAAGGTCCGACAGCATTACACAGATGCAGCAAACTTTCTGCGCCCTATTTTCAATCAGCGATTTAAGGAAATGGAACAAGATGGCTTCAAAAGACCTCAAGACATGATTCAATGGATGATCGACAATTCAGGAGATAATGCTAAAGATGCAACTTTCCAAGGTCGATGCCAACTCGTAAGTCAGAAGTAACCAAACTATGAAAGAGACTACATGCTGACCTCACCTCAGCTGATAGGTCAGTCATATCTCAACTCCCGCCATTTAGTGACATAAAACTCATCGTTAAAAAACAGCATTCGCAGCTCTGCACACAACATCAGGACTGGTAAGTATAAACCTATCGCAAACCCATGTGGAGGCGATGAGTTCAAGCTAAATTCTCCAATAGCTAGGTAACGTGATTCTCGATCTTGCTGCACGGCCTCACTATATCAAGGCTCTTCGGGAGGAGCTAGACGCCAATCTCCCCGAAGGTGCACAAATCACAAAGCAAATACTCACCAAGCTACAAAAGATGGATTCCTTTTTGAAGGAAAGTCAAAGAATCAACCCGCTAAACCTCGGTATGAATCTCGGCCTCTAATTTTTTTCTTCATGCACCTACTGATGGCTGATGGACATCAGTCACTATGAATAGAAAGATGATGGATACAGTACAACTTTCCGACGGAACAATCTTGCCCAAAGGATCTTTTGTTGGTATGGCCGCGGGTTCTATCGCATTTGACGGCAGAATTTTCGAGAATCCAGAAGAGTTTGATGGTTTTCGATTCGAGAAGCTCAGACAGCAAGGAGGTGCCGAAAATAAATACCAGTTGGTAACGACTGGGAAGGATAGTTTAGCCTTTGGTCATGGTATGTCTGCCCTCTTTATTTTAATAGTTACTGCCAGCTTTCTGGGATAACCGATCTTCTGAATAATAAAAGTACTGACGCATTGATTCAACAGGAACACATGCATGTCCTGGCCGTTTCTTCGCTAGCAATGAGATTAAGACAATGTTGATCGAATTTCTCCGGAAGTACGATTTTCAGCTGCTTCCTGGAACAGAAAGGCCGAAGAATCTGAAGAGTGATATGAGCCTGGTCGTTGACCCTACTGCGAAGATACAGGTCAGACGGAGAGCGATGTAAATAGTATGCAAAAGCAGTCTATTAGAATGACTTCTACTTTGAATTGAAATGATCCTTCTTAATCCGTCTACGAAATACAGTCATTGACTGAATTTGCGTTTCTGTAACCTCTGACAAAGTACTGGTACATGGCAGGGTAAGCGAAAATTAGGAAATACTCCTGTAATGTGACAGAATCGATGAAATAGACGTCAGCGGAACCTAGACAACATATGGTGGGTTCGTGGCAGGAGATTGACCAACGGTAGAATTTTTATGAAAATACAGCGTGAATTCAAAGTATCCTAAGCATCAATGACATTAAAAACCAATTTACTCCCAGATACCTTTCCCTTCCTCAAAAGATCTATCGCACCAACGATGCCATTCAAGCCGCCCGATTTCAACGTCGTAGGATGTGCCTTCAACTTCCCCTTCTCAATAAATTTCTCAGCAATCTTCACAAACTTTTCCGCCAGCTTCCGATCCTCAGGTTTTGCATCCCGTGCAAATTCTCCGTCTAATTCAATTGGTATACCAAATATCGTAAGTGCGTAACAAAAGAAGGATTTAACATCAGCACGTGATCGTTGGACTCTCGCGTTAAACGGATCCAACGATACATATTTTCCACCAGAAGCACCTATCGCCTCGTAGCAAAGACGCATCGAAGATGCTGTAGTGATACAATCAAGCGCGTATTCCAACCTGTTGTGTGTGTACTGTTTGATCATAGCTCCACACCCCTGTGAATGGTAATCAAAGCACTTCGAGGCTCCTCTCGATTGCACGAGCCCGAAATTATGGGGCGAACACACAGCAATCGGCTCATAGCCGGATAGATGCAATAATTGGATAGCTAAAGTACCAGTGGAAGTCGAAGCCCCATAGACGAGTACCGGAATGCGTGGTGTATCGTTATCGTCATCCGTAAGCGCATCTCCACCGCTCCACCCTCGGGGTCCGACGCGAGTTTTCTGAGTACCTGCACTGACCTCCCCATCAGGATTTGGCCATGTCAAAGACAAGCACTCGTGACCGTACAATGCCAAGCCTGTTGTAACTATTCCCACCCCGTAACTTGCGGCTGTTTGAAAGTCCATATTTTCGGGGATTTTGATTAAGAGGTTTCCATCCGTAATGACGTGCTCCGCAAATGCTCCTCCGTGAATACTGGTGACACCTAGAACTCGATCTCCAACAACTAGGCCCGTATCCACGGACTCGTCGATAGCTTCCACAATACCAGCCATATCGTATCCGCTGACAGCTCCAGGTTTGGCTGAGAAATCGACCATTTTCCAGTCACTATGATTGAGAGCAACGGCGTGCACTTTCACCAAGACTTTCCCTGATCCTGGGCCTATTGATGGCTTTGGTATATTCTCAGCCAACTGAAGTATTCCAGGCCCACTTTGAATTATTGCCTGCATGTCTGAAATTGTGAGATGGGGAAATTGCTGGATTTTTGCTGAGGTGAACGAAGTAAAAGAATGTCGACGGCGTCAATAAACTTAGATTTTCTCTTGCAATACCAAAAATTGGTGCAGCATCAGCTTTTTGACCCTGCTTCTACTACTAGTCGGCAGTAATCTGATGGGAGCCGTATAGTGGCACTATCGGAACCCGTGAGTGGAGTGGTCAAACTCTAAACACATGGCGACGTTCCATCGGACCCTCGTGCTATGTAACGTATAGCTTGTTGATAGAGCATATCATCGGAAGCATAAGGCAGCAGTTTCAAGGCATCACCTCTTTCATCTGCAATCATATTAAGTAAGACCTTACATCCAAAGCAAACATTTTCATCCATTCATAGTCATATCTTTCCTTCTCGTTTAGCGATATTTCCATCATTGAATCATGACATCACCAAACGAACCTATAGCCGTTATTGGCACAGGCTGTCGCTTCCCAGGAGGTGCCTCCTCACCCTCTAAACTATGGAACCTTCTCCATCACCCATATGATCTCACCCAAAAGGTTCCATCCTCACGGTTCAACATTAAAGCCTTTTATCACCCAGATGGTGAACATCATGGAACCACTAACGCAAGCAAATCCTATTTCCTTAATGAAGACCCCACCACATTTGATGCTTCATTCTTCAGTATTAATCCACGAGAAGCAGAGGCACTTGATCCACAACAACGGTTGCTTCTGGAGACTGTGTATGAGGCTGTTGAAGCTGCTGGCTTATCAATCGAAGAACTGCAAGGCACTTCTACCGCAGTATATGTTGGACTTATGTGCGCAGACTATTTTGATGTTTTGATGCGAGATATTGAAGACATTCCACAATATTTAGCAACAGGAACAGCACGCAGTATAATGTCAAATAGGATTTCCTATTTTTTTGACTGGAAAGGACCTTCAATGACAATCGACACTGCGTGTTCGTCAAGTTTAGTTGCAGTCCATAATGCAATTGCAACGCTTAGAAGTGGACAAAGTCGAACTGCCGTAGCCGCAGGCGCGAATCTAATTTTTGGCCCAGAAATGTATATTGGAGAGTCGAACCTTCACATGCTTTCACCAACAGGAAAATCTCAAATGTGGGATTCGAAAGCTGATGGGTACGCACGTGGAGAGGGAACTGCGGCGATCATTCTGAAGACTTTGAAGAATGCTTTGGAGGATGGTGACGATATTGAGTATATAATTCGTGAGGTTTATAATTTTGTATCCATCCTTCATTTCTAACTGGCTAATCCGTCGTTTAGACTGGTGTAAATTCGGATGGTAGGTCGAAAGGTATCACCATGCCACTTGCTGCAAGTCAAGCAGATTTGATTCGTGAGACGTATGCTCGAGCTGGACTCGATTGTACCAAGCGATCAGATCGGTGCCAGTATTTTGTAAGTGTCATATTCGAAAAGCAGTTTGGTTATCTTGCTGATAATACCCACAGGAAGCTCACGGTACTGGAACGCCGGCAGGTGACCCAGTTGAAGCCGAAGCTATTAACAGTGCCTTTTTCCCACAAAAATCGAAAGATTCCAGTGGGGAAGTACTTCATGTTGGCTCTATTAAAACGGTAGTTGGCCACTTGGAAGGTGCTGCAGGACTGGCAGGTATAGTAAAAGCTGGATTGGCAATCAAGGAGAAAACCATACCGCCTAACTTGCATTTCCAGAACCTAAATCCAGATATTGAGCCTTTTTATGGAAGCTTAAAAGTCCCTACCGCTCCGTTGCCATGGCCCGTTGTTGAGGGACCTCTTCGCGCCAGTGTTAATTCATTTGGTTTTGGCGGTACCAACGCACATGCTATTCTGGAAAGTTACGAACCGTCTCCTCCGTCACCAGGCTTGGAATCAACAGCAGTAATTCCTTTCACCATATCTGCTATTTCCGAAGATTCCTTAATTCAAAACATTACAAACTTCAGCGATTATATCGGAGATCATGAAGAAGTCGATTTAATAGACCTAGGATATTCCTTACTAGGTCGAAGTAGCTTCCCCACCAAAGCTACATTCGTAGCTTCAAACACCGATGACCTGTTAGATCAACTAGAGAAAGTAATAGTCGCCAAAGAGGAAAATCCCAACCTAGCTGTGGGTATTCGGTCCTCGAACGTAAATAGAAAATCATCGAGGAAGATCCTTGGTGTTTTCACGGGTCAAGGTGCACAGTGGCCTGAAATGGGAAAGCAATTAATCGCCAATATAAATTCATTCTCTCAGACAATTGACGTCCTCGAGGAATCTCTCCGTGGACTTCCCGATGCTCCAAAATGGTCGTTGAAAGAGGAAATCATGGCACCAGCCGGCAAATCTTCTATCGAGAAAGCAGAGTTCTCGCAACCTCTTTGCACAGCACTGCAAGTTGCTCTTGTAGATTTGTTGAAGCTAATTGGTGTCACATTCCATGCTGTGGTTGGACATTCATCGGGAGAAATTGGTGCTGCGTACGCAGCAGGCAGACTTACCGCCAGCGACGCAATTCGTATCGCTTACTATCGTGGCCGTCATGCACATCTCGCAAAGGGCAAGAATGGAGAGGATGGTTCGATGATGGCAGCAGGACTGAGCTTCGACGAGGCTCAGGAGTTCTGCACTGGTGAAGATTATCAAGGCAAGATTTCCATTGCTGCTAGCAATGCGCTCAAGACAGTCACTCTTAGTGGTAACAAAGATGTGATTGAGAAGGCGAAAATCGTGCTTGATGACAGGGGAGTCTTTGCTCGAATCCTCAAGGTCGATACTGCGTATCATTCCGATCATATGTTACCATGCTCAGAACCGTACACGGCATCTCTGAGTGCCTGTAAGATATCTCCTAAGCCCAGCTCACCAGATTGCACGTGGATTTCGAGTGTACATTTGAAGAACATGCTCAATGACTCTTCTGAACTCGAGGCACAATACTGGCTGGACAATCTCGTCTCACCTGTCAGATTCTTTGAAGCTGTCAGCATAGCAGCAAAAGATTTTGGGCCCTTCGATGCTGGATTTGAAGTAGGACCGCACCCAGCACTGAAAGGACCAGTGGCACAAACATTCAAACATGCTGTCAATGCGGTTGTGCCATATGCTGGGGCAATATCTCGCGGAGAAAATGATTCCACCGCATTTGCTAATGCAGTAGGATTCCTGTGGAACCACATCGATGAGAGAAAAGCAAGTTTCAAGAAATACCTTGATGTCATCACCGGTGGCGAGGTGACAACTCCCAGAGTTTTGAAGGGTTTACCATCCTATTCATGGGACCACAGCCGCACCTTCTGGTCAGAGTCACGAATTTCCCGCAACTACCGCAATAGAGTTGAGCCACCTCACGAACTCTTAGGCGTTAGGTGCCCCGACGATACGAATGCGGAGTATCGCTGGCGAAACATACTAAAACTCGGCGAGTTACCGTGGGTGTCGGGTCATAAATTCCAGCGTCAAACTTTAGTACCTGCCGCATTTTACTGCTCGATGGCATTGGAGTCTTCAAAGACGCTTGCCGAAGGAAAGCCAATCCGTCTGGTTGAGCTTCATGAAGTTGATATTGAAAAGGCCATCAATCTTGAGGATAACAACGCCGCGGTCGAAGTTATGTTCTCACTTAAGCCTACATCCTCAAGTACCAGTGGTGGCGATGAGAAGATCTTCGCAGATTTCTGGTGTACCGCTGCACCGCATGGAAAGCCGATGTCTATGATATTCTCTGGACGCATCGAAATGACGCTCGGAACACCATCTCCCGATGCGATGTCTATCCGCTCAAGTATTAGGCCGGTGCTCGGCCCATTGAATGTCGATCGATTCTACGATAGTTTGGCTAACGTTGGTCTTGAATTTACGGGAATTTTCCGAGGTATTGAGAAGGGTCAACGCAGGATGCATATTTCCTCGCTTGAAGGTAGAAGATGCCTATCTGATACTGGATTATTGGTACATCCGGCGTTTTTGGATATGACTTTGCATGCGACATTAGCAGCATTTGCAAGTCCTGGTGATGAGCACTTTTGGACACCACATTTGCCAAGACGAATTGCTAAGATGAGCTTCAACATTGCCCTTTGCGAAGCAGCGTTTCAGAAAGAGACATTCTTAGCCGGAATGGACGGATATATCACCGAAGTTACACCAACCACCGCAAACGACGCAGCTACTTATGTTGGTGATGTTGATGTGTTTGACCCAGCGTCTAACGAAATTGAGATTCAAATCGAAGGATTGCAAATGCAATCATTCACAGCCGCAAGGCCCTCTCAAGATCGTCAATTATATCTGGAAACGAAATGGATGGCCGATATCTCAAAATGCATTATTGCTGAAGCCGATATCGAAGAGGATGATCCAAAAGCACTTTACTTGATAGATTTGGGCGAAAGACTCTCTTATGCCTATATGCGTCATCTGAAATCCGAGATCAGGCCGGAAGAAGTTCCAGACCATCACCGTCCTTTATTCAACTGGATCAACCACGTCACAGACCTTGTTTCCAAGGGAACACACCCTTCCATAAAGCCAGAATGGGACAACGATGATCTTCAAGAACTGATAAGCTTGGCTGCCGAGTATCCAGGATGTGTTGATCTCGAATTGATGCAAGCTGTGGGTAATAATCTCCCTGATGTTGTACGCGGAACAACGACAATGCTGGAACATATGTTGCCAAACGGACTCCTGGACAGACTTTACACTGAAGGTATCGGAATGGCCACTTCAAACAAATTCGTCACAGCAGCGATGAAAAAGATTGGGCATCGCTACCCCAGAATGCGTGTCTTGGAAATTGGAGCAGGGACTGGAGGTGCTACTAAAGGTATATTTACAGGAATTGGAGATGCATTTGCTCATTATACATTCACGGATATTTCAACTGGTTTTTTCATGAAGGCTAGAGAAGTTTTCAGCGAGCATGCAAGCCGCATGACGTTTAGTCTACTCAACTGCGAGAAAGATCCCTTGGAGCAGGGGTACGAAGCCCATTCCTTCGATGTCATCGTTGCATCAAATGTTCTTCATGCTACCCAATTCCTTGAGAAGACCATGAAGAACGTGCGAACACTGTTGAAACCCGGTGGTTACCTTTGTCTTTTAGAATGTACTGGTCATCTTGAACGTACCGGATTCCTCATGGCTGGTTTATCTGGTTGGTGGCTCGGAGGTGCAGATGGGCGACCATACCGTCCTACTATTTCTCCACCAGAATGGGATACAGTCTTGAAAAAGACTGGATTTTCTGGTGTTGACGCAATTGTCAATGATTTCAAGGATAAATCGCGTTACACAGTCTCCGTCATTCTTACTCAAGCCCTCAGCGATGATGTTCAAAAGCTCCGAGAACCGCTCAAATATATTCCAGAATCTACAGGGAAAGACCTCATTGTTATTGGAGGAGCCACAGTCGCCACCAAGACACTTGTTGCGACTTTAGAAAAGGAAGTTCCTTCCTGGAAAACGCGCAAGACTACGGTTCTTGCCACCTGGGAAGAAGCATCAAAGCTCACAATTCCGTTTGGAGTCACAGTTTTGAGTATTGCAGACCTTGACGAACCAGTCTTCAAATCAATGAATGCAGAACGTCTAAAGGGTATTCAGACCGTGATCAATTCGGCTGAATCAGTTCTCTGGGTGACCACAGGATGTAGAGCTGACGAGCCATACGCCAACATGGCAGTCGGATTAGGACGATCTATCATTTCTGAAATGCCTCATTTGAATTTGCAATTCTTGGATGTTGACTCGAAGGAAAATGCGGACAGGATAATCGGGGAAACACTTGTTAGACTTGAGGTTGCGACCAGCCTGTTAGACTCACGCAAAGAAAACTTGTTGTGGTCTATTGAGCCAGAGATGATATATGAAAGCGGGGCCTTGTACCTCCCAAGAGTGAAGCCGATTAAGAAACTCAATGACGTGTTGAACTCTGCACGCCGTGTGATCAATGAAGAAGTTCCTCTGGTGTCAAAGAGAGTAGCAATCACAGCTCCTTCTAGTAGCAATTGCTTTAGCCTTGACGTCGAAGAGGCAGTCGTGGATCATCTGGGAAGCGAAAATGAGTTGTTGGAAGTATCCGTGTCCTTCTCATCTTTGTATGCCGCAAATATCGACGGTAGCTTCTTTTACATTAGCCTAGGAAAGACGAAGTCCGGATCGCCAGTCCTCGCTCTCTCCACGTCGAACCAGTCACTCATCAATGTTTCCAAGGACTCCGTTATTCCAGCAGATCGTGTTACTGCCGAGTACCTCGAAAATGCCATGGCTTACCTTTTGGCAAAACAAATTTTGAACAAATGTGACTCAGAAGTTGTGCTTCACGAGCCAAGCTTTGCCTTGAGGCAAGCCGCTGAATCAATAGCAAGAGCAAACGGCAAGTCCGTTTCAAGCAGCACAAGCACCAGATTTTCTACTACGCCAACTCAGAAGTGCGTGAAACTTCATCCGACCTTGTCTAAACGTGCCATCCGAGATTTGCTACCAGCCTCGATTCAGTCATTCGTTGATATTAGTGGCACTGGTAAATACATCAGAGAAGCACTACCAAAATCCGTCAGCATAGTTGAAAATGTCGATCTCTTAAGTCTCGAGCCAATAAAGTCTCCATCTTCTGGCACGCCATCAACCATCTTGGCTGATGTTAAATCTTATGCAGATTCCGTCGCCACGAAGGAAATTGAAGTAGATATTTTGCTGGATGCCGCGAGCGTGAGGAATAGTGCAGTTTCTTCGTTCTCTCCACTTTCACTGGTAGACTGGCCCACAAATAAAACTCTAGCTGTCGATGTAAAACCCTTTGCCCAGAAAAAAATATTTGATGGCAACAAGAGCTACTTATTAGCAGGTTTGACTGGAGATTTGGGACAATCGATCTGTAGATGGATGGTTCGAGCCGGGGCTAGATATATCATTGTTGGTAGTCGGTAAGTTTGAATCCCTCATGACAAACCGCTTGAGAGTATACTGCGTTCACAACAAAATACTGATACCAGACAGATCCGTTAAATCAGGTACTCCTTGGCAGCAAGAATTAGAGAGGATGGGTGCCACGGTTCTCGTATATACCATTGATTTTACCGACAAATCAGCAGTCACCAAACTGCGTGAAGAAGCCAGCAAGACGATGCCCCCAATCGCAGGAGTCTTGAACGGATGTATGGTCTTAGATGACAAACCATTCTCAGACATGCCTTTCGAAACACTTGAGCGCGTCATTCGTCCCAAAGTCCTCAGCACTATCAACATTGATGCTGTATTTGGGTTGGAGCTCGACTTCTTCGTCTTGTTCTCCAGTCTGGCTGCCGTGAACGGAATTCCTGGACAATCGAATTATGCCGCCGCAAATATGGTACGCATTTAATTTCCCGCTAGCCCTACTATGGTATTTGGCTAACTTGTTTATAGTATATGGCCTCACTTGCAGAGCAACGTCGTAAACGTGGAGGTGTTGCTTCAGTCATTCACATTGGCATGATTCTCGGAGTCGGATATGTCGAACGCTCAGGTCGATATACTGAGTCTGCCTTGCGCACTTACAATTACCTCCCCATTCCTGAACATGAGTTTCTCCAAGTATTGTCCGAAGCCGTGCAATCTGGACACCCTGCCAGCGAGCGTTGCCCTGAAATTATCATTGGTATGGTCGCACCTTCAACAGGAGAAGAGCGGGATAAGCCTCGATGGCACGCCAACCCACGGTTCGCATTTGTTATGAATGATGCCGTCAAGGAGGAAAGTGACACCCAAGGTGAAGTTGAGGTGCCGACCAAAGAACAGCTTTCGAAAGCGCAAACGAAGGATGAGGTGTTAAGCATCATGCAGAAATGCTTTGCGAAGCAATTGGAACTCATTCTGCAGGCAGATCCGGGATCGATTGATGAGCATGCACCTTTGACGAAATTGGGTATTGATTCCTTGATTGCGGTCGAGATTCGAAGTTGGTTCTTGAAAGAGGTGGGCGTGTCTTTGCCTGTTTTGAAGATATTAGGTGGTGCTACGGCAAAGGATTTATGCGAATTGGCCACTGAGGAGTTCAAGATTAATGAATAGGTGTTTGAGCCACTACTTGTGTAGTATTTTCTTCGCTTTTTTGTGGATACAATGGACAATATAGTTCTTGCTGCTCCTAGAAATTTATAAATGGAATGAAGTAACCTTATGCTAGTGTTGATTTCCTGGGCTTGAACAGCGTGGAAAGAAATTGTATGAGTTGAGAAGAATTTACCTGCCAATTGATCGATCAAACCTTTAGAGGCAAAGTATTACCATTTATTACATAATCCTTTATTTTTGGTGTCTCACATTAGGTAGATTTACTGTTAATTTTTCATTTAATACAGCTTTATATATATATACAGGCCTCAATAGTCTATTTTTGTATCAAAAATATTCTAAACGATGGAACATTTACGGATGTTTTGCCTAATTAGGCTTCGCCCCACTGTGTAACCTTAACCTAGACCTAGATGCTCTGCTCTGCTCATGACTTCTTCCATTGAAAAATTCCAATACCGGATCCAACAGCACTAGCACAACTCAATAGAACATGATTTAATAGCAAACACATGTATTACCTCTGCACAGAGGAAATCCTTTTAAATGTTATTCTACTCATTAACTCTCAAAGTAGCTCTCTTCTTCTCATCTGGATTTCTCCTTTCATGTTTGTCATCACGTTTGTGTCCGTAGAAAGATTCGCTGGTCTTCCTTTTCCCGGTTTCAATCTCACATCCCATCTTAGCAGTTTCTCAGCAAGCGCAATCTTGATCTCATCACTGGCAAAGAAGCGCCCAGGACACGTGTGTGTTCCTAATTCATTGTTGATTAGCAAGATGAAATGGAACAAACATAAAGATATGAACCGCCTACCATGCCCAAAGTTTAAACTTTCTGTGCTGGACGTAACGAATTGATATCGGTTTTCATTCCATGGCACCGATTGTAACTTGCTAAAGCGGAATCCATCAAAGGTATCGAATGGTGCTTGTTGGTGCGTCATTGGAGATGCCTCATATTATGGAACGGTGCGATTTGTCATTTGAGCATCAACACGACAGTAGGTTCCTGCTGGGAGGATGTGACCTGACGGTAAAGTCAATGGAGAGGTGAGGTATCGACGCATCTGAACTTTTATTCGGAAAATCACAATTTAGTCTTAACATCCATTCTCTTGGGATACGATCCTTACTTAGCAAGAATTGATGGATTCAATCTCTGCGACTCCTTTATGAAAATATCCATTTTCCACAACTTGGTCAATTCCACCTTGCTCAATTTTCCATTTCCTCCAACTGTTGTGTTCCGCGGTGACCGACTCAAGCTCTTCGCGAAGGGAAGCTACGTGTTCGGGATAGGTTGCCAGGTCGTACAAGAGATGGGATATTGTAATACTTGTTGTGTGGATAGCAGCTAAGCTCACCGTTAACTGATCATGGGCCAATTGCTTCACATCGATCTTTCCGGATTTTTGGGGGGTATGTGACAATAGACATCTGATAAGCTATCCGTCATTTTGCTCTCCTGTCTTTTTTTCCCATTCCGAGGGATCAAACGTAGCTTTGCGTTCAAAGAATGGCTTCAACATTTCTTCGGCCTTCCTGTGCACACCATGCAAAGATCGGAAGTATAAGGGCGCAAGAATTCTTCTTTACCACCAAGGACGTTTCCAGAGCACCCCAACAGTTGCTCCCAGGATCACCGTGTATGTAATAGTCGCCCTTATCCATTCTTCATCTCGACACAATGGGGCACTGACAAGTACTCTTCCGGACAACAATGCAACTGCATGCAACACCTTGCTATAAACCGACACGGTCTTCCATCCTTCATCATCTTCTGGCAAAGTTCCAATATTTTTCTCAAATGCGAACTCTACCTTGCCCCATAACGTATCAAGGTTTTCGAAATGTTCCGAGTAAGATCCTGCTTGATTGAATCGAGAATTGGTTCGGAGAAACTTTTCTGGTCCTTTTTGAGCAAGAGATGAACCAGATGTCTGACCTCGAAGAATGAATTCATCCAGGTTCTCACTCATCTTTACGGACTCGACTCAGAAACGAGGAACTCTGTTTGATGGAGAGTCGAACTTCATTGATACATATTGATGGAGGTAGGGATTGGCCCTTTACATAAAGCACAGCTAGATTACAAGTAAAGTATGATTTAATACTTTAGCTAGATTATAGATTATATTTACAGTATGATTTAAAAGAAGGTTGTATATTAAGTGAAAAAGCGAAAATTGAAAAATAAAAAAATAAAATAAATAAAATATATTTATATTATATTATATTCTATTTATTATCAGTACTGATTAATTGAAAAACTTTAATCTTTAACTCTTATTTGTTTAATAATTATTAAAGATAAAATTATTCAAAAATGAAAGCAATGATGAGAAAAATAATGAGATCAATAAATCTCAAAATAACTTCAATTTACTCTATCATATTAGGGTTATTTATTTATGTCGGCTTGCCGAGACTATAACCTTGTTGTACACGAGGTTTATCCGGTGTAGGTTGTAGAAAATGAGGTTCGTTTAAGGTTGCAATATGATTAGTTGAGAAGTGAGTCGTGATCCTGACAATCTAATTGGTCTAAAATACCCTGGTAAATAATCTAACAAAAAGCTTGGCATAAGCCTTATAGCCTCAAATAAATCTGACTTAGAACTTTTTTCAACTCAACTCAATTGAAATCATTCAACTCAACTTTATTTATTCAATTCAAAATAATAATAATAATAATAATAATAATAATAATAATAATAATAATAATAATAATAATAATAATAATAATAATAATAATCATTATTATTACTATTTTGAATTGAAAAAAGCTTTAAGTCAGATTTACTTGAGGTTGTAAGGCTTATATTAAGTTTTTTGTTTGATTATTTACTAGGGTATTTTAGACCAATCAGATTGTCAGGATCGCGACTTATTTAAATAAGTTTCTTATTTTCTATTATCTATCGAGTAAACTTGTATATAACAAGATTATAATATTGACAAGCCGACAATTAATAATTATATAATATAGTTGTGATTAAAATTTTATTAAATTCTAATGATTAATTATGAAGTTATTAATAGCTGAAAATGATGATTTTTGATGTAAAAAGATGGCCGGAATTAGAGGTGGCCGGAAAGTAGAGTACTAGACTTAATGTATAGATAAAAAATATCTTATAATATTTATTTTTTCAACCACTGTAATAGATCTCTAAAGCAGATGAGGATACGATTTAGAGAAATACTTTAGGGCTGTTAGAATCTCCAGCAACGAAGACCCCTGAGCCTTAATGAGCATTGGAAATCAAACTTCTTCGAACTCTGATTCGATGACCCACAATTGGTTTATGGACAAGTTGATATCGAAGAGTATAGACTTCCTATGGGGATGATGGGGACATTACATTACTACTTTGAATCCTATATCCATTTCCTATATATCACCCTGTTACAATCAAGCAAGTACAGTACTAGCGCACTGCTACTAGCCGAATAACCTTTTCACACTAAACCTCAATCATTTTACAAAATTAAAACAATTTTAATTATTATAAAAGTATAATTGAAATTGAAAAATTGGATTATTTCGAATTGAATATATAATAAAAATTAAATTGATTATTTTTTGAAATTTTCAAAATAATGTAATTAAGTTTGAAAATGATTATATGAAATTTTGATTCAATTTTTGCGGTAAAATGAGGAAAATTTCAAAATCTAAAATTTAAAATTATACAAATTTATCAATTAATTATTAAAATTTATAAAAATCAAAATATAGAATCTTTAAATGAATCTTTTTGAATTTATTAAAGGATTTCTTTAAAAAATATTGAGTTCTTTCAATATTAATAAGTGAAAAGAGTGAGTTTTGGTGTAAAAAGAGCCTATGGCTAGTAGCAGTGCACGGTCACTGTATACAGTCATTCAAGCACAGCTAAAGCAATCGCCGACACAAATATCCCCCATTTATTGTGCTAATCATACAATATCAAATTTACTCAGAGCCTATATGCTTTTTCGCCATTAACTCCTCTCTCCATGCCCACATCACTAGCAAAGCCGCTCCAGGTCCCGCAAAGAGGGTAGAAAATAGCAATACCACCAGAATCACCAGCCAACTTTTACCCAACTTCCCCACAAATTTTAGATCAGCGAAATGAAGCAACGTCCAATAAAATGCAGCACCATAAAGAAAGCTCTTCTCCGCCTTCCATACTCCTGGGTTCGCTTCTAAACCAGCTTGTACTAGCTGAATTGGAGATTGAAGTCCTTGAATGAGTGAAGCTGCTACTGATGTCAAGTTGCTCAGGCCTGCACATGAATAAAAGCAGCCACAGATAATCACGCAAATGCTGTATATCACCCGTAAAAATGTCAGATCTGCTGTAGGCTTGTGTAACCTGTCGAGGCGAGTTGTGTCTTTCACGACATATTTCAAAACTCTCAAAAGGATGGTGAGGTAGATAGGATACCAGTACCAGACATTGTCATGGATCCACTGCACAGCTTTAAAATCAGTTGCCGCCCATGTTGCGTAGGACGGACCCAAGAAGATCAGGAGTATGGCCGGAAGAAAAGTTTTTGCGAAAGCCAAATTGGTCAATCTGTTGTCGAGAGCGAGAAAGTTCTCCTGTGGTGATTGGACATAGTGAAAAAAGAAATAGATTGGGGCAATGAGTCCAATCCCGAACTTTTGAGCCAGCAAAAGGAGTATTGTGGGGCTGTTTGCATTTCATTTTAGCAGCGTCAAAGTATGGTAGGCAAGGAAGGGGGTTCTTACAAGATATTCGCGATGGTGAGAGCGTTTCCACGACGGTAACTTTCAATTGTCCAAATGGTTACCAATGGCAAGACTTTGAAAATAGATTCCAACGTCTCAGACTTCACATCTGATAAGGATTCTCCTGCTGCCACTGTTGTTGGGCTTGGTATTCTATTCCAAAAGTACCAAAGACCAATCAAGAACGGTAATGCTAGTTGAGCTCTCTTTTTTTTTTTCTTCCCAATACCAGAATTCATACTCCAAGGCATGGTCCCTTCCAATGCTCTTTTTGGTATCGGGAGACAGTCCAATCTTGTAGCTCCCACCTGAACCTTTGCTCCTCGATCGGCAAGAATATCACCCAAGCGGGGAAGTATGAACATAGATGCGACCCAATCACCTGTCGTAGCAAGAGCTTCTACACGAGTGAATTTGTTCGCCGCCTTCACGATCAAATTGGCTCTTATATTGCGCTTCTCATGATACAGCAATAAAGCGCTTCTGATCTCCTCAATGGTAGGTTTTCCGCCGTCGTCTCTCAAGACTTTGGCTAGACTGTTGGCCATTTCTGCTGCACTTTCAATAGCACAATTTGCTCCTTGACCGAGATTCGGTGTCATCTAACGAGTTATTGTTAGCACAGGGGAGATTATCCCATCTTAGAACTTTGTACAAACCTTGTGTATGGAATCTCCAAGACAAGCCACACGGTTCCAAAACCAATGTTCATTCTCCATTTCCTCGACCGCTACAAAATTTGCAACGACGCGGTGTTTCCAGACTTCGGAAAAGAGAATATTTCCAGATACGTGATGATCCATGTGTTTTGCAACATGGTTAGTTTCATCTCCTTTTTTATACCGTGGAATATCTTCACCAAAATTCCTTTGTTCATTTTGCGTGAAGAGAAACCAATAAATTCGGCCATCAACACCACCAAACAACAAAGTTGAAGCACGCTTTCCTGAGCTGCGATGCGTATTTCCGATTTTCAATCCTGGAATTGGGTTAGAAATACCGAACAAACAACTGTATTCCGCCGAAAGAGCAATGTCATCCCTTTTCAAGGCTTCGAGATCTTTTTCTGATCCTTCATTTGCAATCTGTCGTCGCATTTCTGATCTTATGATACTATGGATTCCATCTGCACCCGCGATCACATCCCCAGAATACTTCGTTCCATCTTCACAAATTACTACTGCCTCTTTGTCATTCTGCTCGATTGACCTAACGAATTTCCCTGTCAAAACCTTCGATTTATCAGGAAGATTTCCATATAAAATCTCCAGCAGCTTCTCACGCTCCAGGAAAGTAATCGTGTACCCCAATCTATCATCAAATCAGCTTCCTAATTCTTATGGATTCCCTTCAATTTCCTCTTCAAATGTCCAGAACAGAAATCACATACCTCTTCCCCGTCAAAATTGGCGAATCAGTCTCCGAAAGCAATCTCCCATCCTCATCCCACGTCTGCATAAAAACACACGGTTCGATATTTTCCGAAACCGTATCAAACATGCCCAATTGATCCAAGATTCGCGACCCGTTTGGCATCAAACTCACAGATGCACCCACCTGCGGCGCAATATCATTGCGTCGCTCAAGGACAACATAGTCGATGCCATAGCGTGATAAACAGTGTGCAAGTGTTAGCCCTGCAATTGATCCGCCTACTATCACGACTTTCATCTGGGGTTTGCCGGTCATGATTAAAGATGAATAAGTATGTTTGGGCCAATTTTGTGCTTGATCATGATAATTTTCTTCTTGGACATATATGCTACGGTCTACGGATTTATTGGTTACATACTTGCGTGTTCGCTTCTATCGCTCCTCTACCAAAATTTTCAACTCAAACTTAAACCTCACGATCTCCGTCATGGACGGAACGCAACTTCAAATCGAATGTTGCAATCTGCATATTGACCGGCTTTGCTTGCTTTGCGCAATGCAGTCTCTACTTCTGAAATGTGGGTCAGCACCCATGGTGGAATGCGTATGGAACCCGAAGATTACCCGTCGTGTTCCCATATCGGAGACCGAAAAAAAGTTTTGATGATCGGTAACCAGACCGGTGGATGCTAAGATCTATGATGTCTCCGAGATGGTAGAACTTGGTGGATCTGGAGATTGGCATCGCGGACTACATGTTTTATGGTGCTCGGTATATGGTTGTTGGCAGATTATACGCGTGATCTTACAATACCCATTACAAAGATATGTTTTGGAATTGTTCGCTATAGCGTATGGCTGCATGTCATTTAGTGATAGCTAAGTGGAAATTTATAGGGTTCCTTGCTGAGTTTTTCATTTTTGGGCTATTCCTTACAGTGTACTTGGTTCATATCATCATAAATACCAATGTAGATTATGCCTGGGAGTAACCCCTTTAGTTTGAAGTAGCTTAGTAGTGTAAAGGTTTTCGTTCATATCTTATGACACTCTTAATATGAGAAGGCATGGTCTACTGTGTATAGAGTGGTTACGCTTTTGGAAAACCACGTGATCAGATGGTTCCTCTCCTTTCCTCTTCGCTTAAACCAGTATGATTGATATGAGGACAATAGAAGAATGATAATAGTATCTTCATTCTCTATCTTTTATCATAATTATGAAAGGAGAGAATTAATATTTATATACATCTCTTTATATACTTCAAGATACTTTATTGGTCTTGAAAGTAATTTATAATATATTTCAAATAAAAATAATAATGTTAAATATATAATATATTTATTTTATTTTATTTGAAGTCTAAGTTATTGTTTTATTTTATATTAAAATTAACTTATTATATAATTAAATTTTTCAAGTATAGAAAAACACAGCATCATATGTAATATATATAATAAAAAGTATAAATCTAAAGAAATAATATTTTCAATTTATATAACAACTTAAAGTTATGAATTGTTGATAAAATAATAAAGTTTTAAATTATATAAATAAATTTTTATTTATATTTTAACTTTGAATATCGATGTGAATTATAAAGAAATAAATCTTTATTATATAATTATTTATGTATATCAGAGGAATTTGATTTTACTTTCTAAATCCTCTCAAAATGATCACTGGTGACGAGTAGGTTCGCAGGCTTTATTATTATGCGAACTGCTCAAAAATTGATAAGGCTTAATGGTGCCCTTGTCTCTAGCGTACTATATATAACTTGATAGACGTTGCCAGGAGGAGGAAGCCTAGTCACTTTGTCATGTCACTTTAATAAATAGTTAGAACAGAATCATCTTGAATGTTTATTTATAATCTTAAGAATAACAATATAAAGTCACAAGAGTAGAATAAATATATCAAAAAAAAAACAAGTCTATGAATATAGAACTAAATACAAAGTGTTTCATGCAGCTTTCCTTACATCATAAATCCTCTGAGCTAATGATTCAGCTGTCAAATCTAAGCTCATAAACTCCGAAGACGTAATATCCGCCCCCAAAGTCTTATAACACCACGTACGAAGGCTCGTTCCGATCATACTGTCCATGCCGAATTTCACCACGGCCGTACCGGTGTCGACGTCTTCCACAGCTAGATTAAACGTCTGGGAGAATTTCTCCACTACCAGCTCCAGAATATCTGGTAACAGGAGTCTGCGTTTACCTTTACCGGAACCGCTTTCATCTCCAGATTTCTTGGCTAGAATGGCGTTGAGGACAGGTCCGATACGTGGTTGGCGCCAGAATGGGATGCCGTCGATATCTAGGTTAGCACTTAGTTGAAGGGGTTCAAGACCCGAGACGATGAAGTTATTGGCTAGTGGATCGAAGTTCCAAGATGAGGGTGGTGCTTTCATGATGGCTGTTTCAATGAGATCGATAACACCAGCTTCGTTGATGTTGTGGACTCCATTTCTTGCTAGACCATCTTCAATTCTTTCATTTTGACTCACGAATCCAACTTCAGTGACGACAGTGAGCGAGATTGTTGTTGCTGGTAGACCCTTACTTTGACGGTATCTTGCAAAGAATTCGAGGAAAGAATTTCCCGCGCAATAATTGCTCTGGGTTGGGAAACCGGATAAAGCAGCCGTGGAACCGAGCATGACGAAGAAATCTAGGGAGTGGGCTGCAACGGCGTTGTGAAGATTCCAAGTTCCCGTAACTTTGGGACGTACAGCATATTCCCAACTTTTTAGATCGTGATTGGTGAATAGTCGATCCTGTCATTTGATTAGTATTAGTTCTAATGAATTTTTGATTTCAATCAACTCACATCGAGGGCCATTACACCTTGTACAACACCCAAAATTGGACCAGCTGCGAAACCAACCGCCTTTTCGACATCGGATAAGTTCGTGACATCCCCTTTTACAATATCCACTGCAATTCCATTATCCCTGAAATATTTGATCATGGATGCGGCTTCGCGACGGTCCTCGCCAGATCGCCCAAGGAAAATCAAATGGCGAGCGCCATTTTCAACCATGTGACGAGCTAAACATCGACCAAGTCCTCCAAGACAGCCAACAAGTAGATATGCTCCGTTTGGTTTGAACGTCATTGACTTTCTTTTGGCGACAAACTGTGAGGTATTCAGTTAGTATCACTATTATAAATGAAGTTCAAAAGACCCTACATTTATTTTCTCGGTATCGAAGCTGACGACAACTCTTCCAATTCTATTCTTCATGGCAAATTGTTTGAAAGCCTGGCTAATTTCAGAAGCAGGGAACACAGATGTATTTGGAAGAAGTTGGATCTTGCCATCCCGATAGTATTGAATGACATCACTCAGAAACCTGTAGATGTCAGCGGTAATATGCGATGATTTGCATGAGTAAACTTACTGAGACATCACATCTGGCTTTTGTTCGAACGCAAGAACCAAATCCATAGCAATAAACGAAGCCCCTCTCTTGAAGGGACCCATATCCAGCATTCCTTGGTCTAGAATATCGGTTTGTCCGACCTCGATATGACGACCATGATGTCCTATAGAGTTCCATGTGGCTCTCAGCTGCTCATGTACAAGTGAGTTCAGGGATACATCAACCCCGCGGCCATTAGTAATTCGCATGATATCAGATGCGAAACTTGCATCTTTGGATGATAAGATATGATCGTCGTGAAGACCATATTCTTGCATTAGGAATCCCTTCTTTTCCGGTGTTCCAACAGTAGCAAATATCTCTGCACCAACCATTTTGGCAATCTGGATTGCTGCAAGTCCCACACCTCCAGTGGCAGAGTGAATTAGTACAGACTCACCAGGCTGAAGCTTGGCAAGATGGATTAGTCCATAGATAGCAGTCACAAATGGAACCATGATACTTGACATCTGTTCAAAGGTCTCTTTGGGCTGAAGTTTTTGGACGAATCTGGAGTCATATCTTTCGATGTTACGGAACTTCCCAGGACCAGCCCAGCTGACACGGTCACCAACTGCTACGTTTCTGACTCCAGGACCAATTTTTCTGATGACACCGGCACCCTCGAAACCAAGGAGATCCGAGTTATAAGAACCTACAAGCGTTGCGTAGTCCTGTAAAAGTTTAGCTTGACGAACCCAAAAAGATCTCATTGTCAATTACCTTCATGTTCAATCCGACTGCTTTTACATCTATCTCGACTTCTCCAGAATTGAGCGGCGCTTCCCACTTATCGTCCTGAAAATGTATTGTGTCGAATATACCAACACGTTCGATGCCCAAGCGGACACATTTTTCTGAGTCATATGGGATCATACTTGGCTCACTTTCAAGTCTAGCAACAAACTGTTCATCCAATGACTGGTCTTGAGAAAGTCTGCTGACATAAAAAGCATTGTTCTTGACCATGAATTCTTTGTCTTCATCACCGCCAACAGCTGCGTCCAGGATAGTTGTTATGTTTGAAATGGTCTGTGCAGGATCTCGATGATCCAGGTCAAGAGTCTTGAAAGTCAGAGTCGGATGCTCTGTCTGGAGGCAACGACCCAGTCCGATGACTATCCCAGCATCAGGGTCACCTCCATCCAGCAAGTTACCATGAGTAAGCCATAATATATTTCGTGCCTCACTTGCAATTGACTGTATTTTTGCCAGCTCTTGGCTAGTCAGAGATTCGTGGAACAGACTAGACTCAGACTCCACGATGAAAACGTAGCTTGCCTCTGGATTCGCGTGGAAACTAGAATCTTGCAGAGACTTTGAGATAACCGACCTCCCAGTCTTTAACAATCCCGAATAGACTTGAGAGTCAAATGTTGTTGGAGAAGTCCTTGTTACAAGTACAATATCTTCTGTGGCCGGGCCAAGACTGGCCTTCTGGTGGGGACTCATCAGCAAGGACTTTTGATCTTGCAGAAGAGTGAAGAATCCACCAGATTCAAAGTCCGGTCCGATGATATTTTCGCTGCTATCCCCTGACCTATAGAGCAGTATTTTTCCATCAGAAGTCAACAGACTTTTGAGTTTGAAAAAATCAACCTCATCCGTATGGGATGGAGGCAGGATGACCAAATTGAACAACTTCTCTGAATTATTTTCAAGGTCTAACTTCTGAATGATAACGCCCGGGAAAGCTTCATACTTGGTCTTGAGTGGTTGAATATCGACGTCATTGGGAGTCATAATGGTATAAGTCTTGTATCGACGAAGCGAAGAACCACTTTCAAGGATTTTGTGAAGATTTTCGGAAATGGTTGATTCTGTACTCCAGATCTCGCAGATATCAAATCCAGGACGTTTGTGGACAATGATATCCAGAAGAGAATCGTCAGTCAAGTCAGATGTAATCTTGTCGACATCGGGCTTCCACACAGTTCGAAGGTACGGATGACGATCAATTGTTCCCAGGTCATCTAAGGCTTCTGAATATTGAGTACACAACAGTTCTTTGATCTCAAATAATGGCTTGCCTTCAGGAGAGAAAAGTTGACACCATCCACTCAAGGCTCGGACACTAAAGAATTCTGAGTGTGCAAGGATTTTACCTTTGCCAGGAGTCAACTGCGCGATATTATCATCGTCCCTCCACGACCATAAAGATACATCAGCCATTGATGTTGGAACGAACGATCTTTTTAAACCCTTGAACGAACCCTTGTGTGCCGCAATCATTGCAGCCTGAATACAGGTGTCCATAGCTGTGGGATGCACGATATATGCAGAATCATGCTCGGAGACACCAGCTGGAAGAAGTTCGGTCTCTGCAACTGCTTCTTCGAGAGCAGGATTGGTACGAATATCACTTAATCCGTTGAAAGCTGGTCCGTAATTAAGAGAAACCTTCTGGAAACCGCGATACCACGTTCTGGCAGCCTTTGGCTCTTGAAGTTTGCTTTCATCAAGTCCTGGGGCCATGTCAGTGGCTTCCTTCTTTGTGACAGTTCCGACGCAGTGGTTAGTCCAATTTCCGTTTTGAACGGACGATATCGTGAACTCCGCAATTGTTTTTGACCTGATTGAAGCACTTATTGTCGCGAATTTCATCGTGGTAACAATCTCAACCTGTGATCCGGAGTTGGGTACGTTTAATGCAGATGTGATGCTAACGCTGGGGAAAAAATATCGGAACGGGCCTTTGATTCTTAGGTTGTCATGGAAAAATTGACGCGCAGCTTCAGTGGCAATTGCCAAGTAGCCAGTTCCAGGCAGCACAGGCTGGAGCCCCAACTTATGTTCCTCTAACCATGGGAAGTTCTTTGAATCAAGCATATTTCGCCATTGTCGTTGTTCGATAGATGAACCTGGGAGGAGAGCACCGAGGAGGTCATGGAATTTAAATTTCCGTAAGCGATGCTCCTCATTAGGTCTATTTTTATCTCTTAACTCTCCCGCAGAATAGTTCCATGAGTACCTGGGAAGGTCAACAATGGGCAAACCAGTTTTTGTAATAATAGCGTCGCCATCACGTTTCTCAATAGCGTTCACACGCTCAATGTTGACTGAATATCCTCTCATAGTAAGAACTCCAGCAAGATCCAGGAGACGAGTCACAGAGCTCTGGCCACGTACAAGAGTGGAAGCGTAGTCCAGATCTTTGGGCGTTATGCCCAGGCTGTCTCTTATCTGCCTCAATGGACCGGCTAATGCGGAATGTGGGCCAATTTCGACAAATTGTGAAATGCCAAGATCTGCCGCTAGTGCAGCTTCAACGGCTTCAGTGAAACGTACTGGAGATTCTAAATTTTTGCGCCAATAGCTAGGTCCTGGCTTAAAACTGGATGACGCTCTCTCGGCAGTGACCGAGGAGAAAAAGATGGGATTTTGACCTTCAGGCTGGTTGGTGTTTTGGGACGCGCCGAAATTGGAAAGTGCGACTGACAAGCGAGTTTGATAGTCATTACCGATATTCAACATGTGGTGTGAATGATAAGCTCTTCCACCAGTCTTCAATTCGCGGACAAAGAGCCTGTCAGTTTGCAGCTTCTCCTTGACTATGGTGGCAGGCTCAATATCACCACTCAACGTAACACTGTTAGGTGAGTTGTAGCACGCAATACGCAGCCCCTCAACAAGATAAGGTTGAATTTCTTCAGGGCCGGCTCCAACAGCCAGCATACTACCTTTCACCTCAAGAGTAGCAACTCCCAATCCCCGGTAGAATGCAGAGATAATAGCTTCTTCTGCTGTTAAAAGATTTGCGGCATATGCAGATGCAATTTCGCCGGAAGAATGACCGATACAGGCAGCTGGTATCACGTCCCAAGCTCGAAGGAGCTCGACGAGGGCAATTTGAACAGCTGTACAAACTGGCTGAGAAATTTCAACATCATTAATCCTACTGGTCGCTGCAGGTTCCATTAAAACGTTCTCAATAGTCCAATCTGGCGAATCCTCCCCTAGACACTGCAATGCTCGATCAAGTCTTCTAATCGTATCGATATATGATGGGAATGTCAACATGAGTTCTCGACCCATCTGTGCATTCTGTGCGCCTTGCCCGGTGAAAATGAAGGCAATCTTCCCACCCTTTCCCCTTTTTGCAAAAGTAATCTCATGCTCCATAAGATCCTCTTCCACATCTTCTTCTCGTGCTACCGCGTATGCGCAGTTGAAAAAGTCGGATCTTCGGCAGCCAAGCGTGTAGGCAAGATCGAGTATATTATAATCTTCTGCCACGTCACGAAATCTTTCTATGTTCCTTTTCAACGTAGAAATATCATGGGCGGAGAAAAGCAGCAAAAATTCTGAGCGGGGGACTACCCTCGTTTGTGAGCGTAGGCTGGTGCCCACCATTTCATCCGACTCCTCATCATCATCCCCAGCGTAACTATTGCGTTGGCCCCGTCGGATATGAGTTAACTTTCCGGGAAGGACAGAATCGGCCGCCTCGATAATTGCATGGGCATTGGCTCCCCCGTAACCAAAAGAATTTACACTTGCACGGCACTTAGAGAAACCTTTCGGCCAGGGCGTCATTTTCTGGACAACTTTTATCCTTCCATCCTTGAAATCGACTAACAGGTAGTCAGTGCATGATCTTTGCAGATTGAGTGCCGGTTTTACCTTTGGGGTTCAATTTTTTAATGCCAATTGTCGCGGGTATCGTGCGTTTTTCAATAGCTAAGCATACTTTTATTATACTTGCTAATGCGCTGGCCGCCTCACTATGCCCAACATTTGTTTTTACCTAGAAAAGGTTAACTATTACAACGATTTTACGGAGGCGACGTGACATACCGATCCGATAAGAAGTTCTTGCCTTTCCGCACCCTCGAAAAAAAAATTTCCGATAGCCCTCACCTCTATTGGATCGCCAACTTGCGTACCGGTGCCATGAGCCTCAAAATATGATGTATCTTTGGGATCCAAGCCGGCGAATTCATAGACAGTGCGCATCAAAGCCTCATGGCCCTTCGCACTTGGTTGGGTGATACCACTAGTCTTTCCATTTGCATTTGTAGCGGTGCCTCTGATTACGCCACGTATAGGATCCTTGTCTCGAATGGCATCAGACAAACGCTTGAGGAAAATGGCACCAACACCTTCACCACGGCCATATCCATCGGCTGATTCGTCGAAAGTATGGCAAGTAGATGTAGCTGATAAAACACCAACTGATGCTGTACTCATCTGAGTGTCTACCGCGAGCATCAAATTTGTACCTCCGACTACTGCTGCGTTGATCTCTTTTGTCTGTAACGCTCTGCAAGCAATATGCAAAGAGTAAAGAGAGGAAGAGCAAGCCGTGTCAATTGTAAGACTGTACGCCAAACTTCAGTTATGCAGCTCGAACTACTTGAAGGGGAACTTACCTCGGACCACAAAGATCAAACAGATAGCTAACTCGATTGCTGATAATAGTGGAACCGGTACCTAACATACTATAAGGTTTGAAATTGTTGTGGTCTCGGTGGGCTTGTATGTTGAAATCGGAGGTGAAATTTCCAACGTAACATCCTGTGTTTGAGCCTGACAGTTGGCTGAGGGTAATGCCACCGGACTCAAAGGACTCATAAACACACTCCAGCAACTTCCTCTGCTGAGGATCCATGACCTTTGCCTCTTCTTGTACAATACCAAAAAACGACGGGTCGAAATTCCAAACATCCTCATTGATAAAGTAGCCGCCTTCTGGGGTCAAAGAGCCAGGTCGAGTCTTTTTTGAATGAAACCCATCAGTGTTCCAGCGTGATAAAGGCGGCCTCGAAAATCCAGAGCGTTCTTCAGCAAGCATTTGCCAGAACTCGTCTGGCGTATCTGAGTCGCCTGGCAAGCGACAACCTGAACGATGTTTTAGTGATTTCATCCCAAATCAAATGCACAGACAATATAGCTTACCTATGCCAATAATTGCAACGGGCTCTGGGGAAGCCATATTTGCAACGCTAGTAAGAATAATTTATGACAAAGCCCTCACAAATGAACAGAAGTATTGGTAGAAAATGGAATCTGTAGGACATCAGCTTGTGACAAGACGTCAAAATTCGAAGAGATTTAGAAATCGTATTACCTGGTCCAGATCTTTCGAAAGAACCAAGTACTTCGAATTCTTGCGGGGATACGTGGTCCCTATACACAGCTATTTTAGCTTTCTCCATGTTTGCAGGAGTGTGGTAAGTCCTCGGACTCCGTTCCCCAGATGTAGTATAAATCGGGTCCCGATTTTGCGGAATCTTGGCATGTCTGGAGGGAGTAAAAGTGTCTATTCAAGTCACAGCGTTGGATATCGTTCGATACAACAAAGCTTAGTTTAAAAGCCTAATTCAATATTCTTATTGTATACTTTGACTAACGTCTTACCTTAAATGAGAATAAGCCCAAACTATGTTGAGCCTAGGCCTTCTTGCTTAAGCAATGCTGGCCATGGTTAATTGAAGTATATGATTGGATGAGTTGTCAAAGTGGAGATAATCTTACTTTTGATTTGACCCTTAAACCCATTGCGGATATCCCCGTTTTGACAGGGCTGGTCAAAGTTTAATTAGTTTAGACTTATTCTCAACGGGATGTAATTGATTCATCATATTGTCACATAAATCCAAGTTAATAATAGTAATAATAATAATAATAATAATATAAAATACTAGGGGCCTGTGCCCCGCGGACCTCTGGCTTTTCGAGAAAGTCTAATGAAAATTCAAGTTTTAAAAAATTTATAATAAATTTAAATATTGAGTATATATCAGGGTAGAGACGGGATATCGACTTGTTTTTGATGATTGAAGATTGGGATATTTTATTTAAAAATAATAATTATAATATGATTTAATAATATTATTGTTATTATTATAAGTTGAATGAGTTGAATGAATTAAGTTGAATGATTTCAATTGAGTGTAACGATCTGGTCGAGGCAGCGGCTGCCTGAGGTTTTGTATAGTTGATAATTATAAATTAAGGCTATTAATCATTGATTATTTATTTGGAAATGAATTTGTTATTAAATCAATTAAAATATAGATAAATTAATTAATAACTAAATTGAATATAAAACTTCTAAATTATAAAACTATTCTGATTATATATTAATAAATGAAAAGGAGTTTTGTAATATTCAAAACTCTAAAAGCTTTTAGAGTTTTAAGAGCTTTTCAAGCTTCTAAAGCTTCTAAAGCTTTTTATTATATGATTGATTCTGATGCCTTTCCTTTCCTAAAATATTTGTCTTAGAAGTTTTCCTTTAGAAATTTTAATTTTAGAATATAATATTCTTTAAAATGATTATCTTATTATAATCAATTAATTAAAACATTTATCTTATTCTAATATAATTGTTTAGAATACTTATTTTAAGAATTCTAAGATCCTATTCGTAGATGACTAAGTCTCCTGAAAGTAACAATTAAATTATACTCTCTTTGTAGTTAGTATATGAATCATCGATATTAATAATACTATTATAATCTAAATCGTGAATCATGATATTGAGTTGAATTGAAAAAAACTTTAAATCAGATTTAACTAAGGTTATAAAGCTTATATTAAGATTTTTGTTCGATTATTTATCGGGGTATTTACCGGGGTATTTACCGGGGTATTTTAAACCAATCAGATTATTAGAATCGCGGCTCACTTAAGCAAGTTTTTCATTTTCTATAATCTATATCAGGTAAATTGTGATACAATATATATATAATAAGGTTTTAATGTCGGCAAGTCGATAATTATTATAAATATTATAAATAATATAAAATATTAAATTATATTATAATTATTATTTTTAAATAATAATTTTTTTTTGCAATTATTAAAAACAACCTGATATTCTACCTGCACCCTGATATATATATTCAATATTTAAATTTATTATAAACTTTTTAAAACTTGAATTTTTATTAGACTTTCTCAAAAAGCCAGGGGTCCGGGGGGTGCAGGCCCCTGGTAAATAAATAAAAAATTTATTTTTGATATTATAAAAATGATAAATCGAGATATATATATTGTTACGATTTATGATTAAGATTATAATATATTGAGAGGCAACAATCAATTTGTTTATATAAGCTTAGACCTTATCGAAAAGCAGGGCGATTTATATATAAATTTATATAATAATCGCTTTATATAATCTCTTTATTTTTAGTAAACTTGAATATTTAATCTAATTTTAATTATATGATAAAGAGCTTTAGAAACTTCGAAAACTTTTAAAATTTTAAAAGCTTTTTGGAGTTTTAGAACTTTATAAAGTTTCTTTATATTCATTAATATATAATCAAAATAATTTCATAATTTAAAAACTTTGTATTCAATTTAGTTATTAATTAATTTATCTATATTTCAATTAATCTAATAATGTACTCACTTTCGAATAAATAATCAATGATTATTAATTTTAATTTACAATTATTAACTATACAAAACCAGAAGCAATTGTTATTTTAATCAGATTGTTATACTTTGAATATTGTTACAATTAAGTTATATATAATATAATAACTTTCAATCAATAATCTATCAAATTGTTTTTATTCAATCTAATCAAGATCTTTGTTTAGATTGTTGTTATTATAAAATACAAATAAACAATTTAGATATTTATCCTTGATTTATTTTATAAAAATTATAATAAATATCGAGTTTTTATTATATAAATTGATCTTTATTATACTTTTAATAAATAATTTTTCTTAATTTTTATACAAAGGATCTTATAATTGATCTCTTTTTTTTAAAAAATTATATTCAATTAAATCGAATCATTTTTCAATAATTTAATAATTAAAACTATTAATAATTAATTAAACGAAAGTATAAAATCTAAGATTCATTATCTTTTTTTTAGTTATAAATTGTTCAGATAAGGATTCAATAAAGTATTTAAGAAAATAAACTCCGATTATATAATTGAAAAAGTATTATAATAACTTATATAGATCAAATTAGTTATAATCTATATTATCAAGTTTTAATAATATATTGAATATATTATACAAAATAATAATTATTTAAAATTATAATTTTATAAAGGATTGAAAGATATCATTAAGGATAAATTAACAAAAACTTCAAAACTATTTAATCTTTCCAAATTAATCGAAATCTTTATTTTTATTGATAATTGATTTTATAAATAACAAATAAAGAAAAAAGGAATCATTTAGAAAAACAAAAAGTTTCAAAAACTTTATTATTAGAATAAGTATTATAATATTAATAATTTAATAAAATTGAATAATATTGAATAATATCATTTAAAATTAAATAATTTAAATATTAATAAAAAGAATAAATATAGAAAGAATAATTTATATTATATTTATAAGAAAAGTGAATATATATTCTGAAATTATTTTCAAAAAAAGAAACTATTTATTACAAAAAATAGAAAACAAATGAAATTTGAGAATAAAATATAAAGTTCTTGAGAAACAAGGATTTTGAAAAGAAGTTTGAAGGAAATAAGATTATTGAAAAAAGATCTATTTTAATTCAATCTTGAATAATTAAAGGAATTGAATATTAATAATCAAAATCTTAAAATTAATATTGAAAATAATACCGATTATAAAAAAGAATCTTTAAAAAACCTCGAATTAGAAGATAAAGAATTAATTGAAGAATTCGAAGAAAATCAATAATTAGTTGAATTTTATTATTTATTTTGAAAGAATGAATTATAATATCTAATTAGTTATTTAGATAAGAAATGAATATAATATTATTATCAAGAGAAGAAATTTGATTTTATTAAGAAATATAGAATCTATAATTATTTTATTTTATTAATATTTTATATAATAATATATAATAATATTTATTATATAATATTTAAGAAAAATATTAAAATAAATGATATCAGAAGATATATTACAAATATAGATTCTTTATTTTTTAATAAAATATAGAAATATAACAAATATAATCTAGAAATTGAAGAAGTATAAAAGATTTTATTATAAATTGAGATTCATTATATTTAATAAAAGATCGATAGGAATAATAAAGAAATATCAAATTATAATTATTGTTAAGATTTCCAAATAAAATCAATAGAATTATTATTTATTATATTCTATTGATTATTGAATATAAATAAATATCAATATGAATAATTAAATCTCTTTATTGGAAAATAAATCGTCGAAATATTATTGTTAGAATTCAATAATATAATAAGAATCAAATAACTAATCATAAAAATCAAATTAAAGAATTAATAAACTAATACTTTGATTGATTTTGGAGTTATAAATATATTTATAAATTCTAACTTTATTAAAGAAAATAAAATTCTTATAGAATTAAAATAAGATCTTTATTAATTGATATTGTTAAAAAAAAAGAAAACTGAAATTGATGATTAAATATATAGAAAAATTAATATCATTAAAATGATTATACTAAATAAATATATCAAATAAATCAAAATAAATTTAATATTATTAAATAGATATATAATTGTTTTTAATACTTTATGGATTAAGAAATATAATCTAAATATCAATTAAATAAAAAATATTTTAATATTCGATTACTATTGGGTTTATAAAAATATATAATTATATCATTCGGTTTAATTAATATATCAATTATTTATTAATAATAGAACAATAAGATACTCAAAGAGTTTAATTCATTTATAATTTATTATCTAAATAATATTTTAATCTTTTTTTAGAAAAAGAAGAAATATGAAAGATATATATTGAAAATATTTGAAACATTTAGAAGAATAGATTCAAGATTCAAATTATCGAAATATGAGTTTGGAATATGAAAGATAATATTTCTAGAATATATTATTCAATTAAAACAAATAAATATAGATTCTAAAAAAACAAAGAAAATAAAAAATTAAAAACGATTTAGAAATATCAAGAATATATAATCTATATTAGAATTTATTAATTTCTATCAAATATTTATAAAAAAATTTTCGAAAATAATGGAATTTTTTATTGAAATAATTAAAAAAGGAATAATTTTTATATAAAATAAAAAGGTAAAACAAGTTTTTTAGGAAATCAAAAATAGATTTACAAAGAAATTTATTCTCTATAATTATTATAATGATCGAGAAAGTATTATTAAAATAAATACCTTTAATATTTATATAGTAAAAGTTTATTTATAAAAAAATGATAATGAGAAATTATATTTTGTTATTTATTATTTAAATAAAATAAATAAAATAAAACAAAATTATAATATTTATAAAAAAGAATTTATAATTATTATGAAAATGTTAAAATATTAAAAGATTTATCTTTAAAAAATTAAATTCTTAGTAATTATTTATATTAATTATATAAATCTTCGAATTTTTATTATTATTAAAATCTTAAATAATTGTAGATTAATTAGATAAATTAAGGAATTAATAAAATTTAATTTGATAATCAAATATATCAAAAAAAAAAGGATAATACAAGAATAAATATTTTGAGTAGATTATTAAATTACAAAGATAATAAAATTTATTAAAAAATAACAATTTTGAAATCTTTATCAAATAAAGATTTTATTCCTAATTTAATAAAAATCGTTATTATAAAGAATAAATCAATAAAGATTTGAAAAAATAAATTTATAAAAATATAATAGAATAAAGAAGGTATTAAATAATCAAAACTATTAATAATTATTAAATAGTATTATCCTTGAATATATCATAGAATAATATATATTGTTAGTTTATAGATATCAAAGAATACAAAGAATGTATTTAAAAATCAAAAGATAATATTAAAATTCAGGATTTCGAAATATAATTAATAAAGTAATTATTAAATATAATATTTGTATTAGAAATAAGATTTCTTATTATACTCTTTATGAATAGATGAATATTATTGAAATATTATTTATATTATAAAAATCAATATTATAGAATTTTATAAATTCATTATTAAAATTTAAAGATTTAATAATAAGAATGATATATAATTATTTTTTTGTTATAATAGATAAATTAATAAAATATTTAATATTTATATTATATTAGATAAAATTCATTATAGAAATATTAATCTTTATATTTTTGAAAAAAATTGTTATAGTATATAAATTATTAAAAAATACTTTTGATAAAAATAAACTTTTTACATCGAAATTTTGAATTGTTTTAATAATATTGTTAAAAATAAAAAGGAAAATATTTATAATATTTTATTTACAAATCAATAAAGGAAATGAGAGAATAAATTAAATTGTCGAAATTTATTTTTGATATTATATAAATTATTAATAAAACAATTGAATAAAACTTTTATCCTTAATATAATTCATATACAACAATTCTACATCGAAAACAATATAAATCACTCCGAATTATATCAATTATAAATACAAATTAATTGTATATTACAAATCAAAGATTATAGAAATAAAAAACTAATCTATAATAATATAAACAAAAAGATTTAAAGAAATCTACAAAGAAATAATAACAAAATTGAAATTTATTACCAAAAGAAATATATACTATTATAATCGGAAATGTAATTAGAAATCAATATTAAAAAAGGAAAATAAAGTTTACTTACTTTGAAAAAATATCGAAACAAAAAAACTTAATACAAAATTGAATTATAAGAAATTCAAATCATTCAAAATTAAGAAAGTTAAAGGATTTTTGAATTATAAATTGATATTATCGAAAAGTATAAATATACATTCAATGTTTTATATATCTCTATTCGAATTAGTATCTTTAAGAATATCAAAAGCTTCTAAAATAGAAATCATATTTATAAATTAAAATATCGAATACAAAGTAAAAAAAATACTAAATTATAAATATTTTAAAAACAAAATCAAATATTTAATAAAATAGAAAGATTACCTCAATTTCAAAAATATATAGGAATTTAAGAAAAAAATTAAATATTTGAAGAAGTTCTAAAAGTTTTGTTGATAAAATCTGGATTTATCTAAAAAGAAGATGAATTCATTGTTTTCTACAAAAAAAGATCGAAAAAATTAAATTTATTTATAAAAATTTTGTTGAGATTGATAAAATTAATTAATAATTGATCAAATTGATTAAAGATTAATTAATTAAATTGATTAAATTGATCAAATTGATCAAAAAACAATAAAAGAGTTACAAGAATTTCTTTATTCTTTTCTTTTCATTTTTTTTCTTTAAAGATATCAAATTTATCAAGGTATTTGAACCTACAATATAATATTTTATTATATCGTTTTTTGAATTGTATCTTCTATTTAACAAAATAAATAATTTTAATAAAAGATTTAATGATTTCAATATCCAATTTATCGATTTATTAATCAAGATTCTTTTAATTATATTCTCAAGGAATTTTATAATCTTAATCATCTTCCAAACGAAACTCAACATTATATAAAACAGAATTTTGTATATATTCTGAATAATATAAATAATATTTATCAAAGAAATCCTTAATATAACAACGATTTTTTTATCAATAATAAAAATAAGGAATTATTTTAATATCAATAAAATTGATAATTATAGTTAAATATATATATTCCTTTTTTTTTTTTTAAATTAAATTATTAAAAAAATCAGAATTGTTTATAATGAAAAAAGATAAATAAAATATAAGAGAAGAAAAAATATTAATTACCAGGTGAAATCCGGAAGGTTATAAACGATTGGGATAATATTTAGCTAGGAAAAGGATAGTATTACAATTTATAATTAAGATTATAATATATTGAAAAACAATAATCAATTTATCTATATAAGCTTAGATCTTATCGAAAAACAAAGTGATTTATATATAAATTTGTATAATAATCGTTTTATATGATCTTTTTATCTTTAACAAGTTTAGATATTTAATCTGATTCTAATTATATAATAAGAAGCTTTAAAAACTTCGAAAACTCCTAGAACTCTATAAAGCTTTTTTATATTTATTAATATATAATCAGAATAATTTCATAATTTAAAAACTTTATGTTCAATTTAATTATCAATTAGTTTATTTATATTTTAATTGATTTAATAATATATTCATCTGTGAATAAATAACCAATAATTATTAATCTTAACCTACAACTACCAATCATACAAAACCAGAGACAGCCGCTGCCTCAACCAGATCGTTATATATATCTTGATAATATATTATAAAGAAAAATAGAAAAAAAAAGTTGATTAGATTATTTTATAATATATTATTTATAAAGAAAATAAAGTTTACAATAATTTTGAGATTGAGACTATATAAGTTCAAAATATATATATAGAAAGTTGATTATTTTAAAAAGAAAAAGTAAAAACTCTTTTTTTATATTTAATTATAAAAGATTATATAATTGATTAATTAAAATTCTTTATGTATTTGATTTATAATTTTAATTTTCTTAAAATATTAAAAGATAATTCAAAAAAAATTTTATTTGATTTATATATGATTATAATATTATATTTAATTTGAGTATATTTGTAAAACATATATTTAATTTAAACAAATATCCTTGAAGAAAAATTAGGTCCAAACACATGTTAGATTTGAAAGTAGAATGAAGTTGATTTTTATATACAATGTTTTAATTTTACATCTATATGTACACGGTCTGAACTTAACCTTATAAATCCTAAAATGTGCCACCTCCAACACCCTGACGGTTGCCTTGTATTCCAATTGTGCCAGCCTTCCATTCTCTTAAAGATGTTTCAACGCCGTTAATAATACACTACTGCTATGTTCGAAATCCGTTCTTTTAAAATGATTTCAACGCCTTCACCAATATAGTACTACTATGCTTGGAGTCCAGTAACATGCTATACTCCTGTTTGGAATCCAATAACTCACAAGCTTCCCTCAACTTCGTACTTAATTCCGGTAGCTACGAATATTCACATTAGCAAGTACATACATGGAGGTTCTCGAAGCAACTACTCACATATAAAGGAGTGAAAATGCTAAAATGATCCCCATGAACACGAAGCTCTTGAATTATGAACTCATATGGATATTTACGCCATCCTAAAGCATATTCTCCACGAAACCAATCGACTTCTACAACATTCTCAGTTGAGACTGCTTCTAGTGCCCTTATAAATACTGCGGGTGGCGGTCGTCTGAATTTAAATCTCTGGTTAGTACATCTTTCCTATTCAAAATAGTAAGATTAAGGGAACTGTACCTTCCATCCTCCCAAATTGGCAGCTCCCAGACTGAGAGTGCATGGATAATATCATTGACAGCTTGTTGTTGCGCTAATCTATTCTGAGCTGTTTGATCTGGGGCTACCGGTAAATGAAACTGGACTGGTGGCTCATCTTTTGGTCGCCAGTCAGGGAAATCGGGAAATGGCGTATCAAGCAATATGGTGCCAGCGACACAGATTTCCGGAATATTCTCCAAACACTTTGCGACTTGGATTGCTACAGATCCACCCGCGGACCAACCTGTATCAAAACTCAGTAACGACTTATAAATAAAAGAGGGGGGACTAACCGCCAAGCAGGACTTTACCTCTGGAGACTTTCCCACGGATCATCCCAGCATATAACTCTCCCATCCCTTTGATACCATCTTCAAAGATGCCACCATCATTAAGATGTGGATATGATATTCCCCATACATTGCGATTCAAGCTTTCGAGGAAGTAATAGGGTAAAACTGTTCCACCACCATCATGAAACAGGAATAATGGAATCGCAGATTTGTACCGTCGAGCAGCTTTCTGAATCAAGACTGGGTTCTCCATAGTTTTCAATGACTTATACTTGCAGCACAGTTGAATGTAGAAAGACACCAATAGCTTTGAATGGTTTGCATCGGGATATACAACCACGTAAAGTACCAAAACGGAACAACGTCGGAGATGATGATTAACCATAAAATGGATCTCTGGATGGATAATCGGTCGCCGTAAAGCTAACGAAGTTGTGGATATTCCGGCGACCCTTGGCAAGTGGTTCCCAGCTCTTCCACGTCACAATTTTGGTGGAAAAATATTCGTATTAGAACTTCACAACACTGCATGCACAATATTAAGGTTTAGAATCCAATTTCATACAAATTGCTACCTATCTTTCAACAAAAAAAACTTTAGGGAACTTCATTCAATCACGCAATGCCTTCCTCAACCGAAGCCATAATCACCGAGTTGACACCAATCGATCACTTAATGCCTCGCACATATGTGATCAGTTTCAACTGTGGCTGGCCAATATCTCGCCGCAGTAAAATTGAGGATATTTACAACCATCTGAAGTTAGGCTTGAAACGAACTTTGAATGAGATTCCGTTTCTTGGCGGCACAGTTGTTTCCACGGGCTCTCCTGGAAAGTTTCAGATCGAAACTCTACCTAGCGATCTCGAAGGCAATCAATTAATATTCAACGATCTCCGTACTGGGAGCGGAAATTCGTGGCCACATTCTTATAAAAGTTTAAGGAAAGCACGGTTTCCTGGTAATGTGTTCTTTGACGATTGTCTTAGTCCCGTCAAGGGGTACATGGGTTTGGAAAAACTTCCGGTTATAGCTGCGCAGGCAAACTTCATTGATGGAGGATTGATTCTACATTTGAGCGTCTTGCACACGGCGTGTGATGTACTTGCCTGGAATAACGTACTCTTTGTTTTGTCAAAGAACGTGAAGGCTTCTTGGCCCGCCGAAGATGAAGAAGCAGCCTCCGAGAAGTTGAAGGATTTTGAGGTCCTGCCTAGTTATCTTGACCGATCTCCACTCATGCACGGAACCACCAACCTTGAACGGATGGACATACGAGAATACAAGCTCCAGGTTGCTAATTCGACGCTCGAGGATCCCAGGAATCATCTGATTGACTCTCCTCCCAAATCAACTACTGAGATGGCAAATGCCCTTTTCTGTATTTCCACCGCAAAATTGGAGGTACTCAGAGATGCTGTTTCCAGGGAGGGTTCAGCAAAATCCTGGCTGACAGTAAACGATACACTGGCTGCATTAATTTGGTGCTGTGTCAACCGTGCTAGAATATCGATTCAAGGGCCTCTACGGGGAAATTTATCCGTTGCGTATGAGGGCCGTACGGTTCTCGACCCACCGCTTCCCAAGAGATACATGGGGAATGCTTCGCTGGGGTTTCCCATCACTCTCGATATCCATCCCCGGTCTATCTTTGATGCCGCTCTTGCTATTTCAGAATCACGAACTGAGTTCACTGATAAGCACATTAGAGACATGACTGGGTTCTTGGATAGCTTAGGTGATATCACAGAGGAACGTGTATCGTATGTCAAAACCTTAAATCCAATTTTGGTTATCAGTAACTTGAAAGACATTGAGGGTTTCGAGCAAGACTGGGGTGGCAACTTAGGTTTCCAAGATGCGGCGAGGATGGCCAATCCTTTTTTGGATTGTACTCCCAGGGTGCTACCAATGCCGGCGCAACGGGATGGAAATGTGGATATCATTGTTTGGATTGAGAAGTCCGCAGTCGAGCGATTGAAGGAAGATGAAATGTGGAACAAATGGATCACCCCCGTAAATATTTAGCTGAGTAATGGAGGCCGAGGGTTGATTGAAGGATCTTGGGAGAACTTGCAGGCATCGAGGACAAAGCTACGATGAAGTCAATGGACGGCGGGTTCGACTCTTCCTCCAGCTGTACACAACCCGCGACTGGATGGGATCTCGCTGCAGATAATAGCGAGACAGCCCACGCCCAGTGGGTGGTATGTACATTTCTTTGAATTTGGAGTTTTTTTCCTTTTCCATATGACCGTAAACTAAGGATGGGCCCTTTACGTAAAGTAGAGCTAGTTTACAAATAAAGCATAATATAACGCTTTAGCTAGATTATACTACATTACGCACGTGATCATTGCTGATTAATTAGAAAGCCCCAATTTTCTAACCCCTGTTTGCTTCTTAATCATTGAAAAGAAAATCATCCAAAAATGGAAAAAAATGAAAACAACCACGAGGTCAATGGATCTCAAAATGGAGAATAATAAAGCATTTACAGCCGGCAAGCACTAATCTTAGATCTCGTTCAATTTATCGATTCTTTCTTTACAATCTAATTATACCAATACTTCTCTTCAATTTTCTCTATCATATTAGCTTTAAGTCTAGTACTATACTTTTTAATCATCTTTAATTTTAACTACTTTTTTACACTAAAAATAATTATTTTCAATTATTAATAACTTAATAACGAATTTATATAATTCAATAAAATTCGAATTATATATTTGTTATATAAATAATAATAATTTTTGGAAAATTTGAAAATTTTTGAAATTTATTTTGTTGAGATTTATTTTGTTGAGATTTATAATTTTAAATATTTCTAGAAAAGTTATTTAAGGTTTTCAAGATTTTTAAATTTATATATAAATCTTATACAAATTGAAAATCATAATTTCAATTTTCAATATCTTAATCAATAAAATCATAAAAAAATCTTAAAATTTCAAAATCTATTAATAATTATATAATAAGCCTTTATTTAAAAATTTAATTGATTTTATTTATTTGTTGTTGAATTATTAATAAATGAAAATTATTATTTTTGATATAAAAAAGTGACCGGAAAGTAAAGTATTAGACTTATATAATTGTAACGATCTGGTTGAGGCAGCGGCTGTCTTAGGTTTTTGTATGATTAGTAGTTGTAGATTAAGACTAATAATCATTAATTATCTATTCGAAGATGAATATATTATTAAATCAATTAGAATATAAATAAACTAATTGATAATTAAATTGAATACAAAATTTCTAAACTATAAAACTATTCTGATTATATACTAATCTATTTTAGAAGTCTTCAGAAGTTTATACTTCTAAAAACTTCAAGAAATCTATAAAAGTTTATATTTCTAAAAGCTTTATTATATAATTAAAATCAGATTATATATTCGAGTTTGTTAAAGATAGAAAAATTATATAAAACAATTGTTATATAAATTTATATATAAATTGCTTTACTTTTCAAAGAGATTCAAATTTATAAAGATAGATTAATTATTACTTTATAATATTTTATAAAATGATTTTATAATATTATTCTTTTTTTAATTAAGTATTATCCCTGATCGTTTATAATTAATATATGATTTATTAATTTTCGTTGTTTTATATCTTGATTCTTTTTTTTATTATAAATGATTTATAATTCAACAAAATTCGTCGAAAGAACAAAAAGAAATTTTATTTTATAATTGAAATCGAGAATTTTGATATCGAAATAATTTTATATATTCATTATTGTATAGAAGATCTTTATTGTATAAAAATTCTAAATAATTTATAAAAAACTTGTTATTTTGAATATATACAATCTTGTATCTTTTATAATACAAAATAGTATTTAGAAGATAATTAAAATAAATAATTAGAAATCCTTAGATAAATAATTAGAAATCCTTAGATAAATAAAAAAAAAACTTTGTAAAGAAAAAGAAAAAGAAAAGATTATAATTAAAATTCTTTATTTTCAAAAATAATAAGATTATTTATAAAATCGTTATAAAAAGATGATTAAACAAAGTTTCAAATATCTTGATAAATTGAATACTTTAAAAGAAAAGAAAAAAAAAAAAAAATTATTACATTTTCAATATCTATTGTTAATTCTGACTTTTCTAATTAATTTGATCAATTTGATTAATTTAATCAATTTGATCAATTATTAATTAATTTTATTAATCTTAATAAAATTTTTATAAACGAATTCGATTCTTTTAATTCTTTTTACAAAAACAATGAATTTTTTCCCTTTTAAATAAATCCGGATTTTATTAATAAAACTTCTAGAACTTTTTAAATATTTAATCTTTTTTAAATTTTTATATATTTTGAAATAAAAGTAATCTTTCTATTTTATTAAATACTTGATTTTGCTTTTAATATATTTGCAATCTAATATCTTCTTTATTTTGTATTTGATATCTTAATCTATAAATATGATTTCTGTTTCAAAAGTTTTTGATACTTTTGAAGATACTAATTCGAATAAAGATATATAAAATACTAAATATATATTTATATTTTTCGATAATATCAATTCATAATTCAAAGATCTTTTAACTTTCTTAATTTTGAATAATCCAAGTTTTTTATAATCCAATTTTATATTAAATCTTTTTATTTCGATATTTTTTCGAAATAAATAAACTTTATCTCTTTCTTTTAATATTAACTTTTAATTATATTTTTGATTATAATAATATATATTTCTTTTAATAACAAATTTCAATTTTGTTGTTATTTTCTTATAAACTTTTTTGAGTTTTTTTGTTTATATTATTGTAGATTGATTTTCTATTTTTGTAATTTTTGATTTATAATTGATATAATTCGAAATGATTTGTATTATTTCTAATATAGAATTGTTGTATACAAATTATATTAAGAATAAAAGTTTTATTCAATTATTTTATTAATAATTTATATAATATCGAAAATAAATTTTGATAATTTAATTTACTTTTTTGTTTCTTTTATTGATTTATAAATAGAATATTATAAATATTTTCTTTTTTACTTTTAATAATACTATTAAAATAATCCAAAATTTTGATATAAAAAGTTTATTTTTATTAGAAAGTATTTCCTTTGATAATCTATATATTATAATAATCTTTTTCAAAAATATAAAGATTAATATTTCTATAATTAATATTATCTAATATAATATGAATATTAGATATTTCATTAATCTATTTATTATAACAAAAAGGTAATTGTATATTATTCTTATTATTAAATCTTTGGATTTTGATAATAAATCTATAAAATCTTATAATATTGATTTCTATAATATAGATAATATTTCAATAATATTTATTTGTTTATAGAAAGTATAATGGAAAGCTTTATTTCTAATATAGATATTATATTTGATAATTATTTTATTAATTATATTTTGAAATCCTAGATTTCAATATTGTTTTTTGATCTTTAAATATATTCTTTGTATTTTTTGATCTTTAAATATATTCTTTGTATTTTTTGATATTTATAAATTAATAATATATATTGTTTTATAATATATTTAGAAATGATATTATTTAATAATTATATTTTGTTTTTTATTCGAAATAATCTATTAATAGTTATTGATAATTCTAATTATTTGATACCTTTTTTATTTTATTATGTTTTTATAAGTTTATCTTTCTAAATCTTTATTGATTTATTTTTTATAATAATGATTTTTGTTAAATTAAAGATAAGATCTTTATTTGATAAGGATTTCAAGATCATCATTTCCTAATAGGTTTTATTATCTTTGTAATCTAATAATCTATTTAAAGTATTTGCTTTTATATTATCCTTTTTTTTAATATATTTGATTATCAAATCAAACTTTGTTAGTTTTTTAATCTATCTAACTAATCTACAATTATCTAAAATCTTAATAATAATAAAGATTTAAAGATTTATATAATCAATATAAATGATTATTAGGAATTTAGCTTTTTAAAGATAAATTCTTTAATATTTTAATATTTTAATAATAATTATAAGTTTCTTTTTATAAATATTATAATTCTGTTTTGTTTTATTTATCTTATTTAAATAATAAATGATAAAATGTAATTTTCTGTTATCATTTTTTTATAAATGGATTCTTTTTATATAAATATTAAAGATATTTATTTCGATAATATTTTCTTGATTATTATAATAATTGTAAAAGATAGATTTTTTTATAAATCTGTTTTTGATTTTTTGGAAAGTTTGTTTTATTTTTTTATTCCAAGTAAAAGTTATTCCTTTTTTGATTATTTCGATAAAGGATTCTATTATTTTTGAGAAATCTTTTATAAATATTCAATAGAAATTGATGAATTCTAATATGGATTATATATTCTTGATATTCTTGAATCGTTTTTAATTCTTTACTTTTTTTGTTTTTTTAGAATTTATATTCATTTGTTCTAATTGAATAATATATCTTAAAAATGTTATCTTTTATATTTCAAACTTGTATTTCGATAATTTAAATTTTGAATCCATTTTTTTGAATATTTCGAATACTTTCAATATATATCCTTTATATTCTTTCTTTCTTTGAAAAAAGATTAAAATATTATTTAGATAATAAATTACAAATGAATTAAACTCTTTAAATATTTTATTGTTTTGCTATTGATATATAACTAATATATTAATTAATCTAAATAATATAATTATATATTCTTATAAATCTAATAATAATATAAAGATTATTTTTTATTTATAATCCTTTTTTATTTATATTAAATTGAAAGTATTTGTTTGATTTAATTTTATATAAATTATAATTCTATTCAATTTATTTTTAAATTGCTAAATTTTTGATATTAAATATATATCTTTGATTATTTCATTATTAACTCAACAATAATCTCTATAAAACTAATCATTTGAGTTGTCTTTTTTGAATATCAATAATATATTAAATATACAAAGAGACTTAGATTTCTTAATCTATTCTTTTTTCTCAATTTTAATTCTATATTCCTTTCATATCTATATAATATTAAAGTTATATAACCCCAACTTTTCAATAAAGAATATAAATTCTTTTTTGAAATTGATTTTATAATTCCAAGATTTATATTTTGATAAGGTTTTTAAATCCTATAAATCTTCGAAAAGTTTGACAAATCTTCTATATTATATTGGAATTTCTTTTTCATTAATTTTATCGATTAATAAAGAATCTATTATTGTTATAATATAATACTTGATTTTTTTTAAAAATCTATTCCTTTAGACTATATAATTATTTGTTATTATAATTATAATAATCAAATATTAAAGTATCTTTTACTCAATTGATATTTGGATTATATTTCTTAATCTATAAAGTTTTAAAAATAATTATATATCTGTTTAATAATACTAAACCCATTTTGATTTGTTTGATATACCTATCTAACATAATCATTTTGATAATATTAATTTCTTTATATATTTAATTATCAATTCCAGCTTTCTTTTTTTCTAATAATATCAACTAGTAAAAATCTTATTTTAATTCTATAAAAATTTTATTTTCTTTAATAAAGTTGAGATCTATAAATATACTTATAATTTCAGAATCAATTAAGATATTAATCTATTGATTTTTTAATTTGATTTTTATAATTAATTGTTTGATTCCTATTATACTATTTAATTCTAATAATAATATTTTAATAATTTGTTCTTTAATAAAGAGATTCAATTATTTATATTAATATTTGTTTATATTTAATAATCGATAAAGTATAATAAATAATAATCTTATTAATTCTATTTGAAAATCTCAACAATAATTATAATTTAATACTTCTCTATTATCTTTATCGATCCTTTATCAGATATAATGAATTCTAATTTGTAATAGGATTTTTTATACTTCTTCAATTTCCAAATTATATTTATTATATTTTTATACTTCATTAAAAGATAAAGAATTTATATTTACAATATATCTTTTAATATTATTTATTTTAATATTTTCCTTAAATATTATATAATAAATATCATTATATATTATTATATAAAATACTAACAAGATAAAATAATTATAGATTTTATATTTCTTAATGAAATCAGATTTCTTTTCTTTATAATAATATATTTATTTTTTATTTAAATAATCAATTAGATATTATAATTTATTTTCCCGAGATAAATAATAAAATTCAATTATTTATTGATTCTCCTCGAATTTCTTAATTGATTCTTTATTTTCTAATTCAAGATTTTTTAAAAGTTCTTCTTTATAATTGTTATTATTCTCAATATTAATTCTAAGGTTTTAATTGTTGATATTTAATTCCTTTAACTATTTAAGATTAGATTAAAATAAATCTTTTTCTAATAATTCTATTTTCTTTGAATTTTTTTTTAAGATCCTTGTTTTTCGAAAACCTTATCTTTTGTTCCCAAATTTCATTTATTTTTTGTTTTTTGTAATGAATAATTTCTTTTTTTAAAAACAATCTTAAAATATATATCTACTTTTCTTATAAATATAATATAAATTATTTTCCTTATATCTTTTCTTTTCGTTAATATTTAGATTGTTTAATTTTATATAATATCATTCAATATTATCCAATTTTATTAGATTATTGATATTATAATATTTATTCTAATAATAGAGTTTTTGAAACTTTTTGTTTTTTTAAATAATTCCTTTTTTCTTTATTTGTTATTTATAAAATCGATTATCAATAAGAATAAAGATTTCGATTAATTCGGAAAGATTAGATGATTTTGAAACTTTTGTTAATTTATCCTTAATGATATCTTTCAATTCTTTATAGAATTATAATTTTAAATAATTATTATTTTATATAATATACTCAATATATTATTGAAATTTAATAATATAGATTATAACTAATCTAATTTATTTAAATTATTATAATACTCTTTTAATTATATAATCAAAGTTTACTTTCTTAAATACCTTATTGAATCTTTATCTAAATAATTCATAATTGAAAAAAAGATAATAAATCTCAGATTTTATACTCTTATTCAATTGATTATTAATAATCTTGATCATTAGATTATTAAAAAATGATTCGATTCAATTGAATATAATTTCTTAGAAAAAGAAAATTAATTACAAAATCCTTTATATTAAAATCAAAAAAAGTTGCCTATTAAAAACATAATAAAGATCAATTTATACAACAAAAACTTAATATTTATTACAATCTTTATAAAATAGATCAAAAATAGATATCTAAATTATTTATCTATATTCTATAATAATAATAATTTGAACAAGGATCCCGATTGAATTGAATAAAAATAATTCGATAAATTATTAATTGAAAATTATTATATTATATATAATTTAATTATAATAGTACTCAAAATGTAACAATTTGATTGAAACAATAGTTACCTTAGATTTTTATATAATTAATAATTATAAGTTAAGATTAATAATTACTAATTATTTATTCGAAAATGAATATATTACTAAATTAATTAGAATATAGATAAATTAATTGATAATTAAATTGAATATAAAGTTTTTAAATTATAAAATTATTTTGATTATATACTAATCTATTTCAGGAGTTTTCAAAAGCCTATACTCTTGAGGACTTCAAAAAGCCTACAAAAGTTTATACTTATAAAGACTTTATTATATAATTAGGATCAGATTATATATCCAAACTTGTTGAAGATGAAGAGATTATATAAAGCGATTATTATATAAATTTATATACAAGTTGCTTTGCTTTTCAAAAAGGTTCAAGCTTATAAGAATAGGTTGATTGTTACTCTATAATATTCTATAAAATGATTTCGTGATAATAATATAAGCTAGATTATATACAAAAGTCAAAATTTTGCTTTATATTATAAATTATATAATAATAAAAAGCCTAACCCGGTGGGTAAACAAAGAGTTTGTTACTCAAGAAGATATAAATCAGTATCTTATACTTTTATATGTTTTACTTTTATATATTACAAAATTGATTTATATCAAGTCAAAAAAGAAATTGATCAACTAGACTCAATTAAAAAAGATATCCAATATAATAAAATATATATAAGACTTTATACAAAATTTATATAGATTTTATATATCAATTTTATCCTCGAATTTTTCATTTCCTAGAACAATTATACAATAACTATATATCAAAAAAATCAAATTCATTTTTATTAGAACTTATGAAGAAATTTCAGTTAGTTTAATATAAGCAGAAAAGCCAGTATTTCTAAACAGAAACCGATGAAGTCAAAAAAGTTTCTAGTATTTCCAAATACCTGATAGAGTTCAATCAAGCACCGAAAAGTTCTAATTCACCTGCTTTCATAGATTCATAACGTCAAAATATATTTTGAGACACGTATAACGGTTATTAATTGCATATCTGCCGGTCTACATTGATCCACTAAAGATACACAGATAAAACAGAATTGAATTGCTTTTTTTCGACCCCTCGCGGTGACGAACAATCAAAAATGCTATTATCCGACGCCAGGAGTTACTGGCAGTACCGTCTATTTCTCAAAACATCTGTCTCCAATGCATCTAAATGAATTTTGTAAAAATTAATTTTTGCTAATTACAGGGGGAGCCGCGGTGGCCGATGATGATAATGCAGAACGCCGACCACAAGATACAAGTCGCGGTGCGTTCCATTCGGAACTTGAAATACATAAACAGCTCAAACTTTAAAAACTGGCTACGTTCTCTGTACGAATTCTCCATTCGATTCAATATACTTCTATTTCCGGTACATCAAAACATCAACAACATAAAATGGCAAACGCACGACCCCAGTCAAAAACAACGGTCAAAGCCCGTCTACCCCCATCATTCATCGTAACCACACAAGACAAGTCGTGGACCGCTACTCCGAAGAATTGGCTCTATGGATCGTGGCACATGACGCATACGTCGCAGCAATACTACTGGGAACGCACGAAGAACTTCGTGATTCAGTATGCACCCGTCATGAATGGGATATGGCCCTGCACAAACCAGGAGCTGGTGTCCCTCACCCCAATCAAACAGCCAGAGCGCATCTACACTGCCTTTGGAATTGACTCGCCTATTGCTGGTCTCGATGATGCATGGCTCTGTCAATGTACAGGACATTTGAGCCACATATCAGACCACGTTGCATTCCTGGCCTGGGGTACCGATTTGCAGCTGGTAGATTGGGTTGTGCTGTATTCAGCTCCACTGCCAGGAGCTACCGCCGGACTTCCAGCGCAGGTCGCAATAATGAGTCGCGCACATTCCGGTCCTGATGAAACAACAGTGGGAGCAATCAAAGAAGCGCTATTCAATTTGGGAGATGATGAATTAATCAAGCTCGTGGGTAATATGCGGCCTTTGTTGCAGGAAGATCTTGAAGGTGGACGCCCGACTTGTGAATATCATGTTGTTCAAAATGTGGATTCTTTGACTAGATTTTGATAGAACTAAGTTTCGTATCCTTGGCATTCCGCTTGGGTCCCTAGAAAGAAAATTCCAACAATTGTTGATATATTAAATATGTATATATCGGAGGTATGTACAATGGATAATATTAGATAATAATTGCCAGGTGCATGCATGCATGTACCTTATTGGCCTGAAGATTTCGGACAAGCCTAAAACGGATGTTTGAGAGTCGGGTTGGCAACTGGAGACAGGAAATTTGATTGATGTATCCGGCATTGGAAGATCATGTCATTCAAGGAGTAATCGAAGCATTTCCACTTGCTCACACAGCCCCCCTATTATGCTTACCCGAATTCTCCAGATTAATTCGGTACTCGTGTTGCGCAAAACTCCGGACGCTAGGAAATGATCGTTGTTATCAGCCTGCATCATTTTCAAGGTTCCCCTTCCTTTCTTAACGTGGATTAAGGGGTCGGACTTTTGTACTTTCAAGGTGCGCGAGTAATAGCCAGTGCTTTAGGGATCGACCGCCTACTATCGTGATTGTCTCGGCATGCAGGTTCAGAAAGCAAGTTGTCCCGAGTAACCTATTGTGCTGGGAAGCAAACAGTTTCGGAATGTATAACGTACTTCTCAATCTGTATTTATTAGATGTTAAAATTTTAAGTCTATGAAAAAAATATTTTCTAATAGAAAAAAGGTAGGGTATTTATTTTGATATTTACGTTTCTATTGGTTTTCCATCACGGGGTCGGCGAACCAGCCCCTGGATGGGAAAGAGCTAGTCCTATCGTCGATTCCCGGAGGTAAGCCCTATCTTCCACGTTGACCCGTTAACGTTATACATACCCGCCAGCAATGGCCCTGTCCCCGGGCAGCCCAACTCACCCTCTCCCTTTGTCGAAATCGAAGACATCGAGTAACATGGAGCGAAGGAGGTTTCCATCTCCCGCTAGGAGCGCAGGGCCGTGTAAGTCCCCGCCTGAACTATACTGTCCGCTGCGTAGGCTTCGATACGCTTACCGAAGGGCCCTGGGACTATCTGGAAAATGCATAGGGACTGGCTTGTGATTGTCATCCCCACTATTTAAAGAAACCTAGATTGCCTCAGCAAGCTAGGCCTTAGGAAGGGGGTAATTGTTATGGGGCCGACGAGCTAGCCGCCGGTCCGGAAAAAAATAGTCATTATCAGACCTAGCCCTGCCTTTTCTGAATTTAAAACTTTTTCGATTCCTGAAATATTCTACATCAAATAATCCATCAAATTGTGAATGCTATACAAAATGCGTTCTTTTGGAATGGAAAGACTTTTACAAAAAAGAAGAAATATTTCGCAAAAACGGGTGAATTATTCAACGAACTGTGATTGTCGAAAACATGACTGTCGACTAGCAGAAGTTTTGACAGCTCCACTCGCCTGAGGCATTGTCAACTCTGAAGGATCGTCTCAACTTCTACTCCAGTTTGATTGAAATCATAGACTAAACTATATTAGGCAGTGCAAGCGATTCCTCCCGCAAAACTTTATTCTGTATTGGTGATAGCGTGCCTCAGTTCACCGCGTTTTTGACAGTACTTAGCGCATACATCATACGAGAAGTAGTAATCGTGATTGGTACCACAACCTCTTTTCACGATGTATGTGCTGGTGTTGTAAGTGGAGCCGAGCACTCTAACTTGTCCGGGATATTTGATTGACGCTGCAGATCAGTGCCTAGATGAGTTAGCAGAACCTAAACCTTATTATTAAGTGAAGCTAGACGTAATTTGAGGCTCAGAAAGTCTTATTGCTCTTCCCATAATGCTTATTTGATTACAATCTACGCGGCGGGGTAAATTCCCAGGGCTTAGGTTGGCTTTGTTCCAATCAGATAGTTTGCCTTACGGGTAAGGTGATTTCCCAATAGTGATAGCGGGCGGACTTTAGTTTGCCGAGTTTCTGGTTGATTAACCTAGAAGTCATACTTCTACTTTCTGGCTGGCAAGTAGCGAACGTATAAATAAGCTCTCCAATAGTCAGAATACACACTAGACCACAATGAACCTATTTAAATAAGATTATTTCTTACACGATATTCTATTCTCAGTCAATTCGATTGGGAGAGTCGATTGAAATCGACGCTCTTTTAATTCCACTTTTGCCACTTCGAAAAACTTAAAGATTGAAATAGGTTTAGAATGTTCCGCCTTAGATGAGATGAGTCTATACAGTTCGTTTCGTAAAGGATCACTTCATGCCATTCATATAGAGCTACTCCACTTCCTCTACAAAAGCATAAATTTTAACGCTTTTTATCGCGGACTAGATTACACGAAGATGCGTTACACGGATTTCAAAATCCGTTGTATCGAGGAGGGGCGGACATTCGGTAGAAAATTAGAGTCTTTAACTTCCATTATCCGTAAGTAAAATACAAAGAAGACATCCCAGAAAGTCCTCGTTTTATCCATCAGGAGTCCCGAACTACTTTTCTCATATCCAAATTTCACTCAAACTTTTCCTCAAGATGTCACCGTAGGCCCTTCCAAACTGTCTTCAACCTTGCACAGAGACTCATCCTAATCATGACCCCAAACAATAGACCACAAAAGCCCCCGAAGCTACGACATGCTTGTAATGAATGCCATGCGTCTAAGGTCAGGAATATTCAACATCCTCCCCGGTCCCTTCAAAATACTCATTTCGAGTAGGTCAGATGCAGCGGAGAACGCACAGGATGTCGCCGTTGTGTATGCAACCAACAAACATGCACCTACAGTGTTTCCATGGTGGGGAAAGTTCAAGGCCATCGTAGGCGGACATCCCCTAATAAGGATGCAGCAATTACTGGTGCGGACTCTAGGCAAGTGAGCCTAAATAAGTTCATAGTCACCCAAGCCCTAGGGGCCGACCGCTGACAATTTTATATTAGATCTGGTGATCAGACACTGAATATTCAAACGCCAATAGTACCAGTGGCAACTGTACAAGTCATACAAGACGTTACTGTCAGCAATAATTCGAGCAACGATCAGAATGAGGTATCTGTGGAAGATAGTATCCATGTTAGTCGTTCACCAAAGCAATGCAACTGTAACACTCTTCCGGAGGAAAACCGTGGCAATTCTACCGTGAGCTCTTCACCCGAGGATTTCTCGTCGAGGTCGTCAAATATGGAGAGTTATCTAGGCACACCTATGATTGAACATGAATTCTTATGGGACTTTGGTTCCGATGAAGGAAAGGACGTCTTCAACTCGGTAGGACTTGAGAAAACCTCCAGTGTGGGTACTACTAATGACTCCGGATATGGAGATTCGGAATTTGATTTTTCAATTCATGAAGTACCCACCACTATCAACTCCCATCATGATTTCGGGAGTCCCAAGAGGCAAAGAACAAGTCCAGTGCCGACCGCGCCAATCCCCGAGCCACATCTCTTTCATAAACGGCCTCATTCGGAATCATCTGACAAACAACCTCAACAGCCTCAGACGGACACGCCATGGATGTCTCAGTCCCAGCTTTATACGCGCCCAACATTTTCAATGCGGCATCATAACAGTTACTCCGGAGAGATAAATGACTATTCAGACAATAGGACTTCGTCGGATGCAGATACCGGTTTTAATCGTGGTTTCATCTCTCACCCCGCGGCGGGTCAGACATATAGAATTCATTCTAGTATGGATCACATGTCACAGAATACACGAGATGACACCCTCCCATTTACGGCCCGATCTCAACACCTACCCTTCCCTGTTTCTGCCCCAATCACATCATCTGAAGCTTCTTGCCGGCTCACGTCGAAATGCTTCACAATGATCAGCAAACTCCAGAAATTACTTCGAGATCCTTCGTCACTATCCCTCGATGTAATTCTCGCGACCAATAAAAGCGTAGTGTCGGAACTATCCCAAATGTTCGACAGCACACCGGGACTAAACACAACAAGAGGTACTAGCCCGGAAGACTATGCATCCGTTCATTCTGGGAGCCAGCCCGACAATAGCTACAATATATCTCCGTCCATGGATTTTACGCTTCTCATGATCTACGTGATCACTTTAAAACATATCCACGACCTCTATTCACAAGCATGCGTCCTGTTCATGCAACATGATCTTACCAAACGAACTCCCTCCACCCCTTCTCCCCGAAACACATCTTCGATTCCCAATTCGCCACCGTCAAATACATTTGGACTTCCACAACTCGATTTCGGTACGTTCAAAATCGATATTGCGGATCAGAGGAGACTATTCTCGGAGATAATAGCAAAGGAGCTCAGCAACTGTCTGAGTACTTGTACGAGGGTAAGGAGTTATTTTTTGATGCAGCCTGGTGATATTAGTGCACCTACAGGATTAATGGAGGAGACATTTTTGGTTATTGAAGAGGGCTTGCAGAGAATGATGAAGCAGATGAAGATTTGATGTATGAGGATTAGCCAGGCGCGCTAATATTATGATATTTATGACTGTAACGAAACGTCTTCTGTTTTCAACTTTTCCCATTTATGGAATCTTGTTCTGGGTGTTGGATTAGGAAATTGAGTCTATATGTCTCCTTTTTCATACTCGCGAAAGCCTTGCATAGGGCCAGAGTAGATATTTGTACAGGGGACGTAGTGTACTGTAGAATAGTATATCCATTTTACCCAACGTTCATATAGAAATAAGAACTCCCCGTGAGTATTCATGATTACATCTCTTGAATTGACCTTCATTATCTAACTCTTACATGCGCATATTGCTCTAAATGTCATTCATCTTGCCTCTTCCTTCATTTCCCTTCCCTTGATCCTATTTACAACCAAAATTGATTGATAAGAGATCTTTGCGCCACAAAACATATCATTAAGGATAAAAACTGCACTTGGCATCAAACACGTATTAATCGGAGAATTACGATTAATCCCTGTCTAATGCTTTACAAATGGACAATCACAAAAGCCTCAGGCTTACGAAATCCACAGCTGAAATCCTCCGCTATATATATAAGAAGTGGATAGCCAAATAAAACTCCTGCAACACCTTCATCATATTCGACTTTCTGAAGATAGCCTAAAGGTATAAATGTACACTAATATATTAGTGCCAGCTGTTTCCATCTCAAATATTACTAGAGGTTTAAGTCAAACCGTTTGATATAATATATTCTTTAAAGTTTTGAGTGACCACATATATAATTTAAAGCTTCTTGGTGATAAATTATATCATTTATTGATTTATAATTATATAGAATCTAAATCCTAGAGTGAAAGTCTTTTGGGATTGTTTATAGTTCTTTTGTATAATTAATTGTTTTTAATAAGTTAGAAATACATTTTATATATACTTTTTAATTTTAATTCATTTTTATAAGATATTAAATTTTTTTATATTTTAATTCTTTTATTATTTTTTTTATATTTTTAATTATATATAATTTAATATTGAAATTAAAATAAATTTTTAAAATAAATGAATTTATTTATTATAAATTATTTATATTTAAGATTATAATAATATTATAAATATCAATAATTTAATTATTGATTATAAAAGGTTTTTATTATTATAATTAAAAACTTAAAATTTTAAAATTAATATTTTAAATAATTATAATATAATAAAATAAATATTTTAAATAATTATAATATAATAAAATAAATATTTTAATTTTATAAAATAAATTAAAATAAAGATTATCTTAAGATATTTATTTTAGAATAATTTTTTTAAAATATTAATTATCTTAAAAAAAAGATTATTTTAAGATGATTATAATAAGAAAGAATTGTTAGAATTAATTTACTAAAATAGGAATCATATAATGAAGTTTTCAAAAGTATAGACTTTTTTAAGTTTCTGTAACGATCTGATCGAGGCAGCGGCTGTCTGAGGTTTTGTATAATTGATAGTTATAAATTAAAGTTATTAATCATTGATTATTTATTTGAAAATGAATTCGTTACTAGATCAATTGGAATGTAGATAAATTAATTGATAATTAAATTGAGTATGAAACTTTTAAACTATGAAATTATCCTGACTATATATTAGATTCTTCTAGGAGCTTCGAGGAACTTATATGTCACAATTTACGATTAAGATTAGGGTGTGTTGAGAGGCAGCAGTCAACTTGTCCACATGAGCTTAGGCCTTATCGAAAAGCAGGGCGATTCGTATACAAATTTGTATGGTAATCGCCTCATGTGGTCTCCCCACCTTTAGCAAGCTCGGACATATAGTCTGATCCTAATCATGTGATAAGGAGCCCTGGGAGCTTCGAAAGCTCCTAGAGCTCCAGGAGCTTTTTGAAGTTCTAAAGCTTCATAGAGCTCCTTTACATTCATTAGTATATAGTCAGAATAGTTTCATAGTTTAAAAGCTTCGTATTCAACTTAATTATCAATTAGTTTATTTATATTCCAATTGATCTAATAACGTATTCATCTTCGAATGGATAACCAGTGATTATTAACCTTAATCTATAACTACCAACTATACGAAACCTGAGGCAGCCGCTGCCTCAACCAGATCGTTACATTATACTTCTGAGAGTTTCAAAGAGCTTAAAAGAGCTTATACTCTTGAAAGCTTTATTATATAATTCTTATCCTAATAGATTAATCCTAGTAATCCTTTTTTACTATAATCATCTTAGAATAATCCTCTTCTTAAAATAATTAATATCCTAAAGGAATTATTCTAAAATAAATATCCTAAGGTAATCTTTATCTTAATCTATTTTGTAAAATTAGAATATTTATTTTATTATATAATAATTGTTTAGAATATTAATTCTAAAAATCTTAGATTCCTAATTATAATGATAAAGAACCCTTCTATAGTTGATGGTTAAATCACTGATATTTATAATATCATTATAATCTTAGATATAGATGATTTGTAACAAGATTATAGAAAATAAAGTTCGTTTAATGTTGCGATATGATTGATCGAGAAATGAGTCGCGATCCTGATAATCTGATTGGTCTAAAATACCCCGGTAAATACCCCGGTAAATAATCTAACAAAAAGCTTGAGATAAGCTTTACAATTTTAAACAAATCTAAATTAGAACCTTTTTCAACTCTATTGAAATCATTCAAATCATTCAACTCATTCAATTCAACTTTATTTATTCAATTCATTCAATTCAAAATAATAATAATAATAATATTATAAATAATATAAAATATTATAATTATAATTATTATTATTATTATTATTATTATTATTATTATTATTATTATTATTATTATTATTATTATTATTATTATTATTATTATTATTATTATTATTATTATTATTATTATTATTATTATTATTATTATTATTATTATTATTATTATTATTATTATTATTATTATTATTATTATTATTATTATTATTATTATTATTATTATTATTATTATTATTATTATTATAAGTATTATTATAAGTATTATTTTTAAATAAACAAATTTAATTTTCAATTATCAAAAACAAATTAATATTTTATTTACACTCTGATATATTCAATATTTAAATTTATTATAAACTTTTTAAATCTTAAATTTTCATTAAACTTTCTTGAAAAACTAGAGGTCTAGAGGGCGCAGGCCCTTAGTATATAAAATTATATAAAATGATATTAAAATGAATAAACTTATTTTTGATCTTATTAATTAAAAACTTTATATATATATAAGATCTAATAAACTGTCATATACATTATTAGATTACAGTTTAAAAATTTATATATATTATAAGCTACAACTCTATTTACATAATCTCGACACTCTGCTGGCGAAACATCGAGTTATTAATCTAGAGGATTATTATATAAACCTTTTATTGATATTTATACATCGGATTATATTCGATCCGAAATTACCTTCAGTTTTTGTTTATAAAAAAGATGATTTATTATATTTAGAAAAAATAATAAAAAGCTTTGAAGCTGTTTTAAAACTAGTTGATTCTTTATTATATATAACTTTAATATAAACTATTTAATTAATAATTATTTTGATAAAGAAATAAATTAAATAAATAAAGTTTTATAAAAAGTAATAAAATGTTAAGAGTTCTAGAATCTACTCACCGCACACTAAGCGAAATCATATCAAAATCAACGATTTTTTTCAATTTTTTAAATCCTTATTATCTTTATAAAACAAAAAAATAAATATATAAAAATTGATATATATATAGATAATTGATTTAAATATAATATACTTTTATTATTTAAAATATAAATTAATTTTCTAATAAAAGTTAGTTTTCTTTTATTATAATTTTAATATCTTCGAATAAAAGTATATAACGAGACCACTCACAATTACATCTTTGTAATAAGAGAATAATATAAATAAAAAAAGTGTTCAAAACATTTAAAAGTTAAAACAATAATCGGACTGATTCATGATCGGGATGGTCACTGATCAATTAATTGATCATCGGAACGATTAAGGACCGACAGTGCGATATATTTCGCTTTTGCTAATTCGGAATACTAACCTTACAAGGAGTATGGTCTTTTTGTGATGGCTCTTCCCCCAGCCTAGTATTTACTCGGTATCTTACCCGATAAGGTCATTGCCTTTTGTCATACATGTTTCGCGAATTCCTATACCTCTGCCTTCTTCCCCCCGTCGATAATTGAAATGTTCATATCTATATTTTCCATACACCTATCTATCTTTCCGTTCCTTATCTTTTCCATGCGTCTATGTTTTCCTCCCCGATTTGATGGACTGGATCTCTAGTCATACATTCTGTGCGTTCACACGTCAATTCAATTTACCGCCCAATCGCATTTTTATTGTATTTATCTTGTGCCGGACAGACTTGCCAAAAAAGAAAGGGGTCATCAAGTTGACGACTGTAGCTGCTACACTTGTGCTATAGTGTAGCACAAGTGATGCGCATGTCGTCAAACTTGGCAGCGGCGCCGAAAGAAATAAATGGCCTGGATATGCCTGTTATCGCAGTTTTTGATCGTCACAACTAGTGATCATTTTGGATAAGCTTCAAGCCTGTCGGATAAGCTAACAGAGAGTCAGTGTTGCGATCCAATGAACGTCGAGATTTTGACACGTTATATGACAAGGAATTCAAACGCGTTACGATTCATGTGCACTGACATCGTCGAGAACAGTGATGGCGGGAGTAAACGAAAAGTCAAAGCCACAAAAGCTTGATTGTTGAAACCATATTTTGTTAGATACATGATCCATGAATTTTTACATGAATTTGGGTACATCGTATGGAACTCTTCCGGTGTAAGTTTATACATATTCGAATAGTTGCGATTGGAACACAGGTTTGCTTTGCATTGTATATAAACTCGAAGACAGCACAAAAACTTTCTCTTCTCTTCAGCCGTGCTCACACAATTATTTCGTATTCTTTCATCTATCTGCACGTTCTCCTATTTCAGTCCTTTTTTTTAATATTACCATCAATATCCAATATGCGTAATCAATCCATTCTTTCTCTTGCGCTGGTCGCATTTGCTACTACCTCCCTTGCTGCTCCAGTTTTAGCTGAACGAGGTATGCCCATTGGGGATCTCCACGCTGCAATTGTTGCCGCTGGTGTAGATTTCGACCACTTAACAACACGCGGCCAGGCCGAATTCACTTCCCTCGCTGCCTCTGCGGTTGAAAAAACTGTCGAAACGCGAGATGATGCTGCCTCTCTACTTGCTCTCCTTCCGGCAGGCCATGGCTCCTCAAAACGTGAACCAGAAGAAGATTCTAAGAGAGCGAATTCTGCCGCTGGTCTGCTTGCTCTTCTTCCACCTGGTCATGAGAAAAGAGCCGAGAGTGCTGCTGGTCTTCTTGCTCTTCTTCCACCTGGTCACGAGAAAAGAGCTGATACTGCTGCTGGTCTTCTTGCTCTTCTTCCACCTGGTCACGAGAAAAGAGCTGATACTGCTGCTGGTCTTCTTGCTCTTCTTCCACCCGGCCATGAGAAAAGAGCCGAGAGTGCTGCTGCCCTTCTCGCTCTTCTTCCAGCCGGTCATGGCTCTTCAAAACGTGAGCCATCGGAGGAAGAAGTCAAGCGAGCCAAGAGTGCTGCTGCGCTTCTAGCCTTGCTCCCTGCCGGCCACGGTTCCGGTTAGATTTAATGGACTTAATGTGGATGATCATGAAATAAGTCGAGCGGTTACACTAGGGTAGGAAAATTCGGATGGTTTCTAGTGAGCTCGGAGATTGGCACGCTGCAGGATACAGCTTTATAGATAATACGCTCCTTTACAACTCGAAATTTTAATCACTACTAAATACAAACGCTCGTTCACCCTCATTGTGCAGTTAACAATTTTTAAAGACTCCTCAGATTACTTCGAATCCTCTGAACATCTTGGATGGATAGCTTGCCAAGGCAAAAATTAAATATTAAAACCGCATAATATATGCATTCCAATGATTTCATCTCACTAATTCAGAAAAACTTCCACCATCTACTCTTCGCAATTTCCCTTTAAGAGGTACAGTTTAATGGATATTCTCCTCAAAATTCATCTTCATTTTCGCCGAAATATATAGTCCAGTCCTCCTCCGCAGTTTGCCTCGCATATATTGCAACCCTCCACTGATCTACAGCCTCATAAAACGTTCTTACTACTTCTTCTTCATCGATTCTAAGAGACGCGAGCTCTGATACATCCTCAGACGGGAGGAATTCGAGAGGTGCGTAAAGTGCATCCAATGTCTTTCCTGAGACCTGCTTTTTCTTTTCATCTGAATCGAGGTATTTCGCGTAGATCCATTCTTGATATACGTTGTTTCTACGAATAAAATCCGTATAGTCGAATTGATTGACCTTTCCGATAGCCTCGAAGTGTTTGCGACCATAGTGGTCAACCTCTACACTCCTCTCCTCATTATGTCCCTGAGCGTGACGAATTCTTCCTACTTGAGCCTCTGACAAATTATGGGAATTCTTTCGAACAACGTCGAAAAAGCTAGGCTCGATTTTTCGCTCTAGCAATTCTGTACGTTGTCTAATGCCCGAAAGTTTCCTATATAGCGGCCCGAGAGGCTCAGATAACTTGAAGGCTTTGTCGCGGGCATCATTGTAAATATCCGTCAATGCTTCATTTTCTTCCCATGTAGGAGAAGGTCGTCGGAGGTCGCGCCGATCAAAAGGATGTATCGCAAAAAGCCAATCGGTGATAGGACCTACTGTTGGCACCGCTAATTTGGGCTCTGTGCCACGAGCTTCTTTCGACCGGCAGTAGGGACAAGTAAGTGTTTCGACACAAAGTTTGAGACATTCTTCGTGATACATATGACTGCATGGAAGCTGTACTGTTGTTTTACTGCTCAGCGGCTCCATCTTGCAGATTACACAGTATTCTTTGAGAAGCGCAGGGTCGGTGACAACCGTTGTGACCCATGGTGCCCCTGCGTTGATTGCATTTCTCAATTTACCCATCTCTGGCATTGCTTTTACTCTACGTTTTATACTCGTGAATAAACAACTATAATATTGTAAAAGTGGTAGGTCGAGATACGTTCATCCCGATAGCATACTGTGAGAAGGGGATTGGAAGAGAAAGCTGAATTAGATTACATTGTAATATATCATTTATAAAGAAAACAGGATTCATAATAGTTTTGGGATTGATATTATATAAATTCAAATGTATATATATAGAAGGTTAATTATTCTCAAAAGAAGAAACAAAAACTTTCTTTTTATATTTAACTATAGAAGATCATATGATTGATTGATTAAAAACATCTATATATTTGGCCTATAATTCCAACTTTCTCACAATATAAGGCTTGGTGTAACTGTAATATTGTTAATCTGCGCTCTCTCGATATTTCTTGTCCTCGACCATTTAGGACATTGGACCAAGTATACGTTAGAAGCCGTTCATTGACCAGTCGCTCAAGATGTCGAATAACATCACGGTTCAGTTCTGAGCAAAAGACAAGAAGACTTTCCCTCTCTCCTTCTTTGACGCGTTCTCTTTTATACTCTTCGGCTCGAGCAAATATGCCATCAATACCTTCCAGTGCATTGAGTTCTTCAAAGTGGGCTAGTTCGAATTTCCACCGCTCCTCAAATGCTTTTAAGGAGGCAGGGTTGAATCCTTCGGATATCCTAGGATCATCCAGCATGTAGCATTCGGGGCAGATATCCTGCACAGGATAAGTAACTGTATGTATGCTTTTGCATTTTCCTTTGTTGACATCCACACAGAAGTACAAAATGTAAGAGTATGGTTGTTCACCACAAAACTCATAATGGCATATTGCTCGCAGACACATTCCGTAATGATTTATAGATGGTTATGATGCTTAGAAGGGTATTGATACTCGATTTGAAATATTTCACGAATACAATTTTGGATAGATGGGAATTGGGAGATCAGGAGAAAATCAAATCTATAGTCTTTTTATAAAGAATCAGGATATCTTTCTTTGTCTCCAACACGATGAAGAATAAATTATCTCATTGAGGATTTAGACAAAAGGATATACAGTTAAGGAGAGGATGAAGCCTTTTTGAAAGTAAATATTTCGAAAATTTTACGGGGAGATTAAGCTTCTCTATCATAGAGGGACAATCTAATCTCACTGCATCCAATATCATTGTTCAAAAGAAGTAACTATGCAATACTAGTCCATTAGCTTCTATACTAACCTATATATAAATTTTTGGAAGTGTCATCTTGTATCTAGACAAAAGAATAACGCACCCACTAATTGTTATGCGACTACTTTCCAACTTATCAAAAATAACACTAATTATCATGCACATAAACACAACAAGGGCATTTGTGAAAATTATTAGTCGCTTTTATTACTCTCAAGCAAGCCGACTCTGCTCTCTTTCGTGAGTCGAGAAAGTTAGGCTTGACATTTTAGATGCCGGTGAACATAGGGGATTAGTCAGGGTAAATTCGGGAGTAGAGCTATCGATTTTAAGATCGGGCGGCAATTGACAACCTTTAACCTTTAACCTTAAACGATACACGCACGATACACGCACGATACACGCACGATACACGGTACACGATACACGATACACGATACACGATACACGATACAATTAGACCTTTTTCTTATTTTGCAGGAATCCAGTCTGCTAATCCAATAGTTCATCGCGTCTTATGGTAAAGCTCCTTAAATTCCTAGTTAAGCTTATTTTTCTTACTTTTACTTTTCTTCAAGCCCCAAGGTCAATAGGATAGAATGCAACATCCCTTTCCCAAGGTAAACAAACAATGGCATTATATTATCATCATGAAGTACCTACTAACATTGATTGGAACTCGCAATGCTCGTCAGATCTGTTGAATCGCTTATTTCTTGTTTATGAGTAAGCTTACTCTATTTCCAATGTCGCTCGCCCAATTCGAACCTCGATCCTACCCTTTCTCACAGTCGCGTCGAACAGTTAGACCACGCCTCATTCTACGATTCAAGCATTGGAACAAAAGTTACAATGTGAATTCTCTCGAATCTGCGACTCATCCAAGGTCGAGGCATAATATATATCTTTGGAGGTACAAGCGGTTGGAGGTACAAGCACCAAATTGGGTTGGCGCTGGGAAGCAATCAAATTCCACACGCAAGGCCTTAATATCTGGGTATGAAGGTTCTGCAGGTACAACGGTGAAGAGATTATCAGCAGTGAGGTTTTGGCAGGTGTGCTTCACTTCTGGTGCGGCACAGCCCAATCTTCATATATGACAAGAATTGTTCTTCGGCATGCATTGTCGACACAAATGTGCTGTCCGCCTCGGTTTCTTCGTCGCAGACTACCACATTGTTCACACATTCTCACTATCGCTATAGCTATAACTATAGCTATCTCTAACTTTGCTGCTCAATTAATGTAGGTACTCAGCGGAGCTTCTAGAATATTGGTATCGATGATTTGCACTGGCTGGCTATGTTCAAACTCTCCCTGTCATATTAGATATCCCTTCAGGTAAGGAGATTTCCTTCTATCACAGAGCAGAAAGCAAAAATTTCTCAAGGTCGTTTCCATCGCTTGCAATGACTGCGATCACTTACATGTTTTTACATGGGTGGCATAAGACAAGCTTTCGTCCTCCTGTTTCCAAGCATTTTGAAAGCTTTTGGCGATTCTTTGTGCATCTTTGATGAGGGAGGTGTACAAAACAGTTCCTTAAACGCGTGTCCTAGACCCTAATCTGAGTCGTGCAGCTTCTGTCCCCCCGCGCAATAACTTTACTTCTTGCTTGGTAAGATGCATGAACATGGGGATGATTGGCTACTCGTCCAACAAGTTTGACGAGGGGTAGGTCGTGTTCTCTCGATATCGCCTGTCATCAACCCTGTATTTGCATTTAGTATCAGTCATCATCAATTATTCACCCAGTTCGCCGTGGAGAGATTGATGAACCAGACTATCGTAGTCTTTCATATAATTTTTGATAACAATTCGCGGCAGTGGGGTCTGTCGCATACATCTCCATTTATTTAGATTCTTCTAGTGTGTTCCATATATACAACGTTAATTTATATTGAATTGTTTAATCTCTTTTAACCGAAGATCCGGAGCCATCATTGAATACAAGATTCCGCTTGCTTCAAGTATAGGCATTTTTTCATTGAATGGAACGACCTGGTCTCTGAATTGTTTTTATGGCGAGTGACATTCAGAAGAAAAATTTGATGGAAGATTTACTCCGTAGAGGTTCGTATGAACGGATCCATAATGCTATCTATCATATGGTTGAGAGTTGCGGGTAGGGCTAAGTCTTAGGGGTATAGAGTAGGGAGATTGGACTGTCTTGGTTAAGAGTCTACTGTCTTATGCTGCACTCTCTCTTCTCCATATTTTACTGAGAATTTCCTCTTTTGCTCTCATCAATCGCTCTCGAAGTTCTTTTCTGTCATTCTTTGATCAGACTTTGAAAGTTCAGATTCCACGCTCAATCACAACATACCATCGTTTATTTCCTCCCTACTATTCCCATTTCCTTCCGTATTAAACCAATTTCAATTCTCTCAACCATCTTCAAAATGCTATCTCAAATGCGTAAAGCCGCGGCCTTAGTAGCTCTCAGCTCTGCCGCAAGCGTTCTCGCCTACCCTCATCTCAACACTCGAGCCATTCAAGGATCAACAGATCTTTGCGGCGATTATGATTATATCATCTTGAATAATTCTCCTTGGATTGTGTATAATATGTTGTATAATGCCAACCAGATTGTGGGAAGTCAATGTACTTATTATGATAAAATGATAACAGGGAGTGATGGCACTGCTGAAGTGAAGTGGAATAGTGAGACAGATATAACTTATGTAGAGAGCACGTATGTATATGTATTCAGGAATTCCTAAAAAGCACTTAACTAAAGCTAGGCTAATATGATAATCTAGAAACAACGTCCCAAAAGGTTATTCCTTCGTCGGACTAACGCAAAACCTCGAAACGCCACTCACGGGCATCGCCTCGATCCCCACAACCTACACCTGGACCCGCACCAACAGCACCGCCTTCAAAGGAAACATCTGCTACGATTTCATGACCAACGACATCAAAGGCGATTCGACATCTAGCTCTTCCGAAGAACTAATGCTCTGGCTGCAATATGAAGGTGGACAGTTACCGATCGGTTGGGTTGACGGAAGTGTAGCTACGATTGAGAATTTATTCGGTACGACTTGGGATTTGTATCAGGGTGTTAATGATGGGACGGGTATTAGGGTTAGTAGCCTTTTGCCGAGAACACAGTTTGAGGGGAATTTTGAGGGGGATTTGAGGGAGTGGTTGGTTGCGCTTGTGGGGAAGGGGGTTTTTAAGGAGAGTACTTTTGTTAATGTGGGGAATGCTGGGTGAGTTTTCTTTTTTTTGGGGTTTCTTGATATGTACAGCTTCCTAGGTCTCCCGGGGAGGGGCGGGCGGAAAGGGTGTGTTTGGATCTTAGATGATGGGTGCATGGTATTCTTTTGTAAGACTCATCATACTAACACAATAAAGTACCGAATTCTTCTACGGAAATTCAATTATGAACGCTACTCTCGGTCTTCAAATTAATCTCGGTACACCTTCTTCGTAGCTTCGTAGCTACTTGAAGGAGTAATTTTGGTAGCTGGCCTACTGACCTACTGGTATCGAGATGACTGGTCCTTGATGAGCTGCCGTTCTATCGGTAGGTAAGTTGGAGGATGGTGGTTTGGTGATGTGTGTGCTTTGATTGGAGGTGAAGGGGTGGTTGGGGTTTGGGGGTCTAGAGGAGAGGAGAAGAAGAGATGGGAAGATTGAGATAGACTATACGAGATTAGATGAAGGGCAGAAGTGAATAGGGTTTTTGTATATATTATTTATTATACTTCATAGGTATGTGTAATGATTTTATATTATGTAGGTGTGCTTACCACTATCATGGATTTTGTCTTGTAAATCTGTGAGATTATAGGGATTGAGAATATTATTGTTTATTGTTTATTGTTTATTATTTGGAGTTGTTTGGATTCTGGGCTTGTGTTGTTTTTTGAGTTGGTTGGATGTGAGTTGTGGGATGTAGGTAGATGGATTTAGAAATGAAATGAAATGAAGAGGAGAGGAGAGGAGAGGAGAGGAGAGGAGAGAGAGGAGAGGAGAGGAGAGGAGAGGAGAGGAGAGGAGAGGAGAGGAGAGAGGAGAGGAGAGAGGAGAGAGGGAGAAGGGATGTAGGGATGTAGGAATGGAGATGTAGAATAAAAGGGATTAGATGGTAGGTCGAGATATAGTGAAGGAGGGGAATTTGAAGAGAAAGGATTAGGAATATATCATGAAGAAAACAAAGTTTACAATAGTGTTGGGATTGAAATTATATAGGTTCAAATATGTATATATAAAAGGTTGATTATTGTGAAAAGAAGAAACAAAACTTTTTTATATTTAATTATAAAAGGTTATATGATTGGTTAATTAAAAACCTTTATATATCTAATCTATAATTCCAACTTTCTCACAATAGATATGGCAGTAGAAGTAGTGATGGAGACGGCTAATGATGATGATAATGATGATGTTGATTTAGGTGATGGATGATTGATGAAATGATTAGGCATTTGGGTGTTTATCCTTTATTCTGGTTCTGTGTATAGGTTAGATATAATTGATGAACAGGTTTAGTGATGATGTGTGTTTAATAATGTAATCAAGTGAGTACTAAAAGAATCCTGGGTATCTAAATAGATTCGAAATGATTGGCTTTGGGTGGACGGAGGAAAGTGGTTTTTTGTTGGAATTTTAAAGTTTTTGAGGGTGTAGAGATGGGGATATGGGAGGAGAGTGGATGGATATTATGTAAAGGGGGATATTAAATGACATAGGAGGAACGGAGGGGTCTCGGAGTTGGAGGAAGAGTTTGATAAGAAGAGAGAGAGATTGAAAGAGCCGCGGTATGAGATAGATAATGTATTTCTTTATCTCTTTAAAGTTATGTACATTTTAAAAGAGAGGCTGAGGGATAAAAAGATAGAAAAGCTAGGTTGAAGTGTAAATCTTTGAAGATAAAGTAAGAATATTTCTAATATATATAGATAATAACTCTAAATATTCTACTCTCTTACTGCTTTTTCCATAAGATAACTTATCTCTGTCCTGCTCTCTGAGCACAGCATACGTCCCCGCCCTAACTATCTATCGAGTATACAGATACCTCTTTCGCTTCTCTTCGGTCCGCTTCCCTTCCTCTCCCATACACATATAATCGATATCATGGCAAACATTGACCTAAAAAATGATTAACAATCTATCCCTTAATATTGCTTCCCACTCCATCCTCCACCCTCCACCGTCCTGCTTCCAGCACTGCATATTTAAAAACAAGAATCTTGACTTACTATAATAAACACTACTAACAACACACTTACTCCCAGCCGCACAACTAGTAGCCCCGTTCCAACCCTGCCCACCACACTGAGCATAAATCGCCGCAGCCGCTGTTCCCGTTCCTGTCGCCACCACACTACTACTCGTCTTTGTACTACTCACTAATGTCGTTGAAGTCGCAGTCGCCTTGACCGTACTACTCAAACTCGTACTCGTACTACCCTTCGCGGTACTCTGCGCGGCGCCACACACAAACGGTGTAGGACCCGGAATCGGATACGAAGATAAAGTTTGATAAATATTAATCAAAATACCGGGATCATTTTGTGCATAAGCTCCAGGAAACGATACTGTAGATGGAGAAGAGGTAGCCGTGCCGCCAGAAACATTGATCTGTGCACATTCCATGTAGAGCTGAGCGCCTTGTAATCCGCCTGCTGCGTGGAGAGCGATGAGTTCGGCGCGGAGAAGATATTGACCATTGGCTATACAGCTGGGGATGGTGATACTTTGGACGCCTGCGTTGTTGATTAAATCTGTGGTGGCCCATCCTTGTGTTGCGACGTTGAGACCTTGTTCTGAGATTTTGAACCAGCCGGGTCCGTAGCCGACGTCGGTGGTTGCGTCGTCGACTTTTTTCATATAGGCCATTACGGGACCTAGGTGAGACGGATCGAGAACATACGTTGCGTCGTTAGAGGGTGTGCTAGTTAGAGTGTGACGCCAGGTGGCTTTCACTGTGCTACCGGCGACAACATTGATTATGTTTGAGGAGGGTGTGGTAGGGTTTGGCCCGCCGTTACAGGCGACATATTGAGTTGTTACGTCGGTTATTGGCTGAAGATGTTAGAAGTAGTTTGGTTGGGAGGAAGGGTGAAAAGAATTACGCCGTCATATGTTGGATCTCGGATGGCATAGCTGGTATCTGTTCATGGTGAGCAATTTGTTCTTTTAACTTTGACAGACTATGGGAGACAAACTGTAAAGTGTGCCCCCTGATTCCAATTGCGTGAATATCGTATGTGCGGAGACATATGAAAGGAGAAATGGAAAAGGAATGATAAATTGTAACTTCATGATTGTTGGTATTCTTGAAATTCACGGTATGCAGAAGGTTTGAATTTGATTCTAAAAGGTAAAAGGCAGATACTTGATACATATATGTGGATTATTCTGGCAACATGGTTCAATAGATGTATTCTTCACTCCTACCCGAAACCCGGGTGATATTTGACGGGAGCACTATCACGAACACATAAAATTCGACGCGATTTCTGGGCGATCAAGATTTCCACCCATAGAAAAGGAGAGATGAAATGTTTTTCGGGAATGGGATCAAGATCCCCCAGTCCAGACTACTTGGCCATCCCAATACGGATTTTCTTGGGGGAGACTTTAAACAATCCCCGGATTTTCTATGGTGCTAACTTCACACTCCCTGGGAGGAATCAGTTAGTCAGTACAAAGTTCATTTATTTCGAGCCATGTGAACAGATGTTCGGCTCAAAGAAAAATGATTCCGTCTTACACCTAGGAAACTGCCTTGTTCGGATGAATTAATCAATTGACCGATCAGCGACTGGTCGTTTTTTGTTGAAAACTCGGGATGTGGAGATTTAAACGGGACATAATTACAATGTATATTGATGAGCTAGGAAATCTTGACATAACACTTGTTGGAAAAATAGGCGGGAAAATGGAAAGGGTAAATAAAATATCCTGACACGGGAAAAAAAAGCATCATGAATAGCCGTAATAGAAAGTACATGACTCTTGAATTCTACAATAATTGAGAAACTCAAGATAGAATTTAACTCCGTTTGAACATTATGATTGATTTGAAATAGGGTAGCTGGGTAGCACGTTAATTAAAGTGAGCTGAACATTTTCATCCTTTCTCTCCCTAATACGTTATTCCCAACGTTTGGCTCAAATGATTCATAACCCACTATAAATTGGATCAATTATATAGATCATCATCCAGTACTGTATCTGATAAAGAAATCTACGTATCCTTTTCCATTTTTGGGCTATAACCACATAAGAAGACTTCCCGGACTTGAATCTGGGCATGGTAATGACTCGTCGAAGCACCAGTCAATTTCCTGGAGAACCCCGCAACTCTACACATACATCCAGCAATAATCAATACCGTAGAAGCGAATAGATGGCAGTAAAGGTAGGCACTCGCTCAAAAATGAGAATTCGCAAAATAGATGATCAAAATTGGTAACGGTTTTGTTTGGTAAAGAAGGTATTTAAAAGAAAAATATTGCTACTCGCAATGGGAGTAAAGGCATAATATTTACCAAAAGGTAATCACTCGAAAGTAGCACTAGCTCCTTTTGATAACAAGGTATTGCCAGAGCAATTTGAGTTTGATGTAACTTTACATTACAGCCATGTTTGAATGTATTCACCCCGTTAATTGAGGCGCACGCAAATAGTTGTCGCGATAAAGGTTAAGCTTGCCCTACCCGCCAGTGACCTTACTCATGCCACGCAGTGCATTAATGGATACCATGTACTGACGCCGGAAAAACCCCAGGAACGCGGCCATCAAACCCCGAACCTCACGTCCAGCACATCAAAGCTTGATTTGTTGTCGAGAGATCCATTTCATGGTGACAAGAGATTAGGATTAGATGGTATCGGGAATGGAGACGATGAGTTAGTGAACACGAACCAGAGGATTTCGAAATAGTGAACACGCCCAAACATGAGATGGTGGATGATTGTTGATATTGGAAGGGCTGAAGCTGGGTCCCTGGAGAAGAAAAGAATGAAAGAAGATAAAACATCCACTTTTAAATTAACTTTATCAACTGCCGCTCTGGAACTTAAAGTACGAGAGCGAGATCCGAAATGCGAATGCGAGCAAGTCCGAGGTTGTAAAGATTTGTACATATGTACTCAATACAAGGTACAGTACAAATTTGCTGAAGAAAGCGACAGGTAGGTAGATAGGACATATGTATAACTTGTAACTGAAGTAGACATCTGATCATCGATCATGACTGGACGGCGGACATCCCATCATCTTATAGCTACCTCCTTCGAAAGGTCAAATCACGTGAGCTTATACGAGTACGAGCCCGAGATGTACGCAATACGAAATACCAAATACCAAATACCAAATACGAAATACGAAATACGAGATACGAAATACGATATCCGATATCTCCAAAAAGCCAAGACTTTACGACGAAACGACTATTCGGGCAAGGATTCGCTGCACAATGCCATGAACACTCCAACCATCACTTTTTGATTGAACATGGCTAGTATTGATATGCACTGTCTGCAATTGCAGGTAGGCCAAAATTCTAAAATTCAAAAAATATTAAGATATATATGACTTCAGTAAAAGTTTTACAGGTGGTCATCTCAAAGTTCTCTTCTATTCATCTTCTTCTTTCGTACGCAACCTTTCCATTACCTAGGCACATACGAGTTTTTATAATATCAATCATTTCATTTATCTTATTTATTTCATTCTCGTTTCTTGATAACATGGGCAATTCTGAAAATGATAGAAGGAGGAGCGACAGTACGAGGAGGAGCGACAGTATCGAATGGGATGTTCCTCCTCCTTATGAAGCAACGTTTGGCAATGAAGAATATGGTGTTTCTACCGCCGTCCAAGGTGATTCCCACGATATCCTCGTCAGGTCGCCTTACTGACACACCCCATGCAGACAATGGACGAATTACCATGTCATTTATGGGTCACAAACCTCCACTGCCTCCAATATATATGTCTGAGAATACATCAACAAAGCATGCACAGCCCATCGGGAAATATCCTAGACTCAATATAGTCATCCAGGTAGTTGGAAGCCGAGGTGATTATATTCCACAAAATCTATCTGATACCTTCAAATAGAAGTTCGGCGTTAACATATGTTTAGGTGATGTCCAACCTTTCATAGCATTAGGGAATGAACTTCAACTTTCCGGCCATCGAGTACGTATTGCAACTCACGATGTATTTGAAAAGTTCGTGCGAGACTCCGGACTAGAATTCTATGCCATCGGTGGCGACCCTACAGAATTAATGGCAGTAAGTATATCATTTCATACCCCTCGATGAATATGTACTCATAATAATCTCGTATAGTATATGGTTAAAAACCCCGGCATATTCCCCAAATTCAGCACCGTACGCAGTGGAGAGATCTCCAAGAAAAGAAAAATGATATCCAGGATGCTCGAAGGATGCTGGAACTCTTGTATCGAACCCGATGCCCAGACTGGCGAACCATTTATTGCCCAAGCTATCATTGCAAATCCACCTAGTTTCGCTCATATCCATTGTGCGCAAGCTTTAGGAATACCAGTACATCTTATGTTTACGATGCCGTGGACAGCGACGAGATCATTTCCTCATCCGCTAGCAAATATTCAGTCCACGGAAACGGATCCCAAAACTGCGAATTTTTTGTCTTACGGTTTGGTAGATGTAATGACTTGGCAAGGGTAAGCCCTCACTCCATATTACTGATCTCGTATTCTCTAACCACTTCATGTAGTCTTGGGGATGTAATCAATCACTGGAGAAAGAAGTCCTTAGATCTTGAGCCAGTGCCCGTCATGGCTGGTCCTCATTTAGCAGCTTCTCTAAATATCCCCTTTACATATTGTTGGTCTCCAGCACTTGTACCCAAACCTCAGGATTGGCTTCCACACATAGGTTAGTAACTTTGAAGTCTACTAAGGAAGTTTCTATTCATATACTGACCAACTATCTAGATGTTTGTGGATTTTTCTTCCGTCCTCCACCATCCTACAATCCCCATCCTAGAATTTTAGGATTTCTTGAAGCCGGCCCAAAACCTATCTATATTGGATTTGGTAGCATCGTAATGGAAAACCCTGAGAAGATGACTGCAATGATTATGAACGCCGTTCGTGATTGTGGCATTAGGGCAATTGTATCGAAAGGTTGGAGTAAACTTGGACAAGGCATTGAGGATCAGAATGTTCTATTCATTGATGATTGTCCTCATGGTGAGATTATGCAAAATATCATACCCAAGTAATCACTTGCTAACATTCATAGAATGGCTATTTAAACAAGTCTCAGCGGTTATTCATCATGGTGGTGCGGGAACAACAGCATGTGGACTACTAAATGGTCGTCCGACTGCCATCGTCCCGTTTTTCGGAGAGTAAGTCGACCTCCTCGATAATACACAGCATCTGTATCTAACCACATCCCCAGCCAGCCATTTTGGGGAAACATGGTCGCAGCAGCCGGTGCTGGTCCTCCACCCATTGATCATCAATCACTCACTGTAACCATTCTCTCCAACTCTATTAGATTCCTCCTATCGCCCGATGCCGTCGTAGCAGCACACGAACTTGCGGTAAAAATCCGACAGGAGAACGGAGTCAAAGAAGCCGTCAATTCATTCCATCGAAACCTTCCACTCAAAACACTAAGCTGCGAGCTATTACCCAAAGAACCCGCGACCTGGTTGTGGAAAAAAGGCAGAAAAAATCTAAAATTATCCCATCAAGCAGCCGCCGTCCTCGTAGAGAAGAAAAAAATCAACACCAGTAATCTTTCCATGTAAGATTCCCCAATCCACCAATTCAACCCCCAAACAACACAACCCACTAACCCAAAATCACACAGCTACAAACCCCAACCCATCACCATCAAAAACCGACGCTGGGACCCCTGGACCGCCACCACTTCCGCCGCGCTCGATAGCGCCGTCGACATAACCCTCGCCATGGGTCAAATCGGCACAAGATACCGAAAAGAATACCAAGGCGCGCTTACAAAAAAACGAGACAACGGAACAATATCTTCGCGTACCGCCTTACAAGCAGGGAGTATAGCTCTTGGAAAAGGATTCCAAAATCTCGGAATGGCGATAACCAAATCGGCGATTGAGCTTCCGCTTGCGGTGGCAGATGGATGTCATGAGATTCCAGGGCTTTATGGAGATAAACCGAGAGATTATGGTGATGTGACGGACTGGAAGAGTGGGGGATTAGTGGGAATTAAGGTCAGTTTGAGTCGTTTTATTCCCCTTCTTTGTGAAGGTTCGAGCATGGCTAAATTTATGAAATGAATAGAGTTTCGGATACGGCATGGCAGACGGAGTTGCAGGATTATTCACCCAACCCGTAAAAGGGGCCATAAAAGACGGCGGAAAGGGATTCGTAAAGGGAGTTGGAAAAGGCACTATTGGATTTTTGACAAAACCATTTTCCGGTAGGTTGAGGCGAATTCCTCCTTTTTCTGCATGGAAAAGTTGTCATCGGCTAATGAGAAGATAGGTATTTTTGGATTCGTGTCATATCCAGCTTTAGGATTGTATAAGACTTTGAGTACGTCTACGCATCATGGAACACAGGGGAGAATATTATCGGCGCAAACGGATTATGGCGTGTTTTTGGCTATGACGCGAGAGATACCAGAACATGTGGTGGAGAAAATTATGGAAGAATTTGATTGGGTTGTTGAGGGGATTTGAAGGTTTCTTGTTTCTTGGGATAAAAGTTCTTTTGTTTTCTTTCTATCAGTGTTTGATTTGCGCTCTTGTCAGGTTCTATGAGAAATCATTATGGAGATGAATCATGTTCATCCCAGGAGTCTAGGTTTTGTTACAAGCGGTGTTTTTCCATGCTTCGATCATTCCGAATTGTTACCGGGAAATCTATTATCATAAAGATTCTATATTCAATTAGTTTAAAATCAATTTAATCAATTCAATATAAATGGATGGATATCTTACTCGTCCCAGAACTTTCAAATAATCTTTTCCATCCCCAAATTCTATTTTTCCTTCTCGATGCAAACAACTTTTTGATGCGACGATCGTTCCAAAATACTATTACGAAGTCTATTATCATGAAGATTCTATATTCAATTTATTTAAAATCAATTTAATAAATATAATATAAATGAATGAATATATTATTTATTCTAAAACTTTTAAATAGTCTTTTTTATTCTCAAGTTCTATTCTTATTTTTTATATAAATAGTTTTTTGATATAATAATTATTTCAAAATATTATAATGGAATCCAATATTACCAGGGGCCTGCGCCCCCGGACCGCTGGCTTTTCGAGAAAGTCTAATGAAAATTTAAGATTTAAAAAGTTTATAATAAATTTAAATATTGAATACATATCAGAGTGCAGGTAGAATATCGGCTTGTTTTTGATAATTGAAAATTAAAATATTTTATTTAAAAATAATAATTATAATGTAATTTAATATTATTATTTATAATATTTGTAATAATAATAATAATAATAATACTTTATATTATTTATAATATTTATAATTTATTTTTATTTTAAATCAAATGAGTTGAATGAGTTGAATGATTTCAATAGAGTTGAAAAAAGTTCCAAGTTAGATTTGTCTGAGGTTATAAAGCTTATATCAGGTTTTTTGTGAGATTATTTACCGGAGTATTTACCGGGGTATTTACCAGGGTATTTTAGACCAATCAGATTATCAGGATCGCGACTTAAACAAGTTTCTCATTTTCCATAATCTACACCGGGTAAATTGTAGTACACTACACATATAACAAGGTTTTAGTATCGACAAGTCAATAATAAACAAGATTCTATATAAATAAAAATTATATCTTTTATATAATATTCAATATAGTTATACAGTCTATAAAAGTTATTATTTCAGACTATATAAAGTATATAATCCTACTTGTTATATTAAATGAATAAGTTCGAAACTAATGATTGAGAAACCTGATCTGAATTGAAGTTAAACGAAACTAAACTAGATAGTACTGAATATATACTTGTTGTTTTTGCTGAAATAGTGTTTAAGCGAGACGATCTCGAAGTTGTTTATTATTAATGTCAAGCTAGTTACATTATCCTTGATTCAGTTATAATATGAGAAAGTTAGAATTATAAATCAAATATATAACCTTTTGTAATTAGATATAAAAAGAGAGCTTTTGTTTCTTTTTTTTATAACAATCAATCTTTTATATATATATATTTGAATCTATATAACTTCAATCCCAAAATCATTGTGAATTTTGTTTTCTTTATAAGTGATGTATTACGATATGATCTAATCAGCTTTCTCTTCCAATTCCCCTTTACAGTGTGCTATCGGGATGTATGTATCTCGACCTACCACTTTTACAATAGGGTGTGGCAAATCCTATTCATTTGGAAGGGCTGGTCTTTTTGTCATCGAAGAGGAGAAGTATCAAGTGAGAAGTTAGCACGTTTTGTAAATTCGAAAGAGAGTATGGGAAACAAAAAGATGAAGAGATATTGTTAAGAGGATAAGTCTCAAGTAATAAATATCAAAAACAGTATCTTAGAAACTTCTAATTTAAAAGAGTATCGTGTGACGATAATTCGGGGAGTTTCCACGAGATGCATTTATTCCTTAGTCGCATTTGATGAAGCAGATTAAGGACGAGTTTATATTTTATAATGTTATAGAATTCTTTATTCTAGTATTTGATTATATAGTTATATCTATGATACTAACAAAAACTAAGACAAGTGCAAAAAAAACATGCTTTTCTAAAGGGCATATGGAATTGGGCATATGAAAAATTGAAGAACTATACAAGGGGGCTTTTATTCATAGGCTCTTAACTTAAGATCTTACTTGTTATTATAAAGTGACTAATTCTTTTAAGGCGAAGAGGATTAGACTAATAGACATTTAATAACTAAGGCTCATACTAATCATCCTAAAAGAACTCGAGCTACTTTAGTTTTAAAGAAGTGAGCGTAAACGTCATACCAAAACTAACGGTCCTATAAAACCCTATCTCCCTCCGATTTATCCCCAAGAAAACTTCACATCTTACATATTCGTTCTTTCTTCCTACACGATTCCTTATCGTACACATATGCAGCTCTACAAAATATCTACCGCTATAAAACGTATGGCGTCTTTTCTTCCATCCAAAAGTTTAACAACCATGACATCAACATCCAGCAATTCTCCAACTTCCCTCCCTACGACAATGGCCTTTCTACCCAATAATAAAACCGATGAATACTTCTGCTCATTCTGTACTACCAACCAAGACAATTTCTCGATTTCATACGGGGCCATGAGCGTCATCATTCTCATATTCGTGTTCCTTCTCAGATGGCTGATAGAAAGTCCTCTGGAACTGGATACGTGTCGTGAAGAGATTTTCACCCTCAAGTTTAAAAGAGACGCAAGAATCGAATCATTGGAGGAAGAGAGGAAGAAATCTTGGGCTGAGACCTATCAGAAAGAAGCCGCTCACTTGGTGAAGATACGAGACGTAGCCTCGAGTCTCAAAGCTGCTTCGGGAGTGCCTCACGATACGGTGAATTTTGAAGCAGGTAACGAGACGGCTACTCTGATTCGTAAAATACAGCAATTGCGTGATTTAGTGGATGATGAATTTTCGGAGAAATAATATGTACATTCTTCGAGATTGAAGAAAGGCGCTGATGGGATATGTGTACCGCCGCCAGTATTTGGACCGAAACAAATTCTAAGTTTTGGAGATAAACGGGGTCATCATCAATCATCAATTGGTCTCTAATTTTACTTTTCCTTTTTAACAAGTGCTTCGAGACAGCAATCCAGAAGCTTTTATTTTTGTTTCAACTTCTATCATAAAATTATTCCTCTCTTTATACTCACTCTAGCCCCCCCTTTAAATCCGCAACGAAAAGTCCATCAAAAACCTCGAAACTTTCAAAGGAATGGCATTTTGATATCCAAAGATCTTTCTTCACTTAATGTTAAGGGATTGAAAAGAGGAACCAGACAATATCGAAGAAGCAATTGTTATTGTAGTGATGTGTATTTTATTATTGCGAGATACATAATCCTCAAACTATTGGTTCGAAATCGTATGTCTTGGAGGAGGTTAATCGATAATAAATAATAATAATTATGGTGATAGTGGAAGACTTAGTTGTATTGAAGCTTAATAGGGTAAAATCGAATATAATCATAAATTGAAGTCAAAATAATAGAGTAGAGTTTTTATTGTTTTTCTTTATCTTGATAATCAAAGGATTCTTTAAAGAAAATCTTTATATTTATAATATTTAATGAAATTATAGTATATTCGATGATTAATAATAAGATAAATTTGAATCGAATCTTATAGAATCATTCTATATAATAAAAAGAAATAATAACCAATAATATTCAATCTGGTAAGTAAGAAATTCTATACGCTTTTATTTCATTCGATTCCCTTATAAATCAATCTGATATAAATTATAATCGAATTTTCATATGATAATGAAATTTAATAATATATATAAATATTATTAATATGTCACGTGATCACCCGATCATCGGTTCGGCTGATATTATTAAGTGATTTAATAAATTATTAGAGAATCCCATAGTATGGATTTCTAATAGCGAGGAAGATATGGAGAGAAGATAGAGTATTTTTGCAAGATAGTCATTAAAGAAACAAAGGGTTACAGAGGGAAGAAGGCCTATGTGCTTCTATCTTCACTTTATAGTTTGAGGTTACCTATTCAATGAAGATCCGGGTTAGGAAGGACCGATGTAGTTGAGTCTTTCTAGAATATAAAGAAAAGGTACAGCTTCAATTATGTTCTTCTTCTCTAATCAAATGAAAATGTCTTCACGTATGTGGTAATTCCTTTTTGACGGCTCTCAAAGGAGTTCGTTCATTTGACCTATGTATAATACTTGCTAATGAAGACACAATAGTAGCTCTGGCACCACGCCCAGCTTCGGCCATCACTGTGTAAGCTTCACCCAATCCCATTCAATCAGATTAAATAGCTAATAAAGCTCTTGTAGCACCATCAGAGAGAGATGCAGAGGAGGTTGTTGACCTGTAAGTCAAATCACTAGACTAGAAGTTTACAGACAGACCGTGCACTAAATTTATTTTAGTGTCACAAGACGTGTCCTCGAAATGTACGTTATTAATTGACTTCTACATATGTTTTTCTAATTTGTTTTTTAAGAAGAATGATATTGCCTACTAGTAAGTACATCTTTTTATACCACTAGCATTTATACAAAGCTTTTATATTGATAAATATTTCAGTAAAAGACGACATGAAGAGGAGTGAGTGCCTCTTATTCACACCTCAGTGTCCGAATTTCACTAATCTGTGTTTCAGTCAGGAAGAAATTCGGAAACTGTTGGTATTGACCTTTCCCAAAACTTTCTTCCAGTTTTATTCTATGGGCAGAACATCCAAGCATACCCCTCGTTGCTAGCCGAGTTTATTTCATTTGTCAATCTGCTAATCATGTAAGCAGGAGTACGGAATTGAAAGAACAGTTTAGTTATTACACTTTCCAAATCAAGAATAGATTGATAGTATTATATTAACTAATAATCTAAGGGACGAGATAGTTTACCGAAGGTTAGTTGTTTTCAATTGTTATAGAATTCCTTTGATTTATCATAGTAGACAGGAAGCCAAAACCTGGCGTGGCTGGATGAAACAAAGGTTTTGGTTTATAATTATCAAACTTTATGAACAGTAAGATATAAAAAGAATATACCGAATCCACTAAATCGATGATAAACTAATAGAAAATAGTGCATTTGCTATTATATTATTTCATTCGCAGTAGCTTTTTGGACTGACCGCCGCACCAAGAAAGCTGTTTGCGTGGATAAGGAAGAATACATCAAATCAATCCATTAATCCACTTCTAGGGTTCGTTAAAGAAGAGATTTGAGTAGGTGCAATTCTTCTCTTTTTCTTTTCATGTCCTGCTGTAACATCTTCTTTTTCACTTTCGCTTGCATCACCTGGTCGTTTAATGCCAGCTAACGAACCAGTAGTACTTCGAGGAGTTTGTGGAGGTGTCGTTATAGGTACACCTGATGCAATGTTCGCAGCGGCAATACCTGGAAGACTACTCGCCAATGGAGTTGGATTACTTATAATCGCACCAAGAGCTGGTGTCGCATAAGAAGATTGTGTTGCTACCGAAGAGGTTGAATTTGATCGAGTGGGTGAAGAAGGTCGGAAAGTTGTGACGGGAGCAGGAGGAGGTGATGGTGCAACCATAGGATTTGAGGATGTACGATGATGATTATTTGGGATTGGAAATGGTGATGGAGGTGCAATACCAGCTGTTGGGGTTGCCATGGGTGTATTCTGTGTTGATGAGACAGCCGAACCACTTACGAGTGAACGTTTTGCGATTGGGATTTCTTCATCATAAATTTGACCAAGTTCACCAGGTGTAAAAGTTAATGTTGAGCAGAAACCATCCGAAGACGTCATCAATAATGTAGTTCCATCAGATGACCTAAAACAATCAGCGTTATTCAATTTTCATGGATTAGTGTAAGCATACCAGGATAAATCTGTAAAAGTTGCACAATGTAAATTGCTCACTATACAAAGCGGGGTTTGTTGCTGTGTATCATACAATAAGACTGAATCCTCTGTTGCAACAGCATAAACCATACGATACGGTAAAGAAAATGCCATCGTTGGACCTTGAGAAGTTACGCTTGTTTCAACCTCCAAAGTCTTTAGTCTAGATGAAGAACTAGGTCTTGGCGAATCACTACTTTGTGATACAAGTGGAGGTGGTTCCATTGATGCATGAGATGGTGATTTAGGAACCATCGCTGGCTCTGGTAACGCTGCCATCGTGTCATCAGCTGATGATGTATCAATGCTAATATGTTTTGTAACTGGTGGGGGAACTTTTCGTGTTGTGTAGTAAATTGGTGAGCATTTAACGGCCACAGAAGGTTTCTTATGACCAGGTAAATGAGCGACAGGAGGTTTGTTAATTCCACCTCTTGTGTAGATATAAACCGTATTAATCACTTCATACATCATCTTCGCACCATCTTCTGATCCTTTATGTTGTGTTTGATATTGACCGGCCGGTGTAAAAAGAAGACTACCATCGGGCGTGAATGCTAATCTGCGAAAAAATGATTTGAGAGTTTCATTGGCGTAGATATGGGCATTTTTAACTCCAAGTCCAATCATCGAATATGGTTTTGGTGATGCTTCCATCGGCATGACGGCGGGTAATGGCATAGAAGGTGCAGGGGAAGCTGATCTTCGCATAGACATTGCAGGAGAAGAAGCACCAAATGAAGATCTTCTACTGTGACTAATAACACTAGGAGGATTCATTGGTAATGCCATAGAAGTTGGTGTACCTGGGCATGATGGTCCTGGTGAACCTATTATATTTGGTGTTTCTGGTGGAAATTGTGATCGAAATCCAAGCTCGGGAGGTGCTGGACTATTGGAGGAGATCCTTCTTCCAGGTAAATCCATCTTCAAATTATGCCCAATCCTCTTCGGTTCCTCCCGGTTATCGAGACTGAATTGTCCATCTTTCGTTCTCAAAGTATAAATATGTACGGATCGATCGGAGGACTGTGTCGCGATATATTCATTTAATGGATCCCATGCAACACCCTGAACATAGTGCTGATGCTCCGCGATTTGCCTAATCAATTGACCTAGATATGATTGATTAGCTTTCCATATGGAGGGACCCATGGTCATGATCGCATACCAGTTTGAGCATTGTATATCCTCGCAACATTATCCATACTCCCAATTATGAAGTAAACGGAATCTGGAGACCAAGCCAAATCATATATTTCAGCACCAGATGATCTGCACATATGTTTCGTCCGCCATGTTTCCTTTTCTTCAAATCCATCTCCCCCAAATGCAGGTGTAATATTTGAAGCTTCGCTAGGTACCCAAAGCAGGACATTTCCATCGTCTCCAGCAGATGCTAGTAGCTCTCCTACAAAATTGATCAGCCTCACTCCATTTTGAAATGTAAGATCTTGTGCTCATACCTTTCGGAGCCCATCTTACTACGTTAACTGCTTGTGTATGTTTTTGCAGAGTAGCCAAATATTCAATCTTGCGGTCCTCTCCATCGGATTCTATCTTCCATAACTATAGCCCAATCAGTATCTCTCATATTTCGATTTCGAGTAGACTAAACGCACCCTAACGTTCCCATCCCCTCCTGCAGTAGCTAATCTTCCTTTTCCTGTCTTTTCCCAATCACAACTATATATGGGAGAATTTTGATCATGCCAGTTGATGATCAAGGGCGTAGCCTTCATTATGCCGGTGTTTCTCGAGGTTGATGATTGAGGTTTTGAAATGAGCGTTGGCCGAGGACGGTATATTTGCGTGGTTCAATTCGAAGCCACCTTAGTCGAATGATCTTGAGACGTGGGATTAGATAATTGCAGAATGATGGTCTGTTTGATGAGTCTGAACGTCCTTGGAAAGGTAGTGTGGTAGGATTGCTGGTACTGGGATTATGGTTTTGAATTTCAGTACGATAGAAACTTTAATCATCCTCCGGAGTGACGATAAGAAAGGTGCCGAAGATTGTTCAAAGGAATTGATTGAATCGTGGCTGATGGTCAAAAGAACAATCAATTCGAGTGAAAGCCTTTTCCAAGTAATTATCTAATTGATATTTGAAAGAATGATAATAGTAGTGTAGGGAGTTGTAGTGAAGTGTAGCGCAGGGCAGTGTAGTGAAATAGTTGAGGTCTCATAAGGTTGTACGCAGCCAGACTCCAAAGTCAGTGAGGTTACTTACGGTACAGCAGGTACTCAGAAGGTAGGTAGTAGGTAATGTTTTCACGTTTATGCGCGTCCAATGGATTTTACGCGTTGAATGGATTCCAAAATCAATGGAATGGATGGAACACCAATTAAAAAGAGGGAAAGAGATAATAGGAATGAATCTTTACTCAAATACCTAGGTAATAAATATAAGTCTTGCTTTACTAAATCTGTGAAAAATAATAGCTATCAACCATCACTCTACACTATATCCTTCTTGCCTTCTACTTCTTGAGTCTGTGAAGAAATGTGAAATATCTACAGCATTCAACATTCTTCTTTGGTCAGAATTGCACAATAGACTGGCAGACCGGCGAGCCCCTCCATTCTCTTGACGATTGATTGCTTATCAGATCCGCCAAACGAAAGCTTCTTCTAACCATTGTTGTAGGGGTATACCATATCTGATAAATATATGTGCGTCAGTACCGATTCTCCCCAGCCTTCCATTCAGAGGAAAAGATGCAGAATATCTGTATATTCGAATTACTGTCGACATATCATTGGAGAACCATAGATGTTTACCGGTATTTATAACGTGAGTCTCCCTACTGACTTACTCACGTTCATACTTGCTACACAGAACGGAGTACAAATCAAATATTTTGTACCTGATCCACACATGGTGTATACGGAGTAAGCTTTTTCCATCGGTCCCATTGTTGAAATCCGTCACTGGTTAGTCGTTGCTTGACGTTGTACCGTAGACAACAACTGCAGTCAAACTAATGTACTTGAGTGGAGGTCGTCGATAACTCGAGCGAGTCGATAAACGTACAAGGTCAAACAACCCCGGCTCCTGGATCCCGCCCTGAATTCTTGGGTGAATTAAAGCATCATCGGACCCATCATAGAAACCTTCTTTCACATTTCCATAGATATACGGAGCACTACATACTCTCGTGGGGCATATTCTCGGTCTAGTCTTGTTGGCCTCGATTTATCATCGGTGTATACGTGGGAGGTGCAGCGCATTGGAGTGCAGATTGATCTTCCGATAAGATGATACTCTGTAGAAAGATGATATGGAAACAGCAACCGTGGGATGTCAAATGGTATCTGCATCAAAGGATGATGATGGGTAGAAGAAACAGACAAAACAGACGGAAAGGTAAGAAATCTATTCTCAAAATTTCTCAATTCGCTAAAGACATTGAGTGCTTACCAAGCTAACCCACTTATACCCTATGAGTCTCCTTGCCGACAGTCACATATTTGATCCTTTTGATCCATACAAGGCCAGATCAACTGCAACTTCATTTACACACCGCTCTCGGTCAGCCTGAACAGGAAGGCAGTTTAGCAATGAGTACTCGTATCACTAAGTGCTGTAGCTAAATGACTAGCTGGTCTGGGTCATATCTTGTTGTTACTGTAGTATGTATTATACCATCCAGAGTCAACCTTGCTCTCTTAAATCCTTGATGACACGAGGATGGGTAACCTTATGAGTAAGAGATTAGAATTGCCCAGAGATCGTTGAATATCTTTTATCAACTGGCTGGCCGAGAGTAGATCAGAGAACCTAATTGTGTCGGTCGGAGTTAACATCGATCTCACTCATATTTCCATCTTGCAGACAGCCCCAGCGTTATTTTTACCATCACTTTAGACGGTTGGTGTATAACGGTATACATATGGGGCCGAAAAAGAGACATTCAGGAAACAATGAGGAGGCCATGGTCTGCATACATGGAATTTAACCCATAAGATGGAAGGGTTGTCCCAACGATCTGGATGCATGATCTTCTGGGTACGATTTTTGGTGGGGGGAATTGGTGACCTACCTTGGCTGATATTTACATTTATTTACATTTACATTTATTGTATAGGGAGTATTGATATAAGATACCACTGTTCGGTTTGTACGTTGGCCATAGGGAAGCCGGGATGCAGATGATGGATGTTGAGATGAACATGAAAATATCCAGCTGCAACTTATTAGGTTGGAACTAAAGAAAGAGGAGGTGGGTGATGCATATAGCAGTAGAATCTTTTATATTATCCTACGATGCATATATAGGTATTATCTCTATCTGACTCCCCCATTCGTACTCTACTCGGTCATGAAATCTAGTCATATCTTCTTATCTCATCTCATTTATCTTTCGTCATGTTATGATGTCTCTTCACACATCGTCTTTTGATCTCACTTACCTAGATAGGTAATGCTACCTCATCGTCCTTGATATCCAAGCTCGCTTCCCTCATAAACAAGGGTGTTTATTTATTTATTATTTATTTATTCATCACCATTCACTTATTATCCACCCACCCACTCATGCACGTACTACAGAGCCACCATCCAGATCCACCCACAGTCAACCCCACCAACCAACATCCTCCTTTCGATAAAACTCGACTTTGTCCCCGCCATTTCTTTTGGGTAGCTGTCGAGTCTGTGGAGTTAGATTTCTGATTAATAACCCTCCCTATAGATTTGATTGATTTATCACTTTATCACTTTATCACTTTTATCAGTTTATCAATTTATCAATTTATCAATCCATCAATCCATCAATCCATCAATCCATCGTTTATTTATCAATCTAATCATGATTTTTACCTCTTCCTTCGCCTTTTCCCGTATAATATTCACCTTCATTTGACCCACTACTAACCCTTTTTGACTCGTACTACCTGACATGATCTTGCCCGTATGAGTCAACACTACCTACCTACCTAATCACTTATCGTTTCTAGCCGTCCTATGAGCCAGATTTTATTTTGCCCTGCTCAAATATATATCTTCGTTCGGAGGAAGGAGAATAAAATAAATCCTTTGGGACGGTTCTCACAAATTTGGACTTGTATTTCCCCTTTGCTTGCTTTTATCCCCAGCTTTAATTGAGGATCAACGGCATCATCTGAAGCAGTCTTCTTTGCATTACTTTTCAATTGGGAATATCTTTCAGTAAAGAATGATCTGAACTTTACACCAGTTTTCCCTCCAAAACTAGACAATCCAAGATGCTCGATTTCAATTCGGGTTCACTTGCCGCGGCAATCTGCTGTCTTCTTGTAGCCATTGTCCTTACTTTTCCATCTGTCCTCTCAGTAATTTCTCATTTCCAAGGAAAAGGAAAGCAAAATCCCAGTATTTATATTGATAAAGATGGAGTTGCAACGGAAGAAACAATCGCTGCATTTACAACCAAGGTTCCCAAGGCACTCCTGATTGTGTCGACACTTTTCGGATTTGTAACATCTTTAACTTTGGCCATTGTGGATCTCTTTCATCATGATGGATTGAACCTTGAAGATTGGATCAATGTGGCGCTATGGGTAAGTTGAATCATTCATAAACTTAGGCCATATATAACTTTACTGACTCGATTGTAGTCTTTCATCCTAATTCAAGCGGCTAGCACTATACTAAATAGAAGCCCTACGAAAGCATATGCAAATGGTGGTCGTACAGCAATTTCGAGTATCTGCCTTTTCGCCCTTTGTCTTTACGAGGATGGCCTCATTGTGCAGAATCAGTCTGTGGAGGAAAATTTCCTATCAAGTGCAACTTTCTGGCTTCGCATATCTCAATTGATACTCACTTTGTTAGCCGCTGTTTTCGCCATCTCATTTCCCCGACGTCCACATGTTACTTTGAATGAGCACCCGGTCGATGGCATGTGGTCCGTTTCTGCGCTTGATAGATATACCTTTGCCTGGGTTGGAGACATATTGGCTTTGGCCTCTGATAAAAAGCGGCTAGAAATACAGGATTTACCTAAAATGGACCATTACACCAGGGCAAAGGATCTCAGTGAAGCGTGGGAGGAGAAAAAGCATACCAAAGCCCTCTGGTTTGAAATTTTCCTGGCCCATAAATCGCCTTTCGTCATTCAATGGATCCTTACCGTATTCCAGGCCTTTGGAAATTTTGCACCACAGTTTGTGACTTTTCAAATTTTGAAGATATTGGAGACCCGTTTACCTGGAGATGAAATACAGTTCGAGGCTTGGATTTGGGTAGCCACATTATTCTTGGTCACTCTCGCCGCAGCTTGGATCGAATCCTGGATGTTTTGGGTTTCCTGGTCCGAACTGGCGATTCCTATTAGGTCACAATTATCTGCTCAAATTTTCCAAAAAGCCATGAGACGTAAGGATGTGAAAGGAGCAGCTAGATCCGGGAAGAAGTCCACGAATGGCACAACTGAAGCAGCACAAGAGTCAATCGCACAAGATAAACCGGAAGACGAAGAAGAGGATGATAGTGATCCTAAGGGAAAGCAATCCACCGTCAATTTGATTGGTGTGGATGCCAAGAGGGTATCAGACTTTTGCTCATTCAATAATTACTTTCCTGGCGCGGTCTTCAAGCTTATCGTCTCTTTCTCTTTCTTGATTAGTATCATTGGATGGAAGAGTTTGGTTGCTGGAATGTTGGCCATGTCTTTAACCATCCCTCTCAACATTTACTTTAGCAGGCGTTATTCAGCAGCCCAAGACAGATTGATGAAAGTTAGAGATGTTAAGATGGCAGTTGTGACTGAAGCACTTCAAGGAATTCGACAAATTAAGTTTTCCGCACTGGAATCGAACTGGGGCAACAAAATTGGCATGGTCCGAAAGAAGGAATTGGATGAACAATGGAGTGTCTATCTCAACGATACAATGTTACTCTTTTGCTGGATTACAAGCCCTATCGCCCTTGCTGCGGTAGCATTAGCTGTATATGCATACCTCCACGGCGTTCTCCTACCATCGGTCGCCTTCACTGCCATTGGTGTCTTCGTCAGTCTTGAAGTTACCCTTAGTGTCATTCCGGAACTCACCACGGACTTGATTGATGCTTATATTTCTATAAATCGTATCCAAAGATATTTGGCTGGGGTTGAGATATCCGAAAGTACCAGTGACGCTCCGAATATTTCATTCGAGAAAGCTTCGATTGCATGGCCATGTGCTGAGGGTGAAGACGAGATGGATGCAAACGAACGATATGTTCTAAGGAATGTAGATGTTTCATTTCCCCAAGGAGAATTAAGTGTCATCAGTGGTAAAACCGGTACTGGGAAAAGTTTAATGCTGGCTTCAATTCTTGGAGAGGTTGATATTCTTGCCGGTAAAGTCCATGTTCCTCGTGGTCCCAAAGCCGAAGAACGACGTGATCATCTTGCCAACAAAGACAACTGGATCATTCCATCCTCAATCGCTTTCGTCGCACAAATCCCTTGGATTGAAAATGCTAGCATTAAGGACAATATTCTTTTCGGGTTACCATCAGACGAGGATCGTTATCAGAAGGTTATCGAATACTGCGCTCTTCGTAAAGATTTGGAAATGCTTGGAGATGGCGAGAATACTGAAATTGGGGCAAACGGTATCAATTTGAGTGGTGGTCAAAGATGGAGAGTTACATTTGCTCGAGCTCTTTACTCTCGTGCTGGTATATTGGTTCTAGACGACATTTTCAGCGCCGTCGATGCTCATGTTGGTCGATTCATTTATGAAAAAGGTCTTACTGGTGAACTTGGTGTTGGAAGGACTCGTATCCTCGTTACTCATCACGTTGCTCTTTGCAAAGCTAAAGCTAAATATGTTGTTGAGCTTGGTGATGGAACTGTAGAAAGTGCAGGTCTTCTCTCGGAACTAGAAGAAGCAGGTACACTCGAACGTATTATCAGTCATGAAGAGACACCGGAACAGATCGCTGAGGATGAATCTCCCATTACCGTATCGGGATCATCTACTGTTATTAACCCATCCGAGTCTTCTGATGATGAAAACACCGATGGAAATACACTGGCGAAGGTTGTATCACGAAAGGATGACCCAAAGAAATTTGTTCAAGAAGAGACAAGAGAGCGTGGCAGTGTTAAAGTCAAGGTCTACGGGCATTATCTTAAGGCTTCTGGTGGATGGTCTTTCTGGATACTTGTCTTGATTGCATTCCTTGGGCAACAATTCTTAGTCACTGGTAAGATATCAACAATCATTGTCGTCCACTTTGCACAGTTACTGACATTTTTTAGGTCGTTCTTGGTGGTTGAAGCTTTGGACAGAAAGCTACCAGGAATCTAGCATTACTAACTCCATGTTCACAGTTCAAGCTAATTACTTGCCATCCTATGGAAATACTCAGAATTCTTCTTTCCAAACTGAAACTATCAAACATGATACTTCATTTTATCTAACTGTATATGTTGGTCTTTCGGCAATTTCTGCGATTGTAGGAACCCTTCGATACTTCTACGTTTACACCGGATCCATCCGTGCATCCAAGGTTCTTTTCGAAAACCTTTGCTTTACCGTCTTAAGAACACCTTTGAGATGGATGGACACGGTTCCACTCGGTAGAATCTTGAATAGATTTACTGCAGATTTCAATGTAGTTGATGGAAGATTAGCCAATGATTTTGCATTTGGAGCAAATAACCTATTTCAATTGATTGGCATTATTGGTACAGGGTAAGTTTATCAGATTCTAGTCTTTAATCTTCAAACTAAAAATAATTAGTATCTTCATCTCTCCATGGGTTCTTCTCATGTCTGCAATTCTTCTGGCACTATGTGTTTACGTTGCACTTCTCTATCTATCTGGTGCAAGAGAAGTTAAAAGACTTGAATCAACTGCTAAATCACCAATCTTTGAACAATTTGGTTCTGCTCTTACTGGTGTTGGTACCATTCGAGCTTTTGATAAGACTGATATTTACATCAGAAACATGTGGGCCAAGATTGATGATCATTCTACTACATTCTGGCATTTATGGGCTTTCAATCGCTGGATGGGATGGCGTATGTCTTTCATCGGAGGATTCTTCGCTACAATTGTCGCTGTTGTTATCATTCTTATTCCTACGATTAATGCAGGACTTGCAGGTTTCGCATTATCTTTTGCACTTACTTATGGTCAAACGGTCATGTGGACTATTCGTCATTATACCAATTTGGAGCTTAACATGAATGTAAGTTTGATAAGTCTTATCTATTTTCTCAATGGTTAATTTTCTATTTTCACCCTCTACAAACTTCTCTTCCATACAATCAAGTTCATCATCTTTTCAGAACCTGCTTTCTCTTGACAATTACTAACTTTCTAATTTCACAGGCAGCAGAACGTATCGTTGAATACTCAAACTTAAAGACTGAATCTCTAGAAGGACCAGATCCACCAGCAGCATGGCCAACTGAAGGTCGTCTTGAAGTTAATGACCTTGTTGTTTCATATGCAGATGATTTACCACCTGTCCTTAAAGGTCTCACTTTCCGCGTTGAACGTAGTGAAAGAATCGGAGTAGTTGGACGTACCGGAGCTGGTAAATCTTCTTTAACTCTTGCACTCTTCCGATTTCTAGAAGCTCGTCAAGGGACAATTCACATCGATGGTCTCGACATTTCTAAAATTAACCTACATTCTCTACGATCTCGTTTAGCCATCATCCCACAAGATCCTGTTCTCTTTTCCGGAACCATTAGATCTAATCTCGATGCATTTGATGAACACTCCGACACCGAACTTCGCGATGCTCTCGAACGCGTACAATTAATTCCATCAACATCCCAGAATTCACCATCAACATCTGGAACCTCAACTCCCTCGCTCCAAACTCAAAAGAATAAAAATCTCTTCACATCTCTACAATCCCCAATCACAGAAGGTGGACTCAATCTTTCACAAGGTCAACGACAACTTCTCTGTCTCGCCCGCGCTATCGTTTCACATCCTAAAATCATGGTTCTAGATGAAGCTACGAGTGCTGTGGATATGGAAACTGATGCACTTATTCAAAGATCAATTAGGCAAGAATTTACCGATAGTACGTTGATTGTTATCGCGCATAGACTTTCTACAATTGCGGATTTTGATAAAATTTTGGTGATGGGTGAAGGAAAGGTGGTGGAATTTGGAACGCCGAAGGAATTGTTGGCGTTGAAGGAGGGGGTTTTTAGAGGAATGATAAAGGAAAGTGGAGAGAGGGCAAAGTTGGAGGAATTGATTTTGAAGAGTTGAAAATTTGGGATTGGAAATTTGAGATTGGAAATTTGATAAATTGACTGGAATTGGATGGAAAGAAATAGGGAGAGAAGGATTAATTTAAAATGGTGTGGAAGGGGTTGAATTTATAGATTTTTTTCTTTTTTCAGCGAGCGGGGAAAAAATTGCATTTGTGCATTTATTTGGTGGGTAGGTAGGTAGGTAGGTAAGGTTAAGCTTTGGTCTTTCCTTTTCGATTGATCGATTGATTGGTAAAAGGCCTACTTACTTACCTACTTGTATTTAAAAAAAATTGGCGTCAGTCACTACTTGGATGATGATGATGATGATAGAGTTAATTAAGCGACGAGTAAATTGAGATGAAATAAATGAATCGCTAATTATGAGATATATAAGATCTAATTATATTTATAGAGCATTAGTGTGCGGTAAAGAATTCTTATCTATGTGACTCTAGGTTTGTTTAGTCTTTCCTTCTACTTCTGTTCTGCTTCTAAGATTTATCCTAATTGTTCTCCCCATAAAATGAAAAATAAGAAAGAAGTATATAATAGGTATTCGATTTGTGGGATTCGTGGTTGCATTTTATTCTTTTATATGAGATATAGTAGGAACAAATGTATCTAAAATCTAGATACTTGGTTCTTGGTTCTTGGTTCTTGGTAGGGATTGCCATTCGATTATACGCTATGTATGTATGTATGTATGTATGTATGTATGTATGTATGTATGTATAGTATAGTAAAGTAAAGTATAATATACCAAGATGGACCTTCCTGAACTGAGTCTTTTTCTTGTTTAGGTCTTTTTTCTTGTCTTTTTCGTTCTAAGATATTATCACAAACACAACACAATACAATAAAATACAGCACAGGACGATACGATACGATACGATATAAACGCGGTACGAGGAGTAAAAGTAATCAGCAATCAGCAATCGGCGAATATCTTCTTCTTTTGATCTGTTGCTGAGATTGTGGATTTTATTACTTGCTTTCTCGAGAATTCACAGGACACTATTCCCACATCCCACCAACAAACAATGCAACACCCCTTCATTTTGCTCTCCCTCCTCCTCCTCCTCTACCGTTTCGCCCTCATCCTCGCCACACCTATACCCACAACCACCCTCCTCCTCCTCCCCTAATCCTCCCACCTCCCTCCTCACCACCCTAATCAACACCACAATCACCCTCTCCACACTCAACTCCCCTCCACCACCAGCTCTCATGACGACAATCCACTCCCAGGAATGTATCGATGTTAATTCCGGACAATTACTTTGTTGTGAGGGAATACTCGATGGGGATCAACCGGTGGTTTTGTACGCGGCGGAATTGTTTGGGTTGGGGTTGAATCGGAATAGTGTTAATGGGTTGGGGTGTGAGTTTTATTCCTTTTTCTTTCTTTGGTTGCTTTTTGTTTGCGAGTTTGGGAGTTTGGAAGGCGGGGGGAGAGATTTAGTCATGGGGCTTGGGATTGGATAGAATACGGGATCACCATCAGGAGATGAGGTTTTTGTAAAGGGAAGCAGGAGACGGATGAAGGAAGAGAAGGAAAAAAGATGATTGAATATATACTAATACACATTTCGGAATACCCAGGCAAAGCTCTAGACGATGATGGATATTGTGCAGCGGCCGAACATAGACTTTGTTGTCAGGTAACAGATTTGGTAAGTCTTATGTTTACCCCTGATTTCTAGTTTTAGATGATAGGGATGATATGATGGTGGAGAGAGTATTATAACGAGAATAAGACAAGATGGAAGTGTAAGATGAAAATACTAATATTCATATGTGATGTGATAGATGGTTCTCCCTCTCGTTAGTTTGGCTATGTGGTGTCATAGTGCGGAGTAATCACCGGTTATTGATGAGTACATCTCTATCATGGTATGGTTAGAGACAATCAATCATGATGGAATAACGGAATGGAATCGGAGGTTTTGCGAATGAAAGAGAGATGGGGTGATATGATGAGGATGAATGGGGGATTTTGATGGAGAGTTACTGGATTATATGATATAATTCATCGGTGGTGGCGGAGATGAAATGAAGTTGTGGATTCTTGCTATGTTTGCTTTACTGGGATGGGACATAATTGCTTATATTGCTGACACTTGCTAGAAACTTGCTGGAAGATTGCTATAATTTGTAAGACTCTTAAATGGATGATAAAATAATTAAAAATAGGAATTTTATTCATCGCAGATCACTCTATCAAACACTTAATCACTTTTCTCTAAGTACCTCATTGTTCATATTATAAATACTTAGATTATACTTACAACGTTATATCTACAATTCTTGCAACTGCTAGAAAGAAAGAACAGACCTTAGATGGGAGAGTTTCTGCAAGGCAATGCAGGAAGGAGGATTTCTTGCTCAAAGAACGGATGGGTCCATGGCAAAATTCAAACCAAAGAAGGATTCTCGTTAGGCGAGCATGGGATCCATTGTTTTCCACCGATCTCATATCAAGGAAGGCAAAATGTCCAGTATTGTAGTTTGAGCAAGGGGAAAGAGAATGGCCAAGTGGTTCAATTGGAGTCTAAATCGGTTCAAAGGCAAAGCAAAGAACTAGGCCGCGTCTAGTGGCGATTGCAAACGTATGCAGATGGCGTGAGTGAGATCTAAAGTCATCTGAAAGTCTTGAGGCTACCATTGCAGAAGGCAGAAGCTGATTCCTGTGATGTAAAGAGGCGAAACAGATTGGAGAATTTGGAAATGCCTTGTACGACGAACTACGATATTAGATTAGAGATTTCGGGATCAACTTGTATCAAACATAGCTGTCGTGAGGAATTCAACTGCCTATTGCAGATGTTTCCTATACCGCACATGCACATAGAAACATGATCATTGTGGAAAATATCAACATGTATGAGAAAGGTGTTGTGGAAGTGTCGTGTAGCGGTTTTGATTGTTTTGCGAGTAACATTTAGCTGATCTTGCAAGCCCATCATCTCCTAAACAATCGTCGGATCATTGAGTAGATGCACACGGTCGGTTCCGAGAAAGTTTCATCAGTGGAATGCGGATGTGAGAATTAGTCTTCGAAAATACCAAACTACCATCTTCAAAAACTCCGTCGATTGCCCGTGGGAGGTCAATTTGGTAAAGTTGTCTAATTTGCTCCTTTCTCAAGTTTATGGGACAGTTCAATTTTCGGACTTGTTCGAAGATATATGTATTCGGACCCAAACAGCGACTAAGATGTTACTAATTTTAGCTGTAAAGATGTGAGACATGCAAACGGTAAAGTTTGATTTGAGTCGTGGAAATGAAGAGATTCTGGGTTTGTATTCCATCATATACACCTTGAATCTGACAACGGGAAAAATATCAGTTGCCACAAACCCAATCCAAATCCACACTTTTGCCTTGACTAACCTCCTGGATTGGTGTAGCGGTTCAGTAAAAGTTTGGCTTTGATCGCAACACTTGCTCTGAAGAAATGATTTTGTGATTGTTCTCACTTCGGGTCCCAAGGTTACCTAATTTCCCTCTTATACTCTTCCAATAGTCGGTCATGAATGGCAACGAGCAAGTAATCAGAACTTGCATGATGATACCATCAGAGCACTCCATCCTGTAATCTCACAACCCGCAGCTGTTCTCCGGAGAACAAGTTCGTATGGTCCAACACCAACGGTCCGTCACCCTGACAGCCCAAGAATGGATGACTTTTATTCAAGATACTCAAACCCATCACCACCGAATTACCATCTGCTCCAATCGCCATCTGTGGTCGCGAAGCCCTGCCGTATTTGGTATACTCGATATATTGTGAATGGTGGCATTGCTTCGGTCTCTTTCCCTTGCCCGTTTATTCTCATTTCTCAGGGTCTTTAGGCCGTACGTACTTAGGCCACCTCATCAATCAACTCTTCCCTCTCATGACCATAATAGAAGCAGTGTATTGCCAGTTGCGGTTTCTTGATGTCCTATTTTGCTGTATCTCATTCTCTAATACCACGCTTCACATCACACACTCTACTGGATGGATTGATAACCTTCAATCGCACATCTTGCAGATATGAGGTCGTCGACCAGGTATAAAATTCACCACTGGAAAGGTAGAATAGGTCGAACGGCATGCTGAGCTGCACATCGCTCGTAGATAATGGCATAACATAGAACATATGTATCCCTAAAGAACCTGCAGATGCTAAGTTAGTAGTTAGCCGCACCCATTATCATCAATAAGTAATGTCTTCCGCGACGCGTTTGGTCCGCATTAAAAAACGCGTCAAGTTTGCATTTCGATAGTAGTAGAAGTGTTCATCGGCGGCACAGCCATGGCATTGTTGTCTGCGCCATTTTATTAGTAGAGCACACCCGGTCATATCAATGACTGTTTAATTGGCGTTCACAGCTGGAAGATTCTCCATTTAATGGATTGTGATGTCCACGAGTTGAAGGTTCGTTCGGGTAATGAAATGCAGGGCTCAAAACCCGCACCGTGCATTTTTCCATTTCAACGTCACCTTCCCCTTTCTATATTGTCTTTTAGAGTGAACAGGAAAATCATATATGTTTGACTTGTCGTGTTATTTTCTTGAATTTGCTGCGGCGAAGAGGCTGTTAGTAGGTATGTGATATTATTTCGAAGGAATGCGATGTCGTATACCAGAAAGGTGATGCTGGTTCCATTCGATGAGTCCAGCGTTTGCTGCTGGTAAAATGGCTCGGAATTAGCTCTTCGAAGCTTCAGATCAAGCTCATGTTCACAATAGCATTCAAGAATTGTTTTTTTCGCGATATACTTATACTGTACTCTAGCTCTTTAGGCCCAAATGCCTATGCTTGGAAGTTTCTCCAAGTAAGAGAAGGACGATAATGTATGGTCAATGTCAATGGGAACCACGAAGCACATTCCCCAAAGGACGTCACAAAGCCAAAATGATATTAAAGTTCACAAGATTATATTACAGAATTCCAGAGCAAGCTATCCCGATAAAAACTCCTCTACGATTGTCACCGAAGCGGACTTGAAGCAGACTTTCAGATATTACCAAATTCCAAATGCTCAAAGCTAGAGGAACATCTCTATAGAACATCTGCACACTCACTCCACTCTATTCGAGAAACATACCTCATTTCTGAGCAAGCTCATACAATATTACTGTTCTCCTAATACTCAAAGGCTCATACATATTTTAAATAAATACCCATCATCAAGATACTATACACTACACTAATAGAAACCTTGATTATTATAAAAGATTGTTTTGACTCCAAATAATCAATAAACCTCACATCCCTCAATGGATACTAGTAATTGTAAACTTTAGAGAAATCCTCAAGCATTAGTAAAATATCAAAATCCACCCACCAACCTATCTATCTCCCCGTTCATCATCTCACCCTCAAACTTCAAACACCTCTATAAAACACTTGTGAAACAAAATACACCACAAGCCAGATAAACGAAAAGGTCAGAATCCTCTTCAAACCAGCGTGCTGACTTCTGTGATGCGGATATGTCGGATAAGTCCTTCGGTTCTAAATTAAAGCTCGAGATCTTATATCAAAGACGACATAAAACATTATCAACCCATCCCTACTCACAACAACAGCGATATCAATTTCATTACACCTACCTACCTCCCTATCTATCTCATTAATCTTTTATGATTACTCTTTATTATCTTATGCCGGGCTCGAGGTAAACATAATACATAAATAAATAACAATAACAACAACATCAATGACCTAACTAATCAGCCCCCTACAAAGTTTCCTTTGCAGCCTTACATCCGAGAACTAAATTTCTCTTAGGATTGAGGATTGAAGTTCATTTTACCTTCTTTGTCGTATTGACAATTTAATACCAAGGTAAATTTGTATGTAGCTATTATGTGTAATTTCGTATGCTGACATACATACCTGTTCTTGTTCTGTAATAGTACTACTTTCCCAACAGGGAAAACTTCAAATAATTTAGTATCTATATCGGTAATTATTTATATATTCTTCTACAAAAAATCAGGAGAGTCAGATATATACATCCTTCCATTCATCCATTTCTGGCCTACTTGCATCAAAAACTCAGATATTCAACCAAACACCTTCAATACATAGCTACCTATTAGGTATATAAAGATGATATATCAATGAATCGGAGTTCAAAAGTAAGGATAGATGAGCGGCTCATCTCCATTTCTGGTCCTCAATGGTGAAAAATGGAATATGCTACAAATGTTTTGTGTACTCCCTTCTCGTCCTTCCCATCCGATCCCATTCTATTTGATATTTGATATTACCCCATTCTTTAAATAATTCATTACTTATTTACTCATTTAATCATTTCATATGATATATGCAATGAGGATTGTACTGTCGTGTTACGAGGGTTGCCGTCTAGATCACATAGAAGTGCTCTAGACTCTCGAGGTGGTTTATAATTAAACATCAAGCAAAAACTTAAATAACACAATAATGATTATAATTCGTAATTAATAATAGATTATACTAAATGATTGATCTTGAATACGAAGCTCTACAATAAAGAAATCTATTTTGATTATATGGATCTTCGTATTCTGCTAATACATTGGAATAATGAAACGGGGGAGCGATATTCGAATCTCGCTCCTTCATTCCTTCGCTTCTTCACATAACTGCTCATATAATTCCGGAGCACATGATATTGGTCTGTAATGTTCCTACGTAACATGTCGAGACATATGTACACAACGACAAAGAATTCAATAGCCAGGAAATCAAAGCTAGAAACCAAAGATAAAATCACAGAGCATTATACAAAACAGAAATCCAAGACCCCATGAGTAGATTATTCGTACTAACTAGTAGTGTAGATTTGAGCACTTGAAGATAGACTAGGGATGAGATGATGTGTATAGTAGAGTCTTTATACCATTGGCATATAACAATTCCGCGAGAGCAAGAAAGATATGAGGGTTTAAGGGTTGTGAATGATGCGGATTTTGAAATGACTTTTCGTTCAAATTTCGTATGCAGGGACAAATAGGAATGATGGCCTACGCTACCAGTGATTTGGTCTCTAAGAATGACCTCCTTTTGGTGGCTCAATTGCCGCTCTAGAGTGTATTCAGATTCACAGTAGCTATCTTGTCAGGACATCGATTCTTTCCCACCTCCCCAACTGATGTTGGAGAACAGGGTATCTGATGAATGGAGAGCGGTAGTGGTGTGTTTGTAGATTTCATATTTCGTGATGCCTTTTAGAGAGAGGAGTGATTGATAAGTCATGGGATCGAGATGCGGACTTACATATCCATAAGATGTTAGGGAGAAAGAGCAAATCTAGACGCTTTATGCTAAATTCATTGCATGCGAAGTTCTATAATTGCTTTTGGCAAGATAGGAGCTGATAGCTTTGTCCTTTTCATCTTTCACGTGCAGTCTATATTAGGATTTTAATGTACATTTGAAGGAAATCAATCTGGGCACGTGTTCGCGATAGAAATGATGGATTGGTTGGTACTAGCCTCAATGAAGCGTACACATGAATGAGGGAGATATGCTCAAGGGGACACGCATACCACACGATGTAGTTATCTTCTACCCTTGTGGAACTACCCCAGAGTGATACACCAATAGCCGATATAATTGCGTAACATTACCTAAAGGCAGCGAATATCTTGAATGGGGAAGCTATCCATATAAGTTGGGTTTGAGTTTCTCTTCGTCGTCGAAAGATACTTGGATAAAAATTAATCCCAGAAAATGATCTCTTTATAAAACTCACGTGCAGATCTTACCGGCGTATGCCATCTCGAAAGCTTCACGTGAGGTAGGAGGTAGATTTGGATTCGTCGCAGAAGTGGAAGGTTATCACGAACTCTGCCGTTTAGCAAAAATGGTTGCATCCGATATCATCAATTGCACCTTGATGGGCTACCTTGATGACCTCTATTGCCATGATGTGTGCCATGATGTGTGCTTCCCAACCCTGAAATGGATGCCGGCAGAAACATCTGCAGGTTCCCGAATACATTGCTGGCAGGTTTTATGGCGGCGCGTAGCCATCGAGGTGGTCCATTCACCTACAATCCCCAACATCTTATAACGACTGCTTACTAATACCAATACTTTCTCGTAAACTTCATACAATTGATTCATCAAAGGTTCTTCTTCCCCACCCCGTGTAGTCGGTGAATATATCAGACTTGCAATTGATGCTGCACGTCGTAAAAGTTATTTGTTCACCGCTGGATTTGCCACTCTTCACCGAAAAATAAAATATCAGTTTGGTAATTTTGACCGTGTTTCGACGAATCACATCATTGTGCTTACCATCTCTAACTCCCGCTAGACTCTTTACAGTAAATATCTTTCCTGTTCTCAATTTTGATACGTCAATTTAGCGGAGCCCTTGCATAACTTGATTTTTAGCCAGGAACCGTTGAACCTTGGTAAGCCAGCCAACCAATGCTCTCCCCCACAAATCTTTGATTGTTATGAGTCTTTGCTTTCCTACATAATAATTTCCAGGCAGACGTCGCAAACTACAATACTACATATTGATAATTTACCAACATTGCTTCTATCACAAGTATATCTTCATCTTTCAAATGATATCAATCTAAAAACTCCTCCCATCAATCCCTTTTCTCTTGCTTGTAAAAGGGGGAAAGCTCCTACTGGAGAGTGCGGTTTTGGAAAGATGACGACACAATTTGTCCTGAAGTCTGACCAAATGGCGGCTTCACTTAATGTCCAAGGAGCCCTCAACCACAACTTTAGTTTCGACTTGAAGAGCGACAAGTATTCCTGTAGTCGAGTTTGGGTATGGCTTCTTTTTTGGTAATCCTCTATTTAAATGCCTTTCCGCTGACACAAATTCAAGGACCCTGTAAATGCAAGATTTGAACCTTGCTTCATACCATTCATAGCCGGTATTCCAGCAGTCATCAGTGCATTAATCATTCTAGGGTTTCTGGCACAATTACTACCAATCCGTCGTTTATCACCATCATGGCTTCAACCATTTATAGAAGAACCAGAGGAGAAATCTGGCGAATTTGAAGAAGGCCGTCGACGACACATGTTCACAACCATGACCATGTGTTTATTAGGTGTCTCGATTATTGGTGCACTACTACAGCTATCGTCGATATTCTATCCTGATTTTCATCAAAATCAAAATTTCCACTTAATGATGATATTTCCTACAATTTCATGGGCAGTGGCATGCCTCCTCATTGCTATTCTTCAACCAGTGAAGACACCTAAATCTCTACTTGCCCTCTACATTAGCATTTTTGTCTCGCAGTACTTCGTTTTACTTGATCGATTCTCGACTTTACAGCTGAAAGATGGTCCATTGGTTCTTTCTTGGGTGGCTTCAATTGCAGCGACCATTATCATTCTGCAGATGCCCATGCGTGATCCGTCTTTCGGTAATGACGGGATAAGCCCAGTCTTCAGCCCACCGACTGACTCACTTCGAAGTCCGGAAGACAACCTCACTCTATGGCAATTTATGAGCGTGTCTTGGATGTCACCTCTCATGTCAATGGGAAGAGCTAAACAGCTGAACGAAGACAACGTTTGGAGCCTGAGTTACCAGTTTCAACATAGGATACTACATGAAAAGTTCAGAGATACGCGTGGCTCGGTACTAAAGAGGCTTATAGACGTTACAGGTATCGATCTTATTATACTCTGTTCTTTGGGTATTTACAAATCATTCGCGGGTAATCACACCATACTTGTTCTAGAATCATAAAACTATAAACTAATCATTGGAATTTTCAAAGATATTGCTGCACCTTTGCTACTCCAGAAAATACTCGCAAGTTTGGAAAATCCGCTAGCCGCCAAGCAGGCCACACTGACATACTCTTTGATCGCCCTCGTCATCAGGCTAGTATCTGCTCAGTGCGATGTATTCTCAACTTGGTATGGTAGACGCTCCTATGAGAGATCCCGAGGAGCACTCATTACTATGCTTTTCGAGAAATCTCTGTCAAGAAAAACAATTAGTGCAAGCACAAAGCCAAAAGAGGATGAACATACCAATGGAGAAACCAATAGAGTCAATGGAACAAATGGAATTCATTCTGCTGATTCGACGAAAGTGCCTCCAGTTCCATGGTGGAAAAGAGGATTGAATATGGTTACAAAACCTTTTCTCTCGTGCTGTGGTTTGCGAACCAAAGAAGCTAAGAAGCCAAAGGAACCGGCCTCAATGGGTAAAATATTGAACTTGATGAGGTTAGCTTGCTCTTCCATCATCCAGAAATTGAACTAATAATCTTCATAGAGGAGATGCTTATGAAGTTGCCCAACGGTAAGACCTAATTCCTAAGATTATTCACTTAACCTTACTAATATGCAACAAAGATTTTGGGACTTTGCTGATTTTATCACGCAACCCCTTGGATTAATACTTTCGATTATTGCTGTATGGAAGCTTCTTGGATGGCCATGCTTCATTGGAGTGATAGCTGTTTTCATAGGTCAAGCTTTTAGTTTTTTCGTTTTAAAGGCACTTATGTATTATGAAAGACAACGAAGAACGGCCTCAGACACTAAACTCCACAAGATTAGTCAACTCGTTGAGTCGATCAGGTATGTCATCTCAAACACTTGAACTAGTACTGCTAGTCTTCACTGAAAACTGGAATTTTTGAAGTAACTTCTTTATAGACACTTGCGTTGGTATGGATGGCAAGATATTTGGCTTGCCCGCATTATGGAAGCAAGACAGAATGAATTGTGGCTGCGTGTTATAACCAAGGCGTGGGGAACTCTTTTGTCATTTGTGTACATGTTTTCAAGTGGAATGTTTCCCGTGGTGGCATTCTGGGCTTATTGCGTCTGGGCGGGTCAACCATTGCGTGTTGATGTAGCCTTTCCTGCTCTTCAACTTTTTCAGATGCTCGAGATGGGACTACAGACTGTGCCAGGTCTTGTAACAACTCTTCTCAACGCTCGGATAGCAATGGGACGTATCGAAGACTTTATGAAAGAGCCTGATAAACCAGAGGTAGAGGCGAACCAAAGGTCAGATGATGGACTTGAGATGAATGATGCCTCATTTGCTTGGCCTGGAGCCACAGATCCTGTCTTAAAAAACATGACAGTCTCATTCCCATCTGGATTATCACTTATCTATGGAGAGGTTGCATCTGGAAAGACAGCTCTACTACAAGCTCTTCTTGGCGAGCTTGATCATCTTAGTGGCGGATATAAGCCAGTGAATGAGGTGGTGGGTTATTGTGCACAAACACCATGGCTACAAAGTATGAGTATTAGAGACAACATTTTATTCTCTGCTCCATATCAAGAAAGTCGATACAAACAAGTGCTAGATGCCTGCGCTTTGATCCCTGACATGGTAACTTTCAAGAATGGTGATTTATCCTTGATTGGAGAAAACGGAATTGGACTGTCTGGTGGACAAAGGGCTCGTGTTGCATTGGCACGAGCAATTTATTCCAATGCGAAAATATTGTTTCTTGATGATCCTCTTTCTGCACTTGATCACCACACCGCCGAGTCAGTAGTGAAGAAATGTCTAACAGGCTCATTGGCGGAGGAAAGAACTATCATATTAGTGACTCATCGTACCGAGTTATGTCAAGGAATAGCACAACAAATTATCAGAATGACGGATGGAACAGCAGAAGTTTTTGATCCTGAATCCATCCCTTCTGAGTTACTACACACAATAAATTCTTCAAATCCTGCAGTAGGAGAGCAAAAGGAAGATGAAGATCAAGCAGCCGCAGCGATGCCTGAAAAATTCATGGAAGATGAACATCGGGAGCATGGTGGTATCAAAGCTTCAGTCTATTGGGAATATATCAAATCAGGAAAGTTGAGATATTGGGCTCTAATCATGGTGGTCATAACTTTTCTTCGATTCGTCGATATTGCCGAAACGTGGTTTCTCAAATCTTGGGGAGAAGCATATGAAGGGCCACGGAAACCATCCCGAGACCCATTCAGTCGACTTCCATCACCTGAAACCAACATTCAGCCATGGTTACTTGGATTCTTTCTCTTTGCTGTTGCTGAATCTGTTGCCTGGGCATTGTTCCAGGCCTCTGCACAATTAATGGTTTATACAGCAGGTAAAACCATTTTTGAGAGGGTCATGACCAGAGTAGTCCATTCGACATTTCGCTTCTACGATGTGACACCAGCAGGACGTTTAATGAATCGTATGACATCAGACATTAGTGTTATCGACGGAAATCTGAGCTCTCACTTTACATCATTTGCATTTTTAATTATCCTGTGGTTTACATCTATTTTAGTTATCGGATCTCTGACGCCGACCTTTTAGCTTTGCAATCTTCCTCGTCATCACAATTGTATTGATATACATACAATTTCTACCTACGTCTCAGAGTTTGCGCCGTCTCGAAATGGTCTCGCTGACTCCATTGATATCGAATTTTGGTCTACTTACCGAGGGGCTTGGTACCATACGCGCATTCTGCGCCCAACGTCGTTTCCAAGACCGAGTAATTGAAGTAACGGACATTTTTCAGAAAATGGATCATTTCTATTGGTCATTACAGGCATGGCTTGCTTTTAGATTCAATATACTTTCAGCTATATCGACATTTCTCATGACAGTCATAGCAGTATACCAAAATTTATCGCCTGGTCTCACGGCCTTCGTTCTTGCAGCCGCAGGTAGATTCGTGCGGGCAACGAAAGGATTATGCCAATCTTACGGCCAACTACAAATGGAATTTGTCTCAGTAGAACGTGTAGTAGAACTTCTACATCTCGACCAAGAATCTCCCGGCGAAATTGATCCTCCAGCTTACTGGCCACGTCTCGGCGGCGACATCATCTTCGAAGATGTAACCATAAAATATGCACCTCATCTCGAGCCTTCCCTAGAAAATATATCCCTAACCATCAAAGGTGGCTCGAGCACCGCGCTCATCGGGCGCACCGGGAGCGGAAAATCCACGCTTGCCCTCTCCCTCCTCGCCACAACCCTACCAAGTACAGGCCGCATCCTCATCGACGGCATCGATATCTCCAAAGTCAAAACTCAAGCCTTACGCAAACGCATCACATTCCTCGCTCAGGAACCCGTTTTATTCCCCGGCACTATGCGTATGAATCTTGACCCAATGGACGAATACACCGATTTTGAATGCTCATCTGTACTTTCCAAAATTGCAGTACGCCACAATTGGACCTTAGATATGAATATAGATTCTGGCGGTAAAAATCTAAGTCAAGGACAAAGACAATTAGTAGGACTTGCGCGAGCCCTTTTAAGGAGAAGCTCAATAGTTATTATGGATGAAGCGACGGCGAGTATTGATAAAGAGACAGCGGGGAAGATTCAAGAGGTTATTAGGGAGGAGTTGGCTCAGAGCACGGTGCTTACGATTGCGCATCGGGTTGAGGCTGTTAGGGGCGCGGATTGGTGTGTTGTGCTTGAGAAGGGGGGGTTGAAAGAATTTGGGGAGGCGAGTAGGGTGGGGAGGATGGGGGTTGAGGTGGAGAGGGAGGGGAGGGAGGATTGATGGTTCTGAGGGTGGGAGTGGAGAGGTATAGGATAGGATTGAATAAAATAGTTGCGGAGATTTACTTTAACAGGAAGTATATAATATAATGTAATAAAATATAATAGATTTGAATTACATTGAATCGTTGAATACACTCAAAATATTATACATAATACTAGAAAACAAAAAAAGAGATTAGTTAAAATAAAAGAAACACATTATATATATTCCCGCTTCGTATTCATAATAAATGTATCTCAACTCCTCTCCTCCGAACTGAACTAAACTAAACTAAACTAAACTAAAGATACAATCAAATTTATAAAAACAAAAACACAGCTTACTGCACCAAGCCTAGATAGAATCGAAAGAATCGATACATGTATACATACATATATACAGTAAACGAGCTACTAACCCATCCATTGTAATATCAAAGCCCAACCCAATTCAACCCTTCTTGTAATAAGTCTTTTCACAAGGGCGTAAAAACAAAATAAAAAAGAACGTAAACTCTGCAAATCATTCAATTATATCATTCATATCATGTTCAGGACAGAGGGAGAATATTTATAAATGACGACTGAATGTTTTAATTCTGAAGATCTGATTTGGCATCCGTATATCCTACGCTAGCATATAGACATAAGTATGAACATGAACTCCCAACTCCATTCATATTAACAATTCCAATTCCATTCCCACTCCGACCCTAATACCAAGTAAACCCAAAGACGAATCCATTTCGCCAATCGTAAGTGTCATTAAACCCATCATAAAATAAAAACGCCATCTCTTCCTCAAAAGAGATAAGAAACACACAACACAGAACCCTAACCTCAATCCCGTACCTTACTTCCTCCCCCTGGCCAACAATTTATCCCCCAATTCAGCCACTGCTGCTCCCCAGGACACAGTTCCATCTCCTTTCTCCTTGACATAATTACCCAACCTATTAAGCAAAAATTCCCTCATCTTTGGTTCATTGAATCTCTCTCCGTAGATCACTTTTGCAACCGGAGAAACTTCCACATCGAATCCTTCTTCAGTGCTATGGCTAATAAGACTAAAAGCTAGTTCAACCTTTGTGGTTAGCGGTGCAATCAACAACTTTGACTTGACGAGAATAGAGTTGTCTGATGTTTTTGTGACAGCAGTCGGACAGATAATGTTCAGTAAATGAATATCATCTACTACTTTAGCGGCCTTGTTCCAAGCGACGCTAACGGAGTTTAGGAGAGTTTTAATTTCGGTTTCTGATTGAGGTAAACCTCTCACGTGATCCCGGATACTTTGAAGGAGGAATTCCTTCTCGGGGGTGAGACGTGATGGATTGTATTCTCGATTGGCGGCAATGTACCAAAGATCAATCCTTGAGTTTTCTGGCTTTGTAGTCTTGCTCGGGGCATTGGACTTGAATGCAGATGCATCAAATACAAGCTCAATCTCCTTCCGGTACGTCATTGAAGTTGTAGTTCCGGATACGCCGGTGATCGTCCATCCATGTTTCTTCTCGATAGCATCCACTTTTGCTGGACATTGTTAGTGGGATTGGTAGAGAATGATAGAAGAACATACCTTTAAGAGTACTAATTTCACTCGAAGTCCATCCACGGCATTCCTCCCTGATCTTCTCCGCTTCACGGATTTCCTCAAGGCACATCTCCTTCTGGGCGGTACCAGCTTCAATCTCCGCTTCTCTTGCTTGAACCTGCTTCTTCAATTCCTCAATCATGTGCCTTTTTGCATCAACATCCGCTTCAATAGATATTAGCTGTTGTCGAGCTTCGCTAAGTTCTTCAGGGTCACAGCTAGCAATTTCTTCAGCGGCGGTCCTCAAATTTGCCTCCTCATGTTGAAGCTGCTGAGATTTCTTTATCATCTGCGGGAGTACAGACTCTAGGAGTGCCTGCTGTTTATCAAGGATTTCTTCATCATTGATCATACCTTCAGCACTTCTAACGAGTTCATCCTTGACAGTTTCAAGTAAAGTTGATCGCCATTCATACCACATCCCTTTACTGAGAAGACGAGAATGTGTTTTAACATTCTTGAGTTGATTGTCCATCACAAGCTTCATATCTGCTGGCGCAGAGATGTATTCACGAAAAAGTGGGGGGTTTTCTTCAAAGGTCTCGCTCTCAATCTCTCGAACAGTTTTTCGACCATCTGATATATACTTCTTGAGTTCATGACAAGCCTAGGTATGTTAGTATCGGCAAATTTTTCTCGGAACAAATTATGGTGATAACTTACATGCTGGAATAGCTCAAGCATAGGAATTGTAGCCGCACCTGCAGCAACACAATCCTCAAGAGAAATCTTGGTTTGATCTGACAACCTGTTTCTCAGTGGTCCATCGCTAGTACGTTTTGGCGCAATTGTATGCCTTCGTTTGGTAGTTGTCAATTCCATGAATCGAATGCTTGTCATATTCAAAAAATCTTGCAACTGTATGCGCTCATCTTCGAGTGGTTCTTCAGGTAGTTGTGGGTACTCAACTGGTGCTGTTTCCTTGAATGGGATTGCCACAGGCTCAGTCAAGTTGGCTTCCGCATCTTTGAAACGACCTTGATCACGTGGTGAAGTTACTTTCTCCTTGATGGGGGAAGTAGTGGTGGTAGGCGTGGTGAAAGTGATGATCGAGTCTTCCATACTCTTCCTACTTGCGCGAGTTAGACGCCCAGTTGTTGTTTGTTCTTTGGTGGGTGGGCCTTGGAGATGGACGTTCTTCACGGGACTACCCTGATGATTTTTCAATCGCTTCATACCGCCCTCATCTTCATCTGATTCATCCTCATCCAACTCAGCAGGTCGTTTACCCAGGAGACCAATTGCCGCACCAGCGTGCAAACTCTTGCGACCTTTCATCGACTTCTTCTTAGGTGTGAGGCTGTTGATCATTTCCTTGAGGTTCAAGGTTGCATCTTTTTCTTCTCCTTCACCCTGATCCGCTTCACGCTCCATTATCTTGCGTCCATTTTCCCGACCTTCTTCCTGTTCTCGCTCCCTGTCGACTTCTTCCTCCATGATACGAGGATCTTGGAATCGTACACCACGGCTGAGATCCGCCGGCTGGGTAGGTGTGAATGATCGTGCTTGTTCTCCAATCGATCCACGTCGGTCCAATAATGCAGCAACCTTTGGTGATCCTAGTCCTACTCTATCAAGGCCGATGCCAGTGGACAATCGTTTTTGTGGTGTTAGAATGAAGTTGGGTGTCGCAAGGCCGGTATTGCTATCTTTTTTGAATAACTTGTTCGGTGTTTGCTTTTTACTCGAAGCTGTACGAGGAGTAGAAGATGAATCTTTGGCATCGGCTTTGAAAAGTCTTCTGGGCGATCCTGTACGCATGAGAACATTTTTTGAGGGTGGGGTTTTGCCTGGATGAGATGGTTGAGCAGGTTGTGGAGTGATCTGTTTTTGCGGGGTAGTCGGCTTCTTGACTGGCGTTAACATCTTAGACTTGGGCGTAGATTTAGGTGTGGTAGATTTTCGTTCAATGCTTCTACGAAGCCCTTTTCCTTTGAAACCCGCCGTGAAGCTGGGACTGTCAGGTTCTGGTGCTACAGTTAAAGGTTGGTGGTTGATGGATTTCGGTGGAGAATTGGCTGGAACGTCTACTCGAAACGGTGAGCTAAAAATGTCTGTTTCCATCTCCATAATCTTCTTCGCTTGGTTTCGATCCCCAGCGTTCAACTGTGGTAGGATACCACCTAGTGCTTTGGTCATTTCCATACCAACGGTAACGTCCATATCCATTTCCTCGGTTTCCTCTCTATTTGAAGGCATAATACGACCCACGGCAGCGGTCATATCCATGTCCATATCCATACCCATTGTCCCATCATCGGCGGCGGAATCTAAGCTCTCCCGATTTCGCTTCGGTTGTGACTTTGGAGCCATGGATGATCGTCTCGTATTCTTGATTTCAGCTGGTTGTGACAGCACCCCGCCAACTGCTGATGTAAAGTCCATGCTCATATCATCATCTTCAGATGCCTCTTCAATATCAGCCGTATGAATGCCACCCACGGCGGTAGTCAAGTCCATGGTCTGCTCGCCGAATGCCGACTCCTCCCCTGTCGATATTCTACGAGTACTTTGACGACGGCCCGCTGCTTTATGTTTTGCTCCCGGTTGGCTACTGGGAATAATTCCACCGAAAGCACGGGTCACATCCATGGAAAGCTCATCATCTTCCCGTTGTTGACCTGGTAAAATTCTGCCAACTGCACTTGTCATGTCCATATCCATCGTCATTTCTTCCCCATCCGATTCCTCTGGATCTGCTTGAACATCCGATTTAAGTGCTGATGAAAAAGGATTAACATTCTCTTGGTCTTGTTGAGATTCTAGAGGCTTCTTTGTCCATGGAGCAAAGGACGCAACGATCTCATTATCTTCACTCATTTTGGTATCTCCTTGCTCACCAAAGCTCATTGCTTGGGTGCCAGCTTGGTTTGCGGCCCGCCGTAAAGATTGTTCTAGCATCGTATCTGAGCCAGCGCTAAAGCCTGACTGAACTGATGCCATTGACATATTTGTTGTTTCTCCACCATCCATGGTCATCCGAGTGCCGTCGTCATCATCTAAATCACTAGAAGCAAATTCATCATCCTCAACTTCATCAGCGCCCACTGAGCTTCCGCTCAAAGGGCTCGATGAGAAAGCATCATTAGGATCATTGAAGTTCATAGGAGGTATGACCGAACTTCTGCGGCGCTTCTTTTGATGTAGGTCGCGTTGATGTTCTGGTGATCCATTTTCTGTGTCATCTTCAAATTGTTCCGATGGTGTTGATGGAGGCTCTGAAGGATCCGAGCTAGGTGGTCCAGAATTTTGCTGATGCGGGGTAGTAACTGAGCCTCCAGTAACATTCGAGGCTCGGCGGGTGGAATTGGTAGAATTTGATGAAGTTGTTGAATCTTGATATTCTACAACGACATCCCAAGTATGAAGTGTTGCTTCCGGTGCAAATGAAACACGTCGGTTAGCAAGAGACTTGCGTCGAGCATCTCGTCTGGAATCGACTTCCTTTTCCATACCAACCCTCTCCTTTTCTTCCCTTTCTCTAGCAGCAGCTTGTTGTTCTTCCTCTGTTCGCAATGCAACTCGATTATCATTGTTTGGTTTCGGTATATCGATATGAAATGGATCATCATGCGATTCGGAGCCTGCAGTTTTAGAACCGGAATCAACGCCGAAATCGATCAATAAGTCGGATTCTGGTACAGGTGGTGAAGGTGTTTTGGCTTTTCTCGGACTCGATCTTTTGTTAGGATTATGCGCCGGGATCTCACGTAGAGGAGGCATAGTAGGTTTTAAGATTGATCTTGGAGGGGGTTGAGGAATCACAGCCAGGGACTAAACATTATTAGCTTGTTATGTTTCTTTGCTTCCAGCTGGAACCAGATTCCTACCTTGCGTCGATTTCCAGTAGTATCTTTGAGAGCATCTAATCCACCAGGACCAATACTCTTACTTCTTGATTTCCTCGCTGGCTTTGCGGTTGGCGCTCTCTTCCCAGTAAGCGCTCCGAGCTCCGCTGTCATATTTTCCTTATCAGCAGGTATTGCGGACAGTGACTTTCGAGATTTTGGTCGACGAGTCGCAGGAAGTGTTGCCTCCTCTAAAGAAGACATTGTGCATATATTCGAGTATCAGTTGTATAAAGTAGCATAAAGTGTGTCCTATAAGTTAATTATGAAATCCGGGGAAGAAATAGTTGGAAATCTCTTGGTGTTGCTATGCCGAAAGTAAAGTAAGTAAACCACAATGTAATGTAAACAAACAGTCGCGTCGAATCAAACGAGAATTATGCGGATTAACTTCGGAACAAAAATTTCAGAAATCATAACAATTTTCGACCCAATCACATGACCTTCTAGCATTGAGTCTCGCTTAGCCAAACTCCTTAGCGGCACACACATTTCGAGAAAAATTGGAAATTTAGAGGAACATTCAATCGACAAGACAATCCTATCGACGACCACCACGAATTTGCGACCTTCGACCAAATCTCGCAACCATGGCCACCGAACTTACCGTACAATCGGAGCGCGCTTTCCAAAAGCAACCTCACATCTTCCTCAACTCCAAGTCGAAGACCAAGTCCAGCAAGGTTGGAAAGGGTGGCCGAAGATGGTACAAGGACGTTGGATTGGGATTCAGAACCCCAAAGAACGCCATTGAGGGAAGCTACATTGGTATGTGGACTTTTATATGAAATTGTGGAATAGCGAAGGAAGAAAATATGCGACACGAATTTACGACTGGATTATTTTCTTGTGGGGTTGGGATTGAAGATTGAGGGTGCAAAAATGATATGAGAGGCTCGCGAAAACTGAATCGGAGTGGGCGATGCTAATAAGAAATTTTCAACAGACAAGAAGTGCCCATTCACCGGTCTCGTTTCCATCCGTGGCCGTATCTTGACCGGAACTGTTATTTCCACCAAGATGCACCGTACCCTCATCATCCGCAGAGAATACCTCCACTTCATCCCAAAATACGCCAGATATGAGAAGAGACACAAGAACCTCGCCGCCCACGTTTCCCCAGCTTTCCGTGTCGAGGAGGGTGATCAAGTCACAGTTGGACAATGTAGACCATTGAGCAAGACCGTACGTAACAATTTGCGCAAATACCTGTGTTTTATTGATGGGATCATGATCACATGTCCTTATATTCCTGCAAAGCAAGCAAGTCCAATTTAACTAACCAAATTCTGATTAGGTTCGTTTCAATGTTCTCCGTGTCCTTCCCCGAACTGGTAAGGCTGTTAAGTCTTTCAGCAAATTCTAAATGGGTTCTTTATCGTACAATGGGTGCATGTGGTTTTCCGGGATGCTGATCAGGAGGGTTGTGATCATATGAATACTGGGAAAGCAGCATGAAAATCATGTGCAGTAGCTACGAGAAGTAAATTCAATGCCACGACGTTCCAGACACAAGATGATGCGTTACTTGAATCTTGATGTGGATTGAATATGACCAAGGAGATGAAATGAAAGAGAGGATGCAACCGAACTTAACAATCAAGAATTGTTCTCAGCACTGATCTTGGTATGTGATGCTAAAATATACACACATTCTAGACGTGAAGAGTGAGAGATGGGCATTCATTCGGCATTCCACCAAAAGTTACACTTCTTATTATTGCAAAAGAGTATTTATTTCAATGAAGCAGCAAGATTTACCATGGTTATCTCTTCTATCGTGAGACACTTCTCTCAGCTCTCTGGGTTTGTACCGTGCAGTGTACTAGGGTTGTCTTGTCAATTATTGACAAGCTCAAATAGACATTTATTTAACCATTCTAGATTTTCGAATCGACATCATCAACCCACTAATCTCGGACGCCAGGTCACTCTTAAAAAATTTGTTCTTGCTTTTTCCCTTCCTCTTCTCTTGGAGCAATCGTAATTCTTCACCCCTTTTTATCGAGGGTGAGGATATCAATACCCGAGAAGAGGGAGTTTTTAGCTCATGAATGAATGATGGATGAATGGTTCTATCTATCTTGACCTTATGTATCAGCCGCTCACACTAGCCACGCCAGCCACACTCGAGAACTTTAAAATCACGCATCCCATCAATTCAATCTTCATATGTATCACTTCAGCTATCTTGGCCTTTCTTAAAAAATACCCCAAATGGCAAATAGTAACCCTGAAGTCCAGCTTGCTTGCTCCACCTCCACCTCCACCTCCAGCTGCTCCAGCTCTTGCTTGCATCATTACGGAGTACGGCGTAGAGGAAACAAATCTCTCGGATCTCTCGCTGTTCAAAACATCGACCGAGTGCGATGAACTTGTGATAAAGTGGAGTGATTGGAAATTGGAAATATTAATATTGAGACAAAGGATGTATGTATGGATTCAGCTTGTGTGAGCGAGTCAGTTAAAGAGCCGCGTAAAATAATCGATGACGGAAAACCCGGTAAAAGAAATAAATATATAAAATAATTTATTCAGTTTATTCAGTTTATTTCACTGTAAATTATCTATCTACATGTAATCAATTTCTTATCAATCAATTTCACAAGGGGTATCTGATCTCATCGCGAAGGATTGAAGTGAAAAAGGTTATATAAATTATATAATACTTCAGCCCTGATTAATTTAAAAAGACTCGCTCTTGAGATTAAGATTGAAATTACAAAAGCACTTTGTATCTATATAAGTATATACTTTCTATTTTTTATATACGCACATTCAAATGTATGCTTTATTATTTTGTCAGAAATTATCAATCTGAATCACATAACGTCAACGGGATAAATCTCAATAGCTATTTTTCGCATGAATAACCGACGTGTATACATGGATCAACAGGATACTCTAAACCCCCCTCTTCAATCCTCGGAGTAATAATTATTTCATTCGTTCATTTGTTCATTCATTCATTGATGTTACCCGAGTATACGACCGCATCAACTGCTTACTTCAAAGACAAGCCCATCATTTGTTCCATCCATTCATTCCATCAATCTCATCTCATCTCACCTCATCGGCAGAACCCACCTCAGCTCAAACCAAGCCAACCCAAAGCAGCCAACAAGCAACTCAACTCAACCCAACACAACTCAAACCGAACCAGACAAACCAAACCAACAAACGAAAAACAATGTACTCGCCAGCCATTTCACCCAGCCCTCCCCCCTCACACTTCGACTTCGGTACACCACCCCCTTCACCACCACCCAGACTAAACTCCCGAACCTCCTCCAGCACCAGCACCACCTCAATCATAGCCTCCACCATAACCAAATACTGTCGACCCTCCAGCAGCACCTCCACAACCTCAAAATGCGGCAAATACTCCCCGACATCTAGATCCAAATCCAAACACGCCACAAACCCGCAATCCATACCCGCATCCCCGCTCACAGATAAATATTCCACCGCAAAACCATGGTATCATACTACTATTGGCAAACGATTGGGGCCTGAAGCACGTGAGTTGTTGGAGAATTATAGCCGTATACCTCCCGGCGAGGTAGATGCACATGTTTATAAGATGGTATGTTGGGTTTATTTGAATATTCTATTTTACATTTCATTTTATATCTTTCATTTTTTGTATCCTTTTTTCCCCTGGATTTATAACTAGTGTTTTTTTATAAATTATAAGGTTACTTCCATTTCTCTTGTTTGGAGATGTGTTATATGCTTCGAGTATCCGTCCATCCATCCATCCATCCATCCATCCATCCCAATACACAAAATCAAGATGAACACCAAGTACATGGAATCATGACATGATGAAATCACAAAGTCATACCAAAGAATAATCAATCAACTAACATTCTCCCTCCCCAAAGCGCGATCTCCTCTGGAACCAAACCCCCTACCCCTCCATCGGAAATTTTTCCTTCCTAACCCTGCGTCTCCTGACCCACCCACTTTATCCCCGCATCGTCCAGATTCTCTCCGCTCCGTCAACACCTTCGAATCCATCGGCTCTTTTTCTCGATTTGGGTTGTTGTGTTGGTCAAGAGTACGTTTATTTTTTCTATTCTTTTTTCTTTATGTTTTACAGAGAAAGTAAAGTCACCATCTCTATCTCTGTCTCTATATTCCATTTTAACTTTTTGCTCTTGTTGTCGTTTTGATATTCTTTATCTCCGTGTTTCTCCTTTCTCTACTTTGTAATCTTTACTTTCTGCTCCATTTCCCCGTCTACCAATTGCCTCCTGTTATTTCTCACCTAAACCCCGACCCCTCAATAATAAATCATCATCCATCCCCAAATCCATACACATACATACAAACTTACACACCTACACCCCCAAACTAACCCACCACAGACTCCGCTCCCTCGCCCACCACGCCCGGATCCCCCCCACCCAACTTTACGGCACAGACTACAACGGCAGTTTCCTCAAAACCTCATACAAAATCTTCCTCGACACCCACACCCCCTTCACCCTCCTCCAAGCCAACATCCTCGACCCCAATTTCTTCCCCCTAACCTTCCGCAACCACATCCACCAATTCTCTATCATCCACTGTTCCCTCTTCATGCACCTCTTCACATGGGAGCAACAACTCCTCGTATGTGAGAATGTGGTTCGTCTACTGCGGAATGTGGAGGGTGCTTTATTCGTAGGGTGTATGGTAGGGAAGGAGGGAGGAGGAGAGGGAGAACAGGGGAGATGGTTACACGATGCTGATAGTTGGGTACGGTTGTGGGGAACCGTGTGGGAACGATTGGGGATGTCGGGAAGTTGGAAGGTACAGGGTGAGTTGCGTCGGTTGCCGGGCGGGGATCTGGTTAAGGAGGGAGAAGCGCCGATGGATTCTGGAGGGGAGGGAATTGGCCTTTTTGAATTTTCGGTCGAGAGAACCGGCGTCTAGATACCCGGGCCCTATGATTTTTATCTCTGTATCTTTTTGCGTTTAATGATATATGTATATATACAGTATATGCACGCATGATACTGCCATCTTAGAATAATATGCGAAACACTTTGGGACAAAAAAATAAACTACTAACTATCAACTATCATGAATATAAGAATACAAGAATATAATTCCACAAACCCAATTCCGCAGCATACAAAATCTCTCACATATTAACCCATCAGGTACCTATTGACTGATCTTACAGACCAAACCAACTCCAACATTCAGCGCAACACACCTACACTGCACAGCGCACAGCGCACAACATTCCCAATACACCAACACCAACACCAACACCATATTAACATTAACATTAACATTATCGCCAAGACACCACCCAAAAAGACCCGAGTAACGCAACACCACACCACACCACAACACCACAACGCAGAAACATAATGTAGTTTGATAAAAATAAAAGGACGATATTTAATCATGCTTAGGACCATTGGGTTAATGAATGATCCATACCATACTATACCATGCTATGGATGGATGGATGGGATTACAATACACAAATAAACCATGGACATTGTCCACTGTACACTGTACACTGTATGCTGTAATTACACACGACATTCCGATGCGCATACACATGCACACTTGGGCCAAGACTCCTGAAGCGGCGCCTAATTTCCAATTTCCAATTTCCCATTTGTGGTTTTCGGATGCGGGGGGTTTGGTTATTTGTTTTTTGTTTTGTAAGTTTATTTAGTTACGTATTACTTATTGATTACTTAGATCTGAGGTAGGATTGACTTTGTTAGTTTTAGAAGGGCAGATGTGTAGGGTTGGGATAGGGATAGGGATATGGATATGGATAAGCAGAGCCGCATATAAATCTAGAAAGATACGGTGTGAGGATGAGGATGAAGATGAGCTGGAGATGGTATGTGGTTCCAGTCAGCCACTTTATGCTTTATGCCTTATGCTTCATGTTTGTCTGACAGGTAGATATTCTTTGGTCGGATATTTGGTAGGGTATGATAGGGTATGATGATATATGCAGGATCTGCAGATAAGGACACGCTTGAGAGAGTAGATGGATGGCATGTGATCAGTAGTTTGTTATTGGTGCGTGTGCATTACATAAGATGTAGTGGGGAGGGTGAGATGTGATGAGATGTGATGAGATGTGATGAAGTGAGATGAGATGAGATGAGATTTGAGTGGCCTGAGGTGAACAATTTTTGTAGAATTTGATGATTTAATTGATGATTGGGGAATGTTCATCATGATTCTATGTATGTGCTCCATAAAAATTTTCGGTCTGAGGATTAAGTTTCGCAAGGAATACCAGTGTAATATTATCTCATTAAGAGTTCTCACCGACAATTCACATCGCGAAACTGGATTCTAATTTCTCTACATTTTTAATTGGATAGAAAAAGATAGACGACAAACAACAAACTACCCAGGTGCTCCAATCCGTCATGCACACATCTTATTATTGAACTAACAATCATGCAAAATTATCTCAAGAAGGATGCGGGCTGCTTACTTCCTTCAAGATGGATGTTGCGGCACGGAAATTATCTCATGCCTCGACGGTGAGATGAAAAGTCGGTAATACAACTGCAGGCTTACTACTTGACATGTGGATAAAGAAAATTGCCAATGTGTAAGTGGAGCTCATTCTCTGACGAGAGAAACTCTTTTCTTATGATGAATCGTTTGCGTGAATACGAGTTTCGGCCCTTTAACATGTGTTTCTTTCCAGATGGGAGAGGTATAAAGGGAGAGGAATGTGTCCATAGTTTCATGTTGACCATCCGACATCTCACTTGCGATATCGATTCCTCCTAACAAACAATATGCCAGCTCGTTCAAGTATATACATTGAATTGTATACTCCAGCGGCCGAGAAGCCGGAAGCTCTCAGAATGTCACTACATACTGGAGGACATCGACATGGAGATGATACGGAGCCTGTCTATGAATCGACTGTGAAGTCAAACAATGTTCCTCATGATAAAGGGGGAATTGATACTTCAGCGAATAAAGTGGGGACGATACATTCTTCCAGTCTAGACCAAGAAAAATCAGTGGAAATCAGGGGTAGTGCTTGAGACTCGAGCTCGGCCTTGTCGTTCGATCGTGCCCTATGCGTGGTGAAGATGGTGCAGTGGAGCTGGAACCATACAGTAATATGGATCGAAGGGCGGCTAAAGCTGACTTCATTAGCTCGAGCTCAATTAGAGACTCAAGGGACAATCGATATGGAATGCCGACAGACGAAAGTGATGGTTTTTGTTTGGTGCATGAGTGAGCAAAGGAATTCTCAATCATCAGCGCGTGTGAAAAGAGGCAATAACTCTTCACGTAAGTTGCCAACAAACCACGTACTGAATCATGCTTATTTTCTGTAGGGCTAATGATAAGGCCATGGCCATGGATAGAAAATTTCCATGATTCTTGTCGGCTTGGGGTTGATGGTTAGGGCATGAAATGCGGGAATGGCTGGTTGGTCTTGTTTCCGTTGTCCGGTTATGAAGCACAGGGTTATTTCAAGGATATTAGGATCCTTTCATTTGCAGTACACCGTATGAAATATTTGCTCATTGCTTATTGTTCCCTTCGAAGAAACAACCAGTTTGCTTGATTCGTGAAATATCGAGTCGCGATCCGTTGATGTGTTGTGAAGTGAAATTTATTGTTCGGATTCGAATGGAGAATGCAGAAGATCCAATGTAAACACGCAAGACGGACACGACCTCAAAGTATCACGTGACATTACTGGAATTGAATACTACTTCGGTAGTCCTCTTTTCAATTCAGTTCTCTTTCGAAATGAAATGTTTTTACGAGAAGACGCCTAAAAGTCTTGGGAGAGAAGTTGCTTAATATAATCATGTGATACGCTGATGCTTTCTTGCTTTAGGCTCACCGGTTGCTCTCGCCGCGAACCTTATTTGACGCAACAATACACTCACGGTATTAAAATAATGCTAAAACAGAGATTTATGTTAAGAACTTATGACACCTGACAACACATTTACAGATACACAGAGTACTAGTTTTCATACAAAATATCAAATCTGTTCACCCACAGATTTCTTACAAATTTTGACGTCTAATCTTCTATCGCCGGCGCGCCACGGTCCTTAAACAGCCACGCGAAACCTTGTTATAACCTAAAATATCCAACGTCATAACACTCGATCTCAATCTCAGCCCTGAATACGAGTATTCCATGGCCAATCCACCATGAAACTAATCACAAACTCTACAAACCTCCACAAACTATGATTTTACCCAAACTTACCTTCTATAATCTCTAGCTTCATCCATTCAATACATCAATTATATACACCCATTATATACATCCATCAGCCATGTATATAATCAACTTCCTTCCACTAATTACTTTCCCCCCTATCATCTCCGCTCTTACACTCCCACAACAACACCCCCTCACACCATCTTCAAATACCTTATCAACATCCTCTCAAATCCAATCACTCCTTCAACCTCTAATCGGCTTTGGAACATGGAATCTAAATATTTCACCGGAAAATACCACAGAAGCCGTGGCTTATGCAATTGAAATCGGTTATCGTCAAATTGATTGCGCGGCGGCGTATCAAAATGAAGTAGATGTAGGACGGGGAATAAAAGAGGGTTTGAAGAGGGCCGGTTTGAAGAGAGAGGATATTTGGGTTACGAGTAAACTTTGGAATGATCAGTATGTTTATTTTCACATGATGTAGTATAGTTGGGGATTGATTGATTAGGGGAGATTTATCAAAGACTAATTATTCGGTAAAATAGTCATGGAGATTACGAGAATGTGGAAAAAGGATTAAATCGAACTCTTAAAGATCTCGGTCTAGATTATTTGGATTTATATCTCATGCATTGGCCAATTGGATTTGCGTCTAATGGAACCAAAAATCTCGATCACGTCCAAGTAAATTCATCTCTGTTCACCCCCTCCCAAAACCTCACAAACTAACATCAGCCAGACCTACAAATCTCTAATCTCCCTCCCCAAAACCCGCGTCCTCAATATCGGCGTATCTAATTTCTCACCACTTCAACTCAAAAATGTAGTATCAACCGGTATAATACCATACACGCATCAAATGGAACTCCACCCCTACCTCCAACAATCCGCCTGGGTATCCACACATAAAGCCCTAGGAATAAAAATGACCGCCTATTCTCCATTGGGAAACACCAATCCCATATACAACTCCTCCTCTTCCCCTCCCTCTTCCTCCTCATCAAAAGAACAACAAGAAAAAATCCCACCCCTCCTCCAAAATGAAATCCTCCGCGAAATAGCACAATCACGAAATTGTACCCCAGCCCAAGTAGCCCTAAAATGGAATATCTTGAGAGGAATTTCTGTGATTCCTAAAAGTAGTCATAAAGAATTGATTGAAGAAAATTTACAAGCGGAGAAATGTGAATTGACGCATGCGGATTTGACGAAATTGAGATTTGTGGGGAGGAAATGGTTGAGGAGATTTAATAATCCGGGGGAGGATTGGGGGTGAGACTTTGAGGGGTTGGAGGGGCTTAGGGTATTATTGGGGAAGGAGGGTGTGTGTACTGAGAGAGTATTTTAATGGGAGGTAGAGGATAATGTTATGGAATGGAATAGGATGGGATGGGATGGGATTGGATGGAATGGAACGGAATTCATATAAAAAAAACCTTACAACCTATGTACCCCCCAGACTAGCTACTTAACATAACCTAACATAACCTAATCCATCACTGTTGTATCTAAGCGATAAATAAACCAAAAAGCTCAAGTTCAAATCGACGAGAATAACATCACTTTCCCCCTGCATAAAACTTTCTCTTCCTGCCCCGGCCCTTGCACTACATCGTACAGACGCATCATCTATTGGCTGTATTATATCGGTGTCGTATCGTATCGTATCTTCTCAAACTATTTATATTTATCTCAGTGTAGATAGAGAGGAAATATATACTTCGGCTTCGGCTTTAAAATATTTAGATGAAGAAGGAGAAATTTCTTCGGTTAGGAACTAATAAGAGTTTGTAGATATTTAATAGAAAGGAGTGAGTATAAATGAATATAAATAAGTATAAATATAAATATAATGTTAAATGAATTTTTTTTATTTTTTATTTTTTGAAAATCAAATTATATATTATATATATACAATTTAAAAGATATAGATAGAAATAAATGAAAATTTATAAAATCAAATTTTTATATTTTTAACTTTATTATCACAAGTCACCTACATCTAAGATTATAATGGTATTGTAAGTGTCGGTGATTTAACCACCGACTACAGGGGGGTTTCTTATCGCTACAATTAGGAACCTAGGAATCCTAGAATTAGTATTCTAAACAACTATAACATAATAGAACAAGTGTTCTAACTTTACGAAATAGACTAGGATAAAGATTATCCTAGGATATTCATCTTAGGATAATTTCCCTAGGATATCAATTATCCTAGGAAAGAGATTATTCTGAAATGATTACAGTAGAAAAGGATTACTAGGATTAACCTACCAGGATAGAAATCACATGATAGAGTCTCCAGAAACATAGACTCCCTTAAGCTTCTTAAAGCCTTCAAGAATGTAGGCTCCTCGAGGCTTCCAAAAGAAATTAGTATATAATCAAAATAAGTTTCATAGTTTAGGAGCTTCGTACTTAACTTAATTATCAATTAATTTATTTATATTCCAATTGATTTAGTAACGAATTCACTTTCAAATGGATAACCAATGATTAATAGCCTTAACCCAACTGAACGAAACCTCAGGCAGCCGCTGCCTCGACCAGATCGTTACATTTATTTTGTAAAAGATTAAATAAATATTATTATAAAAATATAATATAATAATAAATCTTTCTAGATTTGATAATTTAGAAGATTTAAAAGATTTAAAAGATTTTGTCTTTAATATTATTAAATAAGATTGAATAACTATTAGATATTTCTATTAAAGAAACTATAAATTATAATATCTTTAAAAGACTTCACGTCTTAAATATATCTTAGATTAAGCCTTTCTTTTAGATATTACCAGACAACGATGATAATAAGTAATTCAATTAATCACAATCGGTCTCCGGATGAATTTACAGATACTATTCTAGTTAGCATTAGATAGGATCATTAGGATACTTCAAAGTTCATCCGTCCGTAACTCTATAGAGTGATCTACGACTCGGAAAAAGTTAAGGAGTCCGTCCGAAGACCTCAAAGTTTACGGTATTTCAATCGGTGAGTCTTTAAAAGTAAGAAGACATATGTGCGTTGGAAGGGTAAGTAATATAAGACATTCTATACCCACATATTGCTGTTTTTTCCGTCTTCTGTTGCTGTACGGAGGTATATCTCTATATATGCCCCGCAAATTTCACTGTAACCCTATACAACTCCACACATGAAACATCCGTGTAAACCCCGGATATCGCTTTAATGTATGTCTTACACTCCAGAATCGATTAGAGTTCCAATTGAAGACTGGATCGGTCAGAAACTTTGGCTGCGCTCTTCAATTGAATTGAAGGTTATGGCACTACTGGACCATGTGAGTAGTAATTTTATATTATATTGTTAAGTATAATTTAATATACAAATAAGTATAAACACGCACACACACATATATATATAAATACATAAAACATCCCCAACCATCAAAATGCAAAAATCACATCGAGTTCTCATCCTCACCCCTTCCCAAAGCTCCTCAACCCCCTTCCTCTAAACAAAAATCACAATGTCAACCTCCTGCTCCCTCTCTACAATCCCCTATCCCTACATCCCAGGAACATCATTCCTCTCCATCACCTCAACCCCCCTCACAAACTTCACAATCGCAACCTCACAAACCGATTCCCATTTCGCCAGCACCCTCTCCTCGCTTAATTTCTGCAACATAACACTCACCTACACCCACCCCGGCGAAAACGACACAATAAACGTGAAAATATTTCTCCCCACCCAGGAAACATGGAACGGCCGCTTCATCGGAACAGGAGGCGGGGGCTACGCAACCGGTGGATTCGACTCCTCGCTTGCGGAAGCCGTATCGCAGGGCTACGCAGCAGCAGGTACAGATGGCGGACATTATAGCGACGGAAGTGGCATAGGAACCGCTGCATTCCCAACAGAGGGCTGGGCGCTTCTTCCCTCAGGAAATATAAATCTTTATCTTCTTCAAGATTTTGCATCAGTGGCTCTGGATGAAATGACGAATATTGGAAAACAGGTAGCGACTTCGTATTATGGGAGGAAACCAGAATATGCATATTGGAATGGATGTTCGACGGGCGGAAGACAGGGATTAATGATGGCGCAGCGGTATCCGCTGGGTTATAATGGGATTTTGGCGGCGGCGCCGGCGATTAACTGGGTGAAGTTTATCGTGGCTGAGTATTGGGCTCAGTTCGTTATGAATACGCTAGGTGTTTATTCTAGTCCGTGTGAATTTGACGGTATTACGAGTGCGGCAGTAGAAGCTTGTGATGCGATCGATGGAGTTGTAGATGGCATACTGAGTATGCCCGGCCTGTGCAAATTCCAAGCAAACGAAACGATAGGAAAGGACTTTACATGTGCGGATGGAAGTTCAGTGACGATTTCCGAAGCTGCTACAAAAGTCGCGCAAGCCGCTTGGGATGGACCTAGAACCTCGGAGGGAAAATTCCTCTGGTATGGAATTAATCGCTCTGGTAACCTCAGTGCTCTCGCTGGCACTACTTGCACGGATGGAAATACAAATTGTACGGGAACCCCCTTCCAAATACCAGTAGATTGGATAAATCTCTTCATAGAGAAAAACGCTACATTCCCTCTCCAAAACATCACACATCAACAATTCGAGCGGATATTTCACGCCTCTATCCAACAATTCACATCAATAATCGGAACTTCCGATGCGGATCTCTCTGAATTTCGCGATGCGGGCGGGAAACTTATTTCGTGGCATGGATTAGCTGATCAACTTATCTTTCCGAATGGGACGTCGACGTACTATGAGGAAGTACAGGAATTAGATGAGAATGTGCGGGATTATTATAGATATTTTGAAGCGCCTGGTGTAGGGCATTGTGCGGGAGGTAATGGACCGTTTCCTTATGAGGCATTTGATGCGCTGGTTAGTTGGGTTGAGAAGGGGGAGGCGCCGGAAGTTTTAAAGGCGAAGAGTTTACCTGGTGTGAATGGGACGGTGATTGAGAGGAATTTGTGTTTGTATCCTTTGGTTTCGAAGTATGTTGGGGGTGATCCGATGGTGGCGAGTTCTTTTAAGTGTAGATAAGTGCAGTGGTGATGGTTTAGATGTTTGGCATTCGATGGGAAAGCTTTATCGTACTGTACGTATTAACACAAAAACAAACATCAATACTAATATATAAAAATTGAAGGATATCAAAACTCTTACAACACAGCTCCTAAAATATGATAACCTCCTAAAGTTTCTAGGAACATAATCTCAATTCAAATAAATTTTGTTTCATTTTATTAGTATTCTTTTCATTAATAATCGACAAGGATTACTAGTTGAAGAAATCGGGGTCTTAATTTCAGATACCTATTTCCATATTTTTACTTGAGGATTAATTGTATATATCGCTTGATACATTCTCCAGGATTGAATTGTACTATAGAACGAAGAATAGATAGAAAGAAATATCACCGAATCAATTTCCGGAGCATCATATGTATACATGTATGAGTGATCATTATATCATTAGAATTATCTATTCATCCATCATCCATTTATTCTTCATCGATTCCTAGTCCTTCCGCAAAAACCATTACTTGGCTCCAGCTAACTTCAAAAGCTCAGGGAAATTAGGAGTACCGAAACCAGTGGCTGGATCCCAACCCTTTGTAACTGGGAATCCAGGACCATCACATCCTACTGCACTTCCGCCAAGGATATCAGTGAATCCCTGGTATCCTTTTGAATATAACCATGGGTTCAAGAATCCGAGAACTGGTTTACCCTTGGTAATCAAAGCGTCGTTGACGAGAGAGATGATACCGGACATGAGGGGTGTGGAGGCTGATGTTCCGGAAATGGAACCGTAGGTTTGATTCCAGACGTAAGCGAAGTAGAAACCTTGGGCTGAGATATCAGGGTAGGCGCGGCCAGCTGAAGAAGGTTAGTAAATGCTGAAGGAATGGAGTTTGACAGTGGGAAAGAGGAACTGAACGTACATTTATTATAGAGACCGTCGAAAGATCCATTGAGGTTCTTCACGTAAGCAGAAACAGTCTTATCTTGATAACTGGGCCTAGCAAAGTAATTACTGAACCCACCACCAGTAGACCAACCACCATGATAAACACCATTGATGGGATCGACACCGGTAGCACGATAAGCCGCAACTTCTGGCTCAAAGAATTTGGTTGCTCCAACGGAAGTAACGTAAGGGCAACTTGTTGGGAATTCCGGAATAAACTTTGTGGTGTTCTTTCCATCGTTGCTGAAGCAGGTACCATTACTTCCTACTCCAGAGTCTCCACTGGAGAATAAGATGGAGACACCACGTGCACCGAGTTGAGCAAGTTGTTCGCAAACACGCTTGGCGTAAAATTCGGGAACGGTTTGTTCATCATCGCCATAGGATGTACTGATGACTTGAGGAATGTCTAAATCTGGTTGTGCTAGGATATAATTTAACCAATCGGCGTATGGCTCATTGGTGTTAGAATCCTCAGCAGCTGAGGCATTGAATGGTGGTTCTCCAGCTGTTGAGTAGGCGGTAATTGGTGTTGGGTAACTAATACCAGAAATAGCTGTAAGATCAAGATTGGCTTCCTTGCCTAGACCATTTTCCAACTGATCAGCTGTAAGAGTAGTGTTTTGAACTGGGCCGCCATTAATTGAAACGTATTTGAATTCGTAGGCAGAGGCTACGGCTTCTGGACGGTATTTGAGTAAGAACAGAGCATCATCTGGTCGAATTGGGACTTCTCCAAGGAAATTGTTGAATCCAATCTTGTTCTTGCCGGCAGATTTTACTTTGTAATCTCCAGTACCGTAAAGAGCCTGGAAGCATTGAGGTGAAACTGCAGCAACGTCACATAATTTGGAGAGTGTGGTATTTGATGGTGGTGTGTAGCCAGCTGGTGTATGATCCGCACTAAGTTGACCTTCGATAATGTTGTTGTGTCTTGGCATGACCTTGGTTTTTCTTGGGTTATAGCTAGATTTTGGTGCAGCACGCATGAATGAAGTTGTTGGCTGGATAGCATCAATGTGCTTATGAAGATGCATAGGAAGTGACCAATTGGGTGTACGAATAATTTGACCACCTGCTTCATGTTCATAAACGTGATATTCGGTGTTGAGCAAACGCTCAGCAACCTTAACTGGTATGGAGAGATGAATCCAATCCTTTGCGCTGCTGTAGCTTAGGCTTGAAGCATCAATTCCATTGTCAAGAAGCCATTCGTGAGTAGAGTCGAGAGTCTGAGATGATGGTCGGATCAATTCATTGACTTCATCGGAGGTCAAATGATTACCGTATTTTTGATGAGAAGGGTCGGAAACTGTAAAGGATAATATATTAGTCATGTTGATTGTAATGCAGTATCTTTGAAGTTTGCTCACCCTGATACAATTGTCGTTCAAGTTCATCGAATTGACTCTGCTTTAATGCGATATTCAAATTAATGATACCTTCAGCAGGAGCACGAGCTACTCTCTTCCACTGTTTAGGAACGTAATGTCTTTCCTTAACTGCATAGTTAGTTCTCGAGCGAATGACTGAACCCGCGAGAGCTGTTTGAGCAGCTAAAGCTGTAGAAATGAGAATTGAAAACCCGACCATGATCACAAACTCAAAGAATGGTGTGAATTGATGAATGAGTAGTATAATGGGATGAAGGATATCAAAATATGAGAAGTCGAGGGTTATGTAGTAAAAGTCAAGCTTTTCATTTTCAGGTACCTCAAGGCCCGACCCCGCAAGTTAAACCTTAGCTGCGGTAGGATGTCATGTACTTTAGCATTAGTGTATCCTCAATAGGAAGGTGATTAGATGTTATACGACCTCACGATAAGATGGAAACTAATCCATTAAGTAATGAAAGTCTTGGAAATGTTGAAATGAAAGTAAATCGGATCATGGTATGGAGTATTATGTTTGAATTAGATCAATGCTTTCTTCCGACTTCCATATGGTTGACCCAGGTTCTACAGATTGGCTGGGGCTGTTGAATGTTGTGATGGGATGGGAAAATGATGAGGCTTTATCCGAGCTGACGGGAATTCTACCGAATAGGAAGGTGGGGCAAGGGTTGTTTGTTGTCATCCATGCTGATCCATAATAATCCGTGATACAACTTACAAGCCGTTATTTGATAACATTTGGTATCCTCAATTGATAAAAGTTGATAAAATGATTGGTCAGAAAGTGGGGAATCCCCGAATTTCTGCGATGCTTGGGATACTTGGTCCCTTGAACAAATCCCAGCCACTTGTCTGTACCTTAGCAATTCACGGAGTAGTCAGGACGGTGCAACTTTTTAGAGTCTAGATGTCCCATGAAAGTGGTGTTACCATGTGGCAAGAAAGGCTTGAGCGGGACAAACATCGGAAAGAGATCCGGTGGTTAAGGAAAGTAAGATGTGATAGTGGGATGATATCGTGTAATATGTATGTGACATGCATGTCGTGTCGGTGAGTTCAAGTGAAGGATTTCCCGTGGGGATTCCATTCGTATCATCAGTCGTCCACCAGACGGAATATTACCGTTCTCACAGTTCTTTTAGATGGGAGGCTTAGCCGATATCTTCTCGATATCCGTGGTAACGGTAGCATCGATCCTTTGGAAATGATATGTCTTTGTCTGAAGATGCGGGATGTCATCCAGCAATTGCACAATCTGAGCCGGCGCCATTAAGCGGTATCATGAGTGAACGGCCCAACTAATTAATCCTCAAAGTTTATCAAGAAATCCTTCGAGGAAGCAAGAAACTGTCTGATAAGTATTGATGATATACAACATTTTTCCGAGTTGTCAGATGGGAAGATCAAACTGATTGATACCAAGCATATGGAAAACGAAACCACGTGTGTTCTGTCAAATGTTGACTATCACGTGAGCGGTGAAAACTGGGCAGAACTTAATTTTGTTGCACATCTAAAAAATGTGTACGTTTAAACAACCTCCGCCTTCCTTTCTTCCCTTCTTCCTTTCTTCCTTTCTTCCTTTCTTCTTCCCTTCCTTCCCCAGTTGATGGGCGAACCTTTGAGAATTCCATCGGCTGTGACACCAGGAGGGAACAAGGGCTGTGTCATTTCATACTTCTTACAAGATCTTGATGTTCGAAAGGTTGAGCCACCAGAACTCCCCAACCTCGCGAAAACATCTCCTTTTATACTAAAAGAATTGCTCTCTTTCTGGCAATGGAGTAACTAACACTCCTTCCTCATTCAAAGCTCATTCATTCATTCGTAGGTAGAGACTTCTGTTTACCGCCCATAGATAATCATAGTCTTTGACTCAATACGGACTCACTATGCTTCTTACAGAGCACTCAGCACATCGCTCCCTGCAAATTGCAGATCCAAACATGCAGAAAGTAACATTCCTCCTCTAGCCTACGGATATCTCAGTCCCCGAAGTCGCGGTACTTAGGCCTAGATCGAATATCCCCTGCGCGGTAGTTAGTGTTCCTGGATTCCTCGATTAGTTGCCGCGTCTCGACATCTAGAAACAATGAACAGTTGATTTTGGGATGAAAGAAACTCGCACCCGTGTTTCGATTACTTTTACAAAGGTAGCATAGGAGGTATAATTTACTTCTTCGCATTCGAACTTGCAGGAAGATTATTCCTATTGCCTTTACAAAGTACACGTGCCAGACACGTGTGCCGAACATCCAAGCGGCTGAGATGACTCCATAACAATCTTGCAGATCATTGCCGCGAAATAGCGCTGCACATCACAACACTATATTTCATGCTAACCCATTACATATCATCTGTACCTTCCCGCCAGTCCAGCTTTCTTCGGATGGTTTAGAGTCTATTGAAAAACTCAATAATCCGAATCTCTTATACACTGTGTTTATATCTTCAAGTGGCCAGATGCATGGGACTAGGGCAAAAATTATTGAATATTGAAAGATGTCAATCCAAAGTTGAAATAAATTGACGATCATTGTATTGTTCTCAGCTGGCTATTTCTTCATGAATGGTTATTATAAAAGCTCACCTTCTCATACATTTCTTCATTCCTCAGATTCACAGTTCTCCTCAGTTTTCTCGATTATCCAAACCATCACCCTCAAGAATACACACATATCAATCTATCAAATCTTATATCTTACCCTATCACTCAAAATGCTATTCATCAAGAGCCTCATGCTATGCGCATCTACCGCATTAGCCTTCACAACCGTCTCCCAAGTGGAAATCGACATCACAATCGTCGACAAGAATTTCCAAACCCTTAACGCTGAAACTTCCCTTTATACCGGTGGTGCCGCTTCCGCCTCTATTCTCGCCTCTCTAATCACTGTCCACTACTCCTTTGCCCAAAGTGTCGCAGATTGTGCCCTTTTACCTCCTTCTCTTTCCGAATCCGATGCGGTATCGCTCATCGAACATATTAATGCAACACTCGCAATCGATAACGTAATTGCTGTGGATACCCTCAAGAGCAAAAAAGCATTTTTCAAGGCGGAAGGATTAGATAACGCTGTTGTTACGTCACTTGACTTGCTATTGACGGCCCATGAAAAGTTTACGATTTATGTGCTTCAAAGACTTCCGGAAGATCAGGTTGCAGATGGAAAGAAGGTTACGGAGGTTATTACGTTGTCATTGACCGCGGGGATTCAATATTTCCAGAGCGCATGAGGAGAAGGAGGGATGGCTCGGAAATGAAGGAAGGTACTAGGGTGAAGGAGGGTGTTAGGTGAAGGAGGGTGTTAGGTGAAGTGGGGGGCTTGGGGGTTATATGAATGTCTACTGATGAGTTTTGTTGAAGATTTGAGTTGTAATAGTTCTTTATACTTGTATCAACAAGTATAGCTGTGGCATATTTAATAATATATTTCATCAGTATTTACGATGCGCAGAGCTTCTGATTACAAGAATGTCAAAATTGATACGGGATTTAAAAGCTATCTAATACACGTAATCCTACCGTCGACCAAAACTACACTTTATTCATAATTCACACACCCATCCGATCTTTGAATTTAAATTTTCATTTTTTTTTCCCTTTCCCTTTCTCCAATGGTCTTGATTTCCCCTCCTCTCCTATCCTACCTTATAAGAAAGGATAAGCTCATTGGAACTCACTATTAGGAGCAGGATAGGAAACCTTCATTTTTCAACTATTAAAAACAGAATAGCAAAGGAAAGGAAAAGGAAAAAGAAGGGAACATTGGGAGGCGAAATCAAGATCATTGCCCTTCTCTTTCTCTTTTTAACTCTCCCCCAATAATATATATCATACACAATACAAAATACCACACAATCAATAAAAACTTCTCCCCCCCAAGTCTTTATCATTCCTTCGAATTCTCTCTATTTAGAATACTTCTTCTACCTATCTACCAAATTATCACTCCATCCTTTATTATCCTATTCATCATCATCATCGTCTGTTTACTGAATATCCATAAAATACACAAGCAAGAATACCCCGATCAAAAAAAAATCTATATCGATAAGCTCAATTCAACTTTCCGTTGCACATCTAAAAAAAACTTATCTCCTTCAAATCTTTATTTTGTTAAACCTCAACGCACTACTTCCACAAAACATTATGCAGATTCTCTCATACTTTTTGGAGTGGTGTTTATTCTGAACAAAAGCTAGTTGTGTAAATACTGAAGGATGTCGTTTGTGAAGGTTAGCTGAGGATTTTTCAGATATGAATATGAATATGAATAGGAAGCTTAAGCTTATGGATCGAGAGAGATCATTAAGTCATCGATTAATTATATTGTAATAGCTTGATAATCGATAATCGAGAGCCGAAGATGTGGGGAATTGTAGGTTTAGTTTAGGTGTGGATTACTTTATAAAAAGAGAGAAGAGAGATCTCTTTCTTTGATAGATATAGAGGTGAATTTGTACATGCTCATCGTGTGCATACTTTGATAGAATGGAAAGACTGCGATTTTACCGTGTTCAAGCAAGTATTCAATAAATGTCGAGTATCCCGACAACGTTATAGCAATTGATAAGATGTGTTGGTACCGAGAAGAAGTCTCCACGCGTAAATGGCAAAACCGATGGTTCATGAAAAGGTATGTCTATCCAAATATGAAATAAACTTTAATAGGAATTCATTGCTACACTGGCATTGTTTCGTGGCGAAGGATGCTGAATGGAAGAGGGATAGACTGTTGATAGTCTGAACATGAATAGGACTCGTTTATCAGTCGGCCGTGATTTGAATCTGGTCTATTGAACAGTCGACGTACGAGAACAAAATAGAAGATAAAAGTCAACATGTACAAAATCAATAAAAATCTTAAATAATATTAAAGTGGGAATCAAGAATCATGGATCAAAACGCGATAATTATCTGCCGACAACCGCCTCTTGCCTATCGTGTTGCATTTTATTGGATGCAAATACATTAAGTTCCCTAGCCTAAGAGTTTTTGTTGAAGACCATTACGGAAAGAGTTACCTTCCTTATTCTGTGCTGTTGAATTTTGTATCACATGTTTATGATCCTCATCGAAAAACCTCCTATGTGTCTAACATCTATTTTAAAGATCTTGACATGTGAAGAAGGGTTGACATCTATCAAAAAATTTAATCCCTTAAATTAAACTAGCGAAATGATCAAAGTCTTGAAAAAAGGAGGTTTATTATTTCACATTTTGGGGGAAAAAAAAGTGTCCGGTTAATAAACAGCCTTTGTCATATTCTCGGTTAAATCGTGCCTTCCCCTTTTGCGGTGCAACGTCAAATACCAATGTTTTCACCTCACACTTCAGAATCCTACATCTTCTAAAATCAGACAGAAATATTTAACCTCATTAAACAATATTAAACAGAAATTATTGGACTATCATTAGACGAACCTCAATATGGCACCCTCATTGAACGAAAATCCCGCGGTCAATGCAGCGCCGCCGCCACGAGTCTTCTTCGAGAAACTAACTTGGCTTCTAATGAAGAACTCAGGACTTCCGGACTACAAATTCAGAGCAAAGTTTCTTGAACTTGCTAAGGATGCTGATATCTCACAAAAAGACTGGTGTCATGCTATTTTGCAGAAGATTGATTCGAAGAAAATGTTCAAACTTGCACCCATGAGGATTTCCGAAGAAGAACTTTCGAAATTTATTGGACTTTGTGAGAGACAACTCCGACCATTGTATCCCCCGGATAAATTGCCCGATCAAAGTTCGGCACAGTATGAAAAGTTGGGAAGTAGTAGCCTCTTGGATTTATCGACTCCACTTCCGAAGAACCCCAAACTGTTATCGGAAAATAGTAATGACTTGGATTCCTTGGTCAGAATTCCGACTCTCTTGCAAACGGATTACATGTCTTCGGAATTTAAGGATCATGCCAGACATGCAATATTAATGAACCGAAAAGTGTTGATGACCGCAAGACCAAACGTGGCAGTAAGTTCTAAAAACATAGTTGGTATCTGCTTCCATGACAGCAGCATATTAACTAAAGTTGGCGATACTGCTGGATACGATACCATGGGTAGAACTGTCTGTGTAGCAGGTTTCGAAGCAGATGGCAGGCCATTTTTCGAAACATTTCCAGAGCTTATAGTCCGTAGTGAAGACGGCAAGCGGGTATTTAGGATAGGATATGATGCTAATGGAAAGCCGATTCATGCTCTTTTTGACAAGTATGGAAACTTTGAGGGCATTTATGAAAAGGGTTACATTTGGAGCAAGCCGACTGAAAGATTCGAAGGTTATATTGGAACTGGTAACATTGGGGACAATGATAAGGGCTTACTGGTCGACGACATGAGATAATTCAACGGAGATCGGTAGGCTGCTGAAGAGGAGAGAACTTAATGTGCGTGGTTCGGTGCAGATATTGGGAGCAGCGTTGAAAGTCAGTGTAAAACACACAAAGCGGTTTACTTTTAATATTACTACAAACAAACATTATCTTGCTTTCATCAATACAGATCCATGATATTGCATCTTGTTATTGGGCATCTAAAACAAGGGACCATTGATTTCGTAAGTCTGATTGGGATGTTGAAGAATGTTGGGAAGCATCTACGGAAATAAGCTCCGAGACTGAACATTGGATGAGATATTTCTGTGGATTCGGGATTTTTTTTTTAAAAACTTATTACTTGGTAAAGGCGAGGAGAAAGCAAGTGATATATTAATGGTATAAACTACTAATATCATGGTGACAAAATAATAATCAAAAATATTGAATAATAGTTAAAATAAATGTTTATAGTGATACGCTATTGTGCCTAGAGGACACCAAATATTTGTTTCCAATTCTACCTGAACCCACAACCTTTCTTGAACACAAAACGTGCCTTTCTGTAACCCAAGAACAGACGAAAATACGATGAAAGAAAAGTTTCCTTTGTGTAGAAAATAGAAACCAGATGACTTAATTCTTGCGGCATAAGTTCCGATATCTTGTCAAGACCTTTCTTGCTCTCCAGAAAAAAACAACATTTGACTCTTCCCTACCAACACAACTAAAACGCAGTTTTTCTGGATCGATAACACAGAAATAAAAAGGGCTTTCTATAAAGGCATCAACCCGGCATTCAGTGGTAGTTTATTGCCAGCTTTTGATGATGAAGAGCCCGTGGCTACAGAGACAACTCCTTCAGCACCTAGCACGTGGAAGTTCAACTATGCAATCGTTCTTAAAGAAATGAAAGATCTCATGCAATCGTACGGGTTGAACCTAGGGTACGAAAGAGATTATGGGCTAGTAGAGAAGTTTATCGACGATATGCAAATAAATGAACGGAATGGCATAATTATTGATGAGAAATCCAAATAATTTGACAGTTCTCCTCCGGGTGACGAAGAGAACGAGTCTCGGAAAAGGCATAATCAACAGCCTTTTGATTTAACCGCAACTTATCTACGTGCGCTGCCTCCCATTGTCCCATCTCACCTCCCTTGCATGTTAGGAGAAGAGATGCCGCGACTTTTTGTTTCAATGATACAGCTTATCGTTGGCACAAAAGTAATCAAGGTGAGCTTGTTAACAATTTAAGAGACGGATACACTGTGATAGTTGTGGATACGAACAAAGATGCGGGTTTGGATGAAAGAGATATGAAAAAGGGCGAAGGCGGAAAGAAAACTGGGGTTGGAGTTGGAAGCGTGGTGATTTTAAAATCTAGATATAACTTCCCTGCGGGGTTAGAAGCTCTGAGTCTTACTGATGAAACTGATGCTATTAGCTCATTTTACATCTAAACTAATGGTAGAAGATCTAGCGAGGTGCAAGGAGGTAGAAATTTGGGGGTTATAATTAAAAGTAATGGAAAACCGAGAAATAATTCTGGTGAGTGCGATAAGAGTCTTTCTCCATCTAATACTGTAGGGACAAATACAACAATGATATTTGACTCATCGTATTATATATCAATAAGATCAAGTAACCCCAGTGAAACGACAGATATATTCATACTTTGGGTATAGTATAATCGCTCCTTAAGTCGTTGGAACGTAACGTGGTTGTGTGCATAAATAACTAGAAAGGAAAATACGCCCACGGGGATCATTTCCCTGCGAAAAAATTGAAATAAAGCCAACGAGCCGGATTGCGGAAAATATTTTGAATTAAAAGAAATAAGAGCTGAAGAATATGTATGCACATGTGTATACTCAATCTGGCATTAGCTTGCCAGAAATTAAGACAAACAACGTTCCTTCCCAGAGAAGCGAACTACCGAGCAAGTTTACTTCAACTATCTCATAACGAACCCGCAACTTGCATCTACTGCAACGACATAATAAATCGCAAATGGCATCTAAAGATTTACCTTCGCGAGTCTCCTACAGCCACAGAAGACCTGCTCAGACTATGCCATCCTACATGAGCACGGCTTTCGCAGTTTGAAAGGATCCACGCAGAACTATGGGCGCAAATATTGGAGTGCTAAAGACGTTGATACGGCACACCAGATCATTGATAAAATACGAGAAAACAATATTGAAGCATCTAAAAAAGACGGCTCCGTTGGTGATGGAGAGATCTCGGATTATGCCATGATGCACGAACAAGGCTTCGATGGGATGAAGGACTTCATGAAGTCTTATGGTCTTAGGCTTTGGAATGATGATGTACAGACAGCACACGAAGTTATGGAGAAGATGAGAGAGTTTGACGAGAAGTATGACCACTTTTCAACACTCGCTGAAGAATCTGACAGCGAGGTTACTCGTTGAGAAACCATCGAAGATGAGGTGGGCAACGAAACTTGGGTAGAAAACATGTACGCAGGGTCAGCCTACGAGGGTGAAAGAAGCTTACTGGAAACTACAAGTTTTAATGGTCCGCAAGAAAAGGAATCCATCGATGGCATAGATTATATACTAGAAGAATTGGAGAGTGGCGGAGTTGGCGGTAGTGATGAGTGCTTTGAAGGTGTCGAGGAAGGTTCCATTACCGTTGATTTTGGAGGTGAAGGTGGCTACATTAATAATGACCTCGATGAGGGAGGATACACAAGACATGATCATGATATTGGTGATAATGGATGTGGTGATAATCGATATGGCGGTAATGGATATGGTTATAATGGATATGATTATGGTGGTGATTACGACTGAGGGAGTCGTCGGCTTAAAGGCTCAAAGAACATAGTTGTATTGAAAGTTTCAGTAGGGTCAACATGTAGTAGATAATTAATGACGAGAACACAATATTGACGATTCGCTTCTCAACAAGGGGTTTTACCAGGATAACATTCGTGATTAAGCTTGACCCTATTGCCAGTTCGCCTGTCCTTGATATTTATATTACAATTTTTGCATTGATTACCCGGATCATTAGATTGCTGAATAGTGGAATTCAACAATAACGTAGAGTCGTTGTCTTTCCCTCACATGATGGAGACAGTGATTTTTATATGTGATCTTTTGACATTGGAAAAAATCTTCCGGTTTGAATAATTTTCAAATAAAAGATTTTACGAACAAGCATTATTTTGAGATCTTAATATGTAGAAGCATTCTCAAAGAGCTATAAGATCCAAGTTGCGAAGCTGCTATAATTATTTTGAACATTAGATAAAAGAGAGGGTCGGCTAGTCCTGGCAGAGATGAGAAGAATAACATGAAATGAATTTAGAAGCTCGAGGAACCGAGAGTATTACAGTAGGTGGCCACGGGACACCAACGATATCGCCAGGAGTGGGTATGGACGGCTTGGAAGCCGGTTACTGCAAGATGAGGAATCTTTCGGTTCTAAGAGTCTTAGGGACTGTGGCGTCTGCGACTATTCTACTTTTCTCGCAATTCTCAAGATTTCGCAAGGGTAGAGGATATCTTTCTAATGCCAGACTAGGGAACGCTGTAATGAGAACTACATGTCATGGAAGCAAAAAGCACTATTTTGATATCGAATACTAAGAGGTTTCTGAAGTTGATCTATCCAATAGAATTGCTGAATTGAGAGATGATGTCTTTGAGGAACAAATTAGGTGAGCACTGAATGAAAAACACAATGAATTTGTACAAGGCAGTCAAACATTTTCAATATTCACTCACAGAAAAACGCGGACTTTACCCACCAGGCCATTCGTCCAAGTATCCTCTCATATTTTTTCTGTGCCCACCCGTTAAAGCCATGCTCATTTCAGATGCCTAGCTAAAAGAAGTGACGTTTACTCCTGCGAGAATGAATATTTGAAAGTGCGGGGATTTTAAAAGATCTTTCACGACAAATTGCTAATTCCAAATCTCTTAAGTCCCTCATTTCTAGGTGTTGCCATTGTGGAGTAGAGTGATGAATATAAGAGTGGCGGAGGGAGCGATCGATGATAAGATTGAAAATATATGTGTATTACAGGCCACAACCCTATTTACGTGATCTCGACGCACTACTGACGAAACGCCGAGCCATTAGTCTAGAGGAACATTGCGTAAGCCTCTTATTAGCGTTTATACATCGAATCATATTCGATCCGAAATTACCTTTGCTTTTTGTCTATAAAAAGATTGGTTTATCTAATTTAGAAAGGACAATGAAAAGCTTTGGAACTGTTTTAAGACTAGTTGATTCTTTGCTGTGTGTGACTCTAACAATTGAAAAAAAAATAAAGACCAATAACAAGATTAAAAAAAAAAAGAGATTTATAAATATTTTAATTTATTTATTAATAAATCAGAATATTTATAAAGATATATAAAATTTTTTTTCAAATAAGATTATTTTTGATTAAATAAATTTAGATCTTATATTAATATAATAAGATTATAAATTAAATTATACAAATCTAGATATAAACAAATATTTTATTTATATTTCCCGGAATACTTCGAGAATCCTTAAAAATAAAGTGAAACGAAGGAAATAAGTGAATTTAATTGGCTAGATGTTACGAGGGATGCGATCTAGATAACGTGGAAGTGGCCTGGATCCTCGAATGGTTTATAACTAGGCGTCAAGCAGGGGCTTAAGGTAATACCAATGGTTGCAATTCGTAACTAATAGTAAGGTATACTAAATGATTGATCTTGAGCACGAAGCTCTACAAAAGGAATCCTTTCCTAGCTATATAGACCTTCGTATAAATTGGATCCCTTGGATCTAATGGATCTAGAATACGATTCTCTAGATCCCCTAGATCCTTATGATCCATCACGTGACTAGGATCAGATTATATGTCCCAGCTTGCTGAGGATGGGGAGACCGCGTGAGGCAATTTGTATACAAATCGCCTTGCTTTTCGATGGAACCTAAGCTCATGTGGACAGGTTGACTGTTACCTTCGTAACACTCTACTATTAATTACGAATTGCAACCATTGATATTACCTTAAGCCCCTGCTTGACGCCTAGTTATAGATCGCATCCCTCGTAACATAGAGTATACTAAATGATTGATCTTGAATACAAAGCTTTACAATAAGGAATCCTTCTTAGCTATATAGATCTTCGTACCTAGGAGCTATGGAGCTTTCGAACCTTCAATATATAATCCTGTAATTATTAGAGATCCAAGCTTAATAAGGTTTATGTATATTTGTTCTCTATACTATTTCAATCCTATATTAAATCGCTCAAATCGTATCTTGTAAGCACACGATCGATTAGTATGAGATCCATGGTCGTAACACCAGATTAGAGTTTTCCTCTACAAATTCAAGCCCTTCTACGAAGGATTTGCTGCACTTTCGAGTAACCTTAGTTGATGAATACCGGAACACATTTAATACTGATAAAGAATTTGATGAGCGTTTTAGTTAATGATCAATGAATTTTGAAAATAGCTATTCCGCCTCACCATGCATCTCCCTGTCTATTTATACAGCCCAGCTTTCCATCTTCAAACCAAACAACCCCCACATAAATCATCTTGACTTCTCTTGTGTTATCTCCTAGCATTTCTCCAGAACAGAATCAATTGCGCAAAGATGAGTTCTTCAAACGATAAGCCCAGACAGTCCGATTATGCTTGGCTCAAGAACAATGGTTGGGAGTCAAACCATCACTTTATGCACTCTTATGGGCTTAAACCCGGTGAGACCGGCGCCTATGAAGAGGGCAAGGCTATCTTGACAGCTGTTAGAGGAGCCGATGATAGAGAGAAAGCAGCAGCTAGCAGAGGGCAATCCGGCAATGTTCAGAACTCCTCCCAACATTAAAAAGTACCTGTTGTGACTAACTCGTGCTATAGTCATATCAATCTCATGGTAATGACGGATCAGCGAAAAATTGAAGAGTGTATCATTGTTGAATCGTGGTGACGGTGCAGGACGGGTTGGGCATGCTCATCTGGGAGATCATATTTCGGTATACAATTACGAGGACATAACATGAGCTACGAACTGGTGTTGGGATAAGTAGAATGGATTGATTCATAAGCCTAATGGTCATCATAGCAAACCAAGTGATCTGAATGTCCAACTCCTTCCTCTTTGGCACACCTGATCGTGACTGCCCTACCTAGGTGACATGCTCAACAATGAAACCATTTGTTTTTACCATCTCTGCTTGCGTTAATACCATCACTACAGTCTTGTGACAAAAAAGAACTTTTCCTTCTTCTCAAACTTATATTATCACTACAGTCTTATCAGGATATTTTATTGGAATTTTCGTAACAATCAAGACAAAAGCATCTTCATATCCTGAAAGTATCATCACAACATGCTCCCAAGCAAACATTTGGAATCCGGCACTGAGGCCTTGCCTTCTACATCATTGAAAAGGCCTAACCAGCCGCCTTTAACATTGGAAGAACAGATCTGGTTGGAAGATTATGGTTGGAATGAATTCAAAGCATTGTTGGTAGAGAATGGCTTGGATCCCCACAGTTTTAAACACGTTAAAAGAGCGGCCCATACGATCCGAAACAATGGAGATTGCTACAGAAAGTTGTTACCCAGGCTATCTGAAGAGCTAGCTGAGATTCAAATTGTTCGTCAGCCATCCATCGTACAAGACAAGAAAGAGGAAGAGGTTCTGAGAGCAACTCCGATGGATGAGGGCCACCTTCAGCAGCCAATTGATTCAACCACGGAAAGGCGACCGGGTCCCGAAAAATATGCTCAAAATGGAGAGGAAAACGCCAATTCTGAAAGAAAAAGTGGACTGAGTGTATTCGTTCGAAGTGATTACCAAACACCTTGCTTTTTGGTCGAGCCGGATGAGCAAGAACAAAAGAAGCTGTATGTTAAAATGGTGACAAACTCGGGGAACTATATTTTCATTGAGTATGAGGAAGATGGTGAGAATGAGCAGATCAAACAGGGGACTGAAGCTGGGATGTTTACTGTAAAAGACGTGATTGCTGGGGAAATCCATTCGGTCCGGCCGCTTGAAGGATTACGGAGGCTGTATCGTCTGATGTCCAACAATAATGGGAAATACTCTTTTGTATTACTAAGAAGGAGGGAAACGAAAGTGATCTATAGAAAACACGGAAAGAACAAATTCAGACGAGAATTCAAGCCACTTGAGACACACTTCAAGATGATAATGGACTTGTAAGTGTTCCCAAAACACTTCAACATGGCCGACAACAAGAGAGAGAGGAACAAAAAAAGTCGCAAGATAAGCAACAAGCTCGGTCGCAAGTTGCCCTTGTAACAGCCGCCTCGTCAGAATCATCTGGAAGCGAAGAGGGGGATAGAGATGCAGAGGATCCACTCCCTCGTGGACATATTACCTCTAAAATGCGAGACTGATCATAGGAAAAGCGATACATGTTGTAAGAGCAGAGGAACAGAAGGCTTTGGAGGACGGAAGCATTGCATTTCCTTTTCAAGGGTATTCGGGGTAGGAGCAGTATTTTTACTATGGAACAACATTTCATGATGTACGGAACTCTAAGAATTCTTGGTCAGCATAGCAAAATTATGAACAATTCAGCGTAAAAATATGATTATTTAAGATTGCGTGCAAAGACAAATAGAAAAATGCGAAAGTTGAAGTTGATAATGTTTCTTCGCTTCTAGCAGTGATTCATATTTGGCCGTTGGGAAGAAAATTGAAAATTGGAGTGAAGGAAGCATAAAGAGATGGCAATGACAGTGAAATTACACCTCTACACCCAGGAAACATCTAAATGACGAAACTAATTCATCTTTTCTGTTTATGGATTTGTTAAAGCTCCACCAAGACCGTCAAAGATTTCGTGAAACTAGGCGAGGAAAATAATCAGCTGTCTGCGCCCCGTCTCTCTCAGCCCGGTATGCTCTCTCGCCCTCGTCCATCTTTATCCCTTTCCCCCTCTAAATGATATCAGCCTCCTCATAAGCATCTTCACATCAAGTTCTCTAATGACCAATCCTAGATTACTTTCAACTCATTGATCACTAGTCCCTACCTGATGCAGTTTCTGGGACAGAATTCGATAAGGTCTCCATGCCCTATAATAGATGCCCTAGCTCTACCCATCCAGCGATCTTGTATGAAAGAGTTTTTTCGGGGCTAATACTATGGCTAACTATGAATGGCTTGGTGGAGTATCCAGATGGTGGTATTGTTCGCAGTTGGGTATTTATGGCCTTTGTCATCTGTTACCTCTACCCCTTTCATACCTTGGCGCATCGATGAAGCGGATGGAAATATGATAGTGTTTCTTTTATGACGGCAGTGGTGTATGTGAGCTTGTCTAAAATTTGTGGGCTATTAATCATAGTAATCACAACAGATTGTCCGTCGCTCCCTAAAAATAAGTCATGTTCTGTGCGAAGTTTTGCAAGAATATCATGGTCCTTTTCTAGAAGATAATTAGAAGATATGGCAAACAGTGCTGCTGATTGTATCGTGGCCAGTCCGTCCCAGTGTATCCAATAGTCCGGATTGCAGAACGGAGTAGATGTTTTAAGTTAAACGGTCGAGCTTAAGTTTATTAGAAAGTTAAACAATTCATTTAGAATAATTCATATTCTCAACAAGTCAGACTACAGTCCAGACGAGCTAGACTTTTGGATTGAATAAGGTTATTATATAATTTTATTCAGTTCAATAGTCCGGACTGCATTCTAGACTTTTTAATATTAGATTCTCTAGTCCGGACTTTTTATATTAAAACCCCCCCCCAATAGTCCATCTAGTCCAAGAAAATCATAGACTAGCCGTCCGGACGGAATACGGGTAGACCATTGGTTACACTAGTCCGTCCCAGCTGTCTGAGAAGCTATGCAATGAATTTGTCATCAGTCTTGTACTTAAAATTTATCTCAAACAGAGTAAAGCCACACGCTAGTTTCCCACAGTTTTGAAGAAGGCTTATTTTTAAGTCTTCATATCTCTTACCCAGTTCTTTTCCGATATAAAAATTCATGTAATGGGAGTTCCATCATTTCAATGCTAGATGAATTGGATTATATCGAGTAGAAGGATTTAATATTTGGTCCTCAAAATGCCATCTAATTTGACTGAGCAGTGCAACAGCTAATGGGTGTTTCGTTATTTTCGACTTTAGGCTGTTTTCATTTCATTTAAATCAGCACAGCGCGCTTTCAAAAAGGAGGAAATCCCACGCAGGACAAGACCTCCAATCATATCTATGGTAAACCACAAGGTCTCCTTATCTACACGAAATATAACTTCACGTCCTGCATACTCCAAAAGCGGATTTCTATAAGCAACGGCCCGCGGAACATGGGTCGGGATAAGTGTGAATATATGTGCTTGATCAAAGCAAGGGTGCAAGATTTTCCGCCAAAGTTTTTATTCTCATTCTTCCATATCGAAAAAGTTTGGGCCCACCAGGGATTGTGTAAAACCAAGGAATTAGATGATCACGTTTTTGATAGCTAGGGTGGTCTTGTGAGTTATATCGCCAGCCATATTTGCCGATTTACAGGTCAAAAGAGGCCCAAAGAATGGCCGAACATCCAGGTAGTAGTTTGCGTTGGGAAAATCTTTGGCTGGTTGACCAAATTAAATAGAAGGGTGTACATGAAAGGAAACTCGATCAATAATGGGCTTCATGGTAAGGGAATGGTAGAGTATCGTATTATGTTTTACTGTAGGCTACAAACTTTACTTAGAGTATGTGGTGCGACAACTAGATGTAGACATCTATCTTATCAAGTCTTGTCTTTTCAAGTTTATACAATTTCTGCGAGCTCTTCTACCTTTAGTAGCACATTTGTAATTCATAAAAAAGAATCAAGATATAACGGCTGGAGTTAATGATTCTGGGAGGCTGGTCACATAACCACCCCATGACTCGTTAATGCAGATGTGCCTTCAGGTCTGAGGATGCAAAGAATTTCGATTGATGCCGAGTAGTTAGTGGGGAATTTTGGGTATTCTGCCCCCCCGTTTACCTATTTACAAAGATAGTATCAGGATTTCCTTGAGGTTCGAGTGCCGTCAGATGATGGATGTTGAAGTTGCCTTCGTCAGACATTGGTCTTGGTATCAAGGAGGAGAGCACGAAACCATGGGCAGTCAGGAACCATGCTTACATTGAATTTTCGACCATTTCACTTGGCATGTAAAGCCACATCCAGGAAGTGATAATGTTTTGAAATCTAGTTGTGGTGTGGAGTAAACGGCTATGATTTGGTAGAAGTGAGGGGTAATATTTTCCTTGGAAGGGGGAAACGATTTTATAGTTGGAAATTACCTAGTAAAGGGTAGTACAGTACGTCGTTATAAATTTTTTTTTGGCATAAGCAGGCAGCACATTGCGGCGTAGAACATCTGCTGCGTGACATAGGGGGCCAAAAAGCACCCGTCAACATCAGAGAGGTGGAAAAATCTGTAGGTTAAATATATCTCCCGCTCGCACAGAACAATCATTTATGTGCGGCCTGGGAAAATACATGGAGAAGACTATAAATAGCTTCTTCTCACTCTGCCGCGAGGCTAACCCGGTGCGAAGCTAATGTTTACATCTTAAGTTTTATTTGTGTAACCTTTTATATGTAACGCCAGATAAGCGCAGACACGACCCGAGCTTTGCTCCGACTTTCAACAACAAACAACCTGCACATTATATCTGGTCTTGCGATGACCACCACAGCACCGATTGATTTTGTCACTCTACAAATGTGATTCTTCTCTTTCACGTGCCTCTTTAAAGTCGTACGTCTTCGCCGGGCATTTGGACAATTCTCTGCGGCTAATTAGAGGTGAGCACATTGATTCGGATTTGCAGTAGTGGAAAGATTGAGAAGAGTGAGGCGTGTGACACAAATTGCTGATTCCGGCGAGGCCTTATTTAAAGCCAAGAATATGGGACGTTGCAACTGAGAGATGCAGGAGTGAGGGTGATGGTTGACCGACCCGAGTGATCAGTGGATATATGAGTTGATACCTGGTAGAATTTAATATTGCTGACTGACCTAATTCGAGTGCAACAAAAGCCAGCGGAGAAAGTTTGAGCAGAGCAACGATAGTATAAGCTGACAGCGTGGTAGGATTGCATGTTATACATCAGGAGTAAAGTAATGTAATATTACAGAAAAGTTGTGTTTCATTATACACGTTGTGTTTCTCCAAGCGAAGTTGAAGAAATTCATGATGCTAGATACTGGCTAACATCAAGTGATTATCCGTGCCACCCGCCGAATTTGCCCCGCCCTTTCTTCCTTCGGTCACTAAATTCATTTGGTGGAATGGCCGTTCTTTGGAGACGGATATCTAAAGGAAATTAAATACGAGTACTCTCACCAATGTCACATTTCTTGCAACTTCTCTCACAATCCACATTTGTTGTTCTTTCCTGCGTTGCCTTTATAAGTATTCATTCTTTTAGTTTAGAATGGAACCGATATTTTCAAAGATTTATGTCGGCGTAGGTTCTCCAGAGAATGATCAATTGATTGCACATGCAGGTCGAATTTCACAGAGAGATTTTGAGGTAAAGCTTCTCCCAACCCTACTGAAACAAAGCAATCTTTCATAATGGTGTTAATATCAACACAGATATCAGTAGGTGTGCTATTTGGAATGACAGCAATTGCAGTGATATCCCGGACCGTGAAGAGACTGCTAGCATTTGGTTCATTGAGGCTTGACGATGCTTTTTTATGGTTCGGCCTATGTTGCCTCGCCGCAGCGACAGCATTTTTGTACAAGAATCTATACATCATCATGTTAAGTCTTGCCATTGCCACAGAGCCCGGGGTCGTTGTCCCAATCGATGATATTCCTCAATTTCTCGCTCCAATAACCGTCTACCACGCATTATTGTGCACTAGCTGGACTAGTGTCTTTGCGGTAAAAGTCTCGTTCTTGGCTCTGTTTCGGGGTCTCATTCAAGGCGTCTCTGAACGCATAAATATCTACTATTGGCTGATTGTTAGCTATACATTAATAACATGGGTGTTCTTGATTGTCGTGCCCTTTATTCTTTGTCCGCATTTTGGATTGGATGGGGGTAAGAGTTCAGACAATATGGTTATTCATAAGCGGCGCATGGATTGACTGACCTGGAAATGAGCAGTAAATTGCCTACCGGAATACAACTCTTCCAAGAATATTTTCCTTTCTATTCTTGTTCCTGTTTTGGATATTGCCAGTGACGTCATGAGTAAGTGTAGGCCATATTATATTTGCAATTTCCTAATTCAAACCGCAGTTGCAAGTATTTCGATACTTCTCCTACGGAAAACACGCATGAAGAAAACGCAAAAGCTCTGGCTTGGTGTTTTCCTGTGTCTTTCTTTCGTCATGGCAATAATAGCTCTGATCCGAGTGGGTGGCATCAAAATAGACCATATCATAGACAACGCCTGGGCAATATACTGGCAATACATCGAGGGGTGCGTTGCCTGTATAATGGTATCTGTTGTTCCCTTCAGTACGCTTTTTGTTACGGCTAGGTCCCGCTCGTCGGGCAAAAAGCGGAAGGGCCCCTCATCGTCCCTGATTCACTTTTGGAAACAACGAAAAAATAGTCCCGGAAGTGAAAATTGTGTTGAGGTGAGCAGCGGTGCATTTAAGTTGCCCAAACCACCCAACGCAATTTTGTCGGGCATGAGAACATTCATTAGGAGGAATAATTGAGATGTTTCAAAAGATCTCACAACTGTCGATTCCACGGCTTTGGTTTCCAAGAGCTTTGGTACTGTATTCGTGGAAACCGAACAAGAGTACCAGAAATATCTTCGGCAGACTGCAGATAGCGGCGAACCTCAGGTATGGCATATCTTCTTCTCGAGATACTTTTCTGAGGCTAAATTTTGTAATCTCTAAGGCCATTTACAACATGCCTCCCAAAATCAGAGTGCAGACAATATTGTGTAGGTGAAACGCGGAGGTGGACTTTAACGACTGTCAACGATTGATAAGCCTGTCTAAGTTTTGTCATCTCACATTGTTTACTGAGCTTAATATGCGATTAAGAAGCCCCTGTTGGTCTGCTTTCGAAACATTTCCTTCTTTTAAATGATTCATTTTGAGTCTTCGATAATAGATTAGCTTCGAGGTATTATTCTAATTTATATAATGTAATCTTTTCATGACAATTAATATGAGTGTTGGCTGCTTCCGTACGGTTGATCGTCTATAAAGCGAATAGTGTATAACGATGAAGCTCTCTTGTCAGCCGTGTTAGTTTGCATAAACTAGCTCTTAAAAAGATCGTCTAATCTTTCACCCATATAGCCAAGTTAATACAATATAATGTCCCCCAACAAAGTCATAAGCAATCAAAGTCATAAGCAATCAAAGTCATAAGCAATCAAAGTCATAAGCAATCAAAGTCATAAGCAATCAAAGTCATAAGCAATCAAAGTCATAAGCAATCAAAGTCATAAGCAATCAAAGTCATAAGCAATCAAAGTCTCTCTCAAAGCACATCTTTTAAAAACCAAAGATAATCATTAAAATGCCTAACTTACAGCAACGAGAAGACAGAAACAGACGGAACTGGATTAGCGCATATATATAGGTAATATCATGGCGCAATACGCCAACTAATTCATTCAAGAACGACAAGCTAAAAGTGGATACGCCATTAGAAATAACCAACCCGACACGCCCGGCCTAAACTTCATTTGGACCCACCGCTCCCTCATTCTAACAATGACCTGAAAGCAGTTGAAAAGACTCGATATACTCTGTCCTATAGTGGTTTTCCAACGTTAGCCTATCTATTGATTATAATTTATCACCCAGCAGGCGCTTAAAGACATAAGTTCAGAGTTGGAAGCTAGTTATATACGATCTACCAACTAGCTATTCAACTAAAGATCTTGGAAAATCTGTAAATTTCAATGACTTTGAATGAGGACTTATCTATTAACCCTACACTGCACATATATAGTTTAGAGCCTGAGATGGCCTGGCATATAAATTAGCATTCATTTGCCTATGGAATTCTGTGAGATGAGATAGCACAAATGATGGAAAATGAAGTGAATTCCGGTGATTCAATGACATGGTAAAATTTTTCGAGACTACTAATTTAAGTTTGTAATTTTGATTCATGTTAATAAATTATTAGGCCATAGAAAATTTTCTGATAATGATCCTCGCACACTTGTGATCTATGACTCTATTGCTTAATGGAAGTAATCAGTCCTTCGTTTTACCTTCCACAGTGACTTATACATGCAGACTTCTCTATACCAAATAGTCAATCCTCTTCCAATACACCTCCGAGGCTTTTGGAATTATACCAAAAAAAAAAAAGCCCATCGCCTATCTCCCATCCAGCAAATTTCCACACCAATTCCAAACAACAAAGAACCAAATCCACACACCCCAAGATATCCAGCACAAAACCACCAATTTTCTCTGCAGCAAAAATGCTTCAGACATCCCGATTTGAACTCTCAAGACTCGAATGGCTCAACAAAAGAGGATGGAAAAACTTTCAGGATTTCATGGTGACTTATGGTTATGATGCTATGAGTGCAGCGGACCACATGAAAGCAGAAGAAGTGCTCTGTGATTATAGAAGTAGTGATCCATTTGCAAATAGGGAAGAAATTGATGCGGGAAATGATGAGGACGGGGAATTGGAGGAACTTGAGGAGTTGGAGGAGGGTGGTGATGAAATGGTTGGAATGGTTGGGTTAGATGAGGGAAAAGACGGAGAGAAGCAAGAGATAATTAGTGATGCCATGATCGATGTTAAGGATGTATTGGAGGGCTCTCATGATGGTGGCGATGGAATGGAGGATAATAATGAGCGGGAATACGAAGAAGAAGAAAGAGACGAAATCCTCGATTTAATGACCGATGATGACCACGACGATGACTTGGAAGACTGCAATGAAGATGACCGCCCCGATGGCACAGAGAGAGACATCGTGGAGCTCCATATCTCAGCTCCCGAACAAGAAAGACTCGAATCAATCTACGGAATCCGCTGCGAAAACGAAGGAATCCAAGAGTGGCTCATCGGTCACGGATGGTCCCGCCTTGAAGACTATATGGAGTATCTTGGGATGAATCACGGGAATGATAATGACGTGGAACCTGTCGGTAATTCAATCAAGGGGGAGATGAGACTTGAAGTAGGAGATATTCGTGCTGGTATCGAGGAGGATACTGAAGAAATGGACATGGAAGATGATACTAGACACGAGAATGAGCGTAACGCGGACAGAGAAGATTTTATCAGCGAAAGAATGATCGATGAAGAGGACTTTCCACGACGTAAGGAATCTTCCAATTTCGACGGAGGAAATCTTACAGCAAATCTCCTCATGACAGATATTGCAGGGCAAATTAGAAATAGCCAAGAAATCGAAGGTTGGCTTATTGAGCAAGGATACCCTAATTTGTTTTGGTTTATGTTAGGCCATGGGTTAGATTTCTATGATGATGAACTTATTTGTGTGGTCGGTAGTCAGATTAAGACGATTGTTGAGAATGGGATTCAAAATGGATTGGAAGTTTTGGAACAAGGTTTTAAGGGATTGAATGCGGGCGACAACCAAAATTGAAAATGGAATATAAAACGAGACTCTGGAAGTGCGCTGCAATGCAGCTAGGGGCAGGCGACGCAGGCGACAGAGAAACGAATCGAAAATTACTACAGGGCCGTGCGAGGAGATGCTCTGGGATGAATGATGGTGATGGACTAGCTTAGTATGTACGGTGTTATTTTGGAACGCTGCTGTGCGTCTTCTATTCGAGTTGAAATTTTGTATGAGAATTGTGGTATGGGATATTGGCTGAATGTGGTCGTAAAATGTCTTTTTTTGGGTGGGTTTTCGGGAGTAGAGGAAAGTGACAAAGTATTCCGAAGCAACATATCCAAAAGAAAAATGAAAGATTGGTGTTTTTATGAATAAAGGGCTGCTACAGGGATTCTAGCCTGAAGAGGTACAATTGCAGATAGCGCTTACGACTAATACAAAATATCCATTACAAGATCGTTTATTGTCAGGTCATAATATGAAAAACTTGCATTGTGACACTAATCTATGTGGATAATGCAACGGGGCGTAGCCGCTATCTCTAGCGTCTATATGCTAACGACCGACTATCATGACTTGATAACTGTAGGTACCAGACCAGACAGATGCCAGTCCACAATAGCGAAACCTGTAAAAATTGCAAAGGAAAAAGCCAGTTCATGAAAACCTATCTCGTCGTTATTCGTCATTGTACCGGCCATTGCTTGGTAGACCGCGCTCAATAACAGGAGGATACAGAGTCTCGGCGGGTGGATGCAAACTAGCACGTTTCCAAGATGCACTTGCCGAGGTCCTTGTTTCCAAGCTGGTCTTCCGTACCGATATAGGAGCAGGCGGTGGTATGGAGAATCTTGTTTGGGGAGGTGAGATCCACATAAACGTTGTTTTTGTTTGCCACCTTTCTGCTCCGGTTTGAACTGGTAACGGATGGGTATGTACTGATGCATATCGTATTACTTTAGAAGTCTTTGAAAGGCGATGATGTGTGTGTGTCAGTTTAGGCAAATTCGTCAAGCGAGGATGAGGTTCTATGATAATGGTAGGTGGAGGCATCGTTGCTAATGTACGATGATGTGTATGGAGCTTCCTTGCTTCTATAGAAGTATCTGTTAAGGTAGACGTGCTGGCACTCGACGATTTAGGAATCGAAGAATCTATCGCTGTCACATGACCTATAAAATCGGACGATGTGCTGGTTGAAGTGAACATTGTTGCGGCCGACCAACTTGGGATGGATGAATCTATAGCTGGCATAGAACTTGTGGTATTTGACGATATTGTTGCGACTGCATCCGCAACCGAAGCGGGTAGAGGTATGAAGCTCTGCTCGCTGATGGACCTTGATAACAAGGAAGGAACCACACGTTTGATCTTCAGACTTCTGCCGCTCAACGGCAGTTTTACGCTCCTTTCTTGAAATGATTTGTTGAAATTGGGACAAGGAATCAAGGGTAGGTGAATGGAATTAACGTCAACAACCGCAGCATTGCCACTGCAACCGACATTTCCTACTATGTCTAGCCTTGGTAGAATTTGGGGGTTAATCTCAACTAAACAGTGTTAGTGTTATATTTTACTGAAGAGACCGAGAGACTTCTTACAAGGTTTTCCTTTCTCGGGCTTAGATAGAGGTCTCGAACATGATGGTTTTGTGAGGCAGAGGATGGCCAACGCAAATGTAGTAGTAAAACGAAACATGGTGAAAAAATGATTGTATGGAAAAGGAGCTTAGTATGTTGTCCATCTTCAATATATAGAGCCCAATTTGCCTCCCAGCTTCGTCGTTTTCACTTTGTGTTGATCAATCAGCAAGGTTGGTGAAAGGTTTGAGGTAGGAGGAATGCGTTGCGCTTGATTATTGGTATAGTGTGCATAAATTTCCAAAGAATGTAAGCGTGGCAAGATCTGTAACCCTAAACGCCATACTACGAAACAGAAAGCACCTAGATAGATTATGATTGAGGCTTGTAAAGGGTTATTGTAGCTGGGTGGCGGGTGCGAGGATTGCCTCCGTGTATCATACATGTAAGGGCTGGAATGAGAGGAATGTTGGCACGAGATCGTCCGTCATGCTTTTATTTCAGCTTTTGAAAAGCCTGAATGGCGTAATTATTCTATCCTAGGGTATCGTTTTTCAAGCGTCGCGTCCCAGCTTTTTAGCTAGTTTCTTTTGATCTTCTGGTGACAAACACTTTTCGTCCGTTTCTCTCAGGGCCTTTCCTATGGCCAGGGTAGTCTTTACCAACTTACTATCCACCCAAACTTTTCCATTCCTTCCTACGGCAATCTCAAATGAAACGCCTGCGTCCCCTAACTCCTCAAGTATCGTCAAACCACCTTGATCGGCTGGGCGAGACATCATCATTCGTCTTGCCATACCGAGGGAAACGTCAAAAAGCATCCCTCCTTCCAAAGGCCCCAAACCTTCCGATTTACCAGTTGATGCTGATACACATTCTAGTTCCGGATCCATATGTTTGTTGGCAAGGGTAACTCGTGCATAGACCAATGAACCTTTTTCAAGCTGCGGTCGGGTTTTCTTCGTAGCTCCCTCGAACGAGAGCACTGGCAGACTGGCATCTGATGTGAAATCGCTAAGGTTTGCGTAATAAACGTCTCCTGCTGACTTTTTAATGGAAGCGATTACGAGATCTCCTACTGTTGGAATGTACTATGGGAAATATTAGTTCTTGAAGTACAAGGAGTTGTGATCTGCTCTCGTACTCTGCCAGCATTGAATTCAACCCATATCGCGTTCTTCCTCGAGTCTGTCTGTAACTGCCCTGCCACAGTTGAAGTAATTGTATTTGGAGGAATATGTCTTAATCCTGGGCCGAGCTTCAAAGGTAAACTTGGGTGAGAAGGTAACAATTCTGGAGCGATATGATCGCCTGGAAGGACGAAGGTTTCTGTTGACATTATAATGTTGTGAATAAATGATTATGTTGACCTGTACAACTCTATAACCATTAAATTTCTATAAGTATCGTCGCTGTCTTTGATATTCTTGAGTTTGTGTATATCGAGTGTGTACTATTTGGATACTGTATATTTCAGTCCGAGAAATAAATGTTGCAGTTTTCTCAGCCTTGCGTCTGTTAGTCAATGTGGGGGCTTAAGATGTGGCGCTAGCGAAATTCTCTAAGGTTATGCGATTTTGAAAAACTAGAAAAGTTCTGGATCTTACTTTGCGTTGGACATTTACAGAGAAAGATATCACCACTTTGATTTTGGGTCAAAGTCTTTCTTTGCTTTAATATATTTCTGATTTTCTTCCATATTCCTTCATATTTTCAAACATGGCCGCTGAAGCCCCTGCATCAAACGGCACTGCTGGAGAGAGAAATGCCATTGGTATCTCTTTCGGAAACTCCAACAGCTCAATTGCCTACACTACTGTTGAGGATAAAGCTGAAGTTATTGCCAATGAGGATGGTGGTAAGTATTCATGCCACAAGAATAGACAAACCGGAATGAAGGGGGCAGATTGATTGACTCCAATTGTAGATCGTCAAATTCCTTCCATTTTGTCTTATATCCACGGGGACGAATATTACGGTCAACAGGCCAAGCAACAACTCATTAGAAACAGCGGGAACACCGTTGCCTATTTCAGGGATTTCCTCGGACAAGAGTACGTAACGCATTATAAATGCCCTTTTAGATTCTGGCTGTGTTTTCAAAGATGGTGAAAGATGGCTAACATTTTGCCCCGCACTACGCACAGCTTCAAATCGATAGATCCTACACACTGCCATGCTTCAGCACATCCTTTGGACCACGAGGGCACGATCGCATTCAAGATTCAAGATAAAGAGGAAGGCGAGCCATCGATTGTCTCCGTTTCCGAAGTAACAACCAGAGTAATCCGTCGTCTCGCACAATCCGCATCGGATTTTTCTGGAAAGCAAATCAACTCAGCTGTTATCACAGTCCCAACAAATTTCTCAGATAGCCAGAAGGCAGCATTGTCAAAGGCCGCAAACGACGCTGGTCTTGAAGTTTTACAACTCATCAACGAGCCGGTAGCTGCTTTATTGGCCTATGACGCAAGGCCAGAGAGCAAAGTCGCGGACAAAAATGTGATCGTCGCTGATCTTGGAGGAACTCGTTCTGATGTCGCACTCATCGCATCAAGAGGGGGCATGTATACCATTTTGGCAACTGCACATGATTATGAATTCGCTGGTGTTCACCTTGATAAGGTTTTGATGGACCATTTCTCTAAGGAATTTATCAAATGGAACTCAATCGATCCCCGTGAAAATGCTCGAAGTCTCGCAAAACTCAAGTTGGAAGCCGAGGCTACCAAGAAGGCACTTAGTATCGGAACAAACTCCAACTTCAGCGTTGAGAGCTTGGCAGAGGGTATCGATTTCTCTTCCACCATTAACAGACTTAGATATGAGACTATCGCACGCAAGGTCTTTGATGGATTCAACAGATTAATTGAAGGCGTTGTTAAGAAGGCTGGATTAGATGCACTGGAAATTGACGAGGTCATTCTTTCTGGTGGTACATCGCACACCCCAAAAATCGCATCCAACGTCCAATTTACATACCCCAACGCCACAGTTCTCGCCCCATCCACTAGCCCCACTGCCATCAACCCATCCGAATTGCAAGCCCGTGGAGCTGCACTTCAAGCATCTCTCATTCAAGAATTTGATGCCCAGGATATTGAGCAATCTACTCATGCTGCCGTCACCACTGTTCAACATATCACGAATGCCATTGGCGTCCTTTCCATCTCCGGCGAGAGTGATAAGGGTGTCTTTACACCAATCGTTACTGCCGAAACTGCTCTCCCAGCTCGCCGAACCGTCGAAATTGCCGCTCCTAAGGATGGTGGTGATGTTCTAGTCAAAATTGTTGAGGGAGGATCGCACATCAAAGTCACCAAGCCAGAGCCCAAACCTAAATCTAACGGAGCCAAGGTAGAGGACGCAAACTCTGATGATTCAGAGGAGGATGACAGCGAAGAGGAAGAAGAGGAGCAACGTGAGAGAATCTGGAAGGTCGGAAATGTCCTTGCCGAGGCCGCAATCAAGGGTGTCAATAAGGGTAGCAAGGTCGAAGTCATGATCAACATTAGCAAGGATTTGTCAGTCACCGTGACTGCACGGGAAGTTGGACAGAAAGGAGGTGTTAAAGGAGTCCTCCCAGCTCCTTCAAGCTAATTTTTCGAAAAGTCATTATGATGCCAAAATATTACATAGATCGTTTATAAGGATTATAGAAGTACGCCAACCGCAGGTTTTTGCGACAGGTAGATAAAACTCAAACAAGAAAATTTCTCAATCTTATGCCACGAGTGGGCGTACGCCACTTCTTGGTGCTCAAGACCTTTTGGACTTTAACTTGAAAACATTAAACATGTGCATGGAACCAATGTATTCAGCTGTATTATACTTCGGATTTGATGACTTGAGATATTGGGCTTTTAAGTGACTGGAACGCGACCAGCGCGAATCATGTCGTGGCTGAAGAACAAAGTCGAGCAAAAGCTCCAATAAATACCACAAGTCGGAAAGCCTGTCTGGTTAGGTATTGCCACGTCTTACAATTATCCTTTTGCTATTACCTTGGCTGTGGAAACAAGTATAAAGCATTCTCTGTTCTCCATTTGGGCATGCTTAGAACATATTGTAGTGGAAGATTGAGTAACTTCCCGTATAGGCATGAATGATTTCTTTCGTACAGCAAGAAAAGCTCGGTATGGCTGATTTTGGGAATCAGATGTACTGCGGTTATTTCGACGCGGTTGTTTGCCTCTTTAATGATGCCGAAATGGAAGGTTAGCTGGGGAATTGAAAATATTTTCAATCATTGGGAACTTCGCTCGAAAGTAGAGAAATGTGGTTGTCATACTCATTGTTTCGAATGCCCAATACAACTTTTGAAAAGTTTCAACATTCGCTTGAATTAGTTCCCCAACGCTTCCCGAAATACCATCATACCTTCCTGTAAAATCACTTGAGACAAGCTAAAAAAATTTGAGTAGCTAATTATACTCTGATTTTTGGGCCTTTTTGGAAGAGGACCCGCTGCTAGGCCGACCTGGAACGAGAAGGAAACAATAGATTCAGACCTTTGTAGATAATACGGCCAAATTGTGTACCTTACCTGTCTGTACTGCTGGTTTACCTATGGCTCCATTCAATACGGCTGGAATGGCAAATTGTGGCATCATGAATGATGGCATGACTACGGTACCTAATGCTCGGAATGATTGCGCCTTAGTGATGGCAATTACTATATATATTGAGATACTTGCGACTCGAACTCCTCGCCTTCAGTTCTCGTCATCAGAAAATATCATACAACACCTAAAATTCTAATTTTATTAGTAAATTATCAGGAAAACGCACACGATGGGTCAATCACCTTCAAAGATTTCAACCCATGGCAGGGGAGAATCAACTCTATCAGAATGTCTCGCCGGAATCCTTTGTGGAAACCGATCTGCAGTAGATGAATTCTCTCAGCAAGAAGAAGAGGAGCATTACTATCCACATGCTCTGATCTTTCAAGGAACCGACCCGAAGGCAGATAAACTCTCGACCAGACTATTTTTTCGTCGACCTTTGACTTTGAACAACCTAAAGCTCTTCAAACATCGACCTTCAAGTCTCGTCGGCGCTGTCTGGAGATATATCGAGCCCACTGGACCAAATTTAAGCGATATCCAAAAAGAAGCCATTATGAGGTGGAAAGAGATAGATATTCTCAATTCCACTAATCCATATCAGCTTTCACCGATCGAAAATGTCCTGGAAAAATACTTTCACATATTCGATGACTTGTTCTTTAGAGGTGCATTAAAGAATCACGTCATTCTTATCATTTCCACAACTTGTGCCGCTACGATACCTGGTTGTAAGGGTCACACATCCGAAGACTCTAATGTTGTTTTCCAAAGGGCTAAAAATGGTCAGCTGCAATGTCGATTCAATCCCATTAGCACAATCACTATCTACATTAACGAGAAGCTCGAGCCCATGTCAGGGAAAGTCCTGAAAGGTCTATTTGGGGTATTGGTCCATGAGATGTGCCATGCATTTTTCTATATTTATGGTTGTGTTGGAAACTGCTGCCGCGACGGATCTTTAGACCTGGGTACACGAGGCCATGGAATCATGTTTCAGGAAATCACATTCAATATCCAAATCATGGCGGCAAGTGAGAGTGTTTTGGGCTGTAATCTCAATATGGGTAGATATTTTAGCCTACTACAGGAACTGCGCGATAAACAGGGTTGGAAGGAGCAGATGGATGTGAGTAGGTGGGGTTTCGATGAGAAGAAGTTGATCAATGATCTAGTTAAAATTAATACTTAAGGGCTTGATTTGATCCCATGTGGGGTGAAAAGACCCCAGGAGGAAGGCCCATCGCAATCTGATTGTATAGATTCGATGTTTAGTATAATAAATATACATATTCTATCTTAATTATATTTAAATTAATCCAATAAAACATAATTATATACTTGATGATATATTGTTAATGGTTTTAGTTTTGCTTTATTGATATTCACAACTATTGTTAATTAAAATATTTTGATCTATATAAATACTTTAAATCGAATAAATAATTAAAAATTACAAAATATTGAAATTGTAGTCTTTGAATTAATATAAAAATTTTGATTTTAAAACTTTTAGTTATTTTAATTATTTTAATACAAATATATAAAAGGAGTGAGTTTTAGTATAAAAAGAAATTGTAGTCAATATTTAAATACAATAGTCTGGTTTGGGGAGGAATTCTACGCAAATATTTAAGCGAAACTCTACTACAAAAAATCGAATCTTCGTCTACTTAGGTAGCCTATCTATTGCCCATCAAATCATATCGTACTATCATTTTTCTATCAATTGGAGTATCTGTCCATAATTCCAATCATTCATAAGCTTTCACTTTTTGAGAAATTCAAGTGTTCAATACTAGGGGTAAATTTTCTCTCGATTTCCTTGTTCTTTTACACCGAAAACGTCCCGACTTTATCCAACAACAATGGAAGCTCCTCACATTTCATTGGAATGTTCGTCAATTCTCACAAAGGATTTCGATAACCTCCCACTTCAAAGGAAATTCTACACACAGAGAAGCGAGTAAAGTTCGACAACCAAGCGTTTGACTGGAAATAAATATAACCAAGCGAAACATCTTTGCGCTCATCACCAAGCAGCTACTCACTTCTTGAAAGTTCATCCCTCGATCAATAACATCAACTTGAAGGTAGTCGCAGGATCACAACCTCCGATATATCATACCCGCATTTCCCTCTTTCTTTATGGCCACTCTGATCCATAGTCGTCGAGGAACTGTCACTCGATTGAGGCGACACAGCCAGAGTCCAAGTGACTCTGATGAAGATGTGTACACAGCTCCCCTTACGCCACCAGTTTCTCCTCAATATCCTCTTGGCCGGTATCCTGGACAATGGAGTTTAGGACTTCAACTCAAAAATTTGATATTTTCAAGATTGGTCCTCTTTACAATAGGCTCGATTTTGACGTATTCTGCCTTATTTTGCCAAGACGGGAGTGTCCTCGGAGACACTGAAGACATTTCAGGAATCGATCCGAAGATCACATCTGCAATTCCGCTGTTGTACAAGGATTTCATATACAATGCAACCAAAAGGGAAGGTAATACACTCAAAGGACACTTAGACATATTCCCGGGCAACACGCTTTCGGTAGCCCGGCGTTTTGCTAAGGCGCTGCCAGACTATCAACAAGCACGCGCATTCTCAGTTCTGCTTGAGGATTTACAAATTACTTCGGACGAAATATATCACGAATACATGCATTATTATGATAGTATCCGTCGGCACGCGGAGGACGCAATGATACTAACAAATGCTTTAGTCGAGGATTCAGAGGAAGTTTGCCGATATCAGAATGTTTCGGATACTGTAATTATGCGAACCCAGGATTTCAAGCATTTGACAGACAAAAGATCCTATTGGTTTTACCCTTCCACTTGCGGATTTCGAGGCATGGGAATTAAAGCTAAATACCTCGAATATTTGAAAGCACTACGTGAAGGATTCAACCAAGCCGACTGGAATTTTTACAATCACAAATTTAAAGGATTGACTGAAGTTTTGAGGACAGGTGCAAGACTGATGAGTTTATTCGAAGAGGCCAGAACTAAAAGTGAAGTGCTCCAATCTGCAGTAGAGCATGGTATAAGTACATTGTCCTCGGATGGAACTTCAACGTTAGAACATAACACCAATCAAAGCAATGAAATAATTGGCTACATAGAAAATTGGCTTAAGAATGATTTCGAACGAGGTCGAATCGTGCGTGAAATCGAAATGCCCATCTCGGTTCACAAATCCCAGCTGGCGTTAAAAGCTATTGATAGAAAGATCAGAGAAGTTGTTAATATCTTATTGCACATGGAGAATTTCTTGAATGATCATTGGCATGTAAATTGTCATATCGATGCAATGGCAAATACCCTGCAAAATGTTTCCTCTTATTACAACTTCAACCATCCATCTCATCCCATGTTAGTGTGGGAGATGTATCGTAGTATCTGGAGACGCGAAAGTACGGGGCCATTGATAGACCCGGAAACTTGCAACACGCAGCAGTCTTGGATTACACACGGATAAATTAAGTTTACATTTGGTTAGCTGGAGAAGCCATGGGGTTGAAAAGAATCTCCGTGGACTAGACTAGTTGCCGGCCCCTTGGGGCTATGAGATTGGTTTCGATTTAATATTTAGACTGCTCCTTACTGAGTTCTTGATTATGCACTTCCATAGTTCGTGTATATGGCAAACTTCCACGGTAAAAATTTTCACTTGATTCCATTTTCTGCTATTTTCTTGTTTAGAACCATCATGCGTAATAGCCGTAGTAGCTCTTTCTGAAATTATTAAAAATATATAGGGCTATGTGTTTCAGTTCGCTCGAGGATTTATATTGCATTATTCAATGCAATTTCACTCAGAAGGATTAGCGCTGCTGTCCCATTATAACCATGAATTGAACGCGCTATGGACATTTTCCATCTGTCCTAAGTAACTGCACCATACATATCATGCTTCCATAAACAGAATACTTGAAAAACAGACACTTGGGTAGCTTTATAACTTGCTGTTATACTATGTCAATGTCTTAAGATAAGTATACACTTGCAGTTAACGTCTTCTATCGTCGGATAAAGCCATGGGGCGCAGACCAATTCTCTTTAGATTGACAGGCACTCCGTACTTCACCTCTTAAACTTCCCTGATTATCCAACACCTCCCATATTTTCCACTTCCTCCATGTGCCTCCAAATCTATATCTAAGTTCTCCCTTACAACCTATTCACCTTTTTCGTAGAACTTCCGAGCTTGCGGCGTGCTGACCAAACATATTTTCCTGCCTTGCTTGTGTACTATGTCAAGTCCCCATTGCAACAGCATATTTCCTATTCCTAATTTCTGGTATTTTGGATCCACAAAACAAAGATCGAGAACTAGATTATAAGCACTGTACTTAAAAAAATGGGAAAGGAGTAGTGAAGAGAGATAAAAATATAGCCTTACTTATGTCTCTTTCCGCATCATAATCGCGTTGCTTACATTCTATTGGACCCTTGACCTTCCGCATAAATAGATCAAAATTTATTCCGGCAGGTGTTTTCCACCCCTCATCTATCTTCTGCTTGGTCTGAACTGTGGCACTTCCATCAAATTTCTCAATATCAGCTTTTTGTTTCTCTCTTTTACCATCAACCTCGGTGTCAGCTTTAAACAGTACCGTTTTCAAGTCAACTGGCCAAAGCCATTGAGTATATCCTATGATATTCCTATCAATTTTTTCTTTTCCATATAATTTGTATATAATTCTACAATGGATTGAATAACATCAGATTAGCGGCATCACAAATACCCAGAGCAGTACTTCCCAATATAACAGGGTATATTGCATCGCTTGCTTTGAAGGCGCGGGTGGTGATATCGGCTAAGCGAGGCGTATCTTGAGGTTCTGCAAGTAGAATAACTGGATTAGAATTTGGGAAGACCATCTCGGAGTCGAATTCAGAGCACTATAAATTTCAACAACTGAAGGAAATTAACACGTAGGCATAATATTGATCTGAAGGTTGTTTTTGGAATATAAGTTGCTAATTAATTCCACTCTTTTCAGCCCCCAGGTACTGATCCATCTCACTTTATCATAAATATCATATTCGCAATTATTTAATTGTCCAGTAATTTTAAAGCAAAGTTATTTTGAAAAGAAGTACTCTTCTAATTTTTCATAAAATTTTAAAGTTTTATATTCTTTTTATATAAAATTATACTGTTAAAGGATTTTTTAATTCTTTTTATTTTTTGATTTTAAATATAGAATAAAATCTTCAAAAAAAATTTATTTTTGATATAGTTTCATTTTATATATATTAGATAGTTTCAGAACTCTTATTTCTATTAATAGTCATAAAATAATTTTGAATAATTTAAAGCCCTGAGTAGAGTTCTTTAGATTTATCCCATATTTGGTCTGGGAAACATTTATGAATGATAGTCAAGAGCGCAAAGTGTAGCTGTTATACAAACAAGCACCTTTAATATTTCGATATGACGGAACTGGTTATTTTTAAAATTGAGCAGTCGTGTGGATTTTGGGATTTTCGCCACTAAGGAATCGATTGTGACGTTGTAACGATCCGGTCGAGGCAGCGGTTGCCTGAGGTTTTGTATAATTAGTAATTGTAAGAGTTCTGGAAACTTCTAATTGTACACTTTACCGAGAAATAATCGTAATCTTATTTTTAACCCTCAATTATAAATAATTCATCAAAATTCGAATTTTCAATATTTTTTATTCAAATTCAAAATGGTTGTCAAAATTCAAGATGAGAATGATAATTATGAATTTCATCAAAATTAAGGTATTCTTTATAAAGTTAAAGTCTTTTAGATTAAAAGGAATGGAAAATCGTGGTTTTGGATCAAACAAAATTTGAGTGTATCTCGAAGTATTGCAAAAGGTATTATTAAATCGAATTTATTTAGAATTATTTGTAAAAAGAAAATATATTGATTCTTTATAATAACAATTAAAGAGATTCGATGAATTATAAGGGAATTGATAAAAGATTAAAAGGGAAGGAGAATGATTTTTGAATAGATAAAATATATATTAGAGATTAGGGTTTCGATATATATTATTCAATATGAATTATATTAATATAATTATAAATATTGTATAATTTGTTTTAGATTATTTATTTTTAAAAAATAATCAAAAAAAAGGTTGGATTTTGTATATGTATATTGTTGATAAGGGATAATCGATATAATTTTCGAAAAGTTTAGAGGGGGTGATTGAAGGAAAGTTATATAATCGAATGAAAGCATTTTCGAAATTGGAAAATATAATAGGATATGAATAATTTGTAGGATTGAAGAAAAGAGGTATAGGAATTGTATCAAATTAGTATATAAATTAGGAAGGATCTTTGTAATGATATAAAAGGCTTTTAATTGGAATTATAAATCTTTATTAATCTTTTTGAAGAAGAATTTTAACAATAAAAGGATAAATTCAATAGTATATCGAGATTAGATTCTTATTTCTATTTTATTCTCTTTATTTGATAAATTAAAGTCTAAATATATATTTATAGAAAATAGTGTAAAGATTCATTTGAAGTATATTAAATTAATTCGATTAGAGTATAATATTAAAGGCTTTCAATAGTTCTCTTTTTCTTTAGATCTCAATTCAATTGAGAAGGTATAATATTGGATAAAGGAGGAGTTAAAAAAACTATTATTTGTATTTACTTTTATTGAAGAATTGAAAAGGGAGTTTAAAAGGTTATAGGAGATGTTTAATCTCTTAAATTTCAGATTATATATTGAAAGATTGATTTGTAAATTAGAGAATGTAATTGAAATAAAAGGATTAGTTATTATTCATTAATATATTATCAGATTTTCAATAAAAAATATTGTAGTATTGATTTAATATTAAATTTTCAAAAGTATAGATGAAATTTAAAGGGGGTGCGGTGAGTAATGATCAGAGCTCTTAGATTAAGGCTATTAATCACTGATTATCCATTTGAAAGTGAATTCGTTACTAGATCAATTAGAAAATAAATAAACTAATTGATAACTGAATTAAATACAAAGTTTCTAAACTATAAAACTATTCTGATTATATATTAATCTTCTTCCTTATATACTAGTTTTGTTAATTAGTTAACAAAACTAACACATCATATAATTGATTTTGAAACCTCTTCTATTCTGAAACCTTTCCTTTCCTAAAATACTTATCCCAGAAGCTTTCTTTTAGAAATTATAACTCTAAGATACAATATTCCTTAAGATAATTATCCTATTTCAGCTAATTAAATAGAACACTTGTTCTATTTTACTATAATTGTTTAGGATACTTATTTTAAGAATCTTGAAGTCCTAGGCTTAAGTAATCAGGACCCCTGAAAGCAACAGTTAAATCACACCCCCCCTGTAGTCGGCATATAAATCACCAACATCAATAATACTACTATAATGAAAATCATAAATCGTAACATCGACCTACTCGACCTATTCGACTTAGACTTATTAAATTATTATTATTATTATTAAAAAGTCTTTTATTTTTGAATAAAAATTAATAAATAAATTTTTATTTATATTGATTTTCAATATTTTTTAATAATAATAATAATAATAATAATAATAATAATTTATATATAAATTATTTAATAAAAGATTTAAAATATATTTTTTAAAAAATTAAAACTCCTTCTGTCTGCACTCTAATATATGTCTAATATTTAATTTTTAAATTAACATTTTCAAAACTTAATTTTTTATTAGACTTTCTCAAAAAGCCAGGTGTCTATACAAGGGCAGGCCCTAGTAAATCTCTATAAATTTTGATAGCATTTTTCAATTTATTAATATATAATTATCGAGTTATTATTTCATCAGTTTACTATTTACTATTTGAATAAGATTTTCCAAAAAGGGTATATTTAATCATCTATCGATTATATTGAAGCTAGTTATAGCTGAGCCGAGATTTCATTCATTGTGAAAACTTCTCAGTCGTCTGATATTGTATAGTCAAAGGTGCAAACCATAATTTTGCCTTGAATTAGTTCGTTGCCCTCGGTTGAAAGAAATGGATAGTGTAAAAGTGGTAGGTCGAGATACGTGCGTCCCGATAGCACGCTGTGAGGAGGGAATTGGAAGAGAAAGCTGAATTAGATTATATTATAATACGTTACTTATGGGTAAAACAGGGTTCACAATGGTTTTGGGGTTGATGCTATATGGGTTCAAATGTATATATGTAGAAGGTTGATTTTTGTGAAAAGAAGAGGCAAAAGGCTCTTTTTTTATATCTAATTATAGAAGGTTATGTGATTGACTAATTAAAACCTTTATGTATTTGGCCTATAATTCCAACTTTCTCACAATAGAAACGAGGCAGCAGGGCAGTGAAGAATGGAACATTCTCAGTCATGTTCAACATTTAAGAGACTCTATTTAGTCTACTTGGTTATACCCAAAGCGTATAATTGCTTATTCACCTCCTAGATGTATCTTAAGCTACTCAGAATCTTGCTACGGCACCTCTCTGATGTAAGGCTAGCATACAAACCAGAATGCAGATCAATATCTCCAGATGAAATATACCGTATTGCAAGTTAATGTGCGCCAACCCAGCGCCCGTAAAAAAATCATCTCCATGCGCATATATAGTTTTATGTTGACACACAACAATGTCAATATTTCGAAACTACTTACATCAGTTCATTAAGACTATTCCGAAGGATCTCACACACATGTGAACAGCTTCTTCGTCAAACATTCAAACGCGACCTGATTAAAGCTCCCCAAAATCTACAAAAAAGTTTCATCACATTTCCAGATGAACAGCAGAATGGCATCTGACCAGCAATGGGGAGTGAAACAAACTCTGCAGCCACCACCACAGTATTACCAGTCTAATTATGTTGATCCACACATTACGGCATGTGACAATGAAGGACCACGATGGCAAGACTTTCCAGCAACATTGTTACCCAAGACTCCTCCACGGGACGGGCAACAGTATTTTTCTTTGGCTGATGGCAACGAATTTGGTACATCTTATCCAGACGTGCCAGATCAAAAAAGTGAGTAAATTCCGTGATCTTTATAGTTTGAGGTTTCTGGCTAATAATCGATAGCGCGAAGTGAACCACATCCTGTCTTTAATGGCTGGAATGGAATGAACGAGTACATTCTAGCACAACAGCCGGTTTTCGAACAAAACATATTTGCTGAGCCTCAATCAAGCGAGGAAAATGCTCAAGGTCGTCGGCGTAACATCTCTCCGAGTGCGCATCTATCCTGGAACATCCAATCCAATTTTGAGGACATGGATCCAGGAAAGTTGAAGCAAAGAGAACCAAAATTGATGGCCACTTTGAAACCTGATGCTTCCACCTTACGGATGCAAGCCCCAACTTTCTCGGTTGCCCGTACTGGTTCAGTTGGTCCTGCCACTGAATTGCCTATCACGTTCAACAATTTTGGTACCGGGGAAAGTTTTGGTACCATAGGAGGTCAGCACGTGAGCCACATCAACTACCGAAACCAGGGACAATCGGATCCAATTTATTCCGGTATAAATACAGACAATATTCAAAATGCTAATATCAATTCTGGTGTACGCAGATATGGAACAGGAGCAAACGCAACGACTGTGGCATCTCGGAGCCCTTTTTACCACCCAGGAATGGCATATACAGTCCGGGATGGATCGGAAATCAGTAGGACTGTTGAAAATTCCCAGTATCCTCAGCATACTATGGGTCCCGATCATACTCCTGTACATGTCTACACAGTGGTGGACTTCGAGCATCGCCACGAGCCTCGGAACGGTCAGTCAGAAATTGGACCCCCTAATTTCAGAAAGTGGACCCGCACGAGCCATGTGCAAGACAGCCAGCCTTCGACCCAACGAAAGCGCGCTCAAGTTAATAAGGCAAATGATAGAGCATTTCCTGTAACACTTTGCGATCTAAACGTTGAACGCATATACAAACCAACAACTGAAGTTTTTGTGGGACAGGAACCCCAGATGTTCGATCAACAGGCAATGCATCGTGGCGGCTTTGATAATATGAACCGAGAACTTCTCCTGGCGCCTGAATTTCAGTCGGCATACGAAGGTTCCATGAATGAGAATTTATCGCTGCCGCCAAAGGGCTTTTATGATCCAGCTTTCAATTGCAGAAAGCACAAAATAACGCAAATTATTGAGCCGGAGAACACAAATTCAGACGCTCAAAACATAAGTTTCCGCGACACGATTCCAGCACCCAAGAGAGCTAATAATTGTGAGTCATCTAAGAACGGGCTTTCAGCCTATCTCAACAGCCACAAATCAAAGTATCCACGTGTTACGATTACCGAAGAAGAGATAAAAGTCATTGACCCTGCTTACGAGAATCGTTTTCGCCGAAAATTTCAAGGCTTGAGAAACTCCAGGACTGCCTCCAAGACTCGTCGAATAGACTGGGATCAAGTGGAATTGCTAAATGCGTGAGTATCCTCTCAAGCCCCGTCATTAAAACAAATTAGATGATCACTAACTACTCTCTAGACACCGCCGAGGAGCTAGGCATAATGAAAAAGAGCGTCGAAAGCTTTGTAGCCCCGGCGAATACGTGCCAAAATTCATTTCTGCAGAATACAAGCCCACGAAAAAACTTCGAAAATACCAGGATTCTTGGCTAGAGGCAAAGAAGGTGGGGGTGATTTCTGATACCTGAATGAATTGGAAAAGTGGAATTATCAATTGTAGGTAGAAGCCTGGGGAGAGGCAGAAAATCAAAAGGATGGTAAATCTTTTGTAGTACTCGAATCATGCACATACATAAATTTCTTAGGTCATGGTCAAATGCTGAGTTTGCAAAATGATCCACCGTCTCCGTGGTCGTACAAACCATAAATTCTCAGGTTCAAAGAGAGATTTATTCAGTTCCCAAGAAGAATTCGGGAAATCCAACACCGAGGAGCCACATACACGGCAAAGAAGGGAATCTGGATTTCATTAGATGACTAAAAGGCTGTGGTACGCGCAATGGCGTGCAATGAAAAGAGGTAAAGACACTCGGAGAATTGCTCTAGTTATAATACCTTAGGTAGCATTGTATAAGAACTTTCCAGCTCTTTAATTCCTTAATACAAACTTACATAGATTAATCCTTGTTCCCAATTTTTTGATGGTTTATAGAGAAAGTACGAGAAAATGATGTAACAATACTCCAACATATCATAAATTTACAGACGCATGTTTTTGGGGTTATTGCTACTTGCATATATGCCCTTGTTCTATTCATGAGGCTTTGATCCAAGATTACTTAGAATTGGAGCTCACTATATTAAAGCCCGCTGCCTAGCAGGCACTTTTCTCCCAGTATGTAAAGTACTCGATTCCCTTAGATTCATCTGCGAAAGATTGAGCCAACAAGGTGTCAAAAGAAGGTGGTCAAAAGAATGAAGTAAGATCGTGCCTGAATTCTTTTGTCAACTCAGTGACATTCAGGATTGTGAACATGTAATTATTGTCCCCTTGACATCACATACCTTGAAGTCTAACATGCAAAAAGTCTACAGGTCAACATGAAGCTCTTGATCCAAGGAGAGCAAACGTAGGATGTAGAGGTGGCGGATTTCTTCCTTTATATATTTATGAAGCAAAATATCCCGCCTGGAGCAGGTATCAGATCCAATTATCTACTTTTTGCGTAATGGCCAGCTAGCAATGTTCTCGATGATTACAGTCAATACAGCACATTTCAAACGCGCTTCAGCTTCCCGTAAATTTTGACAAGGCAAAAATTGTTGGCTTTCCATGAAAGCTTCTAGAAACTATGATCAGTTATCAACAACGTGTACACAACAGGAAAGTCACTGGAAAGTGAAATTTTTAGCATGTCTAATGTTCTCACAAAATTGCAGACAAATCCGGTTACCGGAGACTTTAGTTCCGGAATAATGTGGGGCTAAATCTCGGTTGGACCCCCTTTACTTAAACATCAATCTGTTTGCTGCATGTTGCCGCAAAGAATCACCTCGATGACGTAGTATCACGTTAGTTGTATTAAGCTTCTTCTGCATAGATCATTGATATACAGCCCATTACTACCAACTAATGTACTCAGCGCGCTCATCTCCGCGAAATACGAATAGCTTACCTAGGCGCGATGACTTTTATCCGGCCGTGCGAATCGAGCCTAGGCTGTAGCAAACAATGGGAACAATGTATAAACGCGCGCTCCAGCTACAGTATAGGGAGGACATCTGTTTCACGCGTATACGGTGAAGTACAGCCAGCAATGTTTTTTGATGAGTATTACAATAATACAAAAGCCCCAGCCGTCTCCATCCACAACCCTACTTCCAGAAAGTCGCGTCACATAATTTTTTAAATTCATCAAAAGTATGTACAAGAAATTCTTAGTCTTAGGGTAAATTGCCAACAACTATTCGACAATACATTTCGTGGTTCACACAACATCCACAAACTTCTACCAACATTGAAGCAGGAGAGAATGTCTAGCCCACGAAGTTTTCTCAATAACATGAAGGAGGCAGGTGAAATGGTTCCCGAGGAGTTGAAGAGAACAACCAAATTCGCACCAACAGAACAGCAGCTGCAGTATTCCACGTACGAATCCGATGACGTATTATTTTTCCATGCGACTCAGCCAAATAGGCTTTGGGGGGATATCTATCAGCGCGACGGGACTGAGCATCACCCCGGGAATAACATCCACAATTTCATGAAAATCGGGACTCAAAAAGTGTTCAATGATACGATATATGAGTTGGGCCAGCACCATGCAGACACTGTGCTAGGCAACGGAAATGTCATTGCAAGAAATAAAAATAACAGCTTCAGGCCACTGGGTACAAGTAACACCCCAGCAAAGTGGAGCACGAGCCCAGAAGCCCCCCGTAACCCTTTACAGAGACTTCACAGTGAAGAACGAATGTACCTCGATGATCAATTGGAGGTACATAATAGCAATGCTAGGTTTGCAAACACTAGAGGAGGTCAAGTGACATCGAACAAAAGTTCTTACGATGCCAATCATCGCACAGGTCAGCGCGAAGGAAGAATGCAAGCTGTTGGGATGTCCAATCGACAAATTTCTCGCAGTCCTGACCTATCATTTCCCCTTGGTCCATTAGCTGAAGAGGACCTCGGCGAATTTTCGACGATGACCCAAGAGGAATACGAAAATATCAATAAGCTCATCAATGAATCATTCGACGAATCGAGCAGATCAGTACTTGAGTTCACCGAGGCAGATCAAGCGTTGCTAGATGCCATGGAGGCAGAAAATTCGGAATCAAGCCTTACGAGATATCCATACCAACCAAGTTTGAGCGGGGATTTTCTTCAGGGCGCTTTAGTTCTAACTGCTCAAGGTCTCGAAATTCAGAACACCGATTATCTGCAGGAGACTGGTACCACACACCACCCATTACAACATGTTACGGGATGTCCAGTTTTTCCGGAGGATGAACCAGTACCTAGTCATCATTCACCAAAAAAGAGTGCAATAATGCCATATCCACTTGCAGCAATGATGGGATCAACTACGATGCAACTCCCCACAGCTAATGATTATCCAACTCACTACCAGAAAGGGTCCTTGTCTCCAATGTGCGCTGATTCACAATCGCCCATGAATCATAACTGGCAAATCACTGGCAATTACCAGCCATCCACACCCTTACCAAGCCCTGGAATCCACCGGCCATTTCCTGTCGTTGACTTCCAGCACCTATCAGCTTCCGTGAACGTAGCCGGGGCGGCTCAAAATAAATTTGAGCATGACCCATTATGCCACAAACCAGAGAGCGGTGGATATAATGGAGCCGTAAACTTCCAGGCCAATGACATTGGGGCATATCCTACACCACCATATGATAGCTACACCCCTCCTGAATCACCACACCGCGACCCCGCCATGACAAATTACGCTGAGAATAACTTGGGAGCTGGCGGAGAAATGCAACAGACATACTACCGTCCGATGAATGCAGAAAAGAGTGTTGTCCATGGTACCAAAAATGGAATAACGGGAAAAAATGGTGAGAGGGTCCAAACCGGTGAAAAGTTTCCGAGGTCAAAGAAAAGACCCGATTGGGCAACGCGGCCTGATGCAGTTAGACCTAGGGTATCCATGACGGAGGAGGAATATCAATGGCTACGACCGGGAAAACCAGCACGAGACATCTTCGCAACTGCCAGGAGAAAGGCCGATAACAAGAGGATGAGAGAAGAGGCCATGGCAGATGCCATGGAGAGGGCAGGCAAGCCTAGGCCCAAACCCAAAAAGCCTATGCCCATCAAAGGAGGTGTGCACATCGAAGAGTGGGAGAAAGAGAAACTCAACGAGTAAGTTCCCATTTTTATATCTTGCAAAAATAATTAGTCAACATTTACTAACTGTTGTGCTTTAGATACCGCAAGAGCCGAGGTATGTCGGGCCGGTCGCTATTCATGGCGAAACCTCAGACTCATGGAAAGCGAAAGGCGTGTGAAGTAGCAGGGCCAGTTGCACAGCAGGAGCCAAAGCAACAGAGGCTGTCAGAGAATGGAGATGATGGTTTTGGCACCATAAACGGTGTGAACGAGGAAATTTCTGCGAATGTTAGCCCCTGGAACAGGCTTGATCCTGCGCATTCATTGGTGGAAAACGGTATTGATGAAACCTTATCAGGGTTAGCCACAGAAGATGGGCGAGTATCCTGGTTCCCCGGTTCCACAGACCTCTTAAACGGACGTCAAGGAAATCTACAGGATTTCGACAATTTGATTGATCCAAGACTACTATCCTTGGCTCAATTCCCGTACCTAGAGAAATAGGATGCTTTATTCAGGGGTAGTGGATCTTTGACTAGATGTTTGCCCGAAGTTTTGGGGGACGATCTTCCCGCTTTTGAATTGTGTGGGGAATTTTGCTTGATGATACCAGGGAATGGCACGGCGTTTTTGTTCTTTTATGTTATGGTATGAAATACTTACGAGTAGGGATGGAATACATAGGTAACATGGAGTTTGTAGCGTGGTATTATATTGATATTAATAATCTTGTGTCCTTAGTAGACTAGTAAATTAAATCAACTAATGGCTGATATTGACCCGGTATCTCCAACATGTGTATAATGAACTTTAAAAAATTAGATAAAGGACCTCACTTCAAGCCTTTGTGGTTTGACAGCTACTATGAAGGAACGGCTGGTACTCTATCCACATCCATCCATCAACATAATCTTGAATCCATCATCCAATTAACATCTTTAGTGTAGACACACCTTGAATATACAAAATACTTTGTCATATCAGTTCAAACTCCTTTGACTACAATGCAACTATTTTTGAAGACTTTCAGGCTGTCCCTGGACCATCTGAGTCTTTATTACTCAAATGACTTTCAACAGAACGTACAAGCATTGCCAGCTACTTGACAGCGCGTTTGTGACTGAAAAAGATGGCAAGGGCGTCCCGAGTTCCTAGAGCACAGACTACTTTGTTGATGGATCCTGCCCAGACTTTTTTTAGGGGCAGCCTATCATGCGCACCTGTTATGACCGTTATCTTGATACGCCTAGGGATTCTTTCAGGCTAACTAGTCAAAAACTATGTGGTGGCAGAACGTTCGCTGGCTCCCTGGACTTATATTCTAATGAGGTCGAAGGATAATGACTTGTATGAGTGCGAATGGGAGGCGTCGGCTGTCTCATGTTGGTAGTACTGAAATAGCAATCAGTTCACGCATAGTGATGAAAAGATTGAAATGGATGACATTAAAACACCCAAGATTTCATGAACTTGTCGAAATCTGTCATTTGAATGGAGCATGGAGACCTCACTAGTCCCTTGAGGCTTTAATAAAATTTGAATCTCTAAAATAAATGCCACCACAAACTCCCAAATCAATCGATGCAGCGAATCTTCACACAGCATAAAGGATGCTCAACAAAGTTTTAACATATAGCAATGAAGGTGGACAGAGCTAGCCATTACAATCCCGACGCTCTTTTTTACTGGAAAGTATCAGCAGTTGCTTCTATTTGCAGGCATCCTTCATAGCTACTAGTACGGAGCATTTGCGAAACAAAATGATTTAATGACCGGCACTACACGATAGCAATACATCCCCCGTTAAAGGGGCCTTCAATCAGACTTGAGGAGGAACGACCCCAAAGTGGTGGGCTGCCATCCTCGCGGACCGCGAGCAAAGCAAATAGACTCCTCAAACATAAGTTAAAACCGCTCTCAGTACTTGCTGAGTTTAGCAAACACATGCCGTGGAAGAGGGAAGTAGGACGCGCGTATTCTACTTTATGTTGAAATGTTGAATGTTTTCACCAACGTCGAAAAGAAGGCTGAGAAGAGAGCCGACTTTCCCATATCATAACAGCATTAATCCTTCCTACGCTGAACACGACGAGAAATCCTCCTATTATTCAATAAGCATGAACTATATAAATTCATCACATGAGCGTCGAGGCTCAGTTTACAGCCTACCAATTCCATGAGCTTCATGTCTACTAGCGTTTTCAGTATCCCAGGTTGGTGTAAATCAGGAGTTTACATCCGAACCTATTATTATAAAAGACACCTAAGCGCCTACGAAGCAAAAAAAGAGAGGGGAAAGGGAGTGTGAATTACCAGAGTCGATAGAGCCGGAGCCATATTCTAGGGGCAACGATACACCACAGAAGTTTAAAACAGCCGCACTGCCACCAAAAATTCAGAATGCAGAGGGAAACATCGAGAGAAACTATCTTGCAAGCTTGGTGAACGTTTCCAAGAGGAAATCAAGAGAGAATATTAACCATCTTCTGGTACATGGCGGTTGAGATATCGAGCAGATGCTGCGTAAAAAGGCCACTGACATATTTGAGAAAGCTGAATACAGTGGCTAAGCACCTGTATTTGGCAACGCGACTTGCTCTTTGACACAAAGTAAGAAAGCTGTACCCGGCACCTAACGTCATGTCCAAGCTCAGAGGTCCAAGTTGGGTCAAGGACATAACCAACTCCTGCTTCCCTGAAAACTAGAGCCATCACAAAAGTAATGATTACTGTTTCGACATCAGTGAGGTCAAGGGGTAGCCCACGTAGAAGAAATTGGGTTTCGGGCCATCAGGTCCGCAACACTTTGTAGCGCGATAAGAGCGAAAAGAGCACATTATCAAGCTTGGGTAGGAAAATCGCCATCCCCTGAACTATTTATTGAGAGTAAAAATGGCTTTCCAACCCCATGACAACCGTCGCATGAACCCTAGTTCCGAAGCCGCTGTTTCTTAAAAAAAATAAAAAATAAAAATAAACATCCTTATTACTTCGAAAGCTGCCACTTAGCATGGCGGCTTCGCGACCTGAGGCGGTCACCATCACGTTGAACAACTTGTCTGGTGCCTTGATGCTACTCATGTGCCAGTGTCGATTGTTTTCTTCGCCCACCGTATGCTACAACATAATTTTAAAGTACACGAAATCATATCAGCAGCACTGTATCAGGAGCGGAAGTTAGTCCATCAGTAACATCCGGGATCGCTAACGAAATAAGGAACCATCAACCCCACTCTAAATCTCAACAACCAGGTGTTCGAATACATTTTGCGACCTTACTTTCATGGATCCAACGATCGCACGCACATCTTCCTCCAGAGACACATTCCTTCTTTTAGTCCCGCCTAGTCCCTGTTGTCCCCAAAACGACATTTAATCTCTGCTGTGATTCTCAAGCCTCAAAATCGTCAGTGTCACTCTTATCCCTTCGCTTAGTCTTGCGATGGTATTTGCGTGCTTTGAATGACTCCTTTCTTCCACCAATTTATACGTTGGTATTTCTTTGTTCCTCTTTAAACTTTCAAATTTCAATTATTAATATCTCAATCAATAAAATTCTGAAAAATCTAAATTTTTTAAGATTTACTATTATATAAATAATAAATCTATATTCAAGATTTCAAAAGATTGTATTTATAAATAAGAAAGTTATAAATATTGATTTTCGTCATTTTTGGTGAAGAAAATGGCCGGAATGAGGGGGTGGCCGGAATGTGGGGTAGGGGACTTACATGTGCTTTTCGGTACCGATTAAAGACGTTCATTTCGTTTCAGGAATCGGGGAGTAAGATGCGATGGACATTTGTATACATTGCCTGCAGTGCAATAGGATATATTTCCTTTGATCTGTCTCTTGTCGCCCCTTTCTATTTCCACTGATAGTCTCTTGAGAATTATTTTATTTTGATTTTCCTTTCTATCTATAACTCCGACTGCCTTTTAAACCGTCTGAGCGTTGTGAGTATCGAAAGATGGTTAACGACCATTCCGTTCCCAAGATTTGGGGCACAGTTATAATCCGCATGAAAACGATGGTAGAAATGCCCTCGATCAAGCTAAGACAAGAGACTAATTCGGGATAGGCATTCAGCTTCGAGAAAAAGCAAAACTAGAGGTATGATCAGGTCTACCCGCTGAACTATACATGCCGTCTAATTCTAAGATACCTTGGATTTCTTCCAATGGTCGCATTCTCAGCCGTACTGCAATGCTCTGGGAGTCACTAGGCGGAAGTCTCTTTGCTGGGCTTTACAATGGTGGGCCTGTCGCCCTGGCGTACGGCTTGATGCTATTTATTACTGGAGATATTTTGATAGCTGCTTCATTTGCAGAGCTGGGTTCAATGTGCTTGGAACCTCAATTTGCTCATCTGCGGCTGTGCCGACTGAATTTAGCACCCCGGTCGCTGGAGCACAATATCATTGGACTTTTGATCTGGCACCTGTAGCTACACAAATGCTGTCTTTGTTGCAAGGTGAGTACTCTTTCGCCTTGTACTGAATTTCAAGATACAATGCTAATCACATTCAGGCTGGTTGACTGTAGAATTAAATCTCTAGGTTCACATTTCATATTAAGTCTCTGAAAAAATTTATAGATATTTGCATGGATTAATGCTTGCGAAACGGCACCATTCCTGGTTGGGACCGAAATTTAAGGGCTCATTATCTTGAACAACGAAAATTATGTACCAGAACGTTGGCACGGAACGCTTCTGGGCTATCATGTTCATTCCTTTCATCACTAACATATATGCCCGACGATTATTGGGACCTCTTGGAGTAACCGGTGGTGTTTTACATTTGGTTTTCTATCCCATAGTCTTAACGACAATAATATGCCTCGGAGAACGCAATACGTCTGAGTTTGTTTGGACTGAGTTTGTGACAGAGTTTAATGGATGAGATAATAAATTTATTGCGTGGTCAATGGGTCAACTTAGTGTTGTGTATCCTATGGGACGTATGTACTAAAATATGATCAGACAGTGCCTGGATAATAATCTCGATGAAAGGATAAGACGGTGCTCTTCACATGTCTGAGGAGGCTAGACGAGCATCTGGAAATGTTCCACTTGCTATGGTTCTCGGAACCTTCATCAATGGTATCCTTGCATTCGGTTTCGTTATTGCCGTCCTTTATAGCATGGGATCTCTCGAGAACGCAGTAGAATCACCTACTGGTTATCTTACATCGGGATATATTATGAAGCTACGAAATCAAAAGCAGGGACAAATGCTCTGATGAGTACCGGTATCATTGTCAGATTTTATGCACTCTTCAGTATTTTGGCAAGCATGACAAGGTTGATCTGGGCTTTTGCTAGGGATAATGGGCTACCATTCTCTCGATTTTTCGCAAAGGTAGGATTTTTCATGCAGACAGTTTAGTTCTCAATGCTCGAGAACAAAATTTCTTTATGCTGTCGGCTAACATTGAATATTCACTCAGATCTCGCCGACGCACAAAATTCCGCTCCGGGCTCTGTGCCTCGCCACCACAATCGTTCTACTTTTGTCTCTGATCAATATTGCTTCTACCACGCTTTCAACGCGATTGTATCTCTCCTCACCTCGCAACGTATCTATCCTATATCTCACTCATTATCCGTCGCTTCTCCTCCAAATCCACTCCGCGTCCCTTCAAAACTGTGCCACTATTTAATCTCGAGAAATATGGGTTGTGAAACAGTCTATGGGCCATAACTTATGGAACTTATATCATAATCTGCCTGCCCTTCCCAAGTAAATTGCCTGTCACTGCAAGTGATATGAATTATGCGGGGCCGATTGTAGCGTTTTTAATCGCTGCTGCAGTGGTAGAATGGCTGGTTCGAGGAAGGAAGAAGTATTGGGGTCCCACACTTACGGTTGGAGAAGGAGTCTGGAATGAAGGTGAGACAGGATACAGTAGTGAAGGAGGAGTAAGAAACGGAATTGGTAATGGTCCAGAGATTGTTGCAGTTATCAGGGAGAGGAGGATATAGGATTTTCAGATGCAAAATTCAAGGCTTTGGTGTCGACTTGAAGCTCTGAATCGCCGACATGGTTTTACCTTTTGAGAATGAGGATTCTAGATCCAACGATACAAAGATGTTCAAGTACAAAGGTTTTGAGATACATTTTTTGGCGCCAGCCGCGAATAAATAGCTAGTGGGCTTCTTTGATATGTTATACAAAAGGATGACAAGGAATTGACGCGATTTGCTATTATTCGTGAACTTTCGATCTTTGTGAATATAGAACAAATTATCAACACTCTCATTTATACATATATGCGACTTCAAATACTTGGTAAGTACATTCACAAGAATCTGTAATTTCCAGTCATCTTATGCATAATAATTAGATTTACCAGTCACCCTCGAAGCACATTGGAATCATCGGGAACTCAATGACTTCTCGCTTAGAGCTCATTGCTCTGCTCATAAGAGGAGAGTTCTGCATCACTCTTTCTTCCACCTCCCAGATAGTTTCCCTTCAGATCCTCAATCATTAAGAACTACAATATTCGCATTCACGCAGCAAATACTGTATATTCAAAACACAATTTGGGTAACCACTCAGACCTGTTACGACATTAACGGCTACGATTTCCATTCATAATCATCACGCTAAGCATTTTATTGACAAGTCACCCACTCCTCAAATCTCAACATGCATTTCCGACATTTCACATCCGTGGTCGCTTTAATCTGCGCCCTTCCCCTCTCATTTTCCTTCGTCATCGATCGATCTGAAATTGCACCAGACATCTCTGAGACCAGTGCACTTCAACCACGAGACAAGTATACTGGAAATTTTAGGGCACACCTAGGCAAATCCTCTTACTGTAATCACAAGACACAAATAAGGGGCAATTGCGTAGTCGGATATCTACTCGATATCAACCCCAGCACCAGAGATAAAAACAAAACCCCTATCGAGATTGGGACATTTGTGCCCCCGTGCGATGGAAATACGCTCACACTCAACCACCCGGACGATAAGACAAAATATCATGCCCTTGATGAGAGCTTTGACCTCAGCACAAAGGGCACAAAATCAAGCTATCCGAAGGTCGAAAATTTAAATCTAAGAGTCGAAGCTTATGGCGAATTGAAGGGACCAGCACATGCCCCTGTTATCAAGATTGGAGATGAAGAGTTGGTTGTTACAAATATAACAGACTTGCCGGACGATTTGGAGAAGCCAAAAAGACGTGGGAGTAAGATCATGTGGGCGGCTACTTATCCTTGTAATAACTTCTAGATGTCTTTTACTAGTTAAGAGACTCGGAGGCAAATGCGGTGCGTTGCCTAAATGGTTATTGATTGAATTGAAACTGGATACTATTCACGATGGTTTATTGAGGAAATATGATAGCAGAGGGTAGAATTAGTTGGAGGACGGTTTAAGGACAATAAGAACTTCGTTGCTTTACATAATCTGAGTTTTCTTTGCATATGAATTTAGTTCAATATTCTACTGACTATGACCGTAAATTAAAAGGAAAACAAATTAAGAATGACTCCATACTAATTTGACCATCGTTTAGCAAAATTGGCTTGAGATCTTCCGATACATCTAATAATATTCACCATTCAGCCTTCTATAAGAGTCTTATACAAATACAGAGAATAGCTCACGTGTATTGATGACTCCAATATGAAGAAAGGTATTTTTCGGTACCGAAGATTACTGTTAAATTACTACTCAAGACCCTGCTGAAGCAAAGTATTTACATGTAAGTACATTTCTGGTGGAAGGAGGTCATACGAGCATATTACATCTGGAGGTGAACAATGCGCAAGTTCTTTCTGGAAGAATTGATAGCGCTGGTAGGTGGACTAATTGCATTGAAATCATAAGGGTGTGGAAATAAATTGGAGTTGAGGACATAACAGCAAAGCCATAAAAGAAATGCGTGAAAGTACTTCGATAGAATTTATTAAAAAGAATTAAGATGTACTTGAAGTTGGGAATTGTGAGATAAGTCTCTTTGTGTTTGAGCTTTGATAAAGGACGATAAAATTTGTGATGACGAAGCAGGATTAAAATTTTGTAACAAATGTTTTTGGACGAGGATAATCTTGGAACTAAGCTCTGGGCTTTCAGAGGTAATAAGAAAATTTTGAGTAATGGTAATAGTCATCGGTGGACGAGGAATCACTAGATCTGGAAAATTCACTGCAGGTATGGATAATATCACCGAGACACTTTCACATTCCTAAATGAAACACCTCAGCAACTAAGACTATCAACATGTACAATACCCGAGTTAAGAACTAATAAAATCATTCCACACCACCACCATTCTCTAGAATCAGGCCCGTATTATCGGCCTATGACTAGGAAATCCTAAATTCAACCAAACAACTTGCTGCCTGCGTGCCACCAAACCTTTTATCACTAGAACGAGATCATTATTCCTATCGCCAACTTAGAGACCCAAGTGCTACTTGTGTCTCAATGCAGCATTCAGTAGAGTATAGCAGTGTCTTCATCCCCGTCCTCGGATCTCTTGTACAGTATAGCAGTATCTTCATCCCCGTCCTCCGCTCTCTTATACAGTATAGCAGTATCTTCATCCCCGTCCTCCGCTCTCTTATACAGTATAGCAGTATCTTCATCCCCGTCCTCCGCTCTCTTATACAGTATAGCAGTATCTTCATCCCCGTCCTCGGATCTCTTGTACAGTATAGCAGTATCTTCATCCCCGTCCTCGGACCTCTTATACAGTATAGCAGTGTCTTCATCCCCGTCCTCAGCACGTCGGTATAGTATGGCGCGATCCTCATCAGTTGCAGTCGACTCAGTTCCTGCTACAGCATGAACTACGAGCCATATTAGTATCGGAAAGATGGAGAACATTTGAGTTATCTTACCAGGATTTAAAGCATTCCCCAGGGGTGCTGCCGTCGCGACCAATAAAAATGGGAGAAGAGCAACGAGCTTGTTGATGGCAACCATTTTGATGCTTTGAGGAGTGAGCCTTTAAATTGATGGAGGATAAGCGTAAAGTACTTGCAAGAGTATGAATTGTCGGTGTTTTTGTGAATGAAGTGATGAGAGGAAGGACTGAAAAATACTTTCATACTTACTTATAGTTGTGATGCTGTTGATAAATCTCCAAACAGGAAAGGTCGGAGTGAATGAGATCAACACGGTAAAGTGACAGGTTAATGCTGCATTAGCGGGGTACACAGTGAGTAGTCCAAGGGGTGGCTGGACTCAAAGAAGCTCCTGAAATGGGCTCAGAGCTTGTTCCGGATCATAAAGCCGTGTCTGCTAATCACAAGGGTGCTCAATGTGGGGATTTATCTTACGCCTACGGAGTAGATGTCAAAAACACCTGATGATATCAAGAACTCTATCACCGCGGAGCCAGGTCGCATCTCCCTGGACAACAAACTGCCACTACTTTGTGTCGACTTCGGGAATTCTTAATCCCGTGGCAGATGAAGAGAGTTGGTACTAGACAACAAAAGAAGGGAACAGAGTCTAATAAACTGATGTGGCTTCAAGTCTACCTATCAAGAGTATGAAGCTAAGATGATCTCCGCCTCCGATGGAGGAGGCGCTTGAGGTAGGGCGCCACCAAGGCGGAGTGGGATATATTAACATGGCTAATCGAATTGCGAGACGAGGTTGATATTGAGTGCTTATACTCATGACTAGCATCATCGTATCTCCTACCCCGCAGTAGCGGATCTGGCAATCCAGCCCATCCCGGTAATTTCATGCCACAAAGCAGCGGATTAACATGGATTGGAAGTGATAGGGCGTAACGCTTGTCTTATGCCTCAAATTGTCTTCCACCTCTCAATCGAAGCTTCTTCGAGGAGCAAGTCCGACTTGCGGGAAAGATATTCAAGCCTTAAGCTTGTGTAAATACTTAATCAACAACGATTGATCATTTTCTATGTGTGCCATTTCTGTTCACAAATCCGGCGGGATTAAATTTTATCGACGCAAAACGATGTAAGTGGAGATGAGAGGGCAGGTATTTCTCCACTCGAATACAATTCCTCGAGCTAACAAATCCCCGAAGGTGGAGCGAGTCCATCAAACTCCTTTCCATTCACCCGATCTCAAATATTTCAGTTTGAGTTCGAGCTTCTGTCGTTAGTTAGCCTGGCCTCGCAAAAGAGTACGGAGTACTCGTTTTGCCAGAAAGTCCGCAACACCCCACTTGTATGTGGGCCACTATTCTCCTTGTAGTTTACCATTTTGCGGTATGCGCTTAAAAGTGGAGTGTTGCGGACTCTCTGGCCGCACGACTTGTTGCTCTGGAGCTCTGGATTCTTACATTAAAGTGGAAAAGGGATAGATAGCATTAGAAGGCTAGCCATCAGAGGAACCTGTTCATAATGATAAATGATTATGTAAGCACCAGTGACCACTTTCCTGCCTCCGCGATGCGAGGAAAAAACATCCATACAATTACGTTTGCTCGGCAAATTCGTTGTTTATTATTTGCAATAATAAACTTTGAAGATGTTAGAATAAGGTTCCTCAAAGAACGTAATAAGCTTTGGCAGTATCCGCACCCCGTGTTGCACTAAAAGTTAGACTCTCGATTCCTATTGGTAATTCTCCCATCACGTGTACAACTTTCTCTCATAGCTATCGGGGAGGAAACTCTTTGGGCGTAGGCCGGTACAAGAATTTTTTTTGGCGTCAACTAACGCAACATTGTCTCACTTCATTTCGGCAATTCCCTTTCGCTTACATCTGTCGGTGACATCCTACGCCCTCCGCTCATAGTTTAAATCTGACGCTATGGCGGAAAATATCCCGTAGTCTCATATTACAGATTCTTACCCCTCCCAGTAGCAATGCTAGAAATCCGTTGTCATAAGATGATCTGTGCTCCATAGGAAGATGTATGTTGTATATGTGAGGCAATTAAGCTCCGTGTGAATCAACAATATCCGTGCACATGTCTATTAGTCCTCCCCTGAGACAAAAGACCCAAAGTACTATCCAAATATCACTCTACTTTCTCATCTTCGAACGTTATCCTCTTCCCTGACAAAAATTACTGGAAGCTCACAATGATGGAGAAACTGTACAGGAAACTTCGTTCTACTAGAGCGTCCAGTTCTACTTACAGACCTCTTTGCAAAGACGAGTCGTCCAAGGAAGATATTTCTACATCATCTGATGGATTACTTGAATCCAAAGACAATGAAAGTCTGGACTTTGATGTCAGCCCACGGAATCATAAAAGCAGAAGTTTCATATGGGGTGTTGTAATTCATTTTTTTATATTTGCGACTTACACCGTCGGGTTTTTTGCTGCAAGCAGCTCCTACAGACACCCATCAGGGCCACCTATACTGGTCTACAGTAAGAAGAACAACCAATTGGAAGCTCTTTCCTGAGTGATGACTGATATTGTAAAATAGCACCTGCGGCAGAAGCTTTACAGTATGAGAAAGTCTTTTATAATGGCACGCTGCTCGCAAGCGTTCCTTACAAGGGAGATCCAAGTCCAGTAAGCTTTCTAGTTCAAGCCTAGCATGGTAACATAATGATTTATAACGGTGTATTTTATAGGAACTTGACCTAGCATGGCATAATCTAGTCAAAAACAATAATATCCGAATCAGCAAAGAAGAGCTTGATAAGTTGAATAGAACAGCTCTTCCTCTCTCTGATGGTTCTGGATATTTCGGCGAACTAAATGTTTATCATCATTTGCATTGCTTGGTAGGTTTAAGACATCTAAAATCCTCGTCGCAAGGATGGAGTTGACATTTGGCAGAAATTCATCAGAGAAGTTTTCTACGCGGAATACTATCCTGATGCTCAGGGACCAACGACAAAAGTGCATGTCGGTAAGTTATCATGATTTTCCTTCCTTTGAGTTTAGAGCGGTACTGAAATCGAGATAGATCATTGCATTGATGATATTCGCCAAGCTCTAATGTGCCACGCGGATACTTCCATCATTACATTTAATTGGGAAGAGGGTATTAGACGACCTATGCCTGATTTCACTAAGTAAGTATCTTCACATTCCTCACCAATCCTCGGATATCGTGATGCTAAAGTGAAATAGTTTGCATACATGCACCAACTGGCAAGTCCTCGATGATTGGGCAACTGCCCGTGCATTCTCAATGTTCGATCAGAAATCGTTAATTAATCCCACATATGGTGAGCTTTTGGTTTATCCATTGTTTTATATCTTTGAATGGGGAACTGATAGACTTGAATGACAGGAATTGCATTCCCAAAGATTGATGGGAAGATTGATTATACAGCCCCTAGTGAAGAGGGCTTCCGTGTTGTTTGGCCGGAAGATTTGGATCATGTTCATGTTTAGAGATATACTTTGAAATGATTAGAAGTTTAGAAGTATTGATCCGGCTATTTTCGTGCATGTATTCCAGACCATTGTACAACATTCTTATTCCAAATGAATTACATTGATTTCGGAATAGACTAACTCATTGATCAGAACCCTAGCTTATTCATCAATAAACTTAATTTGGAAATAAGCTAGTGTTATCCGTTTGATCTATATTACTATTTAGATTCAACTCCTAACACTAGCTTCCTAATGGAGTGGTTATAATATCGTTTCCTATTTTCATAGACTTTACTACTAGTTAATTTATTTTATTCAAAAAAAAAATTTATGCTAGAAAGGGCAATATCAAAATAAGGATTTTAATAATTAAATTAACTTTTTATTAATAAAATAATATGTTGATTATGTTATTTCTATATAATTTCAATTCATACATAAATATCTTTATATTTTTCCAAATTCGGTATCAACTAATTCATTTCGTAATTTAGTTAATTTTGGAATAAGCTAAATTGATGCCGGAATCTCAAAACTGTGCAATGGCCTGGAATATATATATGAAATGATATTAGAGTTCTTCACAATATAGCGAATATGGCTTCGCTGAACAAACTGTCTTCCTGATAACTTCATCATAACGAGTACCTAAACCTTGTAAACCAGGCATTATATTGTTCCAATGAGTAAAATAACAAAGACCAAGTTTCCCAATCTATCAATCCATCAATCCACATCACTTAAACCCACACCTTCACCGCTCATAAACCGTTCCCTTAACCCTTACAACCCCTTACCCCGCATGACACACTCCCTCCCCACTCTCCACATGCCCCTCACCCTCCCCACAAACCCAAACCCCAACCATCTAACCATCCCCGGCCCACGCCTCTCAAACCCCTCCAAATAATACAGCCTCCCTTCCCCTCCCCACCAACCACCAACCACCAACCAAAACTCCACCCCCCAATACCAAATCTCATCATCAAACCAACTACCCACCATTCCGTTCCCGCCCGCACCCGAATACTCCAATCACCAAGAAGAGGGGTAGCAATTTGTATTTACAAAGATATTATATTTGAATTTTTATCGATACGGAAGAGAGGAGATTGTTAAAAGGGGGAGACTGTATGGTTAGGGAACCGGTGTTGGGGTGGAAGCGGAGACAGAGACGCTGAATTGGAGGGAGGCGTGTTTTGGGGATGTAGCGGCGGAGGGACAGGACGAGTATGTGGGCGGGATGGTACGTGGGAGGTGCGATAGTCATGAGTGTGCTAATTTTGATGGACGTGGTAATGTGTGGAGATTGAGTGGGTGCGGTGGTGGGATATACGCACAGACAAGGAGGCCATTGCGGAAGTAGGCCAGGAAGACGCAGTACCTCATGAGGAGAAAAGGGGTTTGGAACATTTTTAGAGTTTGGTTGAGTTCAATGGTTATTGCACTTGGGAAGTATGTTGCAAAGATTTTGAGATTTGAACTCGTAGCAAGTGTTGCGCTTTTGGAAAAATTTCCGCAGACGAAAGGTAGGACGACCTTGTGAAATAATTTATCTGCGGAAGTATAATTTGGAGGAGTTGTGCATTGTTTTCTTGACTATGTGGGAAGAGAATATCGATTCATTGAATTTGGACAGTCACTCCAGATCCCTGTTGTGAGGAAGTTATCGAATCATATGTTGATATTCACTTTCGGAATATCAGCTTGTACACATATCGCGGTGCTAAAGGTTGTAAGACTCTTCTATCACGACTCCGAGATATTGAATAAATGAGTTTTACTTTCTAGTATTGCACTTCAGGAGTAGCCGAAATTGTCATTTACACATATTCAGAAACGGGAAATAGCATATCTATATCAACTAATGAAGCCAGGTTATAAGTTCAGTTAGGCAAGCAAATTGAAAAACAACGAGTTTAATTCTTTATGCTATGTGCTCCATGCTATCCAAAACCATATAACCGACTCGGCATCATGACGACCAGCATCATAACCAAACACCCACCCCATAAAACTACGTATTTGACTTTCCTCTCCGCAAATGACAATCAAAAGGCGCAGTCCAAATCTTTTTGCCGCCCTTATCCGCCGATCTCCAGAACATTTCTTTTCCATCCGCTTTTATCCTAGCAGGCTTGTCATCCGCAATATACTCCACTGTAAATTTTGTAGTCGGTGATGTTTGGATAGGATCTGTTTCGATGTCGTCAGGAGTGGCATTTATTAGTAGATATTTTTTGCCTCCTATTCCGTTCTCGCAGTTGTTATCGAGGATTTGAATGCTAAGAGGGAGGGCTTCCTTGTGATTGATGATATATGCGATGGTGCATGTTCCTGCTTGCTCGGTGTGGCAATAGGTATAGCCTACTTGTCTAGGAGTGAGGGACGTGAGGGATAATGTTGCGGAGGCTGAGAAAGACTCTGGAATGTATAGACCAAGTGTGAGGTGGAATATGCCAGCTAAGAAAGCTGTGAAAGGGATGAGTTGTTGCTTGCACATATTGAGATAGTGCTGGGTTTTGAAAGTGTGGAGTATCGCGCGGAGCAGAAGGAGGGTTGTGTTGGTGTTAGATTATTCGGGTTTAAGTACGTAACTTAACGGATAAGGGAACGCAAGTATGTAAAACACCTTGACATGTTCTCTAGTGAGTAGCACATGGAAATCAACAGCAACGTAGAGTCACAGCGATGACTCAGGACTTTGTAATAATGGTTACAGGTTGAAGGCAGAGAGAAGTGAATCTGCTAGTTGTAGCCATACCACCACAAAACACATATTGAATATTCATAATTGTGACTAAGTTGGGACCGTTCTGGGAGTGAGCCATGGCGCCTTCGGCAGCTAGCATCTCGGTACAAGTTACTAAAAATAGGATTGATGGTACCCTGCTCGCTTTTGTTTCGTATATAGACAGGTATCATACGATGCCAGAGCAGTCAAAAGTATTCGTCCGTCTGGCGGACTGAATTTGATACCCGCATGGTGCCCTTGGCAAGCAATTCGTTCTCTCATATTGCAATCTCTGAATGCGGACAAAATAATGTCTTCTGCTTCTGGGTAACAAATAAGAAGGCGTACACGAGGCTCAACATAAGGGTAATTTCAAATGACTTTGAGTTGCATAGTTACTCATCCAGGCGCAGGGTAACCCTGATATTGTCTGGTCACGTGCCATTGTGCAAATACTTTGCGTGGGTATTAGAACAATAGGAGCAGTGAGCACTTCACACTTCGCGGAAATTGGAAAGAAAGCTTAAAATACATGAGTAACAAACATTTGCTCAAGATGACAGTTAAAACAGAAATGGCATTCCCGCCGTGGGCTAGACCACAGCTGGATAACCAAGGTCACATGAAGAACGTGATTGTGGAACTTTCCAACCTAATAAACGAAATCAGGCTTATTGTAAAGCTTATAATAGAATTCCTCAGTATTGATAACATCCGCTCTCTAAATACCTAGCAGCTCGTCAAAAGTGCTTTGCCTCCTATTCGCACGTGCCACAAAAAGCTTCCGACCCGCTCATGACAACCCCTGAATCCGCTCCACCAAGGAGCCGCCCTCTCGGTATATGTCCACTAATGAGAAACGAACACACATTACCAACAACCTGTTTAGCGGAACCTTCTGCAAAGTGACCACTTAAATATGTGAGATCTTACGATCTTCAGTTCACGCTATACTCGAATATGGTAAGGTGGATGACAAATCCACCGGAACACAAACTCGCCTTCCCATTTGCAAGACGAGATTAGCGGAAAATTTGCTCAGTTATTTGATAGTTGATCTGTCAATATGTATGGAATTTCAGAGATTATCGATTGGCCATCAGAAAGGAGAAAATTTCCGAAAGATCATCAGTCATGGAGACGAATACTGAGCCAAAGGTGATTGCTGCACCAACTTCATACATAATTGAAGAACTGGGCTCTTATGTGGATGCAAGAGAACCGGAACTGGATGTGAGTGTGCTTTCCATGGAACAAGATGCTCCAGCGTGAAGATTAATCAAATTGGAAGTCTGGGTCTGATACGGATTCTGCTCTTGGCGGAATGAGTTTGAGGTAAGGATAACAGATACTGGATCTTTAAAATGTATTTAACGGCACATAAAGGAGTTCCAATTTCACCATCGAGTCGGAGTTATACAGACATATCGAAGAGAATGGAAGAACTTATCATCGCTATAAGCATGGTCGTAAGTGGTTGCTTAAAATATACATTCCTATAGGCGGGAACTGACCATTCATCCATCCAACAGAATATCCGCTACCAAATGATGCAGTACGTCTGGTGATGTAACGTGGGAATAGCACTAGCTGATAAAACGTCCTAAATTCAGCTAGAACAAGATAGGCTTGGTACTTACTCTTGTATCGTCCGTGTTGAAAATTGGCCAATTCTGATAATCATCTAGAATTTCAACATAGGTTACTGCGTATGACCATCGACGGAAAGTTATTTGTGTCACCAGTAGACACGGATCGTCCAATAAATGTGCTAGATATTGCCACTGGTACCGGAATTTGGGCGGTTGAATTTGGTAATTTCTCAGATTTGGAAATGATTCATTTTTAACAATATGTAGCCGATGAATATCCTCAATCAACGGTAATTGGTACTGATCTTAGCCCCATCCAGCCGCAATAGTAGGTTTTCAGAGGTCAATCTCTAAATCCTCCGAAGATCACTGACATGGAACTAGTGTCCCCACAAACTGCTCGTTCCGGATCGAAGACGCTGAAGATCCTTGGACTTTTGACGATCTTGAATTCGATCTGATCCATGGACGCGTCTTGTTATCCTGCTTTCGCTCTCCGAAGACTGTTTTCGCATCCGCGTTCCAGGCTCTCAAACCAGGCGGATACCTTGAGCTTCGAGATCCAATCTTTCCCTTTAGATATGCGTCCCCGCCTCCTGAAGACTGCGCGTTGGTAAAATGGAATAGCATGATAGTAGAAGCTAGCACGAAGGCGGGAAGGCCATGGACAAATGGAGCATATTACAAGCAGTGGATGGAAGAAATCGGCTTTGTTGACATTGTGGAGAGAAGGGAGTTTGCGCCCATGAGCCCGTGGGCAAAAGGCCAGAGAAATAAAGTCTTGAGCGTGTGGGTACAGAAAAATGTGTTGATGGGTCTGGAAGCAATGAGTATGGCCTTATTCACAAGGGTTTTGGGAATGGAAAAAGAGCAGGTGAAAGAGTTGTTGGAAGGAGTGAAAGCAGACATCGAAAACAGAAAGATACATTGTTACTCAGAAGGGTTAGTAAGAGCTTCTTGCAATGCCCAATTCCCTTGTGTTGAATGAAACGATTAGCTAACGCACGTCGTATTCAGAGTCCTAGTATACGGTAGAAAGCCGGAGGAGAATTCCTAGGACTGACTACTGAATTTGAGAATTTTCGATATGATATAGTTTTTGGAGAATCTTTAAAAGGTCACTCATACGTTTAGTTAGCAGGGACAAGATAGATCGGTAATTGCTCAGTCTATCAATGAAAGCTTGGATATCCACTGCAGCATTATACAATACCATTCGTGTAGAATCCATTATATAATATTGTGCGAGTCTACTTGATTTCTAGGTGGTCAGTTCCAGCGGTGACTAGGGTTGCCTGAAAGGTACGTTGGAACGAGTCTCGTTTGGCGACACATCGTACCGGTCAAGTACGAAAAGAATATTCTCAAATTTGATGGATGGATACCGCATCTACAACGCGGATTGGAATATTTCAGGTGCCATAGACAACGTCCTTACATTCGTCATTAGGCTTGAGAGCATGCTGGGAAATGCGGGCCGTCCAAGCTGGCAGGCACATAGCTTTGGTATAGCAAGACAACTAAAAGCTGTCATTAAGCTCCCTTTGTTTGAATAACTCCCGGTCCTTCGAACCCACGAACGACGACAATCCGCATGTCAGGCTTTGGTTTTCTCGAAAGTATGGCATAAGGCGTCAAGCCATTCATTGTGTTTGATTGAGGTAAAGGGTGCATTATCGCGAATCGTGTAAAGATAGATAGGTTTGAGTATTATCTTCTATTCTGTTCTTGGTAATTCTAGCAGGCGCAAGCACCGCATCGATGCTGGAAGTTCAGTTGACATTCGCGACTTCGCCCTCGTTATTTTGAAGCTCCAGAGTTGAAAGCCCTGGAGACAGGCAAAAAGCCGTCTGTCGTGGCATGGCTTGAATGCAATAGAACCTGATTGAACGACGGAAGGTATGAGCAATGATTACTTGGACTCTGAGGTGTAAATAATAAAACCGTGCTAGCTTCACCACTGCCGAAATATAATTCTTGGGATAAAGTCGAAGCAAAAGCCATCTTCTAGATCTTGAAGCCGCGCCAAAGAAATCGCGCCTTTTCCATCATTGAACTCCGATACATCGATGCAATCGAATCCCATCTCAACACGTTGCGGTGTAGAAAACGCTTGAATATAACCCATTCCACCAGGAAGACGGCGTTAGGAGTTGAACCTAAAAGAAATATATCTCATATCGGCCAGCAGGTGTACATCACTGTTAAATGGCGTGTCTGATTGATGTTCAGTACGTAGGTAGGTATTAAGCGACGTTGAATGATGATGATTCTGGAGAAATGACACAAAACATGGTTAAGGTTAATTAACCCTCATTTGTTGAAATGAAACTAGTAGGATACTTAGTGTAATTGAGCCTATAAGTCATAGCGTGGACCCCTGAGTCAACCAACAGTGACGAACAAAATGATTATTCTTTAGCTGTTCATCCAAGACTTGCGAAGCTTACACAATAGTAAAGATAATCCGCATGCTACAATCCATAAGTCCTCCTTCGAACAAGATTATTTGACGAATTCTTTTCGCGTTTGGCAATATTTCACAAGAACTCAAGTTGTTAGATTTCTCGAATTCTTTGAATCGTCAAAATTTTTCTATCTGACAGGATAAAGAAGATTTCCTCTCTTTGACTAGCTCGCGTAAAATGGATTGATCAAATATGTTATTATATACCTACATAATAGTTAGATTATCAAAATCCCACAGTTGGGTTGTGCAAGAAATCTAAAAGTTGATCGGCTCTAAACCTTATACTATCAACTAGAGATCACATTAACCATTCATTACCCAACCTCCGCGCATTTCAAGGTCCCACCTCCTAAATCCAACCATCCATCCATCCATCCAAACTTCTAGACCCGTCCATCTACTCTCTCAATATGCACACTCATAACATTCTCACCATCCCCCTTCCCCAACATCCCATCATCATCTTCCCTCCTCATTTCCCTCAACCGATTCGACCTCCTAAGCCTCGGTATCGTATCCCTAAACGCACCTTTAACAATCTCCCCCTCAAAAAGCGTATGAATTCTCTCCAACGGCACATTCATCGTCTCTGGTACAAAAACCACCGCATACACCGTCATCAACAAACAACAAGCACCAAAAAGCAAGAAAGTCCCATAAGTAATCCCACTCAGCATATACGGGGTAATCTTCGAGATGATAAAGTTGAATAACCATTGCACGGCGATAGCGAGCGCCATGCTAAAACTGCGGAGATGGTTTGGGGAACATTCGGAGCTGAGAACGAAGGGGATGGGTCCCCATCCGAAGGAATAGAAAACTACGAATAGATATACGCAGATGATTGCAAATATTGAGTTTCCGTTCAATGGGGCTCCTTCGATTGGAGGATTGACGGCTTGGTTTATTCCAATGTAGAACATGGCGAAGGCTTGTCCGAGCCCTCCGACAATTAAACACCACTTCCTCCCGATTTGCTCCGTGGCAAACATGAGTCCCAGCGCGGTAATACACACCTTCACTACACCATAAATCCCTGTTGCGAAAAGACCTGACGATGTACCAGTAAGACCCACTGTCTTGAATATTTGCGGCGAATAATAATTAATACTATTTGTTCCTGTCCACTGCTGCCAAAATTGCAGTATAGCAGCCATAGAGACGGCATAAAATGAAGCTTTGTTTGACATTGTGAGGTTCATTTGTCGGAGGAGAGATAATCTTTCTTTTCCGTGGAAATCGGCGATGATTTCGTTGTATTCGCGTTGGATGAGGGGATCCGTTGGGGAGCGACGACGCACGTGTGAGAGTGCTTGGAGGGCTTTTTCGTGTTGGTCTTTTTCGATGAGCCACCTAGGACTTTCGTTCTGGAAAAGGAGTCCGAGTCCGAGAAGGATGCCAGGTAGTGTTTGTAGGGCAAATGGGATGCGCCATTTTAGGGGATTATTGCCGGCTACGTTTTTGTTCATGCCAAAATTAATGAAGTAGGCGATCATGATACCTGTTCTGGGGTGTGTTAGTCCGCTTCGTCTTCTTCTTTTTATGAAGATAAGAGTGATAAAAGTAAGTAGGAAAAACATACACATTAAATAACTGCATACACCCCACGCATCTTCCTCTAATTTCCTTATTCGCATTCTCCCCAATATAAGTCGGCACAACCGCACTCACCAAACCAACCCCGAACCCCCCAATAAACCTTCCTACATAAAGCTGACCTAAACTAGTGGTATTAATCCCGCTCGTAGTTTGGATAATAGATCCAACGAGAAAGAAGAAATCAGCCACAAGCAAGGCCTTTTTCCGTCCAAACACATCACTAATATAAAAACTCGACATAGCGCCAAAAAAGCATCCTCCTTGCAGAACAGAAACGATATTTCCAGAGAGATTTGTGTAAGAGGAGGATCCCTCGTCGAGGCCGAAAGAATCTTGAAAGGAGGACATGGTGAGGATTCCACCGATGAGTCCGGTGTCCCAACCGAAAAACATTCCGCCGAACGAGGCGACGACGGTGAGGAAATATGCATTGCGATTAATGGATATATCATCTATGATTTGACGATAACGAGAAGGTTTGAGTGCCGGCGGAGTCTCTAAATCATTGTGGGAATTGTCGCTGGAGGACCCAGGGATATGTGATGCGGACATAGTAGCGATAGTTTATACACACTATCGATAGATCTTCAAAGACGATACATTCAAGATAAATTTATATAGTTAAGACAGAATATAAACAACAAAAAGCAATTCCTCAAGTAAACATAGAGAATTAACAATCAGCATTCGATCGATGAGAGCGAGGGGTCCTTCCTTCCTCTGCTTCTACTTGTACACTCAGCAAGTGGGTCATCCAAAAATCAATATGCAATGCAACGGTCAACGCAACGATATCGATTCCCGTCGTCAACTCCCGCTCGATATCACCCCGCGCCCACAAATGAGACGAAGATCTGGGATAAAAGAAGGTAAAGCGAAAGACGGTAAAGCTGCTACTAGACAATGTGAAATAGCGTGGTTTCACTACCAACACGCGTAGACCCACTGTATACGGAGGGTGGGTGACGGAAAATACTCTAATTTGCTGCATAGAAACGGGCGATTGACCGCGTGATTTGATTTGTGGTGAATTTTTGTTTGAAGTTGACGAATGAATGGGGTTGTGGAGCGGCTTTCACGTCATACTGCGCCGGGACCGAGAATGTGGGGGCTGGATGGTACCCCACGGGGAGGGAAACATTTATCCGAGATGCTTCCAATGCTCCATGTTGAATAAAGCGGTATGGAGGATATAATCATTGTTGTCCCTTGGTCAGAGTGGTAAAGTCTTACTATGCTGTTTTGGAATTGCAGCTGAGAACCTCTCGAACAAATATTATGGTTCTCAATAGGTTACACATCCACATCCACCATAAACAGTCAATGTAGACAGAAGTACAAGCCAGAAGTACAAGCCAGAAGTACAAGCCAGAAGTACAAGCCAGAAGTACAAGCCAGAAGTACAAGCCAGAAGAACATCCATCACCAGCGTCTGCAGCATTCATTCTACTACTTGAGTCAGCCACGGATCATCAATTAGCTCCCTGCCAGTCTTTCTATCCTCGGGACGCCATTGAAGCATTCCTCGCATAAGTTCCAAAAACATATCCTTATTTTTCCCTCGAAGACGCAGCTCGGATTTCTCCAAGCTCTTGTCTTCCATGATAGGTATCTCAGCTATCCATTTCCCTACACGCGTGGGGGATTAGGTTAGGGTTTTGATTTAGACCAAAGGATTCTTTAAAGTACATACCTTCTTCATCAAAAAATTCGGGACTACGCACGTCTCGTTTGACTGGATCCAGAGGGGGAGGACCTAGCATTCCAATAACCTCTGCTAAATGCGCACGAGTCGAGTAACCTTTCCCATCGGGATCATTGCCATAAAACATATGCTCACCTTCAAAAAGGTCCCATACCATAACTCCAACATTCCAGATATCAACAGGGTAGGTCCATGCGGCTTTTATCATGACTTCGGGCGCCTAGTAGCAGATAAACATGGTCATTCGAATCGTGATTTACAAGCTGAGACCCAAAAAGACACAGTATAATACGAACCCTCTAAATCTGAGGCCCCGCATTGTGATTTCTCTTCTCGTCGCCCCGCACCGCTGAACCGAAATCACTCAAAACGGAGTCGCCAAAGAATTTTGGAATTTCCAATTGTCGTGAAGTATGGACAGTTACTCCGTTGATTGATTTTCGGGGAGAAGGGTTTCGCATTTCCGCATTGGTGAAGGCATCGAGAATAGATTTGTCTTCTATTTGAGAAAAAATATTGTCGGCCTTGATGTCTGCAAACAGCAATCAGTAAAGTGTCGAGCAACACGAGTTCATCCATCAGCTGCCATCACTTTAAACCTGGGAGTGAACACCATAGAGATAACAAAAATTGTACCACCTGTGTGAACAAGTTTACACTCGGTGTGTATATAGTCTAGTGCCAAGAGAAGTTGTTTAAGGGAGTTTTTGAGAAGTTCCTCGGTGAACAATCCATCTGGAAGAGGATATCTCAGGTCTCTAAAACTATCCCACATTGGCTTCTTGACAAGGCTTGTGTGATATCCTCCAGATCGGGGTATTACGAAGGTTTATATGGCGGTCCTGATGTGAGAGTAACCCGGGTGCCAATGATTTCCTTTCTTCAGGAGCTGATAGATTTTGAATTCTTCCTGTGGATTCCCATCACGGGTATATATCTTTAGAGCAACATGATCATGTGCTCTGATTTGTTAGATCATATAGAAGATATGGACGACATAATGAACAATGCGAAAGACCTATTGAAGATCGCAAGCTAACCAGACGGTAGACGTAATACCATACCCAAGTTTTCCAACAACTTGGTACTTCGACGCAAATATATCTCCAATATTCGCAGGCTAGTATAAGCCGTGCTTGAAGCCTTCAAACTGCTCTTCTTTTAACGGCTGAACCTCATTGATCCATTCAATTCCCGTTATCGGAAAACGCCCGGGCGGCGATGGTGCCCTTTGAAGAACAGTTCTTGCCCATCTGAAAATAGATGCCATCGCGGCAGTGCCGGAAGCGCCCGATAAAATTGTTTAAAGTATAGCTTCTCATTTGAGGGGGTTAACGAGAAAACGGGGTTCTTTTTTTTGTTTGACGGCAACGAAGGTCGTAGTATTGCTGTTACTCCGAGGGTGAATATAGACGAGATTCGGAAATCATTATTAATGCGTGTGACAGATTTTCATCGTTTAGGCACATAAATTTACAACTACACGTGCTATTGATACTAGATACACCCATGCTCGGGAGGCTACATGTCACCGTCACACAAGAACTTTCCACAACTATCTCCGAGTTTAAAGTCGAGCCTTTATCACATTCCTACTGATATCCTCCTTTGCCCTATCTCTCAGCACCTTTCTCAATATTTTTCCGCTCTAGAGATATGTCAGTCCAAGACTCCAAGCACGTCACAAATTGCTCTCTCGCCAAAATTTCGAGAGTGGAGCAAGCAGAAACCAAAAGAAAAATCAAAACTTACCGGATTCTTAGGAATTGCCTCCAAAAATATCACACCACCCTTCAACCACTTAAACCTAGTAGTTCTTTCCTCTACCCACTTTGTAACCTCTTCCGCAGTCACATTTCCATCTCCACTCCTCACCACGTAAGCTCTTGGGACTTCTCCGTCCCCAATCGTCACCCCAATCACGGCTGCATCCGCAATTCCTGGATGTTCTAATAAAAGCGCTTCCAGTTCTGCCGGTGCAACTTGATTACCTTTTACTTTGATAAGTTCTTTCATGCGGTCAACGATGTAAAAATTGTTTTGAGAGTCCACGTAGGCTATATCTCCTGTGCGGAGCCAGCGGCCATCGGGAGAATTCACGATTGTTTCTTTTGTGGCTTCAGGTTTGTTCCAGTAGCCTTTCATTATACTTTTAAGTTCATCAGTACCGCCATTTTGTTATTTGTGTTGCAGATAGGTGAAGGATAGAAAAAGTAAACATACTTAGGAGCCTGAACCCAGATTTCCCCTCGCTCACCCTGCTTGACCTCTTCCAACGTCTCTGGGTTCACGATTTTGCCGCGGCAATTGGCGTTAAGCTCACCAACTGTGTTTGGTAGGAGATCAAGTCGAGGATCGGGACTCAGGACTGAACATGTTGCTTCAGTCATGCCCCATCCTTGCTTTATGTTGTGTTAGTCGTTTTTCAAAAGAGTAAAAGTCAAGAGAGAATAACGACATAGGAAAAGGAAACTTGCCAATAGTTTCACACGCCCATTTGGCCACAGTTTTTCCGCTGCTTCTATCACTTCTCCGCTTAGTGGTGCCGCACCGGATCCCATATCAGTGACGCTACTAAGATCGTATTGTTTTGTGAGAGGTGATTTCACGAGCATCTGGTTTCCTTTTCGTTAATTTTTCGTTTCCTTTCACATCACAATTGAATGATGGATACTTACAACAACAACCGGAGGTACCATACTCAACACTGTAATCTTATACTTCTGTACCGCTTCCAGCATCCCTTTGAAATCAAACTTTTTCATGATGTAGACTGGAATTCCACGTTTAGGCGCTATCGTGCAAAAAATTGTTTGTCCCATCGCGTGGTACAATGGGACGAAACATAACCATTTTCTAATGTGCAAACCGAGTTAGAAGATGAAAACCGTTCAGTTGGAGTACTTACGCTTTTTTGTTCCTTTCCTCTATATCAGCAAGGAGTTCTCGCGAATGTGTATATTGCACCGCGTTCGCAACATAATCTAAATAGTTTCGCCGTCAGTCTTCCATCCAACTCTGAACAAGCTTCAAGAACATGAATAAGATCGAGAAGAGATAAAAACATACTATAATGCGTAATCATTACCCCTTTGGGTTGCCCAGTTGTCCCACTACTATAATTCAAACAACAAACCGTTTCCTTAGGATCAACACCCTCATTCCATTGGAATCGCTTTCCAACCTCCTCACTCTCTAGCAATTCCCACCAACTCCTCACTCCTCCTTGAGCCACCTCTCTACTACCACCAAACTCCTCATCATCGAAACCAAAAACCCTCTCCCTTCCCAATCCCGCTTCCTCCGCAGCTTTCAACCCAATCCCCAAACCATCCTTCCCACACATCAAAAACTTCGCCCCACAATCCCTCAACTGATACACCAATTCCCTCTCCACAAACCCCGGATTGGCACCTGTAAAAATGCCTCCTGCCATAATAACCCCCACAAGCACAACTGGAAAAAATAGATTATTACCCGAGAAAAGTAATACTCGATCACCCGGTTTCAAACCATTTTTGATGAGTCCAGCAGCTAGACGTTGCGAATAGAGACGGAATTGTGAAAAGGTGAGGAAATGCGATGGGTCTGCGGCATTGATGAATGCGGATTTTTCTGGAAGGGGATCTGTGGCAGAGGTAAAGAGATAGGTTGGGAGAGTTACAGGAGGAATGGTGATTTGCCAGCGGGATGAGATAGGCATTTTGGATTTTATGCGGAAATATATTCTAATACTGTATTTTTTAATCAACGGGAGTAAGCAAAGAAATAACTATTCAAAATTCGAATAAATCAATCAAGCAAGCAAGCAAGCAAGTACAAATTCTTCAAAGTTAAGAATTCACGAAACGAAAGAGAAATCAAAAAACTTGTCATTAGCCAACAGCTGAAAATTTGTACATCTATCTAGTTATCTACCTAGATACTCCTCGCCTTCTCGCATCCGCTGTACCTCTACGTAATCCATCCCATATATTGCGGGGTACTCAAGTGCGGGGGCGGGGAACAGCCGTGTCTAGCTTATGTTTTTATGCTAGCTCCGAGGTCATTTCCGGGTATTTCAGCGAATTATATGACTTGTACATTTTCCCCTCCATGTATAGTGCGTCCGGAAGATCGGAAACGGAGGAAACTTTTGTGCATACTCCGTTTAACTAGGTACTCGAGTATTTTGCAAGCAAATTGTGCCAGCACATACAGTGTTAGCAGTGAAAATGTGACCTTAATTAGACTAGGCTACGTGCGTATCACGTGGAGAGATTAGCTTAGCGTATTCAAAGTTTCGTATACTAGAGTCGATCGCAGTTATTGCACGCTGCGCAACGAAGACTGCTCAATAGAATCTTGTCTAATACTGGCATTAATCTAATATCTATCTCTACAAGGCTCAGATAACTCATGTGGCATTTACCACAACCCAAAACCTGTTGGATGCGGAAAGCTACTTGAGGGACACCTGTAACATACATACCTGTATATGAACAGGACATCTCGATAGCCGATACAAAAAGCCTCCCTCCTCCATTACCAACTCCACTTTATTCAGCAATAGGACAATGGTCGTAATTCCCATTGAAGTTATTACCCCACCACTGTGGGAACGGCGCGGCGAAGCCACCAGCTCCAAAGACAGCGAACGATAATATGAATAAAACGGTGTAACTAGCACCGTCCCAAGCTCCGGTAATCAAATACGAATAATTCTTGAAGATACTCGGACGATAATTGCGGAGATAGAATTGGGTGAAGAATCCAGCAATTACTTGGCTGAAAATCACACAGGTCTGCGATTGATTGTAGGGAATGTAGCCAGCGTATTGAATGAATTGAGGCATGTTGATTTCGTTTAGGGCAAAACCGCGGATTTTGGGAATGAACTATTTGGAAGAGTCTCGGTTAGTGGAAGGAGAAAGCAGGAAGGAGATTGGGGATACTTACAAATACGACAATACGATGTGCCAAGACAAACGCGGCGCCAATGACCAGACCCAACGGTACAATTGAATATTTGGCTCCCGATTTGTAGAGTTCCTTGGCGAGTGCCCAGGAAGCTGCATTAGTGTTGAAAGCCTGAATTGAGGCACCACTCCAGGAACTATTACCATTTCCGGTGGCAAGAAGTTCGCGGTTAGAGTTGATGATCGATATCATGACGACGTAATTGATAAAACCTCCTAGTACGGTACCATATATTTGAGTAACAAACATGGTACGAGGAGGAATTTTGACTAGATTTATTGGTTAGTCCGTGGATACATGGTGGAAGGTAATGATTACGTACGGTATTCGCCCATCTTGAGGTCATTTGAAAGATTGATAGTGTTGGAGATGACATTATGCGACCAAGCAGCAAAGTACATGTTACCGACAGGGCGTCCAGGAAGCATTAGACCTGCCAACATCTTACTTAAGTTATTTGTGGCGATACCATTTCCATAGCGAGCATATAAAAGATTACTCTGGTTTAATGTTAGATTCTTAAATTCCACAAAATCGCTCGAGGGATACATACCAAGGGAGCAATGAAACATCCCAACAATAATGCAACAACATACGCCCAGACCGGGAGAGTAATATTCTCCTTGATAACGACCACAAGACCAAGAACAAAGCTGAGGATCAAGATCCCAATGTACCACCACCATGGAGCCTCCTTATAGTGTTTGGCCATGTGCGCATGATGTGGATCTGCGTATGTTCCTGCCTTTGCACTTTTGAATGCTCGGACGACATCCCCACCCCAGAATGCAAAACAATGAGTAATTAGAGCACCGATCTAAAATTTTCAAAATCAGCATCCCCAGATTTGCGAATGATGGTGGTAGATTGAGACACTTACAGCAGCATTTGCCATGAACATAGCATACGCAAAACTTCCAGTCAGACTAGGGTTACCATATTCTTCCAAAGCCGTCTCATTTAGTATACCATTGGAGAAGACTTGCGCAGTGGGGTATCTCGAGCCATTTTCGGAGCGAAGTTGTGTTGACATGAAGGGTTGCGCTTTTGAATCCCATGCATTGGTATAGTAAATACCGAGCATGGCGGCGAAACAGACGATATATCCTGCAACACTATGGGCTTGTGTCTTGAGTGGAAGGGAAGTGTTGAAGGATGTAATCTACGAATTCGCACCAGTTAGTTCTTCTCCCCCATTTCCAACGAAATACACGGGTGTATTTGACTTACATATTGCCAATCAAATGACAGTGAGAAGAGTCCCAGGCCTTCATTATTCGTCGCACCACCAAAGATATTGGTGAGCGTACTTGCTTTACTACCTGTAGCATTCATAGCAGCCAGACAAGGAATAGAAACAGAATTTAACCATGGGAAAATATAAGCCGGAAGGAACTCATAGGCGGACATGCTTCCAAATGCATACCAGAAGTATCTGAGAGGCTTGGAATGTTTCAAATCTTGCCAGTGAAGTCCTTGTAGGGTTTTCACTGTGGGTAATGTACTCCAGTATACGGATTCTGGATGCCAGACCATGATGGGGCGAAGCATGCCGCAAAGTCCGTATCCGAATAGACCGATGGAAATTACTGCTAAGATGACGGTAGTAGCGCTGAGAGGAATGCCATAGAAGAGATCTTGAGCCGCAAATACGGTGATAGTTCCGGCGGCATTTGAGGCTGATGTGGCGGTGATAGAGCAAATAGCATGTTCCTTAAGATTCCATGGTCCATAGTTGAAGAATGAAATAATGCGAATATACATCGGTGGTTTACCCTGTCCACCCCTTTCTCTCCATCGAGCTTCAAGTTTGTCGCCGCGAGGAAATATTTTTGTCCATGCCTTACCTAAGAAGTAGGCAATAAGAACGATGAAAGTACCTTGGATAACACCTTGAGAGCTCGGTTTGAACTAGGTTTAGACGTTAGCTTCTGTTGATCCAAGCAGATATCAATCACGACCCACCGAGTAAATCTGAAACATGACTGCTTGAAATCCTGAAAGCACAGTAGCTAGCACAATACTACGGAAGCTTAAAGCAGGTTCCCCATCATCTCTCATAGGCAACAGGTGCGCAGCTGCATCCGCACCGGTAACAATAATAATATCGTCATCGTCATTCTTGTCATGACTATCGTTATCAGACAACTCTTTCGTCTCAATGCCTAGCGGATCTTTAGAGACTTCTCGATTGTCGGCCGAGATGCGAAGCTTCTCGTCAATTTCCTGATGTGTGGGGACGGCAACGACATGACCCTCAACAGGGTTTAGCGCCCCGACGACTGAGATATCAGTATTGGCGACTGGCATCTCGTCGAATTGACTTATTGCCGAGTTGAGTCTGAAAAAATCAAGACTTGTTCGCAAGCTGAAGGCAACACAATCGAGGACAAGCAGGGCATCACAAGATATATGTACTCCCTCTCAAATATAGCAGGTCTTCCCAGCCCATGCTTCGATGGTGCAACAAGCTCTTGTATCGCGGGATACAAACATGATTATCTCTTACGAGGACGATAAAGTGAATGGGTCCTTGTGTGATAATAACCTTATCGCACGCCTTCGCTAGAATCCCAGCTGATCGCGTGAAGTCTACATTAGAGCTTATTTTCTCGGAGGGACTAACGGAATTGATATGGCCCTAAACCTTACGCTACAATGGGCACGGATACCCATACAGTTACCCAAAGTGAAACCTCGAGCTAAATTCCACTAGTCTAAAGGGTAAGCTTTTGAGATTCCATAGATAATTTATTTAGTGGGAATTGAAGTCAGAGGCGATTTGAGGAAAGACTGGTTTCAATCGTGGATGATAGGTGGGATAACAATGAAGAGGATATTTAGCCCCAGGAACGTTTTGAAAAGATTTAGCGAGGGCACGACCGACGATCACAGACATCTTATCTCCCCACGGCGTGTCCGTCCGGATCGAAAATTAGAGTTGATACTTGAGAGTGAATGTGGGTGGATCAGGTTCGGAAAGGTGGCGCTTAATTTAATTTTGGAATTTATCATATCTTACCCAGGATTGCTTGTCGGAACGCCTGCATTAATTCATTCTAGTTTCTCTTCGTGGCTTGATCGCTTGAAAATGAACTGTTTTTCTATAAAAATAAAAAAAATAGTACCATTGAACACTGCGGTTCATGTAGATGGTAGGTAGCGACCATGAAAAATTAGTCCACTAAAAGTTCCAAATAAATTGTCTAATTTACCTGAATAAGCATCGAACTGAGATCAAAGTCGTTGAGCTAGACTGGTCAGACGTTTCGGTTACACTCTGCCGAATGACCAGCCGCGTGATAGGAGACTTATCCGGATTAAGCAGGTCAATATGAAGAATTGATAAGAACTTCCACATCTGGGAATTTTACATGTTCGTGACTCGTCTAGAGTGTTGGTTGATTGATAGATTCTGGGGATGCCCCAGTTATCATATCTCGACTTGCAACGAATTATTCTGGGTTACTCATGTTCCCTAACTATCTTTCTAATCTATCCGAGCTTATGTTTAAATCTTGGCGTATTACATTGGTGAATTTTGATATGGACGAGCATATCCTGTAGCAGATTACAGGATATTTCATGTCGAGGTTACAATATTGATATTCCTTCAGTCATCCCGAGATCGCGGATCGGGCATCAGCAAACGAGGGGCAAAAGATAAGTATTCTTTGGGTTGCTCGTGCAACTAAGAGTGGTGAATTACGAAAGAGGCAGGAGGTTAAGGGGAGATCATGAATCAGGTTATTTTATTGCCCCAAATCTAGTGTGGCAAGTTGCAACACGTTCTATCACACAAAATTAGATAGTTCAGCTGCACAACAGTTGGCTTCTAGAAGGAATTTAGAGTACACGGGCCATTCATCGGTCTCAGATCCCCGCTGTCACCCCTCCTTTTGGTACATTTTCTAACTTTCGTTAACTCTATTGAAAATGATGCGATTTGCGACTAATCGTAATTAACTCTTCCACTTCCGAAGGTCCCACATGAATGTAAACCCCTCTATTCATCAAAATCCTTGCTGACATTTCATGACACCATTTGACCCCTGTGAAAAGAGGATACGGAACCTCGTGTAAACGAGCCTCCTTTGCACAAAAGTACCATATTGCCGAGATTAGCTCTTCGTTGAAAGAAGATGCTTACATGTGCGGATATGTATAAGCGTCGTGGATTTCGATTGGTTATTAGGATATGGGCGCTTACATTAGTAGCGTCATCATGAAGTATGCTTTGGGTTTCTGTAGTGGTGGAAAGAATACAGTGGACACAGACAATCAAAATGCATTCATAATAATTCTAACTCTACTCTCCACAGTCTTACTTAATCCCAGCAATCTACATCTAATCCATACTCAGGTCAAAGCATTTGGAGGGAGAGTCCCCGGCGCAAAACATCTATCGACAGCCACTGCATTATTTCCCCACCAATTTGGAAACGTGGCATTGGGGAGATTGAGACCAAATACCATGACTGTTTGCATGAGTTGGGTACCGCAATCGAGCCCGACTCCAAGGAGGTAATTGTACTTTCGGAACCAGACAGGATGGTAGCGGTAGACGTAGCCCATGCTGTTTGGATGTTAGCTTTGAAATACAATAAGGGATGTTCCGAAAAAAAAGGAGAGAAGAAGAAAACCAAAAAGAAGCACTTACAAAAATACAGAGAAAGCAGCACTAGTAAACAGATTTGTTGTCTGGTATACCGGAAAGAAAGTAGCACCATAGCAAATCAACGTAGGATTGCATCTTTCCTCGATCTTCCAGTGAGGTTTCCATTTATGGACGATATAGGTTAAGATGACGAGTATGGGACCAAGGAAAAATCCATAGCAAATCCAAGAGTATATGGAATCGTGCCCGAAGAAGATCTTAGGACCAAGAACTCCCCAAATTACAGATAGTGAATAGTAATTGCGGGTCTTGACGGCATTCCAGGCTTGCGAGGCAACGGCGCCAGTTAGTTTTGGGCCTTCGGAATCAATGATGAATCCTGGGTGGTCAGTTAGTCACAGTTTCGCCGAATAAAATGGAACAGAACTTACTCATCATTCCGTAGTTGATGAAAGGACCCAAAAGTGTACCATACATCTGGCCTATAAACATCTCCGTTTCTGGGATCTTCATATAGAACCCAAACTTGTAGTCAGATATCAAGTTGAGATTCTGCTCCAAGATCTGTCGGCCGTAGACCATACACGTAAGAACAGCCAGAGGTTTGCCGGGGAAAAGAGCTCCAGCGATCACCTCGGATAGATATTGCATTCCAACTTGCATGTTTGCGATGCCCCAAAGAACTCCGTTTGGAAATGTGAATATACATGAGATGATTGCAATAATAATAAAACCCCTGCATCAATCAATTAGCCACTGACAGATTGGACTGAAAGGGGATACACTTACCACCAAGGAAGTTGCATTTCACCTCCATAGAGTTGACCGATGGCAAGTCCAGAGCAGATGAGCAACAAAATTCCATACCACCAATGCGGCACGCGAGGGTGTATTTCCATCAGCTTAAGGTAAGGATCATTATAGTTACTTCTTCTATTTCTAAAAGCATCTTTCATCCCCTGGTAAGCTGGCTTACCATACCACAGCACTGAGTATACCATGGCTCCAGTAGATGCAGCAAACCCAAAGAAAAATTGAAGCGCATAAGATGCAGACCAATAGGGTGTAGAGTAAGCATCCATTGCTTCGTGATCCAGCGTGAAATCTGGTTTGAGTATTCGAGAAATATTATACTTGGCGCCAGTGCTATCCCACGTACCAGAGCCCATAGGGGCGAAGTTCAAAGCGTTGAGGCTGTTGGTGAAATACAAAAGAGGGTAAATCATCCAGCATGCTAGAATTGCACCCATGAATTGATTCGCATTTGCCCAGAGCGGTGTATAAAGAGGTGAGAAAAAGGAGACGTAGTTCCAATCCAAGCTGATATCGAGAAATCCCTGGAATATTCATTAGTATGTGGCAATTTTTATCAAAATCACGGGAGCATACAAAGCCATTATACCCAGACCCCATCACATATGCTTTCCAATTACCGTGGCCAAAGTAGCAAATCAGTGGAATTGAGCTCAAAAGTGGAAAAATGACCGAAGGAAACCATTCATAACAGAATGCGCAACATGCAACAATAGTGAAGAACTTGAGAGATTTCTTCGTAACAGCGGGGTTCTTGTGCATGGCGTTGAACAGAGACACGTTTGGTAAAACTCCCGGATAGTAGATATTAGGAGGTCGAATGAGGATATCCCGAAAGAGTCCTGCAAATCCATAACCTATCATTTGGGTCGTGATGAGGAATAGAATTCCCCAACCGGCATTTATCCTGCGACCATAGTATAATTCCATTGCAGAGAGTGGACCGAGACCATACGCAGTGTAGCACTTATTATTATGGTCAGTGGAAGTAACGAGAAAGAGCCAGAAAATACACTTACACTACCCCAATAAGCCACCACCACGAGTGCGTGTTCCTTTGCATTCCATGGCCCTGGGTTGAGAGTCCATTTGAAACCAAAGGTATTGAAGACTCGCTTTGGTAGGTAAGCAGCCATGCTAGTGCCCATACCCCAAGACAACAGTTGTACGGCATAACTCGTAAGGTTCATGGAATATGGCTTAAAGTAATAGAACGAAGAAACTCCGCATCCAATAACCACCCAAAAAGTAGAACAAAACCAGAATCGGAACGTGAGGATCGGTTCCCTGCATCAAGATCATAAGAATTTGCATAAATTTTGGGCGTTGTTTCGGCATGCACTTACGTCGGGTCATTGTGCAGGTCAACAGTCTTGGCCAGCAAAGGGATAGGGTAATCTTTCAGACGAGGGTCGATGACGACATCGTCTTCTCCAGGTACGATGAGCTTCTCGCTGGAGATATCCCGAAAATCGTTTGAGTCGACAGCTTCGATCTCAATATCCGCAGTCTTCTTTTCGGAGATAGGGGATTCTATGGAGTTTTGAGATGTAGAATCCCCCCGTTCTCGATGTACATCTATGGTATCCATCATCGAGCACAACCGTGCGGGCAAGAGAAGATAATTTGAAGTAACGCTTTACTGCAGTGATTTTTAAAAATGCTGACTGCTGGTGGTACGTTCTTATATACCCCGCGTTTCGCGTTAACACACAGGCCTTATCTATCATCTCAAGGTTTTTGCCTTGCATTTTGTCTTGCAGGGACTATTTTAAGTGGTTACAACCATTTGCATCTGGTTACATGTCGTGCAAACGCGGTCAGGGACCTGAATCATCAATATTTTGTGGTCGATATCTTTCCCAAAAGCAAGTGGTCGGCTCCAAAACGGCAGCGTGCCGGACGAATCTTCGACTCTCGATGGATACGATAGATACGACTCTCCTTGCATCTCCGTAGTCGAACAAATGGTGGACCATGTTGACAGATAAGGAGCCAAGGGAAAAAGGCTTAGCGTGCAAGCTACTGTACGATGTTGCTTGACGACTTCCTGAACAAGCACTGGTTCCCTGCACTTTGGCAGGAAATATATAGCATTTATTTTACCGACACTCATAAATTTTGCCGCTTATCTCGACAATATGCAGGTTTGAGTATCGCAAACTTCCGAGAAACCATCACAAGATGCTGCAACCATACGTGCTGAGTGCTGAAGTGCTGAAGTTCTGAAGTTACATGCATGTATGTAACGTAAGATACGGCATGCCACTTGCGATTTAGTGGAGCAAAAACAATCATTAACCCGCAATTTAACCGAGACTCTGCTCTAAACAGTTGGTAAGTTAGGAGAAACCATTGGATAAAAGTTCACGAACTATCATGAATGGCTTCAGATCGGCATCGAGTCCAAAATCACCTTATCAAAGAAAGTTCTTGATAGATTATCAGAATACATGATTCAAATAGGCAGGTGTCAAGCTTACCCAGGAACTGATAATGCATTTCTCGTCAATGCTGGCTGCTATACAAGATGAGACAACGAATTATGGGCCACGGAAGCCGATTGCAGCCGTGTTGAAGCCATCTTGACGCCGTCTCGCTCGTGGTGACAGTCCTAATCGTCGTCGATATTCAGCCGTGTATTCTCTGTACCATGATGACTGGTAGGATATCAATCAGATGAGTGGAAGTAGAGAGAGAAGAGGGGGGGACAAAAATGATGGGAGAAAAGTAAGCACAACGGTTGCCCTAAACATCAGAAAACTTCGTCACGTGATTGTATACGAGCAAGGCTCGGTATGACTCACATCCTAGATAGGGGAGTTGCGAGTTTCATATCATATAATTGGTCAACTACTTTCTTGATTACATCCAGTAGCGAGTCCAAAAGCTCCAGGAGGTTGATAACATGACATGGATAAACTTGATTTCACACTTGACGGTTGTTTCGGAAACGTTCATAGTTTCTTAACGTTGACCTTGCTGTCAGAAGTACATCGTCAACTTGACAGCAATATAGACGGCAGTGATGAGAGTATATGCACTATGTAGTATGAAGCGTGATTCCTAGAACTCCATTAAAGTGAGGCATGTTGCATTTTTGGACACGCACTGGAATGTATAATATTGAATTCTGCATCACATCACTCATATATCGAGTTATCATGTGAATATTATATGCCATCGGAATTATACAGAAATCCTGGTATTTTGAGGAATTCGATAAAGTTTTTGCGCAATAGGCAATGTTGAAGCCATGTTATCGGAATTGAATAGGTTATGATGGAATGTAATTAGTTGGCATTAATCAAAATTCCGCAAAAATGCATCTACTTTTCATAACTTATACGAACAACGGTATACATTAAGGCACTGCAATAGATGCTACAAGTTAAATATATTGCTTCGATATCAAGTGCCTCAATATCAGCTAAAATAATACTGGTTCACACTATTCTCATGGCTGGTAGATTGTGACAGTTGATTTTTGGACGTAGGAATCTAGGGGAGAGGTGAATCACCAAAGATTCCGTACGAGCAGAATAGATATAAACTTTCAATGTTTGGAAAGAAGGGCAACATTCTATTTTATCTAAAAAAAGTTTTCACTTGAATTAAGAAAGTATTATATTAATAGAAAAATTGAAAAAACCTTCTCAATGTTGAACGACAGTTGAACACAAAACCAAACATCTAAAAGTGCAACCTACAAACTCCACAGCACCAAATACCATTACCATAATCTCCTACCACACAATATGCTACATCTCATTATTCCTGGGGAATGATCTTCATAAAGAAAAACATTTATATCCCTGACAAAAATCCTCCAAAAGAAACAGATGATAAGACCAAATAACAAAGCACAAAAAAAGAATAATTGATCAAAAATTGCACGAAAGTGTGTAAATAACCTTAATCACTAGCAATAAAAAAGAAAAGAAATCCCAAATCCACACCCCCATCCACCTCCTCGCCAACGATCTCCAGCTGCTCAAGCTCAAGCACAACTACGCAACATCACAAACAATCCCAAATTCGAATCTCAAATCCAAATCCTCAAGAATGAACTATACACTATCTACCAAACTTCCAATCAACCATAAACCTCTTCTCACAATATCTTAACACAATATGAACTTCTGAGTAATTCACTCAAAAAGCCCAAAAAGAAAGAAAAACTACTACTCTCCTCCGACATCATATGATATTGAAGCACTTATACTGCCTCGTGGCTATTTATAAGATTGGAGACGCGATACCGAAGCCGCATTTGGAATTTTTGGTGATTGGGGAAGAAGGCACGATTGTGATTTGGAGGTAGGATGGATGAAGTGATAGATTATAGGGCAAGAGGAAGAGAGAGGGAATGTGATGTGATGGTGTTGATTTCCTAGGGGAGATTTATGTTATGATGTATAGATAGCCATGCTTTATGATGTTTTTGGATTCGCTTCGTAGTAGTATATCTAAAAGAGAATGGTTTATTATATAATTATCATGAAAGATTTTGTTATGTGTGAGTGTCTTTGCCGACTTTTCTTTTGGATTACAGTATGATGTTTTATGGAGATGGTAGTTATATGCATATGAGAAGTTTGATGAATTATTCAAGGTAAGACACACTCTGAGTGATAGTATCATGCTCAAGTACCATGTAAACATTGCGAGAACTCGAGAGTTTTGCACCAATTCTCAAACTTCAGTAGATCTAGCACTCAACTACAAATATCACTCTCTAATAGCAAGTGCTTTTGTAAACAAGTATCCACCATATATTATACCAATACATCACCCAGATTAATAACCGCTGAACAGAAAAAGCGAAACCCTTGGCCATGGATGTGCTTTGCATATTTGATCACTCCCGTGTAAGTTAAAAATCCGGGGTATGGTGGTGAGAATGAGTTTGGACCTGGGCAAATGTAAAAGCTATGCATGCATTTCCGGGATATAAAAATATTGCTATTCTCCCCAACGATGAAGCGAAGGGAACACAAATACCAGTAAAATCAAAATTTTTCAATCCGTATTAAGAACTAACAGAGTATTAGAGTTTGATGTTTGCTGAAAGGAGGACACATTTGGTTGCCGAGGTGGAGTGAATGTAAGAGCATTGTAGACTTGCTCCCAGATCTCTTGATCAGGTTTTTTGAGAAGGACGGCATTCAGAAGAGGTTTCATATGATTGCAATCGAAGCTCTTGGATTGGATAAGGGGACTGACTCGCATCATGTCATGAAGTAAAACTTCACCCATTATTTTGGAAGGTAGTAGATGCGATGCTTTTGTAAGTTTGTAATACTAAGAGAAGCATGAGAGAGAGTTCCTTAAGATCCAAATGACAGTTAGAACAAGCAATACTCGAAGCTTAGATTGTTACTGGTATCAAGAGATTGATAGGTACCGCGGAAGTCATCCACTTGTTCACCATCGGGTTGGCTTTTATGATTTCTCTTTCTGAAATGAACTGAATTGCAGAGGGAATCATTGCATAGTATTGTGATATTGGTGTGTTTGGAGGTATTAGTATTTGAGCTTCCTTTAACTAGCAAATTCTAACAAGAAGTCAACCTTGAGCTTATTGATAGAAAGAACAGAGGTCGGTTCTTGGGTGTATTGAGCCATACAGCCACAGATAAACAGGCACCATACACTTTAAGCTTAAGCCCATGTATGAAGTACGGAGTATGATTCATAGTGATTGAAAAACAAATTGAAGAAATACTATTGAAATGCGACTATGATACCATGAAAATACCAAGGGCTCTGAAATAAATATTATAACTAGCTTTAAAATAAGCAATTGACATAGAGAAAACAGTTCACCCGTCCACAGAACACGTAAGCCTAATTAAGCGATATATTAACAGGGCTGTATTTTTATTTCGAGTATAAATCTTTGAACTAAATACTTAAGTATAGTAGGATAATGATCTAATTCGATTAGACCATTCAGTTCGCGTTCGATATCCAGCACCCTGCGACGGGTGGAAGATATTATGGTTAGGCTCATAACCCTCCTTAAAAACCAGGTGAGCCCTATTTTTGGGTGCAGCAAAGGCAACCAACTGCTACCAAGCATCATGGTGATCCCCACGACATAAGTCATCAGGATTCTACCATAGGGCTGGTTACTCACTCGAAAGATCTTACCTTATTAAGTTTATCCTTGGTGACCCCACAACCAGAAGTTTGGAACTGACAAGATAAAATCGAGGTCATCCTCGCTTATTATCACCACCATTCAATGTTCAAACAACATCTCGAAGAAATGAGTGACTCCTCCATGAATCAACATATGATCTTGTCGAAGCTCAAAGTATCAAAGCCAAATACTTTGATATTTTATACCGGTGAACCCAGTCATGTTAAAATTGGTACTTAGCTCGCCACTACCATGAAAGAAATAGTACTGGGGTTTTGGGGTCCTGGATCCTCTATCTATGTGGCGTACATGGTAACATGATTTTCATACTTTAATGACTTCTTATCACTCTATCAACAGATACAGCTTTCTCTCGAGCCAATAGGAACTGCGTCATTATTGATGTACTCATGGGTGTATGAAAGCTCTTCCTCATTATCCATCACCTCCTATTGAATCATCGAATTCTCAATTGTTGTACATTTTCCCGTTACCAAATTCTGAAGTGGTGGTCCTCCTCGCAAATTTCGGTTCCTGGCTGTATTTTCAGGTTAAGTACTGATGATGGATGAATCATGTTTTGATCAATTGAAATTGCTGCCATTTGTCGTGCATGTGTAAGTCGCACAAAAGCATCCCAGTTCTTTCTTGCTCTACTAATTATTACAAAGGCATATCAGGAAATGATCCAATTCCGGCATGGTCTTTATCATCAACAATAATCTCAATCCCCTCTTAAAGAATTGGGCACGATAACAAAGACTTCATGTCCAAACCTTGTCTTTCCGTATTTGAAACCCAAAGTACTGAAAACTTACTCAACTCTTGTCCCTACACTTCTTCTCCTGAACTTTGTGATTCTATGTCACACAATTAAGTAAAAATGGCAGAGCAAATGATAGACCCAGCTAAACTAATATTAACAATTAAAGATCGAGAAACCATTACCCAAGGTCACAGGCAAACATACGCGGAGCCAAACAGCGAAGCTCTAAAACTTCTCGATTCAGAAATTGAGGGAAATGGGACACCGGCAGGACCCGCGGGAGATCCAAGAGATACCAATCTCCTTCCCTTCAGACCATTGACTGTACAAGACCTTCAAAACTTTCGACGCTGGTGCGGGCCAATTTCAGGTGCGAAAGACAATGCTGAATACACTGATGCAATCGGTGCGAGCATTCTCAAAGTAACAGATGCCTATATCCGTCAAATATGCCTATTTGTGAATAGTCATTCACCAGTTCGGAACCGTCGCGATGATTACCCAACCATGGCATATTTACCCCACGATTTCTGGAATCCGCCAACAGACCCTCCTTCTGAAGCTTATATAGAAGAGAGAGCAGAATACATAAGGACGACAGCACGTCTCCCACCTCAACGAATTAGTGCTCTCACTCACTTATTCATTCATATTACATCATCTCCGAAGAACCTCGATGTCAAACCAGAGAGCGCCTTGATGGTAATAACGCCCAGGGCGGCAACAATAGAGTACTTTGATCAAAATGACCATCCCGACAAACATCGCCGAATAGGAGATATCATGAATGTGATTTCCCGCGTAGACCCCACGCGCCATGGAACATGGTTAGAACTCGCGGATTGGAAATGTAGAGCTGGACAATCAGGTGGACAATCCGAAATCCTTGACCTACCGAGGGAAAATCAGAGGGCAAGTCAGATTTGGGTGTGCACGAGTGCTCTAGGTCAGGCATTTGGTCATGATGTTCATATGCTTTATCCTTTTAAGAGTATGGAGACCATGGGATTTGGTGCATATGATTTCTTAATGTGGAGGAAAGCAATGGTCATAGTGATCGATTTGTACCGTGGGTATTTCTCAAATGTGACCAGTGACCCGCAGTATAAACCAAGGGTGAAGATAATGTTTGGTCATCGTATATATAGGGAAGGGGAGAGCTACCCTTGGCTGGATAATTCACGGCAGCGGAGGAATGGCGCGCCGTGGGTACATTTCTCTGAGAAAGTCTACAGGAGATTTTTACCTAGAGAGTTGGCGCAGTGGAATGCATCGAATATTTGGCGGGGTCTTGATGAGGACGGATTGTACAAAAAAGCTCTTGAGAGAATGCGACATCGTACTGGGGCGGGTAGATATGATGGTGCGCCTCAAGGAGCAGAGTTAGGTGAATTCGGGGAGAAGATGAAGGGGACTAGGGCGAGGAAATTGAGAATGTGGTTGGAAGATGCGGATACTAATGAAGGAAGAAGAGATCGTTATCATAGTCCTAATGAATCGGTTGGGTGGAAGGTGTACAGAAGAAAGTAGTTGTCAGAAGGGTGTAGATGGAAGAATACTGGCAATTTTACAGTGTTGATTTTATTGTGTATTTTCTTGCGAAGTTTTAGTCATGTCTAAATACGAACCATTCATTGAAATGATATTTTTCTTATTAAATCTACATTTACTCTATTTCTATTCGAGATAGACATTTGTTAAACGGTAATCTATGTAATCTTATCTAGCCCATGGACAAATTTCTGCGAAAATCAAACTGTTAGATGATAAGTGTAAAGCTAATTTTAACGGTATGACTTCTTGGATTTATTATGGCAAGATCGATCTACTTCCTAGAGTAATAGTATACAAACGGATTTGTAGCACATATAAGATGCACGGGACTTGGTCATATCATAAAAAAATGGAATCAAATGACGAGCACTGGAAGAATCAGTAAGTACAGTCGTTGAACGGCCTCAGACTCAAGGAAGTAGTTTCAATTATAACCGAAAATCACACATAGTCACCAGGAAGAAGCACAAGTATCAATGTAGTTGAACAATAACAGCTTTTCAATTAAAAGATTAAAATCACAAAAAATGCCTCGTCTACTCATCCCCAATATGATATGCAAACACAACCTTAAAGATGTCTTGCTAATGAATTGAAAATAACCCCAAACAAACACGCAAACCCGCGATATCCAGAAGAAAAGAAAGAAGGCCTAGAGCATTCCCAGAGACAAAGGGAAGAAATGGATCAAGTATACTGATACTCAATCTACAAAACGTTTGCGATGGCGAAAACGGCAGCGAGGAATCCCCATGCCGAGATGGCAATGCTGCTTCCTGCACCGGTGAATTGTTCAAGTCCGGAGGCATCTCCATTGGAGGCCTCTGGGACGAAAGTGTCGGTAGAGGCAGGTGTGGCGGCAGGGCTAGCAGCTGCGCCTGGGTCGGCGGCGATGGCAGCAGCCTTGCTTCCTCCGTACCATGGTCCCCATCCGTTGCTGTTGGTGAGACTGTTGAGGTTGAGACCCAAGTTCTTGTTCTATTCACATTGTGGAATCAGTAATTGTTCACGATGGACGATGAGAGAGGTGGAACAGGAGTTAAATAAGTCTACTTACGATGTTTTCGTTGGCATTGCCATTGTAATTAACATTAGTGTTCGAGTTGACATTGGCCTGGTGCAAGATAATTAGTATTATTCTTGGAAACAAAGATATAAAACAGTGGAGGGTAGGAAGTGTAAGATCAAAGACTCCTTACATTCAAGTTCTTGTTCTCATTTTCGTTCTCATTTTCATTTTCATTTTCATTTTCATTTTCGTTGCCATTCGCATTGCCCTATAATATGATAGTTAGTATTCGCCCAGCGACAAAGGTATTGTGAGAAAACAGCATGTGAGATATCAAAGCCAGGTTAAAATCGAAATTAAGATTCTGGGTTTCTTACGTTGCCATTTTGGTTTCCATTTCCATTGCCATTTCCGTTGCCGTTGCCGTTGCCATTGTTACCATTGTTGCCATTGCCATTACCGTTGCCGTTGTTTCCTCCATTGTTTCCTCCGTTGTTTCCGCCGTTGTTGCCTCCAGGACGTCCAGTTGCTTCTGGGGTTGGAGCGATAGGGGCGGAACTAGCCTCGGCATCGTCCATTGGCTTGGGGTAAGGCTTTTGGCCTGGAGGGCATACGCAGCTTCCATCAATATCTTGGTAGTTGGCACCGACGGCTGGGCCAGCGTAGGAGCCGGAGCCATATGGGCCTGTCCAGGTACCAGCACCACCGGCTGCGTTGATACCAACTTGAGTGGCATCTACTGAGGCTGATGCAGCAGCAGCTGCTGATGTGGTTGTTGTCTTTGGCTTCCACCCGCCGTTCCAACCGCCGTTTTGTCTGTCACTGTCTCCGTCATTGTCTCCGTCATTTCCACCACGTTGTCTCTTCCATGGCTTCTTGGGGGGAGTGGTGTCTATGATATGGACGAAGCTGGAGTCCGCATTTGAGCTGGCACCTTGCGCCTCTGAAATTTCATATGTCAGTCAGAGTCCTAGAGTGGATAGGGAACAGGAATCGGATCTCTTACGTAAGGTACTGGCATCTAGACTTGCTCCATCGCCCCATGGGTAACATTGGCAGTTTGCAGCTTGAATAGCACCGGCGCTCGAAGATCCACTAGCTGTGGAAATCAAAGTCTCCTTTGCTGGTGGTGGGTAATAGCCTGAAGAAGTTAGCATTTCTGGTTATAAATGCTGCAACAAATACTAGCCTCCTTGACCTTGGCCTTGACCCTGGCCCTGACCATTGCCTTGACCATTGCCTTGACCTTGACCATTACCCTGACCATTGCCTTGGCCATTGCCTTGGCCATTACCTTGACCGTTGCCTTGACCGTTGCCTTGACCGTTGCCATTGCCATTTGGTCCACCAATACCATTACCATTGCCTCCAGGTTGGTCGCCTCTTTGAGCAACAGCGAGATGGGCCGTAGCCAAGAGAATTTGAAGAACGACTTGAGTCTTCATGATGAATGATAAAACTTTGATTTAAAGTAAGTGAATGTGGTGTGTCTTTAAGACTATTTATTGTTTGGAAGAAAGAGTGTATACAAGTTGGTTCCTGATGTACGAAGGAAGAATAAACGACGGAATTGCATCGTGATTTTATATTCGAGATCATTTATGTTGTGATGATGTTGGAGCCTCATTTTTGAGAAATAAACCTGTGAGGAATGAATCTTCTCCATGGGAGGGACATCAAATATGGGAATGTGGAATTCAAACAATCTAGTAAATATCGTTCCCGATGGCGAATTGTCTTAAGATGGAGGTGCTATTGGCTCGGATACTAAGAATTCGGAATATTCCTTTGCTGAATTGTTTTTTTCGATAGTTGTAACATAACTGCCAAGATTTTGCTAAGAGAAGAATGTGTGTTGTGGTTGAGGAATGTACCAATTGTCTCGCTACAGGCCAATCATGATAACCATAAAATAAAAACATAACTAATCCACATATCACAACTTTATGAAGAAAAACCGCATCTTGGGAATCTCCACGGCGCCACGATATGAAGGTATTTGGATGTCATTCTTTAAGTCGCGCCTAAATGTGGTAATGATAATGATAATACCACCATCGTTCTCTGCCAGGAACTTTCATTCATTCCTTGAACCATTGATCTGCTATTAAATTGCAATTCTTCCAGAATATTCCGCGGATGCTTGTACTCGGAAAAGAATCTCCTTAGAATGGAATTGAGAATTTAGCATTCGTCTTGAGTATACAAGGTAATTAAGCAATTGATATCAAAAGCTTGTGAAGTATACCTAACTGCAGGCCTAGCAAATCGTCCAGTAGTTAACAAAAAGATGGGCCAGCAGCTGCTATATTTAGAATAAAGTGAAGCAGCCTTGAGAGATTTGTAACCAGCTCACCCATCCGTAAATTAAGCAAATGCAAGTTATCAAACGATAATCATAGATAGACATTGAATTTCGCTGTATCTTCGTACCCATATGCGACGCAAAATGTACTTTTTAAGTGTGCGCACTTAAAGTGAATCTTCGTGATCTCTCCAGGAAGAAGGTTCTTGGCCCCATGTTACATCCAGTGGGAATGCCAATTAACTTTAAATTCGCATGATGGTATCGGCGATTGTAATAGATATAGAACAAGTAGAAAAACAATACAAGCCTAATGAGGTCGGCACTTGCAGACCATGAGAATCAGATAGATCGATGTTCCAGCATCTAAAAACTGGACTTGCCACGACTTGGTATAGATTCACTACCAAACCTATTGTTCAATATGTCATCTTTTTTCAAAAACGTTTGACTGTTTTGTAGCTTGTGATTTTTGTGTTTGCTCTTCTTCCAAACCTCGTTGCTCCTTAAAACATGACGTTCTTCAACCACCACAATATATCAATCACAATGTACCCAAGTCACTACCCAACCTCGAATTTGTTATCGTAGAAACCAAGACTCCTAAAGTTCTCTTTGAAAGTTTTATCTTCCTTTGATGACGCCAACCTAGTCATAACACTCACTGCCGAGGGATTCTCGAATGTTCTCTTCTTCACATACATACTAACTTCATCCGTCTATCTCCTCTACAAATTTCAACGAGCCATCATCCGCCATCACAAACATTTGCTCAAGCGATCTCCTACAGTAATTTCCATCGCTCTATTCATGATCAACCATAAATCAGTCTACTTACACTGTCTTCTGGACAATCTTCTTCGTTGTATCTTCAATACTTGCCTCGTTCTTCTGTGTTGATTCTCGTTCTTCTATCCCGCTCCTCAAACTCCGCTAGAGATCTTCCCGCACTGGATCTTTCGGGGTCCAACATTGAAAGATCTTGACTTCTGGACAAAATTACTTCTCCATTCTCGGTAGTGAAACGGATGTACTCGCTATGAAGCTTTGATAGACAAGAAGTACCAATTATCTATGGCCGCATAGTCTGGCAGTCAACGGGCCTGGTTTCGGGATCTTGCAAGTAAGGAATTGTGGGTATAAGTATAAGGGAAAAAATGAAGCAGGAGTTGATGGTAACCAAGCTCTAACGCCCGAATGCCAGCAATGTCGTCAAAGACCTTGAGTATACCATCTCGAAAACCGCCATATTAGTAGGTAGTGTCCATGACCTTGAAATTTTCTGGAGCTTGATAGAAAGAAACAAATGGTTGGTCGATATGAAAAAAATTTAAGGACAAGTGCATACTGATGAAGCCGGAAGAGAAGTGTAAAATCCTAGGAGATAGTGCAGATCTGTTAATCAAAATGAGGTTGGTTAATACCATGAGTCAGAGCTGGGCACCTGTACCCTACCCGGAGTGTTTGACCTCTGTAGGATAGTTACCCTCCCTGTATATTTTCCAGGAAATATCAGCGGGTGCCAGGGTAGGTAGGGTAAATATCGTGTGATCATCCGATATCTAAAATTGGAGATATCTATCTAGGTAGATATGAATGTCATATGATACCTATGTATATCATATAACACAGGAATGATATAGTATATACATCACATGATATTGATATGATACGAATATCAACCTTTATCATATATATAGCTTCACGTGATATATACCCGCGGGTATTATGGTACTCGGAGCACTTTATAGGGAGATAGTTACCCTACCCTAAGAGCCTCAGCAGGGTGGCTATTCGACCGGGTTTCCCTTTGCCTAGCCGTGCCATGAACTAACACTAACAAACTTGGGGTTTGGGAAGGATAAAAGAAATGTCACGAGGCAGCATAAGGTTACATTAAAGCACTTAGTAATAAAACAGAGTAAGCACAAGAATAAAAACTTGACGCCTTGTATTGCGATGAGCCATATGAAAATTAGGTAAAAAAACTTGTAGATTTTCTATTAAATACCATATTCAGAACAAGTACTACTTTCTATCGGTGAATGTTCTTAAACAGACTGAGCCTAGTCAGCTCTATTTCTGTATTCTACTCATAGATTAAAGGAGATCTTCCCATCCCTCCAATTCATCTCCAGATATCTCCCACCAACAAAAACAAAAACATAAACAATCAAAACTCTCATCGTTCAAAATCAAACTTCACCGTTCAACAAAGTTAAAACCATCAAGATGGCACGCTGTGGCATATTTTATGCTACAAAAGACGCGCAAGGGTTTAGAAGCGAGGGAAATCTATCTCTTGTATCGAAGTCTCTGCACACCACTATCAAGGCCACAAATTTGCGTACCTCTCTCGTGCAGGTTTTCGATCATGTTTCCGGGGAGAATACCCTATCATGCAGATATGAATTTCCACTCTATGATGGAATCAGTATTGTCAAGTTTACATGTACCATGGACAGCAAAAAGCTCTCAGGAGTCATTCATGAAAGAGCGGCTGCAACAAAGATCTACGAAGATGCCAAGAATAGAGGAGAGATAGCAGGTCTATTGGAGCAAAACAGCAAAGCAAGTGATGTTTTTAGCACCTCGCTAGGTAATATCCCAGCTGGAAAGAAAGTGGTGGTGGAAATTGAATACATTGGGGAGTTGACGATGGAAGGCGGAAACAGGGTAAAACTGACCATCCCGACCAAAGTTGCACCTAGATTTGGAACGTCTGGTTCCTCATCGACAAGCCTTGGTACGACCACAAAGGGAGGGATGAAGATCATAGTAGATGTGTTAATGTGGGCAGGTGTGCGCATTGATGGACTTGCCTCGCCCTCCCATCCCGTCGCCATCACAATAGGGGCTTCGTCGACTGGAAGTGAAAAGAGAGAAAGTTACAAGGCTTCAGTTACGCTGGCTCAAGAGAGTGCGGCTTTGGATCGAGACTTCGTTCTCCTAATCAATGTCAAGGACTTGGGTGACCCGAAGGCTGTGCTCGAGACTCATAGCACCATTTCCAATCATCGAGCATTAATGGTTTCCTTGGTCCCGAAATTTACTTTGCCAGCCCACAACCCAGAAATTGTTTTCGTCGTTGACAGGAGCACAAGCATGCGACCCAGCATGTCAACACTCCGCTCAGCCATGTCGGTTTCTCTAAAATCTTTGCCTTCTGGAATAAATTTTAACATCTGCTCTTTCGGCACTGGCTATGAATTTCTATGGCCAGTCAAAACAATATACACACGACAATCTGGACCAGGCTCTCAAGCATGCTGGTGAATTCAAAGCCAATTTCGGTTTGACCGAAACATTAACCGCACTTACCGCCACGATCCGGAATCGCCTCACGTACTTGCCCCTGGAGATCATACTTCTGACGGACCGGGAATATCTCGCGGCAGGAAGAATGTTTCAAATACCTGAACGGGGAAGTGAAAAAGAGCCAGGGAGCGATCAGGGTATTTCCCTTGGGTATAGGAGATGGCGTTTCTCATGCTTTGCTCAATGGGATTGCCCGAGCAGGAAACGGCTTTTCCCAGGCTGTACAGAGAGGTGAAAGTATGGATGACAGTGTTATTCGAATGCTGCGCGGTGCACTTTACCCCCATATTACTGACTACACCATGGAGGTCAAATACGAATCCGAAGATGATGATTTGGAGATCATTGAAAGAGTTACAGACACTATGAAGCTCCTTCTATCGAACAATGACGAGAAAATGGAACAACCGGATCAGCCGATGCTTCCTACAATCTCTCTGTTTGACCCTACCTTTGAGGAACCTAGAGATACAGTCATTAAGGCTGGACCTCGTCAACAGCTACCAGAAATTCCAACCCCGAAACTGCTACAGGCCCCACACAATATTCCTTCTTTGTTTCCAGAAGCCAACGCTGTAGTATACTTGTTGATGTCTCCGGAAACCATCCAACGAAACCATACAGCCGTTGTTTTGAGAGGTAAATATGTACATGGTCCCGTAGAGCTATCAATTCCTATCGAAAGACTCCTGGGAGAAAGCCAAACTATACATCAGCTCGCAGCTAGAAAGGTTACGCAAGATCTTGAGGAGGGTAGGGGCTGGGTATACGATGCAAAAGAGGATCATGGTGCTTGTTTAAAAGATCGTGATCCATCTCTGTTCGATGATATTGTTAAACGACAGGCCGTACGATTGGGGCAGCAATTTCAAGTTGCTAATCGACGGTGCTCGTTTGTAGCCGTCGCTGAGAATGACGCCGAGAATAATGAGAAGCAAGAGTTTCGATAATTTGATTTCGTCAGGACCAGCAAGAGAGAATCCCAAAACACTAATTCCTTCGCCAGTGAAACTTCACAACAACCAAGTAGACATCCGCCTGGAGTGGACTTAATGACGAGACCCGCAGACGATTCTAGATCAACTTATGATCGACATAGATCACTTTTTCCAGCTCCACAACGTTTGGGAAATAGTCATCACAAAGCGTCGGACCTATTCAATACAATTATCTCATCTGTCGAGAATTCCACTGGTGTAAACTCGACAACGGACAGGAACAGACTCGAGGGACTTGCCAAAGGGAACCAGGCTCCTAATGATCTAAAGAGAAGCTTTCAAAAGTTCAGTGGCGTTCCTGCTCAACAATCAAGAAGGAACCACGAAACCATACCATCGTCAGAACTCGTGAAAAGAAGCAAGGCCATTTCATTTTCCATTTTCCATTTTCCATTTTCCATTTTCCATTTTCCATGAACTCAGTTCCACTTGTTACTGACACCATATCGGTCGCTCTTTCTGAATCCTATTCGAGGAAATCATTTGAGGAGGATTGGACCGGCGCTTCTTCAGAAAAGATAGTTTTGAGAATCATCGAGCTTCAACAAATTGATGGTACCTGGATGTCTCTACCAGATCTTGAGCCCGTTCTCGGCTTCAAGGTCCCCCAGGATGTCTTCAATGTTCAGAGAGATACCAATGGCCAAAAAATGTGGATCACATTAATTGTTCTGGGCTTCCTTGAGCATACAATGGCAAGAGAGGCAGATGTTTGGAAGCATGATGTTGTTAAGACAAAGATGTGGTTGATTAATATGGAGGGTCAATGTGTACAAGAGTTTGAGTAGATGAAGAAGACAGCTATGGAGGTTGTGAAGAAGGCCAATCAAACGGCTGGTGAGAAGACTGTAACTGCGAGCGATTGACTTGATGAGGTTTTGGGGTGTCTGTCAGATACAGGAAGAAGTCCTAAGAGCTGGATAAGAAGAGAAGGTAAAATTGATGAATAACCAACCTACAATATGTATTTTTCTCATTCTACGTCGTCTTCATTGTTTCTAGTTGGCAAATAGTCGATTGAAAGGTTGAGCATCGCGTTCAACCGGAATACATATCAATCAATGCATTGCTTCATTTAATGAATTGAATGGTAATAACACATCTTTTATCTGTGATTGGCAACAATGTGTACCGAAGAGAGATGATGCGACAGTTGATGCTTTATTTTAGTGATTCTTCCCGCAGCAGTACGCTAATCACCATCGACCCCGCAGCTTAGTTCCGCGCTAAAAGCCTACGATCCAGCCCAATAATCCCTGAAGTACGAAGCCCAAAAGTCAACATCACCATTATACCCAGCAATCAATCTTGCGCCAACGATACGGAATCACAATCATGGCACTTCAACAAGAAGATCTCAAAGCTCTCGAGCAGACTCGTCAGCGCCTCTTACATTTAACTTCTAACATCGCATCTTTAAAAACTGATTTCCAAAGGGGCGCACCTCTACCTGAATAGTACGTACTTCACCTTGCTTGTCGCATCCTGCATTGCGCATTCACGTTAACTAATTGATATACAGTTCCTCAGTAATGACATCTTCTTCTATCCTAAGCACAAACATCCAATCAGTCATTGATCATCTCGCTGCTAATAGTGAGATTCTCTCTCGAATCGTCGTATTCCCTTCTACCAATTTCCCCGGTCGCACACAAGAAGGACTTCTCCTACAATTACTGCGCAAGAAACTAGAACCGCAAGTCGAAACATGGGTTGAAGAGGGTCGTAATTTACAAATAGATGGCGCAGGAGAGGGAGCTAATCAGGGAGATCTTGAGGAAACATGGAAATGGGCGGCTGAATGGATTGGGCCGAGGATAAGGGAATATGCATTGAATGAAGCGGGCGATGAGTATACGGCGGAAGAGAGAGAAAGTGGAGTTGAAAATGTTAATACGGGACTTAAGGATGAGGAAGAAAGTGATGAAGAAGATGAGGAAGGTGAGGAGGATGATGAGGTTATGGGAGGAATGGATCGAAGTGCCGAGAAGAAGGCGCCGGAGAAGGGAATTACAAGGAAAGATGGTAGGGTGAGAAGTAAAGAAGAGATTTTGAGATTCGCTACCAGCGGGGTTATCTGAAGATAGCACAACATATGGGAAGATATATCAAGCTGGAGGCGAAAAGTGTACCCTGTAAGGTACAAGATTCAGTCTCTGTAATTGGCAATGCGCCAATACATATGGGAGCTAAGCTTCACGGTCCAACGTTGGAATGCCTCGCGGATGAGCCTAAACTCTAATCTGGTCGGTGTAGTCACCATTCTTATTCTTGGATACTAGGAATTCAATTCCTTGCATGTAGTGGCCGGGAGTCAGGCGAAATGCGCCACCAAGCTACGATAGAAGTAAGGGTGGGCACATACAAACACATCTACGCATGTAGCTGGGTCCTTACTCTAAAGGGGTTGATATGAATCTACGATGTGTTCTTCAACTTTGGTCGTTTCATCGCAAAGATGCGATTTTAGCCCTCAACATGCGAATAATTATAGCAAGAGTGGTCTCGAAGTTACAGAAATTGAATTAATCATTCCAATATATAATGCGCTATCTATTCATCTTCCACTTCGATGAATCCTCTATTTCAAATGATTCAAATCTAAACAAATTGAAAATTCTTGCTTCAGTCAATCATCTCCAATAAACGCAATATCAATCAATACCAAGCCATCCTTCCAAAACATCACCTCAAATCCTCCTCAAAGTATCTACTGAGTTTCATCTCTGAACTTTCTCGCCAGTTTCACTACCACAAATTAACCACCATCCAACTTCCCCTTCCACTTCCGCTCCCCTTTCCAATTCCAAGTGCACCTCCCAACACTCATTGCTATCTGCATCTCTATCAACCACAAATCTACAACTATCTCTTCCTACCTTCCTACCTTCTCACCTCCCTACCTTCACCACTCAATCCTCCCTCTCCCTCTCCCTCTCCCTGCCCTCTCCTCACCCAATTCTCATTCTCATTCTCATTCCCACTCCCAGTCCCAGTCCTTGAAAAAACAAGTCTTATAAGTCTTACAATTCTTATAGCATTATCAAATCCGAGAAATCAGATCAGCATGTAAGACTTACAAAGAAAAGAATTTAAAAAGGAGAGATGTGTAGATTATATATAAATCAAAATAGGAGAATCCAAAAGTAAGAATTATTGCAAGTTAAGTCTTATATAAATAAAGGAAGAAAAATCAGAGGGATAATTATATTTATATTTATATCCTGACATTCTTATATATGTATCTACAAATCAATTCATAAACCAACCTCACACTCATCTACCTATCCACCCCGAATATTTCCTTCTTCCTTCCCCATTTTTCCTTCTCTCCCCCTCCCCCTCCTCTCTCTCAATCCCTCTTCCCAAAATAAATAACCCCATCAACAATGCCCCAATTCAAAAATATTTCACTCCAATATAACTAAATCAGACTACAAAATAGAGTTAAAACAACAATATAATTAGATATACTCAAGTATTTAAACTATATTTATCTTACTATTCATACCTAGATAATGAGGTTTTTCTTTTCTGTGAATAAGGGGTAGAGATATGCAGAGGGGTATATTATACGGTAGGATTAGGATTAATGAGTGGGATGGGGAATGAGGAATGAGCAATCAAAGTTGAGTTTAGTATGGTGAGGGAGAGGGAGAGGGAGGAGGGGTCTAGATGGATCTTGTCTTGGACGTGCTAAGATTCTTACAAAGCTTGGGAGGTGTTGAAATATTTTAGGTTAGTAATGAGGGGTCTAGCAATGACAAATATGAAAAATTGTACAACAGTTTAAATAACAATATTTAGGACAATTAGATCAGATTAATTTATCTAATCACCCATATAATGGACAGCAAAGGACTACAACTGCACTGAGCAGGAGTCAAAACAAAACATAAAAACAAAAAAAATCCCCCAAAGCTAGAAGACTTATCCACGTCTTCGTGTGCTAGGGCTCTTGGCTGTGTTCTTTTGCGATTGAGTGGTATTTGCGGCAGGAGATGCTGCGACAGAAACCTTCTCCTTTTGCTTTGTGTTTGAAGATTTCTTGCTCTTGTTCTTCTTGCTCTTGGTCTTGCTGGGAGAATTCCAGTAGTATACCATTTGTAGAGCTAGGATAGCATTGAGCGCAAATCCGGCAATGAATCCATAGAGAATGAGTTTGTCGTCAACTTCCTGAAGAGTGGTAAAGATTCTGGAAAGAGAACCAGCAAGATAATTGAAAACCTAGTAATGTTAAATTAGCATCTCGTTCACCTTGATATGTTAGATCAAACATAGTGAAATAAACCTACAGCGAAAGCGCTCAACTGTCCTGTTCCCCCTTCTTGCCAGACAGTCAAAATCTGCGGCAATTTGCTTGCCACTCCCAAAACTCCAGCTCCTGCTTGCAAGTATGCTAATTGTTGCATATCCAGCATATTTCCACTGAAAAGCGTAAAGGCACTTGCAGCCAATCCTGCCACGAACAGGGCAGCTGTGCTAGCTCTTCCACTATAGTTCAATACCAACACTGCAATCACAACATTCTGCACCATAATAAGTGCCGTTTCGCCATATGTGCTGAAAGGGAATTCTGATCGATAGTTATAGGCGAGCGAAATAAGGTATGCGGAGGTTTCAAGAAGGTAGGAGAGGAAGGATATCCCCGAGGAAGATTTGGAGGAGATGAGTTTGAGAAGTTGTGGGATCTTGACGATAGAAGAAGCTGCAATGATTCCTACTCCGAGTCCCTTCGAAATGCCGAGTTTGAGACATTCTGTGTGGGATGGGTCGATGTCAAGGAGGAGCGTTTTGTAGCATTGTTCTCCGATAAGAGAAACTCCCAAGTCTTTGATAGGTGCGGGAAGGTTGTGGGTTATGGGTTGGAGAACGGTACGAACTTGATCCATGATGGAGAGTTTATGTTACTATTATAGATGATGAAAAGTAGAATAAATTGTGAAGATGTAATGTTGTGAAGTAAATGAGATGGTAAATTAATTTTTTTGATGGGAACTTTGATGGGATACGCGCAAGGCTGTGAAGTGGAAATTTAGTGGGTACAGTGCTGAATTGACAACGCTAAAAAGTGACGAATGCGGAAGACCACCTTTCACGAACTCATGAATCTTACAAATTCAACAGTCATCCATAACATAATTTAGTTACCTGGGGATTAGAAAGATTTAAATCCATATGGCCAATAATGATGAAAATGAAAGGGATTACTTAAGGCGACAGGGTTAAAGCCCTAGGGTCGAGTTGCAAATCAATCTAGTTGTTGGACCTTTTGACGTCAGACCTAACAAGTAATTAGTCGTCTTATCTTTGCTACCTTTACTTCTAAGGTTAGTGAATGTAAGACTTACCTGGGAAACAGAACGATGAATATCGATAGTAAATTTGCTAAATGGCATAGCCCGCACAGAAGTTGCGTAAGATTTGAACAATTTGAAGAAACTACCTGTTTGATCAATGGAGTCGGTCATAAAGAGTCAATATCATTCTTCTCGGCTCCAAAGTATGTTCAACTACTGTTACATATCATCCAAGTATCAGAAACTCATATTTTAAATTTCCTGAGCTACATCCTGATGCGTATCTCCTGGTGCTACCCCTTTTCAAGACTCGTCAACGTCGCCTATGCTGTTTTCCCCCTTGAATCTTTGAATCCTTGACATACAGTACTATACAACTTGCTCACATGCTCCTGTAGTTAGGTCTATTAAACTGGCACCGATTACCAGGAAATTAGAATACTCAAATCGTGTTTATGACTTGATATTATCTCACCACTGTGATAAATCAGCAAAGTTCACAAGCGGTAGGAGGTGAAAAGAAGTAAAGCTACGAACAATACAATGCTCTCCTCCCTGTTGATTCGATTTGATCAGGTCAATGATTTGTTCGATGATGAAACATGTATAAGCAACTATATCTTCCTCTCAATTATTTACGTATCCCGGCTGTTCCTTTAGATTCCGACACAGCTTCGGCTCGCATTCACTCAGCAGGAATCAGTACGATGTCGCCAGTACGATTCTTGATCGATTCAATGGCGAAAAGCCTATACTTCCAAGTTATGGCTTTGGCAGTACCATTGTTCAAGTCCGACTGATGCCTAACTTGACGATGCCGAAGTATAAAACTGGGGGCTGAGAACTAAGTCTTTCCATTGACGAAATTCATGCCGAAAATATTGCTATACATGTAGAAGTCTTGGCTACTAAGTCTAAATCCTTCAGTGAGCATAGGCAGCAATTGTTGGTGTTCCCTAACTACTCAACTGCTCCTCTCATGCTGTGGAAGATTACTGCAAGCGTGTAGATGTGGTCTTGATATTAAGCTATAAGCTTAAGGGAGCTATCATAAAGAAGACCAAAGGACTGGAGATCATAACCCTATATTGTACATAGCCCTGGCATATCACGTGTTCCGCTAGCCTTAGCTATAGTTCGATCAAATCGATTATGAATCCACTTCTACTATGGTACAGATATAAAATTAACCACGGATGGGAAAATGAGAGTGAGGAGAATCAAAACGAACACCAGATCCATTCCATCGTAGTCTTTATGTCTTCCCAACAGTCACAGCTCAAGCATTTTTTTATCAACTCATGGGAGCAACAATCATGCTGTTGATATATCGGTTCATCTCTTCGCAATATACAAAGTTGCGGATAATATCTGATACATGAAAGGGGTTGCAGAAAGAGAGATAATCATTCTACAATCCATTCTCTAGAAACTTAGGCAGCAATAAGAGTAACAAAATACGACTACAAAAGCTCACAATCTCTGCATGAATGGACATAGCATTTTCAGCCGAATAAGCAAAGAGCAGAATAACCCCTTTTAGAACCCCCCAAATTCCAGAAATCCTATTCCTATTCTTTAGCTCTGAACATCGTTTTCAATTACTCACTCTATTCATTCAGCTAATTTTTCATTCTCACTCCAATATATTCACACCTCACCACATATCTACCACATACGACCATAGACTGAAGAGAATTGGGCATCCCGTCCGCTCTGCCATACACAAGCTTCAGATCGGTGGATTAGTAGTTGGGTGGGTGACCACCAGCGAATCCCTACTGTTGTATGTTTTTATTTGCTTTTCCTACCTTTTTGTTTGGAAAAAGGGATTAGGATAAGGCAGATTGTGTGTTGAGGTTATGTGGGGAGGAGGGGAGCTCGACGTAAGCTCTTTATCTGGATATTCTTTTAGTTATTGGAGTTTTTGAGGCTTTGTATTGAAAGGTTATTAGGAATATTATATATCTATTTATTTATTTGTTATAGATGATATTGTTATGACATGAAGAGAATTTGGGACTAATATCTGCTTTGTTCTTCTACGAATGTGGAAGGGAATCTATATGAAAGCCACTCGACAAAGGTAAAAGTCATGTATTCAATGTGTGTAATCTAGCGTTATATATATATTATATTAAATGTCAACATGTCTATAATTTCAAATAATTATAGTGTGCTACACAGACAATGAAGCAATTGCTAATGAATCTCTAAGATACCAAACCTAGCCCAAATTTAGAACTTGCTGAATAGTTAAGTAGTTCGGAATATAGTGCGACGCTATGAATGCTGATTAATAGAGGGTATGAAAAGTTTGTCATATGGTTCGACGTACAGGTGTAAAAGTGGTGGTTCTTGTTATCTTTTTTGTACTAGTAATGGTTGTTGTGCGTGTTTTTCTAGTCACAATGGTTTGTCAGTAACATCTATGAAAATGCATTTAGTGTCTACACTCACAGTTGTGCGATGGAAGTGAGAGATGAGACTAAGCCCAGGTTTATTGTTGTGGTAGTTGCAGGACCTGTAATATAAATTGTTGTTGTGGAATCTTCAACACTAGATCCCAGGTCTGCTAACCCCGAGCTCATGCTTCCGATAGTAGACGTTGAGGTGACGTTCTTCACTGATAAACTTGTGGATACTATCTGCGTTGAGAGGATAAGAGTTCCGGGCGTGATTGTTATATATATGTCTGAAGCAAATGCCAGCACACCGGTCTAAGGATGTTAGTCATATCTGTGATCATATACGCATGCTTACATACTGAAGATACTACAGTCGACACTGAAATGACCTCGGTATTATAAACCGGCAAATACTCCGTATGAGTGACCCAAACTTCACTGACAGTCGTACACACCAGAACTCCATCAGAAGAGAGCCCACAAATGGTAACATGTATGTCTGAGGGGTCATCCGCTGCTATTGATTGCCATGGAGCAGCGTAATATGTTGTAATATTATGAACATTTTTCTGTGTAACTAACATGCCTTTACTCCGTCTGTGGAGATGCGTGACTCTGCTCGCGGAAGCAGTGGTGGTAGCTAAAGAATAGCCATACTGTGTAGAAAAAGTGACAATCTCATCACACTCTGAGACAGTATGTCTCGTGAAGTATCCTGTCAATACCGTTGAACACTTGGTAGTGATGAGAGTTTGAAAAGATGGTGAACATGATGTAGTACTTGCTCCTGGCAAGTTGCATGTCTCGTAAATTGGAATCACCGATGTAACATTCATTCCTTGGAAAATGACAGCGGGTTGAATAGACTTAGTAGCAGGCCATGGTAAGGTATAATTGACCGAGGTTGTTTGTCTAGTAGACCCTTCTTGATAAGCTTGTGCAGTGCTTTCTGGTCTGTAGTTTTCTTGACCATCATCCCCTGGTGAGCTGGTAGACGAAAGATGAATACGATCTGACTTCCTGGATCTTCCTATTACTTCAATAGGTAATATGCACAGCATCAAAGTAAAAATCAAGATCCTTAACATGACTGTTGGCGATGATTGAATGAAAAGTGCAAAGAGAAAGAAGACTATCTAAGTCTGTATAAGAGAAAGGTAAAAATGCGAAGGCTGGATAACATAAAATCGTCAACGATTCGCATGAACTGATACATTACTCAAACGTGGAATCTGCTGGTATATGAATATGTGCTTGACAACATCAACAGGAAACCAAAATAAGCGTGGAATGTTAACATGTTGGTTGAGGAATGTTGATGCCAAGGGCACGTTGGCGCTTAGCATTCTTCTCATCGCTCATTCCATTGACAATTTATTAAGTATTATGAAATGTGAGCTTTCCTGCAGCGAGAGACAATCCAGGAGGAAATCAATTGCAGCTTTGCCATGTATGAGTGTTCGCAGTGAAAGTGATGAAGGTCCTTACGATGAAGAATGATCTGATGTTGGGCCGGTGGTCTTACGGGAGAAGTCGTGCGTAAAAATCCCGGCCACCGTATTAAAATGCCCCTCGCTCTATGCGAAGGTAACTCGGCCCAATTCAATATCAAAGTATAAATACTTTACAACAATACAAAACCTCATATATTGTTAATTCACTCCTTACACGAATTGCTTGTATCAAAGCAAGACAATCCCACCAATCATGCCTCCCAAAAAGCCCAAGCAAAGTGACGCTACACCAGAATCACCACCTCCGAATTGGCCCCCTTTCAAGCCTCTCATGCCATCTACAAACTTAACTCTCGAAACCATTGTTCCTGGTCAAATTATTACAATACCAAACTTTTGGACATCTACTTTGTGTAAAAATTATGTCTCATTCTTGAAAAGTTTACCCTTAACTACAACACCTGGTAAACCTAAAAAGGGTGATGCATTGAGAGTCAATGATAGATACCAGGTTGATGATTGGAATTTCGCTGAACGACTTTGGAGGGAGACCGGACTCAAGGAGCTTTTATGTGGTGAAATTGAGAGGGAATATGAGGAGGAGGGTGAAAAGATGAGTGAGGAGGAGAGAAGAGAGTTGTGGTGAATATCCCGCCGTTTGGCCGTCCATACTTTATGCACCCGCTACATGATGCTAATAAGTATTATAGGGGAGGAGAAGTTGTAGGTTTAAATCCCGTCATCCGAATATATAGATATTCAAAAGGACAGTTCTTTGATTGCCATTGTAAGTTGACACACCCCCTTCAAGTCACGAGTGTTCAATTCTCACATATTTCTCAGACGATGAATCGAATCTCATCACACTTCCAACAAGACCTACGTCCACTCAAGCAAAGACAACATGGACACTATTATTATATCTCACATCTCCAGCAACAGGTTGTCAAGGGGGTGAAACAGTTTTCTACCCTGAGGAACTTCCTAACAAGAAGTCTCCCATTGATAAGCCTGTTGTCATAAGTCTAGAGACTGGAATGGTCCTGTTACATAAGCATGGGGATGATTGCATGTTGCATGAAGGGAGAGAAGTCACGGACGGTGAGAAGTGGATTATAAGAACTGATGTATGCGTAAGAAGAGTAAAGCCTTTGGTAAATAAGTCGATGTTCGAAGGACTTTCAGCTATTTAGGAGGTATAGTAGGTAATAGGTGATAGTTAATGGTACCTACTACTTGCCTGGGTAATAGCCATGAATTGAGGAACAACTAAGCAGTGACTGTATGAAACATGTTGATTTGGTATAAAATGTTTATGCAAGTATTAATCTTCTACAAGATCAACCAATCGGGTAACGTCCATCTTTTTCCAAATTATGTAATCCTCTCTTGTTGGACGAGTAACGACGTAAATAGCTTTCCCCCTCATCAACAACCCATTTCGACCTATACGACAACAATTCTCATGGCACACAGGAATCCGTGGCGCGAAATGCTACCCCAAGACTAGTTGCTCACATTAATACCTTCTGCTAACACACAATGATCACTGTTGAACTAATCAATCAAGCTTAGATAGATAGTTTACCTCACCTTGGGAAGCCTCAGCATATTCTATCCAACATATTCGAGTACAATATCCTCCTCAAACATGTTTACTAAAGTACCTGTACTTCGACACCTCCTCCGCGCTGCGCAGCCAGCCACAGTCGTACGAAGAACTCTCATGACTCTTCCCTCATTTTCACTGGAAGGAAAAACTTGTGTTGTTACAGGTGCTGGAAGAGGAATTGGGAAGGAATGTCTTACAGCCTTTGCGCTGAGTGGTGCTCGCGGAGCTTGTGTTGATCTTTCTCGATCTATCGGTGAAAAATCAATTGATCACATCAAATCCAGCATAAAAACCTCGAATCCTTCCTATACGCCAGACCTTCGTCCTTATGGATGTAATGTGGCATCCGAACAGGCAGTACAAGAAACATGGGCGAAGATCATTGAAGATTTTGGGCATGTTGATGTAGTTGTTACAGCTGCGGGTATTGTTGAGAATTTTGAGGCAGAGCGATACCCTTTTGATAAATGGAAGAGAATGATGGATGTAAATCTTAATGGAAGTTTTTTGTTTGCTAGAGAGGCGGGGAGATATTGGATTGAGAAGAAATCCAAGGGAAGCTTGATTTTGATATCATCGATGAGCAGCATGATTTGTGTTAAACCACAAAAGCAAGCGGCTTATAATGCTGTAGGTTTAAGTTTCCTCTACGAGTCCGGTTATGTTACGAGATGTTAAATATTGATATGAAAGTCTATGCTAACCTGATGAAGTCCAAAGGGGCCGTCTCAATGCTTGGTAAGAGTTTGGCAACAGAGGTAAGAACTCTTGTATTCTATCCCTTGATGGGTTAGGACTTACCCGTAATCAGTGGGGACCATATGGGATCAGAGTCAACAATTTATGCCCTGGATACGTAAAAACAGACCTCATAATTGATCTTCTGGAGAAAGAAGGAAAACATATCGAAGAGAATTGGGTTAAAGATATCCCAATGGGTCGACTTTCTCATCCAAGTGAGCTTCGAGGAACACTAGTGTATATGGCTAGTGATGCATCAAGCTATCTAAATGGCTGTGATCTGGTAAGTCAAAAGCTTGTTCATATCTTGAAGTACTTACTGAGTTTTCTAAGGTCGTCGACGGCGGATATACCTGCTATTAAGGTCATCAGTGGAACTCTGACACCTAGGCAGGATTTAGTTCAAATACAATAGTCCATCAATATTTGATCAATTTGTTACATTCATCTCAATCAAGAAGTTTCATATGTGAATATAAATATGAATATCAATTCTATTATATTGTATTATATTCTCTTTGACTTTGACTTTGAGTTGAGGTTTGAGTAAGAGCATGAAAGTTGAAGTGTTTTGTTCAAATAGAAAAAGAGTGGTTGGTTGGTCGTTTAATTATATTGCTTATACCCATTCTTATTACCCGCAGGAAGAAATGCTATTTTCTTTTGTGGCAGGTAATTGTGTAACTTTTGTGCATGGCAATACAAATAGCTGTGCATCAAAATTTCCATTGCATCCTACATGTGTGCTCTAGATGAACAGGATTTTCACAAGAAAGAAATATAAACCCAGAAGCTTTATTTCATTTAAAAAGTACCTATTAATATATTCATACAATACACACTCGACCCACCTCAACCCTCAAGCCTCAACCCAGAGTCTCATACCTCTCCTTAGCCTTTTCTTTTGTTCTACCTACAAACGTCTTATAATCACCTTTTGTCTGCCTCTCCGCTTCCACCATCGCATCACCTAGCTTACCTCCCTCAGCTCCTAAACCAACACCTTGCGTATAGAGCTCAGTAGCAATAGCTTCCGTTCTTCCTGTACCTTGAGCACCGAGACCTTCTCCAGCATTCCAACCCATTTTTCCTAATAGTGCTGCACCCTTAGATTGTGCGGGTGCTACTGGCTCGTTATCTTCTTCTTTTTGCGAAGGGGGACTGGTAGATGAAGTCTTCGATTTATTGTGTTGCGCAGCAGGTTGCTTGGGCTGATTGAAAGCCTGACGACGTTCCTTGGCTCGATCTCTATAAGCGGAGTTTTCGGCTGAGGTTGAATCACTTGCAGATTTCTTGAGCTTGGCTAAAGCTTTTGAAACCATTTCTTCGTTCTTTGTATTGTCGCGATGAAGCTGACTGATTCTTTCGTGCTTGTTGACTTCTGCTTCCGTCTTGAATTGACGGGAACATAAAATACAGCATTTTCGAGCCATGTCTGCGTATGATTGAATAGGTGGAGCATCGGCAATGGGTTCTGATGTAGATTTTGCAATTGCAGCAGTCGATTCAGGCTCATTGTCTTCAAAATCCTTGGCGGGCAGGCCATGGATCTCGTTATGTCTATTGGTCCAAAATTGGAGATGTGGAGCAACAACCTTTTTAGCACTCACAGCCGCATCCTTTTCGATTTTTCTTTTCTTGGACCGAAATTCTCCATCCTTGCCACCAACAAGTCCTTCATTTGCTGCTGCATTAGCTAATTTAGCTCGGTCATTATTCGTCTTCTTCACTGGTGCCTCTGGGATTACAGTAGACAGCTCGCTAGCATAAGCCGTAGTATCCCAGTACATCAAATTAACCGCAGGGTTTGACAATGGACTGAATGTGAACCTCGCGGATTCTTCATTTAGAACGTCAAGAACGGGCACAAATACGCCTGCGTGGATGTATGAAACCATCACAGGCTTCGAAGATATGGTAAACTTGTCTGTAGCGTTGTACTTGGCCAAAGCATTTTGAGCATCCTCTACTGAAGCAAACTCAGCAAAACCATATCTCCAACTATCATTCGTTTTACGATCCCGAATCAGTAACACGCGGCGGAGAGAACCTTCTCTTGCACCAAGTGAGGCATCAGCGGAAGTGGAAGATATTTTTGTCTTCTTAGCTGTATGTACATCCGCTGATGTGCTTGCTTTGGTCTTGTAAAGTTTGCTTACTCCTTTGGCAAGAAGTTCCTCCGTCACACCAGGTTCGAGGCCTCTAAGTAAGAGAAATTGAGAGGCTGTTTCGTCGGGCGAGGCGTCACTATCACCGGTCGTAGCGAATCCTGAGTAGCTAGATACATTTCCTTGGGTCAAAACAACACCATGAGCAGTTGGTCCTAAGATAATTAGCGATATAGAATCTTCATGTGGCTGAAATGCGTACTAGTTCTAGGGCCACCGCATTTGAAACACATCATTCTGTATGAATAATTCAATGTGTAACACTGGATCCTATTAGCTTCCAACATTCTGAATGGTGTAAAGATAACGCACAACGTCACATTTCCAATCATCCCCATGCTTGCTTGATCGTTCTTGATCGTTCTTCTCGCGACTGTAAGCGATTCTGACTTTGGCTGGTTCTGATGCCTGCGAAGGACCATAGAATGAAATGGACGGGTAATGTTCCTTGAGAAATCGTTTTGCTTCTGGTAGGGTATAGAATTGCGCAAATGCAAACCCTCGAGATATACCTGAGAACCAAATGTTTAGTGATGTATCACCCTAAAGTAACAGTCCGCGTGCCTACCAGTCTTTTTATCCTTGATCAACCTAATCTCCTCCACACCTTCAACTTTAAGACTATTTTGAAGTTCTTTTGATATCTATAAATCAAAACAACGGCCAACAAGGCCAATCGCTATGCTTAGCCAGAATTCCAAAAAATTTCACATTACACTTAGGCTAGAAGTGGATTCTCAGGTTCGGTGCAGATTTGTAGGAATGGGGCGGCCAACGTCTTCCTGTGTCATATCTAGAGGCAATCCTTCAAAAATGATGGTTCGATTTGGTGGTGCGCCATGATGAGGCGAACGACTGCGACTTCTCTCATGGACTGGAGATCTATATCCTTCGCGATCGCGGTCCGTATAACGGCCTCTCTTCTCTCTGCGCGGAGACCTTGATCTTTCCTTATCATGACCACGCTCATGTCTGTTTTCATATGGATTGCGGTCGACTCGATATGGGCGTTCTGGGTATTCTGAGTCGTGTGGTCTGCCAGAAGCATGTCCTCGTGGAGGACTCCTTGAGTTATCTTGAGACATTGATGATCAGCACATATACTTGGCAATCTGCATATCTAAACTGTCGATTACCCTTCCGCGATTCAAATCCAGGTGCTCCATGGTGTCGATACTCGGTCGAATGTTCTTGGTCATCATACATGTCGGCGTCAGGGCCGGGTTTATAAGGCCTGGAACTCATGATGGTGGAAAAGTCATAGAACGAGGTATTACAAGTATGATCTCTATAAGATGTGCCACAAATATTTGGGACGGGAAAGGTAAGTATTTATTTAAGATTGGTGAGTGTCGTTTGTGAATTGTGAATTGTGAATGCATCAAAGAATGTTTGTTTGTTAAATTAAAGCCTGGTTGTTGTTGGAAGGTCACTTTAAGCCACATTAAGAATAAGGCTGACCCCCACCAACCTCACTTGATAGTTCTACGCCACAATACGCAAGGCTACCCCACCACTCCCACCAGGTAATTCGTCACAGAGCTGGAGTTCTCAAGGTCGTCCTGCAATCACATTATATTGGAGAGACCTTAGACATCTCCAAAATTCCAAAATTATGGCTAATTCGAAAGACCTCTCGGAAGAAAATTGCTATGTAGCATTAACCCATGAAAACCTTGACGCCAAAGTAATGATGGACAAAGTTCGAAGTCCCAAAGCCGGAGCCATCGTTCTCTTCGCAGGTACTAAAAACCATGCGAAACCGATCTATAAGTAATGTACTGAACAACATTATTCATAGGAACAACCCGAGACAATTTTGGAGGAAAGCCCGTAAAAGAACTTCAGTATACATCATACGAACCACGTGCTTTACAGAGCATGCTCAGTATCTGCAAGACGATTCTCCACAAACACTCCCTGACATCTATTGCCATGATTCATCGCTTGGGAGTTGTACCTATTGGAGAAGAAAGCATTTTGATTACGGTATCGTCGCCGCATCGTCAGGCGGCTTGGAAGGCTGGTGAAGAAGCGCTTGAGGAATGTAAGGAGAAAGTCGAAGTGTGGAAGAAAGAAGAATTTGGTGGTGAGGAGGGTGGGGTTTGGAGGGCTAATCGTGATGGTGCTGTTGGTGAGCGGGTGGATGGAGATGGAGAGAAGGAGAAACACGAAATAGGACCTCATGGTCCGACAGTACGGCCTAATCGACCGGGAGAGCGTGGACATGGACCAGTGGTGAGGAATCGCCAACTTGATTCGTGAGATGATACCAGTGACGAGTTCACTGTGTTGATAAGTTCTGCACGAGGATACGTAACACTATCCCCATTACACGACGAACGCAATTTCCAATAGATGGGAAGCTTGGTACTGAACCACAAAAAGTAACACTATCCAGGTCTGAGGTATTCTTGTCTCATATTTGCCTCCGATGCATTTGACTTTTGAAGTAATTCCACATGAGGTTATACTATTACCATGATGTTGAATAATATGAAGGCCTGCGGACCAAAGTGTCGAGTATTTGGCCAGGGGTAGGTAGTTTGCAAATTCTTGCTAAGATGCTCCATCACATTGCACTATTTAAAATGTGAAGCGATTTTAGTTTATATATTCTATGTACTTGTTCATTTACTTCCAACGAGCTAAAGATAATACAACTTTCCGATCATTAACTTCATTCCTCCAGTTTATTTTAGATCATCACAAACGTCTGTGCCAATCTTACTTTCCCTCCACCTCCATTTCTGTTACTACACCCTCCTCCGCCAACGCCTTCAAATCATCCTCTCCCATCTCTCCATCCCAACCATTAGCTACCAAATATGCTCTAAATTTCTCATCTCTAACACTCAAATCCTCACCAGTAATATCTTCTACAAAGAAATACGTAACGAGAATTCCAGCCACGCCACAAATAGCCGCGATGATAAAGGTCCACTGCTTTCCCAAATGGATTTGAATGGGAGTAAAAGCTTGGGTACCCACTGCTGCACCAACTTTGCCCAGCGCGGCGGAAATTCCATAGCAAGTTCCTCTTACAGAGGTGGCATAAGTTTCGGATGAGATCAGTCCTAGCATGTCTCCAGGCCCTAGATTTCCGGAACTTTGCATCAAGCCGTAGAAAACTACAAAGAGAGGGACGATTTTGGTGATTTTGTGGTAGGATAGCCCGATTATGAGACCAAACATTAGGTATCCAAAGAATCCTATCATCATTGTATTTTTTCGACCGATGCGATCACAAAGTAATGCACCGATAATGACACCAGGTAGCGCAATGGTTCCGAGTAACAGATTCCATTCCCCAGTTTTGAGAACGACAGTGCTAGGATTCGAAGGAACGACAGAGGCGATGATTGTGCCTGAAAAGACGCCATTGGGAAATGTTACAAAATCGTAGAGGAACCAGGCGCCACATGTTCCGATGAGAGATTTCCAGTAGTAACGGAACACAAGTTTGTATGGAACGTCTTTTTTAATAGCTCCTCGGCGATACAGTGTACTGTTGAGCATTTTTATTCTGAAGTAGAAGACTGATAAGGGGAGAATACAACCCAGACCAAAGCATACCCGCCATACTGTGTTATAGTGCTTATAATCGCATGCTGCGAGTACGATAAGGAAGATTGACACAGCTAGCGGGCCACCAAAGGACAGTGGAAGGTTCGTGACGAGAATGAAGATTGGACCGCGATTTTTGGGAGCATGCTCATTTGCAGCCTCAGAGGCGGATGTAGACGATGCTGGATATTCACCTGGAGGCAACGATTAATTGAAGGCTGATAGTACGGGGTTCCAAAAAACTTACCACCTACACCAAACCCTATAATTCCCCGTGCAACAGTCATCATCCAGAACATGCTAGACATGGGAGTTAGCTAATTAAAATACTGCGCTGGATAGTGTTTCCGATAGTGCAGAATACAGTTTAACAATAAGAAAGTTTTGATCCCGGAGCCCATTTCAAACATTGCTCTACCTCGAATGTACTTTATCTGATATATGATCCATTTGAACGCTGAAGCTTTCAAATGAAGACCATAATTCGCACGATGAAGGAACCCAAAGTGGAGAAAGAATCATCTTACCCATTAATTGTAAGCCCCTTGGAAGCTGTAGCTAAAGCACCACCAAAAACAATCATCAAAGTGGTAGCAATGATAGCGAACTTTCTCCCAAAGTAATCGCATGTAAGCCCAATAGTCACTTGACCAAAAATTTCTCCTACCAGAAGAGCATTTGAGACACGGGTACTCGTTGCTGCTGTATACTCCTTCGGATACTGTTTCTTGAGGATGACATTCGCCATGGTCATGATATTGTTGAAGTAGCCATCGGACACTAAGGCAGCTCCGGAAGCAAACTAGAATAATATCACCAGATTAGAGAATGTTGAACTCAGGTGGTGCCAGCGAAAGGTAGGCCGAAACTGATATTTCAAGTCTGTATTTCATTGAGGCTTTGAAACATAGGTTTGAAGTACTAACAATTGTGAACTTATCGGAAAGAGACTGCTTCGATTTTGAGACTATTTCCTCGGAGGGTGGTATAGCTGGCGCGTTTGGAGACGCGGCAATCTCGACATTCGTTTCCTTTTCTGCCATGTTTCGATACGATATAGGAATGGTTGCAGATGTAGCAGAAGGGTGAGCTCCTTCCAAATGAATAGAACTTCCAAACAGATTGATTTCTTGAAATAAAATTATAATTGCAAGTTACACAATCCAAGATGTATGTTCACGGTCTGTCGTGTGACCTGCCGTGTTATCTCGGGGCGAAAAAAGAGCTCGCATGCATGTACTGGACAGGAAGTAGGAAAGCTAACTAAAACTTACAAATATACATACCTAGCATATATATATCTGCAGACATTTGGACCAGCAGAGTACCAGCCATATTGGGGACCTTATCAATATACATAACCGCATTCATTGCACTGCAGACGTTGGAAACAACCGGGAAGAGCCATCTGGGGCGAATCACCATCGTTGCTTGGCAGAACGTGCATGGTGAATGTGAAGCCATACCCTGGTGTACCCACTTTCGGGAGAAAAAAGTCAGACTCGCAGTGGTAACCGTTTCCACGATGGACATAATTTTCCAGATGTCCAGGCTAATCAATGTCAGATTTGTCTCATTCTGGTACGGATCATCATTCCCCAGATTGCAGTAATGTAACTCATTGTTGCATTGTTGGAGCGCTGTAGTGTTGCATTGCATCCATCGTATCTGTTCATGTCCAATCGATAGAGCACGAGAAAAAGCTGGTAGATTCTGATGATGCCGAAGCCAATCTGAAAATGCTTTGCCACCATGTTATCTATTCCCATTTCAAGGTTGAGATGGCGCAAATGTTGCAGATTGGTGAAAATCCAACTCGTATGCAACCACCAGTACTCCGGTATTGGAAGAATAAGAAATGCATTCAAGTTATGCTGATGGCTGAGGAGATGCGGGTAGCACACGTGCACTGCGATGACTACGGTGGCCGGCATTGTATCTTAGAACCACCAGGTGAACCTTAGAATTAACCTTAGAATTAACCCGGGCGCTTACGGTTTGCCCTCACTCCAATCAACACTCTACCCACCCAACCCCATTCTCTACATCAACATCACACTTATCAACAACTAATATATACTACCTAATACTCCCTCATGTAGGAAATCCACCTCTCCACCGGGAGTTCACAAATATCTCACTAGAATTCATTATCATCAAGAGCACAGGAGTATCGGCATCATGAAAGGTTGAAAGGAATCTTCGGAACCTTTGATAAAACCTTCTCATAGTGCATCTCTTGATATCCTTTAAGTACGGCTTCTTATCTGTATATATCGAGCTTTCCAGTGTGTTCACAACAGTCACCAGGGGAGAGACTATCGGTTTATGGTGGTGAATACATCAACTGGAATAATGCAATGGCTGCTAGTCCCTGATTGTGTTTTGCTATTATACAATGGCATGTATGTTTTCAAAAGTCTTGAGGTTAGGAATTACACTCAGTGCTGATATCTCAAATGGAATACCCAGATGAAATACTGACTTCTTGACAAAGGATGACGAAGCAAATGCCACATAGACTGCCATTGTGTCATTGTTAGGCAGAACTTGTTAATAATTTCAGTGTCACAATATGAGCATATTCACTCAAAGTACTCAACACGTACTGCCTTTTGGACCATCCTATCTGGATTTGTGTATGCCACACAGATTTGTCTGAATTGGTATAGGATATGATGATAGATACTGGTATCGCAGGTTTCCAAGTGGATGACCATCAAAAAGGTATTATCGCATGGGTCTATTGGGGTACGCACAGAGAGTCTTGAATATTGCTTCATATGTACCGTGCTGGGTTGGCGGTTCTATAACGACACACATACACCTGGCATTCGTAGTATTGGCTAGACCTTGTATTATCATTGCTGAGATTATACACTGCAAGTCAATATCTATGTAGCCAATTTAATCTTCTTGCCGCTCACCCCGTTAATTATATAGACCTATGTCATTAAAAAATTCCAAGTTGTGCCAGTTTTTACACACAGGTGAATATCCTCCATATCTGATTGGACGGTATTATTTCAAAGGAATTGAATTCGGATGAAGGTCAAGCTTTCAACAATTACTTTTAATATCTAAGCTTTGAGCTAGACCATGATACATGGTGCAAATATAGATTGAGCCTTCTCTTGAATCTGGTGCCCTCTGGTTGGACCGATAAAGGCTTCCATCGCTACGTCTCCTTGATCGGAATAAATACATTGTAAGTTTGTTTTGATATAGGATAGTCGGCATCCTCCCACCAAGATCCTGAATTACCACCAAACCTTTACCAGACAACCACAGATCAATGAGGGCGGTGATATATTCGGCATTGATAGCTTTCCAGTAACCATGCCATCCGGTTTTAGACGCAGCACTGTAAGAGCTCGTAAGTATGAAAATTTCGTTGTCGCCCTTTCCTATCTCACTTTTGCTTCAAGATTTATCAATATGGAAAGCTTACTCAATAAGACAATTCCTATGGTACCTCAAACTCTATTAGAGAATATAATAGCAGGACCAATCTTGCCAATCATTCGCACATACAAACAAGACCTGCAGAGAGCATTCCAGAACATCCCGGGTCAAAGGACGAACTTGCATCACCCGGTTTCATTATCAAAAAATCAGCCCAAGAAGAAATACAAGATCAGTTAAAATACGAAACAAGATTACAATTACTTCGAAATAATCATTCCAAGAGTCCTCCTTCGATATCGCATCCTCCGAATAGTACGTACGCAGACGTTATGGCTGCTAGATCGTCACGCTCGCGTCGTCGAAATGAAGCATTAGATGAGGGGCCCGACATGAGATTAGGAGGACCGATGACTCTTGAATCACTTGGACCGTTCAAATATACCTTTAAGAAGAAGAAGAATGCGAAATCGAAATATGCAGCATCGACATTGAATGAAGATGTGACTGAAGCGATAGACTCTACTAATAATAGTAGTACTGGAGGTGAAGATATTGGTATAATCACAAATGAAGAGGCAAACATGGATACGGGACACAGCGAAAGTACTAGTGAAGTTGGAACAGATCCCGAATTGGTAGGAGGTGGAGGTGGAGGTGAAGGTAGAGGTGGAAATGAAGGTAGAAATGGAAGTGGACTTTCATCAAGTCCCATTTCACCTACATCGACCCCACAATTCAAATCATCTCTCGATTTCCCCTCCCCCCACACCACTTTACAGAAACAACAAAATCAATCAGAATTCACCTTCACTGCACCGGCGCCAAAAAGAGTCATTCAAATTCTTCGAAAAGATCCAGAAAACTTGAAGGATTTTCACATCTCACGAGAGAAGAACCTTGGAGACGACAGCGATAAAGAAAATATTAATCACAGCATTTCTCAACCAATTGTTATAAAAGAGAAAGATATCGTCACTAATCCTCCCCTTCCCCTTCCCCTTCCTCTTCCTCTTCCCCTTTCTTCTGCGACTACCAATACGCCCTTAACTGATTCAATCTCTCCACCACTGGTTATACCACCTCCTCCAGGCCTTTCGAGAGTCTCATCCATATCATATTCAACCACTGATAACACCAGAGCGCAAACTCTCTATACGATTGATAGTGGAATTGATCTCAACCATTCTTCCCTCGACTTTTTGAAGTGTGACGATTCGGATACACAATCGCTTAAGGATAAAAGCGAGGCAGTCATGGCTCGCATCGCTGAATCAACAGGTTTGATGACCAGAACCATGAGTGATCTTACCACCGCCAACGATGGCTTCGATTCTGTAGAATGGGATCCAGATCTCCCGGTTCGTTCGATTAACGATTCCCCAGAGCCATTATTGGTCGAAGCGCAACCTGTAGCCTACACTACCGTCGGATCCCGTGTCAATCCTAATTTACAACCTCAAATCTCAGCTCCCAATCGCATTCAACGTGAAGGTTCAATTCGCAGACCTCAGTTGGATCCAACTCATAACCGACAAGCAAATTATTATACTCACACCCGCGGTCCACCGCCCCCTCTAAATATGCAAAATTCTATGCACTATGCGCAACAACTCGGTCAAGCTTCTAATACTTTCAATACCCCTCCTGCCACATCTGCGAGATCTACTCGCTCTCTAAGAGTTTCTCAGAGACTGTCCCAAACAGAACAAGAGAATCATACGCTTCTTAGACTTCAAGGGATGATCAACGCTAGGGTGCCTGGTGGTCATTATCCTGCTTCACCCAACACGCCAACTCCTGCTTCTCATCAAAATCATATTTCATCAATTTCAAATGACGATCAAGATATGGGAAGAGGGAATGATTTGCAAGGTCCGATATCAGGTCTTGAAAAGATGCAGACCTTACAAAGACTCGCGAGATTCCCGAACCCAATGCAAACCTCAGCCTTACGTCGATTGTCAGAACTGCAGGCACCCAAAACGGAGAATACTGCAAATCTCAATGAAGATGTAGAAGTTCCGAGTCAAGCCTTAGAGAACCTCTTGCGGAACCCAAAAGACAAAACCGTATTGGGCGATGCACATGCTACCAAGAATGGAGAACTAGACCGTGGTTATACCTTTCCTCCACCAGGTATTTCCAATGCAGCATACAATCCACTTTATGGTGCCTACGCTGTGACCAACGGTCATTCAAGAGATTCTGGACATCATAGGGGGGTACCTGGGTATCCACAACCACTAACTGCCGGTCCACCAGGTCAACGCTCGTACACTAATAACAGACAGAATAGCAATTACAGTGAGGAGGCATGGACACAAGATCAAGTTGGAGCGAAACAAAACCCACATACGAACCCCGGGGCCATTTCGCCATGGCAGGAACCGAAAGTGACGAATGAACAGTATACAGCACAGGCTCCGGCTCAAGCTCCTTCCGCACGAGCAACCGACACAATCTCTATGCAAGAAGCCTCTCGGTATTATCCCCACGGATTCCCCGCTGACATGACTGGGCGATTCACTCGTTTATCGATTGATGTACAAAAGGAAATGGGTCTTCTCGTGGATGAAGAAACTCCAGAGCAAGCTCGAACCAGAAAACAAAAGGAGAAGGATGAGTGGTTTTACGCTGGCCAGAAACGCTGGAATATGACGATTCAAGATCACATCACGGAAATTGAAACCTATGCCAACCCTTTTGGTCCAATTGGTCCTCCCACGAAGAAGACTTTGGCTTCCGACAATAGACCTCTTCCCGGCATCACTATTTCAGAAATGCAAAAGAAGACCATACCAGAGGTCATCGCTCCAATGATAGATGGAACACTAGGCAACTTGTTTGCTATCAAAGCTCAACAGGAGGAAGGTAACTCTACTTTACCATTCATGAGATATGCCAAAAGCCCAGATTGGCATATCGATACCAGCCCAAGAGGCAATGATTCTTTCTTTGGGGAAGACTGGGGAGTAGCAATTAATGTACCAAACACTCATAACGCCCGAATCCAGCGCTACTAGATTCTTACTAGTTCTTTAGTACGCGACCGATGACAGTCAAGGGGCTGTCTTAATACCGCTGGAAGTAATTGTGAATGTCGAAACCTCGACAAAACGATCCAAGCAACGATCTTCAAGACTCAATCGCTCGGCAAAACGATACATCAAACGGTGCTCTAAGAAGCCTTCTCTTGAATTGCCGAACGACACTATGGCTCTCCATCATCGAGTCTTTTCTTGCGAGAAAGGCTTATCCAAAAATTGCCTATCCACTTTCGACTTTCGACGTTTTTCTTTGAGTATGATGGAAATTCTATTTCCTCGAGATGATTGATTGCTTTTTGTTACTGTTTTCTCTTTTACCTTTGCCTTTTGCAATAATTAAAAAAATAAGAAAATTTTATTTGTAGGATTATTAGACGTACAGCCTTTTCGAAGAGGGGTGGTTATGGATTTTCGAAGTTCTGGCAGGATTGACCGCGTTTCTTATGCATCTTTTGGCTTTCAAAGTACTTCATTGACGGTACGATATGAACTAGGGCAAAACATTGGGGAATGCATCCAAACACATGAAGGAGATGGTAGCTTTTGTTAATCTTTTGCTTGCTTGGTGTTATCACGGTTTTGGCTGGCTAGGGGATTTTGCTTGAAGCGAACTTCGGGAGATCCATTCACATATCATGATGGTTGCATTAAATCTGTGCTTGCAATGCCATCTTGGTGATTGAATGACGGATGTATAGGATGGGTGATAAAAAATTGCCAGCTTGGGTGGTAGCTAGCTAGCTAATTAGCTAGTAGTTAGATGCTGTGATGTGTGGGAACGCTAGAAGTATTCTCTCCTTTTGTAAGAGTAGTAGTTGATTGATTGATTGCTAAATCCTAGGTACTAAGCGCCAATTGCTAGTTGCTAATTGTTAATCGCTAATTTAATATCGTAGCTTTATTTTATTATATTATGTCATTGTGATTGTGATTTGTTTGTTCTTGTTCTGAATCTTGTAGTGTTTCGTTTTATTTATATATATATATAATGTTTATTTATTTATTTTGATTCAATAATTTCAATTAATAAAAAAACAAAAATTGTTTTTTATTACTATATAATTATTAATCAAATAGATATCAATATCTAATCAAAATATCAAATCAAAATATTGAATATTTGAATTAAATTTTTCTTTTTAAAAAGATCAACTTTTTAATAATGAGAATATAAAAACTTGAGCCCGGCCCTCTTTAAAGACTAGCTCGAGTAAAAGCTGTTGTATTTAATAATTAAAAGATAAAATATATCTATAGCACTTGCCGTGTTATAGATATTGTACCTGCCTGTGTTGCTGCTACTCTATAGCGAGTGTCGCTACAGCAAGGGGCTTATTTTTAATACTTTTAAGGGAATCATTTTATTTTATTTTATCTCATCTACCCTATCTCATCTGATACTTGAATATCAACTACACTTTCCAGCTACACTTTCCAATCCCAAAAACTGCGTACGATTGACTTTCACATTGGGATTTTCAATCTCATTCTCATTTCCATCCTCATTCCCATCCTCATTCCGATTCCGATCCCGGTTCGTTTAAAGCAAAAGACCAATCCATTTTATCCATCACATTAGCTTTATCAAGCATTCGTATAATCATTAAAAGTAAATCATAAGCCATAAACCATAAACCATCAGATGACCACCCACCCATCCATCCTATTCCCATTTCCGTTCCCATTCCAATTCCAATTCCAATTCCAATTCCATCCATTTCACCCCATAACCATAACCTGATCACCCCCTCTCCTCCCTAACCTCTCAATCCCCAATCCTTCCTTCCCACCCCTCCCCATACCAACCCCCAACACATATCTCGCTTCCTCTCCCTTAATATAAGCTGATGTACTAACTAATCTCGTCACTAAATCGGTTTTCGACCTAGGAGCACTAAAAGCCGCATCATCTAGAATATTACTCGAATGCACAAAACTGATGATTTCAGCTAGACAATCCACTGGATGAGGTAAATGCATTGCTCGGCGATTAGGAAGTAGGAGGAGAAGAGTGAGGAAATAGATAATGAGAAATGCGAGACAGATGTAGAAGGAAGGGAGATTAGGAAGCATGCGCACTTCGTTCGAGGTGGTGGTCAAGGGGAAGAATATTCCGCCTGCGAGGATGGGGAGAATTATGAATAGGAAAGATGTGAGCGAAAACCAGGCGACGCGGAAATGTCCATTTCGGAGGGCGGTGATGCTGCTTTGGATTGGGTGGGCGGCTGTGTAGTCAAGTAGGAGAGATTTAGATGCAGGAGAACCGTCAGGGTTGGCTAGTTCGGCCCAAGGTTGAAGTTTTCGGAGACTCATGTCGAGGGGCTGAAATAGGAGGTATAGAATCATCCCAATTAGGGATGGAATGAAACTGTACAAGAAATTTGCTGTGGAATATCCGGACCCATTTGGACCAGCAGCAACCAAGGGTGGGAATCCATGGCGAATGGCTGTCGATGGAAGGAATGATATGATGATCAATGCCAGCAAGAGGAAAAATGCCGTAACACACCACAGTACTACAAATGCGTCGCGCAAGAACCATAAGATAGATCGAAATCGAGTAGCGGTATCATGAAGAAATGGGTGATTTTCCTCCAAATCATGCGTAGCGCTCTCACTGCTAATTTTTCTCTCGGCCTTTCCACTTTCTAACGTGTATCGTCTTATTGGTGCACCTGTTTCTCCTATCGAATAGAATATCCCCTGTGTAGGACTAGGTGTTTTCCAGTAACCCAATCGATCACTTCGATCTGCTAGCTTAGTTCTAATTTCCTGTTTCGACTTCATAGTCTCGGTTCCTGGGTAATCTCTGAGACTATTGCTCCGAGGCAATAACGCAATTAGATCAGCTAATGATCGAGGATCCCATAACAACCCAGTGGTTCGATGAAAGAAAAAGGCCCCAATAAGTACCAATCCCATACACATCGATATGTAAATCGCAACCAAAGTCCACGCGATCCCCTGAACAGCAGTCCATTTCCAATGTTCATCCGCCAATATGACAGAGAACAAACATCCCTGAAGAGGAATCGTAAAAACGGATAACCATAAACACAATGCCCCAATATCAATCATCATAGGCCCGTCCCACCTCGGCCATAGCATATGTCTTGGGAAGGCTTCCAAGAACAAGGCGTTGGTTCTGGGCTCCGCATCTTCCATCGCCATTAATGTATATGGCATGATTCTCGTGATGGCAGCCATCAAATACTGAACATATAAAAATATGCACGCTCCCAAAATCTGGGGTAAAAATCCAAATATAAAATATCTAACGCCATAAACTCCAGTATTCCACGAATAAAGACCTTCGTGGTAATTCGAGTAAATCGCGCAAAACATAATCGCTGCAGTCATGAGAAGACATAATGTAATAAGCGCTAGCAAAGAAAAAGGTCGTAAAATCGTGGGTAAAAATCTCAGCTCGGGGTATCGTTTGGTATTTAAAGGAGGTTGTGTGGGGATGAATATTTCGACATCGTTATCGTCGTGAGGTATTTGAGGTATTTGAAATGTTTGAGATGTTTGAGGTGCTCTTATGGGTGTTCTATCCTCTTCTTGTGTAGGTGGAGTTGAGAGAGGTTGTGTGGCATTGAGACCTAATAATCGCCCGGGTCCCGGTGTAGAGCGATGTTTTCTGATGAGTGCTAGTTCTGCTCTCGTTGGCCGTTGAGGGACATATCGGTTATCATCTGCAATAAGTCTCTCCACAGGGTAATCCTCCGAACTCTGTGAATCAGTCGGTAGTTGACCTTGCTCTAATTGTTGAGCTCTTCTTGCTTCTCGCCTGGCTTCTTCATCTCTCGTCAATTGATCGATCGCAAATCGGATAAATGGCGTATCGTCAGTGTTTGGAGTAGGTGGACTTTCATCATCGGCCTGATCTGAAATCCTTGTCTGTTTCCTCAAAGCTTCAGTTTCCATATTCCTTATCTGCTGTTCATCAAATCGAACCATATTATTGTTGTATCTCTGATGTGAAGCCTCCCAATCGCTTGCCCTGATCAAAGGCGCCTCTGTTGAATCTCCCAGGTTCTCGTAGCTTCTCTGTGGAGTACGGAATTGAGATGGAGGGGTTGCCCACCGTGTCACCGTAGCTGCATCCGAACTACTCGATTCTACTGAAGGTGTGTTTTCTCCGTACCGCACATCCACACCGCTAATTACTTTTGAGGTTCGCACTTGTTGCAACTGTGGTCGCGAGTCTATGTACAAGGTCTGTGTTAGTAAAAAGAAGATAAAGAAGCGACAAGTCAGAATGTAGGTGAAGAGAATAGAATAGAATAGTGAATCATAGACTCAACTCACGGTTAACTCTCCGCAAATCCAAAGTTTCAAGATTCATCTTCTTGTAAGCAACTCCACCAATAATAACATAAGCCCTTAATCAAGGAATGCATCTCCAAGGTTTTTGCGCAGCACCAGCATCTATCAGTTAAAAGTGGCAGGGCGAAAAAGATGGCTGGATGTTGGTGTTGGGTCGCCGCCGTGAAGTTTTTCGCTTTTCGTTTTTCGTACAGGGTTTGAGCGAAAAGGTGGCTGGGAAAGCGTCTATTTCGCCTCACAAATGATGATATTCAGTGATATTCAGTTGGCCTTCCAGCCATTTTTCCATATTGATCAATTGAATGGAGATACGTTGCAGTGACACTAATGTACGAAAATGGGGTCAATTGGGCATCAGCAGGGTGTCGGGTGGGATTTTTCGTCTCGCTTCCAGCAAGGGGAGCTGCAGGTGCATCTGTGATCTGTGCTTCAGTATGTTACACCCACTATCCCATCTTGTCTTTGAATGGAGTCATGTAAAAGTAATACCAAGCAATATCTACATGCTTCTTTCCAAAAAAACACTGCAAGACTACAATCAAAGCTTGAAAAGGAAATCCATTGTGTTCCTCAGGTCTACAAGTGCTTTCTGACCTTATCGCGGGCCGTCGTCCATCTTCAATATCTTATCGCAATGGCAAATGAAAGATCTTTCTATTCAGCAAGTCCTGGTGGTCTTTACTTGGAAACAACCTCGAATCAAGCGTCTACAAAGGTTCTAGACTTCAATTCCCTACCCCTCATGAACCCGCATCAATACAATCAAATTCCCATTATCGTCCCCTCCTGTTCTCCCTGCAACCTTAAATCCGTAGATCCCCAACCTCCTTCGCGTATTTCCAAAGACCCTCATCGGAATAAATATATTCCTACTCCCATATACCAAACCTCTCTCGTCCTTTCTCTATTCTTCCATATCTTCCCTTCTTCATTTTCCGCCCATATCTCTTTTAGCTCTTTTCCAATCCCTCCATCCCCTCTATCCTCGTCACTTCCCCTCGCCAAATATACACCCAGCTTCACCAGCTCCCTACTCTACCTGCTAAATAGTCTCGATTCCGAGTCCTCTCCTAAACTTCCCATCGATGAAGCATCTACACTGGAGATGGAATATATGCCAGCTTTCCTACAAAACAATTTCCATCGGATAAAATAATTCAGTACTCGGCCCGGCGAGCGTTCTCCAGACCCGACTTGTGTAGCAGAGATGGGGAAAAAATGGTGTATGTCATGCTGTACTCATAGCCTCACGAGTGCATGTGCGTTTGAAAACACCCAATTTTGATGCGGCAATTTTTCTCGCAGTGAGCGGTGATGCACTACGTTTGATGGAGTAAACAAACCTAGCGAGCCTTCTTTACAGCGTGGGATACATTTGCTCCCACCAGCGCTTTTGGCATTTCTGAAGAAGTGAGAAGGTAAAAGCAAGAGCTATTCTTAACATTAATATTATCACCCAACCCATGGGGAAAATTTGAAATGATGCTGTGCGCCCGGGTCATTTTGGAGTTTGATTTAGCGGCGGAAATTCCTGTCACTAAAGATTTTTCTACAGTTTTACAAATTCGCCAGAGAAAACCTACTGGTGCATACAAAAGATACAATGCTCCCTTCTGTCGCAAGTGCAGGCTACATGAACGTCGGGTTTGCTATAGTGTAGTGACCAATTTTAATTTTACAGCAAAGCTAATGTACATTTCTTCTGATGTTTAGTACTTCCTGGAAGAAAGTGAAGAATATGAGCTGCACTTTATCAGTTTCGGTATATTAGCAAGTATCATGAACTAGGGAGTTATTGGGATGAAAGACAATTCGTTTGTTAGTTTGTTAGATGGTAGTATTTGAAATCATTGATATTTGCGTCTATGAAAGTACACATCTTTTTTTTGAAACAAAAGGCTCAGGCATACTATGCAAGTTTGAGAATGTCAAAATATTTTGGGGACTCTTGGTGGGGTTCGCCTACAAAGGAAAATGAAGGGGCAAGGTAAGTTTACAGTTTTGATGTTTGAATGGGCTAGAACAATCAGGAAGACTGAATTTTGTATCAGGGAGCTGTAGTTAAAGAATGAGTTTGACGCGCTTGCAAGTCTAGAGGTAGCTAGCTCCAGGCTAATTTTACCATGAGAAATTGAGAAATTACATTTCATCCATTCAATTTGCCAAATTTATGGCTAATTATCGATGAATTTGGACACGGAAGCATAGTATAGATATGAGGCATGCCGCCTAGCATCCATCTCAATTTATAAAGCATGGTAATCCATAGTCACTCTATTAACCTGAATGGTATCACAAGAAAAGGCTGATATCTTTCCCCAGATGCATCCATACAATATATACATAAAAGCAAGATAGATCCCAAAACCGTAGACCGAACCCGCTGACGCAAAAATTTATACCCGGAATGTTCCCAAACGCCGCCCACCAAAAACACTTTTTATCTCAATTCAGGCCTCGCATTTGTCTCTGAAGGCGCATCATAATCATTTACCACTACCTGCGGTATCGGCAAACTCCACGTACCACTCCTACTCCGACTAACAGGGGTCAAAGCACCAAATCCCGGGGGACTGGCAGCCATACTCCGCATAACACTTGGATCCGAGAAACTCCTTCGAGTTTGTTTATATGAGTCGAATCTGGTGTCTCTCGTATGATTGTAACTGAGTCGTCGAGGGCGCTCAGGGGTTTGATTATTCGCTTCGAGATCGGTGATTTCCACAACGGTAGTAAAGGCTTTGTAGATTTGGGGGAATGTATCTGGGAATGTATCTGGGAATGGCTCGGTAGTGGAATCGTAACTGGCGTGTTTGGGGTCCACGGGTTCGTATTTTGCAGCTTTCAGGTTGCGGCGCATGATCAGGGAGCCATGTGTTAGGGGAATGTAGAAAGCGAGTCTGTGGAGGATTGGTTAGCATGTGCTTGGTATATAGGCTCGTGAATGGGAAATTCGGCATACAGTAATATGATATGGATAATTAAGCCCACGAAACTAGGCATTATCTTCTTGAAAATACCGAAGGCGTTCCAACAGCTGATGATGAATAAGATTGTCGAACTTGTACTTTTGAGGATATTCATATTGAGAAACATAATGGGCTTTAATTTATGTCTCAACATGAGGATAATTTCTGTGATAGTAAGGATGATGTATACGCTGGAGAATACAATGTAAAACCATGCGATACTGTCAAATTTCGTCAGCACTCATGCCAGAAAACACCTTTAAGAAAGATATATTTACCCAAAACTCGTTTTAAAATCACCGTTATAATCATCATCATCACCGGAATCATCGCGCATAAACTGAGCAACAGCAACAGCATTAATGACCAAAGTAAAGCCTGAAAGCAGAACTTGGATGATCCAGCAAGGTACCAAGATCAATCTCCTCCAAGGAGCATAAGGATGTTCAGTCGCCATGATATCTATGATCAACAACTGATATACATCTATGAATACCTGTCCGACGATAAGAAAAAGAATGGAACTTTAACGAACACCTCAAAAGAAGAAAATAAACAAAGATCTAAATATATTAGAAGATCAATCAACAATAACAAAACATCGAAGCAATCGCAAGAGAAATAAAATAAAAAAGGCTGTGTACGACAAACCCTGCACCCAAAAGAATACCTACCTATGTACCTACCTACCTCAAGCTCTACTAAATCAACAACCACCCGCCCGCCTATAGCTAAGCATCTGCACTACAAAATTCGTCATTCGAGACTTTCTAGCTTTCTCCGAACCACCCAATAACCCGGGCCCCTCAATACCATGTGCTGCCTATACCTATACCCATCCATTATAATCTGACAATTAGGTTATTCCGCATGTAGAAGAAACTCGCAAAAGACAAGTTCAGTTAACAACGCATCGCATTAGCAAACATGTGCAAATAGATGTATCATGTGCATATGCATAATTAAGCACAGCCCTCCCGGCAGAGCCTCATTCGTTAGATAATTCATGGTTAAGGTTATAGGATAGGTCAATCTACGAGTATTGTACCTGTACTTACCTAGGTAGGTAGGTAGCGACCACATGGGATAAAGTAAATGACTTTTAGCGTTTGATGTAATAATATAGAGGCTCTTATTTACTGCTTACTTGAATTACCTAGACAGGTAAGGTTATCTACTAGATAAAATTACGGGATAGCTATACCTACCTCCCTCCCTATCTAGTATCCCGAAAGCTGTGCCTCTTCAACTGAGTACTGAGTTACTGACGTGAAAAATACTTAAACCAATCGATGGAACCCCACACTGCTGTCATGTCATTGTCAAGAAGCTTGGGTAACCTTACTCTTAAAATAGACAGGGCATTCATTATTTAGCTAGAGTAAGGGCTAAAGCTAAGCTTAGCTACCTTGGCACACCTCCACCTTTTGTCCACGCGATAAAGGGGCTTGATTCCTAGTTCTATGGAGTTAATTTTCGGGACTGGTTTACGTAGTAGGCTATAGGCTATAGCTGATTGTTAGACTGTAGATTTCTCGTGAGGCTGGCTGACTGCGGGGTTGACTGTTGATGTCGTTTGTTTGTTTGTTTGCTTCTAATCTACTCGTATGCGTGTGTCCAACCAGGTCATGTGAAATTTATGCATTTATTTCTGCATCTGTACTGATTAAGAATGAAAGATTTCAACTTGGCCATATACAGTCTATCATATGTTACCTACAACCTTAATAATTATACAAGTAAGTAAAATGAATTAATACATCTACTTGGTCGCCCTGACGTCGACATTGGATCACCACTAAATAAGCTTTTTTATTTTATAATTAGCAAAATCGCTCAATATTTCAACCCAACGGCCACGCAGTTATTGCGGCTCGGCAGTACGTAAGGTTATCCATATATCTTCAAAACTTCTTTGTTTGTTTTATTTGCACCACTTCCCGGAACCCGAGCGATTTACTGATTCTCAACAGTTGTCTAGGATATTTGTAAAGATTTTTATTCTCCACTGGCTCTTTTTACAATGATATCAGTTTTGGTGTAATACTGAAAGTAGCTATGACATCTCTTCATCACCAATCTAAAAGATCCGGACGCACTATAGTCCCATACACAAAGCAAACCGATTCCGTTCCATTTCATCCCATTCCCAACCAAATCGACATCAACACCACTACCAATAAACTCAGCCTCCAAACTCCCATATCCCACCTTACTTTATCCCCCCAAAAGCCTGACCCAATAAATCATCTATACATCTATACATCTATACATCTATACATCTATACATCTATACATCTATACATCTATACATCTATACATCTATACATCTATACTCCATAAATAAATCCTTCAATTACGCAACTAATCATTCCCTCTTCCCTATTCCATAATCATCATTTCTAGTCAAAACTATAAGATCTTACGTGGTTCCTCATCCGAATACTCGGGCCATATAATCTCACATCTAAGCACCTAAGCTTAAGGTTATACTAACCTAAATTCTAGGTATCGAAATTCCTTCTCCCATAACGTTATGTTTTCCAGATATATATATATATCTTGATACTTCATATATAATCAATTCTCTCCTCAAGGTTAAGTAAGTTCTTTATGAAGAAAAAAAAAGTTCAATCATAAACTCATTTTTCAACTGTTTATATGCAATCGTTCGATCTTTTTCATTTCGACTTTCAGCTTTTATAATCAAATATCGATGAGAACTTCAAATGATTTACAGAAACAATGTTCTAGTTCTATGTCCTGCCATGGCGAGGAACTACTAGGTAGATATGAAGTCATGCTTCCCAAAATTAATCATTCCGGGTCAACAATCGCGAGACTGAGGAGTTGAGCTTAGTGTAAATATGATTTAAACAGTATCATGGTGCCTCTATGGGTTAATAGAGATCTCCTGGGTTAATAGAGATCTCCGTGGTTAATAGGGATAGTTGAGCTGTTTGTCTGTTTTGATATGTATAAGTTGGGATCTGCAGGTAAACTTTCAATACACTTAAGGCAATAAATGTGTCATGAAATCAGGTATGGTTATTGAAGCGTCGAGATTGAGCAAGCAAATGTTAGTGAGGACATCGCTGGCTGCTTGTGGAAAGACGAGGCGCGGCGGGTGGATAGAAAACACCTGTGAAGAAGATTACGGCGAAAAAAAAAACCTACTTCGATGATGAGTCTTGACTGTACCGCATGCACGATATTCGGAGGAAAATGGGTCTAAACCAGGTGAGCTTCCCATTTCCACCTTATCAATTGGTGTCCATTATATTTTAATCTCTATCTACTATATATCTAAGCTCTATAACTTCGATTAATGGATCCATTATCTCCTATCCATGCCACACCATAAGAAAGCTTTTTCGACACCGGCTCTGTTTCGTCCTCTAAGGCTTCCTATCTGGGAATCCCAAGTCAACACCAAATGGCGGGAATACATATCGCATAAGTTTTCCGTTCTTCTGCAGGTCATCTGAGTAATCATTTAGGATCTTCATGTCTGCATCGTCCAACTTCACAATCTTCATATTTGCCTTGATTCTATCAGGAGTGACGGACTTTGCGAGAACAGAACTTTCTCGAGCGACTAGTGTTTGTTAGCATTTTCGCGCCAATATAAGACTGTGTTGGAGAGGTGATCTTACCATGATAGCTGAGCAAAACTGAAGCAGGTGGTACATCCCTCTTCTTCGCAACCTCAACGATTGGAGCGGCAGTGAACAATGGGCTTCCAGTACTTCCAAGAGGACTGTAAGCTGTGATGTGAATTCCCTTTGACTTGCACAAATCGTAAATCTCTTGTTGTGGCAATGAAGGATGATTCTCGATTTGGTTGACCGCTGGAGTAATGGTAGCTTTAGAGAATAATTCCTCCAAGTTTTTCACACTGTAATTCGAAACTCCAATGGCCTTGGTCTTGCCGGTTTTGGAGACTTTCTCGAGTTCCTGCCATGTTTGAGTGTGCGACCAATCTGTCAGAAGATCGCGGGATCCATCAGGATGTTTGGGGAACTTTTCGTGGTTTCCTGAGAACTGAAGTGTTAGAAGACTTTATTATCCGAGGAAAGTGAAGGGGTAATTAATGTAAGCGGGAAAAATATTCTAACCGTTTGGATTCATGGGAACGGGCCAATGCATCAAATATAAATCGACATAGTCTAAGCCCAAGCTCTTTAAACTCTTATCCAGAGCCTCCTCAACCCGTGTATGATATGTGCACCATAATTTCGTGGTGATGAAGATATCTTCTCTCTTGATTCCGGATGCGAAAGCCTCCTTGAGACCTTGTCCTACTTCATCTTCGTTTCCGTAAACATATGCTGCGCGGTTTCATTAGCGATTGGTTCCTGAAGATTCACATTCATGAGGATGTAAAGGAGAATATACCGCAATCGATATGCTTATATCCAATTGACAATGCATAAGAAACGGCTTTCGCAACTTCTCCGGGCTCAGATTGCCATGTACCGAGTCCTAAAGCTGGAATCTCAGCCCCAGTATTGAGCTTAAATCTTGTGTCTGCCATTGCGTTTTTGTTTGATGATGTTGGTATGTTGTTTGTCAAGTTATTGTTTTCTTTATAATCGACGGTGATGAATTGAAGGACAAGAACAAACTTCAACAAGATGTGGGATGTGGCATCTTTAACGTGGGGGAGGGGAAGAATTAATACTGGTTGGTTAGTGTCAAGCTATCAATTCACCATCACCCCTCGAAGTGGACGTATGATGAAATAAATATCTGGCAACCCCACCATTTAACACGCACTAACCCCACTTCTGCGGAGAAATACTGAACTGGTGCACCACCAGAAAAGCGAGTAGTTTTAGAGGGTAAGGGTGTAGATTGAAGAATAGAACTGACAGGGTATTTATACCCGGATCAGCACTAGATCTAAACTAAACTAGCGTACATGTGACCTGATAAAATTACTCTCGTTACACCACCACCCGAGTAATTCTACTCTAGCCCACCATCAACAACCAAGATTATTGAAGAGCAGCGACGCCAATGCGAAATTGTCAACAACGCCCCCCCTCGGAGTATTTTTCCTTTCTATTCTCGTTGATCTGGCAACAAAATCGATACCCATACATGTAAAGTTATTGTGTCTGGGTGGCAAAGATGTGAGACAGCTCTTGGTCTTGCATTGTTACACGGTCGAGTCAATGAGTACTAGTAAGATTACTTCTGATACCATTTCTTCTTAACTTTTAGAGGTTGAAGTGATACCTCATTTCTTGTTCCCTGTGCAAATGATTGAGAATGACTCTCATGGTGCGCATGAATTCGATCATGATGCAACAGCTGTGCCTCCGGAGACAGTCCCAAGGGTGTGACCATTAGGATTGCAGTTTATCTTATGATTACAATGTGGCAGAGCTTGTAACATTGGTAAATGATGTGTTTTCGAGGTTTTTAGTAACGTTCCTTAAAATGCTGTTTGCTGGATCGCCAAGATGGTAATAGTCGTTAAGTCCTACCTAAAACCCGTTACCATACGAATTACCTAGCAGATATGTCCAGTAGGTTATTAATGACAAAAAGAGAGCTTAGCACCTTTCAATCATAGAGAACTCATACTCATGGCGTTGGCCATATTTTATGCTCTCTTCCGATCCGACAAAGTAAGCATGAAATTATGGCAATGCATTTTCAGGGCTGCTGCTGCATATGACGGACAATTGATAATAGATATCAAAAGGAAGGTGCTCTTGAAACACCCTCCATGCATATTATTCCAGTCCGGAGAGGAAGAACTATCTTCTCGACCCGTTGATCCCTCAATTTATGGCTGTCTAAGTGTCATCGCTGATGACGATTGCAAATTCAACGCTTTTTTGATTACCCGAGAGAATGACACAACGGGTTGGGCTTTCGAAAACAGCAAGATGAAGATTTATGATGGTAATGGACTATTCAGATGAACAGTATTTTTCATCCCTAACATTGGTCTCCCAGCTCTTATCAATGACGACTCATCTTCTTCTTTGGGTGTTATAAAGCTGGTCTAGTGATTGGAGCCACCGATCGAACTCAACGTGTTGGTTTTGCCAACGCCGCACAGCAGTCAAGAAGATCACATATCTCCATAATAAAGAGAGAGCGTCAAGAAGAACATCTTCGAAAAATACTAAGACTGCAGTTACAGCAATGATATGAAGGGGGCTTTCATCAGACCAACAAAAGACTTTTAAACGTCAACAGTTTCTCTCAAAAAAACATTTTTGTGTAATTCCCGGAATAGAAATGCCGCCGCCATAGTGATACCGGTCGTTAAATCTACGTTTCCTGTTTGCTTCATCTGAATACAATACGAGAATCCTATGGTAAATTGAACTGGTAGGCAACCATACAGGCTAGAATTGAACATACAGCGTAGGAACATGATCGAAATGATTCTTCCATTTATAATCGGTCTTCACCTAGCTTGCCTAGTGAGTTCAGCTGTGTTTACCTACCGAGTAGCTGTTACCTATTCCAGCTCATTAAATTTAGGCATTAGCTTTCACGAGTGCACCAGACTATTGAGTGGCCGTGGTTCACTACTCGAAGTTAGTAAAATTGCAGAGGTGTTCCGAGATCCTCAAATAGTTTATACGTCAGTGTCTTTGGAATATGGCCAGCGTGGAAAAGCTGTTTTCGACTTGGAAAATTCTCTTCAGTGAAGGGCGGCATTTTGTCATGGGATATATCTTTGATCTCAGGTGAATTCACTGTGCGTCATTAGATGAAACTGTTAGATCGTCTGAAATACATATGTCGAAGGCTCGCTTAACAATGACTAGCCTCCAATGATGACAACCATGAAATATCACCAGCGTGTCTTATATCTACCGATTCAAAAGCAGATGAGGCGGCGGCCGACCGATTGATCATACACTGGTCTTGAATATTACTGGACAGTATCTAAATCTCATTCGGAAAATGAACTTCTGTCCCAACATCCAAATCCAAGTCAAACATTCGAAAGCTGCCCTGAAACTCAACGGAATCCAATGCGAGAAACCAGTTCAAGCACTGAATCCCTAACCAACGATGTACAAAGTGGAAGCTAACTACATCAGATGTGTAGAAGTACTTCGAAAGCAACGATAAAGACTTGACAAAAGAAATATCAAGTTCCAAACATTCCCCCACTGCCATATCCAAGCTCTGTTGGGCGCCGTTGTGACTGGTACTGATATAGTTAGCTCATATCAGATACGAGAAGCAAAAGGAATATTCGTCTTCCACTTACAACTCTCGAATCAATCTTAAGCAGTTCCAACACAACTAGAGGCGACGCGCATCAATGAGCCGAGGGGTTATTTGGGGTAAACAGTGTGCTCATCTCCTTTCGCGTGCTCAAAACACCATCTTTCGATATCCGCCCTATTCTTGACGACACCGAAACAGTGCTTGATATCCTCTTCTGCCCTATCTCCCTTCCTATGAGAGTCCCATCGGTCTCCGAACTCCTCATTTCGATAGCTCATCCATTTATTCACTAAATAATCTTCAGCTTCAGGATAAGGCCTCTTGTACAGCAGATAAACGCTTCCAATAGCAGACAACTCCTTATACTTCTCGCCGTACTTGCTGACAATATCATCGATGAGAGCTTTTTGTGCTATAAATATCCGGTGCTGAGCAGCCCCAAAATCACTGGGTTTGCTTACTCCATACTTAGCGAAATGCTTGCCAGCTTCAGCCACTATGTATTCCTGTTCAACGGTCGCCCTGAGAGAAGTTGGATCGGTACGACGTTTAATGATGCTATAAGTTTCTTCAATCTGTTCTTTATTTGTATTTTTGCCGTCGCCGCCGGCTCTAGCCACAATCCTCTCTACAACAGCGTCTTCTCCAGCTTTGGATGACTCATCATTCTCATACTGCGTGTTCAGATGCTTGGCCCATTGTTGTCTAAGATAATCGTCGTCCTTGCTGTGTTTGGTCTTCGGACCTGGCGGCAACATACTAGTACTCATGACTGTAATTGTTGATGTGAGAGTCGAGGAATGTTGAAGATTCTTTGAATTATTGGTGAAGATAAAGATCTGTTTGTCTTTGGAAGTGATAATTTTGAGCACTCGAAGGTTTGGTTGGACGTCGATGAAGAAAAGAAAAAAACAGGAAGCAGAGGCAAAAAGACGACCCTATTTATACATATTTGAGAGTACCCTTGAGTTCCGTTCAATCATCGAATAAAGTCTTAATTCCCAAATGAACCATTATTATTGTAGTGTCATAAATGATTTTCATATGAAATCATTGTAGAAGTTGGTATATGACACAAAAATGGAATACTGATGGGCGGGCTTTGTCATAATACCCTATATCCACATAACTTTGATGTGCTTTGAGGTTTATTTAATCAAGGAGTCAAAGAAATAATCCTCAAACGTGTGACTGGAGTATTATTATCATTATGAGTAGGGGATCAACACATTTTGGGACACTCACACCAAAGGTAGTCATCAACTTGGTGTATATTCAAGTGGAAATGTGCACTCGACAAGCTTTATCAGTCATATTCCACAGCAAAATGTTTCAATCCATTGAATATTGCGTTCCAAACACTTTGAATCATCGTGAATATCGAATCACGCTTTAATCAATACGTGACTGGAGATGGTTCAGGAGCTCCGCAACAGTCATGCAACAAAATGAGTTCAACTCGACATAATTGTTCAGCCCTAGTCTAAGTAATCCCCTTAAAATTTTATTCACCGAGGCTTCTATAATGCGCGTGAAGCTTTCATAGACACATGTGAAAATTATTCTGGGGTTTCCTGAATGAGAACCCCTTTTGTTCTAGTCGAGTGTCTCATGCATATTTAACGACTGTACGCCCACTTGAGCACTCGACGTAGATAGAGGTATACGATGCTGCAGAGCTTTACATCTTTATATCTTTACTAAAAAAGACACATTTAAGACCCGCGAAACTCCGCGATGCATCATAATCAAAATAAGCCACTGTGCACGATCCTCTAGCCATCAATAACTATTCTTCCCGTAGAAGTTCCACAGTCTTTTGACCGGAAGATCAAAAGCCTGTATTTATGCGACATCGCACTCGCTTATTCGCCCAAGTCAACAAAAGACCTGTTAAAATTTGCGAAAACTTCAAACTCCAAACTACAAACCTCAAACCTCAAACCCAAAGCATTCAAACATTCAAAACTCACAAACCATATGAAAATACACAGTATCTGCAATACTTTATACTTATACTTACACTTATACTTATATACGGACAGATATATCTATCATAGGATTACTGACTGTCTGCCTGCCTGCAAAATATGGCGTACAAAAAGTGATTTCAGAGCCGTGCGAAGCCATTCCATTCCATGCTATTCCATGCCATGCTATGCTAAGCGAATAAGCGAAACCCCTGAGCACCATTTTCATTTCCATTTCCATTTTCATTTCCTTCCCTTTGCCTTCCATCCTATTTCCATCCCATTTCCATCCCATTTCCATCCCATCCATATCCCGCTTGATTTACCATACCGTACCCGTAACAAATATTGGGTATAAAGCCAGCTCGCTATGTAATATAATCATATCATATCATATCGTGTCATGTCAAATCATATCATGTAAAAACCCCATCGAGCAAATCTCAAACTCCCGCCACTGAATCAAATGGCTCTCTGGCACCCTACATACTCCCGCCACCTTTCTTTCCATGGTGTGATTCCACTTTCTCTTAATCGTTCCTTACCTCCTCAAACAATGAACAAAACATGTTCATTCATCCACCGTATATCCGCCTGTATATGGGTTCCACTCCATACCGGGATAACTCGTTGCAGACATTTGTAATCTATCGTCTTCTGTGTGTGCATTTTTGTTCATGGCACCTTCATTGCCAGCTTTCTCGCCAATCTCACGTTCAACTGTGTCTCCAATCCCACTACCACCTCTTGTCCAAGTCTGCTTGTCATCCTTCCTCTCTGTATACTCCTCAGCCATATTCGCATCTTCCCTCGCCAATTTTGTACCCGCATTATACGAACCTCCACTTTGTCGCTTTACATGGTTGTCGCCATCCACATGTAAAAAATGCTCCATTGCATGCTCTGCTTGGGGCTGTGGGGATGGAGAGTCAGAAATTTGCGACACAGCACTAACTAGACTCCTTCCCGTGCTAGTTCGTTGCAAACCACTATCAAAAGATGCCGAAAGATTTCTATTTCTGTGCCACTCTGGGTTATTTTGAGGTGGGGAGGGCGGCAATGGAAAGCGATCGATATCGATATTTTCATTTGTCGGTAAAACTTCATCCACGGATAACAGTACTGATGTTTGACCCCACGCAGCTACAGCACCATCCCTGGGAGGAGGAATAGGTGGCGTAGATGAGCTACTAGATCGGCTATTTGCATTACTGTCATATGGTAGTGCAAGCTGGAAGGGTCGTTGCTGACCTGGGTGTTCGCGGGCGGGCGACCGAGCTAGGATATCTTCATGACTTGGACAATGAGTGCGAACGGAAGGCGTAAATGATGAACTATGCGTATCTATAGATGGTAAGATTGGGATTCTTCTTTCAGGTGTAACTGTCTGATGAAATGATGGTGATTGATGCAAAGTTGAGGAATTAGAATGGACAAGGGGCGAGACAGGAGATGGTTCAGAGTATTGTTGGGATAAATTAGAAAGGGTATCTTCCAGGGACGGAGAACGAGTGTTATTGATACTACGTGGATCATAGTTGGTAAGTACTGCCGCTGTTCCATCACCACGGACAAGGTTATATCCTCCTGGAATTGGGACTGAATCATATTGAGGCTCGGGGACCGCGGAAGGTGGGGTACCATGTCGATGAGGACGAGAGTATGAATGCTCCTGTTTGCTACCATTCAACTTACCAGAATTGCGAGTCCGTCCACGCTCTTGGTCTATCTTCTTTAATCGTTGCGTAGGCGTGGCAACGGGATCGGGTAAAGCCTCATGAGATTCCATGGCGAGGTCTGAGTACATTCTAGCCACAGGAGCAATCACGGGCCTTCTTCCATCGTCTTCACTTTTCTCATTATCTTTTTCTAGCGTGTTCGATCTTTTTCTAAGCATACCGGTCAATAGTCCACTCACTGAAGGGCGCCTCGGGCGGGGTTCCTGATATAGCTTACTATCCTGACTTGGGTTCTCAGTTTTTTGAAGAGAGGGAGAAGGGGCGAATTTAGACAGAAAATTCAACGGTTGACTTGGTCTTCGTTTGTGGTGTATATTGGCATCCTGCGTAGTTTGAGCTTCGAGTTGGGGAGAAGAAAGAGTGCCACCACGGGGACTAAAACTTGAAAGGTCTGTCGTGGCTCTTTTTGGCTTGAAAAGTACCGATCCATCGCCTTTAGGAGAACGTGAGAAGAGACCACTTAACCCTGCCAATCGACCCCTTTTGTCATCCCTCTGCAGTGTTTTGCCCATCGTAGTTGTGGAGCGACCAACTATGTTGGAATTTGGTGTCTCCAATGTAGGATTTGGGTTGGGAGATTTTGGGGTCCTAGGGCTCTCGTGGGGACTCGCCATCAGATTGGACTGACTGCCAGAATAATGCGCCACCATACTCTCTCTTCCAATAGGGGAGTCTGATGACTGTTCCCCAGTAATGTCAAAACTACCCCAGAAACCAGACCCTCTCTTTCTCTGCCTACCATCACGTGAAGGAGGAGTGGCAAAAGTATCCATGGGAGGTATTTCCCCATCTCTTGATACAGGACCTTTTCGCTCTCTTGACACGGAACTTCTTCGCTCTCTTGAGATGGAGCGAACAAAGTTCATACCTCGACTGACGAGATCTGAGCTACGTCGTCTTCGATGACCAACAGGCTCTTCATTGTTTTGAGAAGGCCTCGCCCCTGAGATTTCGCTGCTTGGCTGACGTGGAGTTAGGGCTTCAGTCCGACCTCTAGGTGCTTGATAATATCCGCCAGGCATATTATAGTCATCTTGGACTTCAGCAGCCGGCCCTCCAAATAGTTCGGGGTAGCGCTGAGTGGAAGAAGGAGGCGACTCAAATGGTAAAGCTGGTATCATCGGTGGTGGTGCATTGCTATTACGACGCTGAACAGACTGCTGGTCAGATGTGGAACCTCGCCTAGGTCGGGAAATTTTGGAGAGACTGTTCCATGAATTTTGACGAGTATGTCCCATGGCTGGATTCGATCGCTCCACATCTTGCCCATGATTTTTATGAACAAATGGATCGGCGACACGAGGAAAAACCGAGAACCGAGGTTGTGTGACGGTATGAACATTCGGTTTCGAGACTGGAGCCTTGTTCACAATTGAAACATCTGTACGAGCATTTTGCTGTGAAGTATGATCACTACTACCTACCATTGTATTCAAATGGGCTACATCTTGTATGTAACCGTTCGAAACATCGTCATCCTCATCATCGGATATGGGAAATCTGGTTTGAGGTCTTCTGGATCCAAATTCGAACCCAAACTTGGATGTCCTTCGGATAGGTGGCAATGTTTTGAATGAGGGTTGCCTTCCTTGTTCTTCGATGCCGGATATTTTTTGACTTGTGGGTTGTATTGGAAGAGGCGCTTGTAATGATCTTGTGGCAGTTCGACTCGGCTGATCAGGATTGATCACCTGATCCAGACTTGCTCCACGAGGTCGATTCATCATACTAATTAGAGACCGATCTAATGGTTTCAAGCCTGCTTTATGTTCCATTGTGCCTCCTACGATAAGCGATGAAGCTGCGACAGCATCTTTGGGTGGCCAACCGGCTTGCTGTTCTGTGGCATTATCACAATTCGACCTTGCACCCATTTGCGATCCAGCGGGAGCGAAAAGTTTATTTGTTGACTCGGGATCAGGTGAATAGTGATCAGTTTGCCAACCTTTGTCAAGATGGCCCTCCTTAGTAATATGAGTAGCATGGTCAGCATCCCATGTGGGTTTATACTCACTCATAGGTGCCGGAAGATTTACAAGTTGTTGCTCTTCCGTTCCACCGGGAGCTAAAATCTCACCTGCAGTTTCACGTGACACCACATTCACTTCCTCCGCGTGTGACGCCCGCGCCTCTTCGTCGCTTGCAGGAGCGTCAATTATGCCGATTGGTGTAAGCACATCCGATGAAGTTGACACTCGTGATCTGCTGGTTGGTTCGGAAGGTAGGTTCTGCTCTGTGTGTTGACTAGGATCGGTTCTGCCTGTTGCTCTCGATAGACTGAGTGCTAGGCCCCATGATGAACGATTAGGGTGTCTCGGCTTGGGAGGGGGACTTGTCTAAAAAAAAAGGGTTAAACTTAGCGCTGGAACACTCATAACGATGGGCCACATAGCAAGGAGAAGAAAACAATTGTGATGGGCTGGATTTTTCCTTAGTCGTACACATCCCGCCATGCGGGATTGGCAAAGCAATAAGCATTCACCCACGCTAATTAATCAAAAAACGACAAAATTTCAAAATAAAACGCCTAAAGACCCCATATCCAACCCAAAAGGAGATGTTAATCTACCTTATCACTACTGCCGGCCGCACGAAGCCTGTTCTTGCCCTTCGCCAGTAATCCCTTACCCGCCTGGAAACCTGCCTTTCCAGCTTTACCACCGAACATCCCAGCATGATGGAGGAATTCTTTTCCTTTCGCTTGAACTTGTTGACTTGTAATTTTGGCATGCGCGGGTGAGAAGCCTTGCTGATTACCAGGAGCTCCGGTTTGCCCTGGTCGTGATACAGACGTTGATGATTGTGATGGCGCACTAGAATTCAAATACTGTTGAAAATAAGGTGATTGCATTGATCCTGATGCGCTCCTTGTATTTCTTCGGGTCGAGCCAGTCGGTACACTTGATGTAAAACCTCCGTAAGATTCATTCACATCAGCATGTTCTGGTTGTTCCGCCTTTAAGGCAAAAATCCAATCGTGGATACCAGAGTCCATGTCCGCAAACCGTTCCCTAGTTTCATCGAATGCATGTACTCTTTCATGGACATCTTTAATCCCCAAAATTTCTTTCCACGTCAAGACCTTTCCCAAATTAGATGTTCGAGGAGAAGTGGCAGATTCACGTGCCGACAAAGGACTTGGAATACTAGCCGATGAGTGTGGACTGGACCAAAGCGGGTCAGTGGAGACATCCAATGTGGAAACATGCGCTGGTTGTTCATTCTCAGGAGTTTGGGTGACTGTATATGACGCAAATTGTGGCTGCTGCTTTTCTTGAGCCAAAGAAACATTAACAGTAGGTGCGGATTCAAGGTAAGTGGTACTTAGAGTAGCAGCCGCAGCACGATCTTCAAAAGTTGTAGCGTCAGTGGCTAAGGCGACATCCCTTTCATAGTGACGATCGCCATATGAAGGTCCTTCGAAGACTTCCTTCTCCATGTATGGTTCCGGATCAACTTGCCTAAGACCTTCATGCGGCTCATCGTAATTCTCAACAGGAAGCTCAACATGGCTTCGAGGTGGCTCAGGCATGTCTGGATTCACTTGGTGGACACTTTCCATGCTCATTTCCCAAGAGAAACGTGTGGGTAGAGGGGTGCGAGTTTGCTGCCGTGACATCCTATGAGAGCTAAGGGGTCGGATTTCTGGCATGTCAATTGGAATAGTTTGCTCAGTTTGTGGCTTATCTAAAGATGTAGTGCCTATGGAAGACGAGTGTTCTTCATCACCTGTACCATTCCAATAATCATCATACACATCCGTCAAATATGCACTTTCCCGCGGATGATCCGTATTGGGGGCATCTAGTCTTTCGTGCACATTTTCATGGGATACCTCTGATTCTGAAGGCAGAATTGACAATCTTTTGACTATTTCTTTTCGGAGTTTGTCGCTTTGTTCATCAAAAGGGCCAGTATCGGTGCTCAACGTCGGTAGAACCTGAGGTCGAGAAGGCGGAAGAAGGAGTTCATTGGTGTCAATCGCCTCCGCTGTACTCTCCTGCGAAGCTATGCCTGGGCTTGGAAGATCCTCCGAAGCGTCTTCAGCATTCTCGTCCCGCTCACCCTTGCTTGATGGGGTAGGTGAAGATTCTGTTGGAACAGACTGAGCAGTGAAATCAGGCCGCAATTGAGCTTCCGGCGAAGCTCTTTGCAGAGCAGGAATTAATTCCGGATGTGGGGTCATAGCAGAATGAACATTTCCATTCGCATCTGGTGTTGGCATCGCGTCAGATTTGACACCAAGTGTAACACGTGCTGCGTCTATAGACGACTCTGGAAGAGAGTGCTTGGCGGTAGTAGGTGTCAAGTCTTCAGCTGCCAAATCTTGAACCGGATCGTTTGGTATCTGCGGACTTTGTGAGCGAGCGCTCTCTGGCTGGACAGTGCTCGTAGTTGCAGTCGTCGTATATGATTGCCATCCACCGGGTAACTGGGGGCGGAAACTCTCTTCGCGATCAATGGTTGGACGTGTAGGCTCCGGCTCAGTGTTTTGAATCTCATCTTCTGCAGTAGGAGATGCAGAAGATATCCAGGCGTGTTCTCCCATCGATATTCTTTTCGATGCGGTACCGAGATCTGGGGTTCTAGCGGGACTATTACCTGGACTAGGAGTACTGATATCGCGCCGATGACCTGGAATAAAATCTGGAGGGACTATCTGATCATCATGCTCGTGTGTAACATCCTGAGGATGCGGTGATGCTGGTTCAACTAACTCCATGATAGCAGGAGTTGACATTTCACGACTTCGGTTGTCCGAAACCGTAGTGCTTGGACCATGGCTCATGATGGGACTTATCTCAGTGGTCCCAGTACTTTCACTATCAGATCTCCTCACTTCACTCCCAGTCTTGGAGGCTGGGATCGGAGAAACCAAGTCGTCACTCGTACTATCGAATGCTTGGTTGACAACAGACTTGAATCCAAAAGATGGATGACTTCGAAGGGAAGTATCATCTGGCGGTTTTGCATATTCTTTGAACATTCGTTCTGGTTGTTCCGCTGAGAGTTCCGCTGGAAGGGCGGCCTCGCTATCAAGCTTTGATTGGGAAAAAAAGTCGGATCCAAAGCCGGAAATTCGATGTAGGTCTGGAAGTGTAGGGCTGGTAGTTTTGCTTTCGGGGAGAGGGTTTAGTATGTCTTGGTCTGGCGAGGGAATTTCATTAGCATTAAATCCTTCGAAGTCATATTCACTTTTTCGCTCGTTGACGGGTTCCAGGATCGGTGTCAAACGTCTTCCAGATTCAGAATCCTCATCGCCAAAACTATTTTTTCCTCGGTTTCCAGGTCCTAAACTATCAGAACTCGATCTTTCACGAGTGCCCGCTTGGCCTGGGGTACGTGATCCGTCACTCGACCTTTCCATACCAATGGAGTCCAAACTAGGTCTTGCCAAATCTGAGGAGGAGCGCTCCCTCTCTTGCTTTCGCTCTTCAACTCGACGATAGATATCCGCGGGCCTGATAAATGGTGAAGGTTTGGTATTTGACGCACCTGGGGTTGTTGTTGACCGATCTGCAGAGCCGGGGGAAGGTGAACGAGCGGGACTTGCGGCTAACGGTTTGGCTACTGTTTCTTGTGACATTTGATGGACCCGCTGGGCTTCTGTTCCCACAGTACTCAAGCTGCTCTTTCGCGCCGGATATTTGGTACTTGGAGCTCCATTCGTTGCACCTTGGGAAGCAGACGGAGCCCGCATGTGTAATGGGGCCGGTACTGCAGATGGGGAAAAATCCTTGGAAGTTTCGTAGTCGCTGAGGCTATTGACTGAGCCAGCTGACAAGATGGACGATTCATTCGTATATGTGCGAGCAGGTGGGGACATGGGATCATTATTATATAAAGCTTCCGGTGGCGCGGGATTGACAGACATCAAGGGTTTTCGTGATGATGTAGGAGAAGGTTGTTCAGTAGATATATGCAGGGACGGAGGACCACTTGGGTCGCGAGTATGCCTTATACCTCCAACTCCCATTTGAGAAAATCGTGTTGCCGGCACATTCGCGGAGCCGGCGGAAGGAGGTGGGGAGGAGGGTTTTGCTGGTTCTTGTCGAATAGTTGAATTCGAAAAGTGCCTCGTCTCATCATCAGCTTCGAAGGAATTCCGTCTACGCAATGCGCTACCTGCGGAAGCTGTCGGGAGACTGCCATAGCTCTTCTGACCCCGTTCCTGAGACATTTCCCTCATACTAGCAAGTCCCTGGCCTTGTTGACGTAGACCAATAGGTTTTGAGACTGGTGCAGGTGCCGGATCTGGCTCATTTCCATACGCATTATAAGGATCATATTCATCATCGTCTCCCCAATCATCACCTCCATAATCTATCTTCTTTGCCTCCGCCCATTTCTTTGTCTTTTGTCGATTCACGTTCGCTCGATAAGATATGGGAGTACTTGAACCTGCAGACATCGGATTCCTGTTGATGTATCGTTTAGTAAGGTCGTATGTTTTTTTTTTGGTGAGAATAGCAAAAGAAGCTTACAATAAAGATCCGTTCTTGTCCGAGGTAGTAATATATGGCCTTGCCATGATGCGACACCAAACATTAATTTCTCGCGATCCACGAGAGCATCATATTTTTGACCATGAAATGTAATAGAAAGGCTTCAAATTATTGACAGAGAATGAAGACGCGGGAAAAGAAACGGACAAGAAGTTTTGTTTGTTTGAAGAGAGTAAAAGTAGGATGATGGGATTGGAATTGAGATTGAGATTGAGATTGAGATTATGAGGATTAAGGTAAGGTCAAGGTAGTGAGTGGATCGGATACGACTTTTGATTATCGGAAATCTTCAGATGAATGCTGTGGCTGCGTGATAGCCCCGTTTCTTGGAATGGGGTAAGGGGGTCGTCCTTGATGAGGTAATAATAAGAGATACGGAGGGTACAAGGAAGGTTTATATGGAGGAAGGTTTATATGAAGGAGGGTTTATATGAAGGAAGGTTTATGTGAAGGAAGGTTAAAGGATGAAGATATGAAACTATGAAACCGAGAGCAAAGGTTGATACTTTTAATTATATGATGAATCTCGAGTAGTCTACTGTCGAAGCTACCTAGTATTTCGTAACGATTCAAGTGTAGATAAAAGGTTGTTCTACTCAAAATGATGCGTGATGAATGGATGGATGGATGAATGGATGAATGAATGGATGCATGAATGCACGCCTTTACCTTTCTTGAGAGCCACATGAATATATTTCTACCCTTGCACAACGTGCCTCTTGGCATTAACTTCTGCTGCTAGTACCAATTCAGATGAAGAGATTCAAGTTATACTGCTCCGTAATTTGAATAGTATAATTTGAATCATGGATATTCTTCTATCCACGAATCAGCTCAAGGTATTTCATTTATCCATTCACAAGATGGATGAAATTCTACACTCCGTACCCACATATAATAATAATCGCTGAGTGGGAACTCAGCCACAACCTTCAAATGATTCTGCGCCGGTAGTGACGAATTATATGAAAGTATTGATTTCATTACCGAAAGCTTCCCTTAAAATAAATTCACGTTACTCCGTATTGGTTTGCTTGCAGTAATGATTAACACAGCCAACATTCTTTGGGCCTTAGGTATCACTCTCCGCGGCTGGAATAGTGCATGGTGCAGGTGTTTGCAGGTGCTTTGCAGGATGTCATTCCCAAGCATCTTTATTTATGCTGCTGGTTTCAGGCTCGGTCAAACACCAAGAACTCCAACACGAAACACCAGCTGTCCTATTAATGTAATTTATCATCTACTCATCAACGATCAACAACTACCTACTCCCTAGGTGAACATCAACTCACATTCAATACACTGCGATATTGATTTCATTTAATAAAGAGATCTTGACAACTCTACTTCTTCTACAGTCCTTGTCGCAAAACTATACCATTGTTCGCTCTATTCGACATTCAGCACCCTGTACAAAACCCTAGAATAATTAAATTAAGTTGCGCCTCGAGGTCTACACAGCAATCCGAGCAACAGCATCAACCAAAGATACCCATATTCTCAACAACGTCGAAACCCACGAAACGATCAGAGGATAATCCGCGCTTAACCCACCAATATATCTGTACAACTTTATAAACTACTGCGAAATATCATAGACATATATCCATACAAACCGCCGCAATGGCCGTCGCATCGATACAGGACCGAACAAACGAGTTCCGATCCGTCCTAACACAAGTACAAAAGAGACAAGCATCATCAAAAGTGGGAGCTCAGAGACAATCACTTCTTTCCGACTCCCAAAAGGCCGCAGCAAATGGAGATGCGAATCCACATGGGAAGCCCAGGAGATCCGAGTTTGCGAGGAAGGCGGCTGAGATTGGGAGGGGGATAACGGGGACGATGGAGAAGTTACAAAAGTTGGCGGAATGTAAGATGAGATACCAGCTCCTGGAGCATGATAGATTTATGATAAAAATACAATACTGATTTTATAAATAGTGGCCAAACGAAAAACCCTTTTCGATGACAGACCTGTGGAAATCAACGAACTCACATTCATAATAAAACAAGATCTCTCCTCCCTAAATCAACAAATCTCTGGTCTCCAGAGCCTCACCCGTGCCCAACATCCCAAAGCCGATCAAGAAGGCGAACATAACAAAAATGTCGTCTTTATGCTCCAAGGAAATCTCACAGTCGTATCCGCCAATTTCAAAGATGTCCTCGAAGTCCGCACCAAAAATATTCAAGCTTCGCGATCTCGAACTGAGAATTTCGTTTCTTCAGTATCTTCCCACGTTCAACCTAATATTTCACAGTCCGCGAGTCCGCTATATAGTACACCCACGAGAGGAAGTCCAGGGCCTGGTCAGGATTTGTTAAGTTTGAATCCGGTGGGAGATCAACAATTATTGATGATGGAAGAGGCGCAACCGCAAAATGAATATATTCATCAGAGAGGAGAAGCTATAGAAGCAATCGAGAGGACGATTAGTGAATTAGGAGGGATTTTCGGACAATTGGCTACTATGGTTTCAGAACAGAGTGAAATGATTCAAAGAATTGATGCGAATACGGAAGATGTAGTAGATAACGTTCAAGGGGCTCAAAGAGAGTTATTGAAATACTGGTCGAGGGTCTCTGGTAATCGCTGGTTGGTTGCTAAGATGTTTGGTGTTCTTATGATTTTCTTTTTGTAAGTTTTCCTCCCCTTTTCCAGTACCTTGAGATATATAAGAAACAGGCTAACATATGAAATACAGACTTTGGGTTCTAATAGCGGCTTAGAACTGATATTGTTATACATATATGACCTCAGGCGATGCTACTTCCATGGAGATGGAAATGGAGCACTTGTATTTTTATTTTTGTAGATGAGATATCCCTTTTAATGAAAACGTCATAAAATGGCGTAAATATTCCGAGTAGACTGGACTAAGTTAAGTTATACACGTGTCAATTTCCAACCAAGGATTCTTCTTGAGTGATGTGAACATTAAAAGAAGATTCTCACAATTGCTGAACTGATCTCATCTCAGTCTGTGTGTGAATGGGAACCAGTAAAAATCTACTTCAACTGATCTTGAAAATTTCAAAAAGCAATATATCTATTTCCTTCTCTAACATACAATACAATACAAGCTTCACCAATTCTTTCATACTACTCGAAATCCGTGAGATCTTATTTACTTAATTACCTCTTTTATACAGAGAGAGAGAGAGAGAGAGAAAGAAGTAAGTATCCATCATCACCCCTACAAAAATAAAATAAAAATTAAATTAAATACAACCAACCCACTTTCATTCACCCCATCCCCCCCATCCATGGATGGACCCCTAATACATCCATCCATCCATCCATCGCCCCAAGATTATCTTTTCCAAAAAAACAGCAACAGTACCAAAAAAAATTAAAAAGTCAAAAAAAAAAAGATTTGAAAAAAATTTATTTAAAGTCAGAGTGAACCCCAACTCGCAGAAGAATGCGGCTTCTGTGGATCGAACACAGTGCCTCCAGATAAACAGATAGGTCTGTTGAGGATCAGAAGTTAACTTCAGTCTGGCGCTCTCCCAAGTGAGCTAAAGCCGCTTTTTGGGGGGTTGCTATTGTGTTTGTGTTGTTTGATGGGTTTAGATGAAGGGTTTTGGCATATGATGTGGGTTTTGTTGGGTGGGGGGATGTGAATGTGGATTTGAATGCATGTAAGCTTATTTTTTGGTGAAATACAGTGACGCGTAGATATTCGAATTTATCATCATTCCCACACATACCTCAGCCAGATCTTCGAAGTATTGATCTGGCTGTAGGGAAAGTTAAGTTAGCACAGCACAGAGAATTCTTTTGGGAAACATATATGGAAAGTGTTATTATAATGTGGAATTTTTACTTTGTGATGACTTTCTTTATTCTAAGTGGGCACACATTGACTTTAAACCGTGACAGGAAAGAACTACCAGCTCTAGGGGAAAAGAAATATCTAATGCTCTCCTGTCGCATGATTCGTATCTCTTCTTGTTGATCATTTGAATTTTTGAAATTGTATAGAATATTTCAACGGGAAAAAGAAGAGATTTCAAGTAGAGAAGCTCCGATTATCCCAGCAGAAAAGTTTCCATGGAAGTCCAACCATGGCCAGTGTATCCATTTAGCACGGCGGGTCACCATATACTTTCACACCAGAAGTCCATGGCCGCATCAAATTTTTGATTCCACGTTGTTGTTCCACTGATAGATTGCTCCAGAACGTATGCTTTATCTCTATTAGTCTGAGGACATTGGGAAAATAGTCCGCATGCAAATTTCAACGACGTTCGTATTTTTTCGAGTCCTGCTGTTAAAACTTCCTCTTATTGCATTTTTTAGTACCTTTTAGCATCTTTAATAACTGTCGAGATCAACATCAATTCTATTCATGCGGTAAAGGAGTCATTATCTGTTAGATTTGCCACTCGTTTTGAGTTGGCTAGTTCATCCATTCAGCAGCATTGAGGTATTTGTACCAGGCAAGTTCACTGCATCTTTTTATACATGGTCGATCTGTAGGCCCCATCCCGTTGATTCTGATTGTCTTCGAAATCTGTTGATACACACCAGATCTGGATATTGAGTGCAGTGCCCACGCTTTTCTCGGAATAAAATAGGTATATACTTGCGGACAACTTAAGCCAAGCAACATGAAACTTTGGCAAAAGATGATCTAAAATATGTCGGATGATTTTCGGAGAGAGATCTGTAATATGGAAGCTAGCTTGTGAAATAGTACTAGTTCCTCTTCATCAAAATATAAACATGGTTTGAACTCTTAGCCTCGGAGCCCTAATCCACTGACACCATTTTCCTGTCTGCAAAATTCTGTTCCTTTTCGTTTTACTCATTGAAACAAAATTTTTTTCACGGTTTCCACCATTTATCAACTTCTCTTGGAAGTATTTGCTAATGGAAATGGGAAAGTAGGGCTTTTAAGTGTTGTTGAAAGTGCGTCAAATGATTGATTGTTGACTAATATCGAGATTGTTAATATAGTTGTATTCAGAGATAAAACCTCCCAATAGATTTCTAAATACTCTATGTTTAAATGAATCTACTCTTCCGGAGGAAGGTCATATTCAAAGATATGCGAGCTTGCAAAATTGTATGAGATCATAATATTAAGCGAGAGATGCCCCGGGAAACTCAATCGACCCCTGCGCTGGTAACGTACATATAGTAGTACAACAAATGCTTGGACAATAGCAGGTTAAGTAGCCTTTTTAGAACGCTTGGAACTATACAGTGAATAATGCCGGTCAATTCTCTACTTGCTGTTTATGTGTTGGAGTACAGTGAATTATTACAACCTGATTAGCAGTGAAAAAGCTATCCCGTTAAGAACCACATCAGAGTCTTATATCCTGCAGACATCAGATAAAAAACTTCGATCTAGTAGTCGACCCCGAAAGGGAATATGCGAGCCGCCAAGAAAAGACGCCCTGTATTCTGTAGGCCTGGTTCATTCAATAGTGACCACTCTTTGGTGAAGTATGGAAGAGCTGAAACTCAGTTCCCGTACGGACAAAAACATCCTCGAAAAGACGCCGTCTAGCAGTTTTCTTATCTCCACTTTTAGATATTTTATTCTAAACCTTAGTTCTTCAATCGCATTCAACCGGCTAGTAAAATGACTCATATCGCTCCTACGCGAGCAGTAATTATTACCAGGATTGACATGGCGATGGGCGATTCCAAATGTAACAAACTCAATCGACTCAGAATCTCGGAGCTCTTTGAATCAAGGAACGTATTATCTCCGTTGCTTTAAATTATGCATATCTAGTCGCTGATGATGACTGCTGCATAGATATATAACTGCTGTAGTGAGACAGACATTCGTTCAGTGGTTCGGTGTTCAGAATCTTTATGATGCTGTTTGTGCTGGCTTTAAATGGTGCATTTAAGCCGTAATTTCGTACCTCAACTCTCACATCAACCCACAACTTTTCACACAAGAACATCTGGAGTTCCGCGGAGAGCTCAACAATCAACTACCATTTCAACCACTCATCGGACTTTGTTAGATATGGCACAACGGAGGGAGACCAAAAAACACTGCCCAATGACTAATCCATTCGTGACGAAAGAATTTCCTTGATGTTGAACATGACTTTTGACCAGCGAGTGGGCTTCTTGTGGGAGCCGCATGGAAATGACCTAAGAATGAGTAATATGAAACCTAAACCAAAAGCACGCAAGTTTTGAGTTGATTTCAACTGACCTGTGCCATACTAAAAGAAACCTCTAGAATTTCAAATACAACCTGACGAAGCCCGTCTAGCTAAATTACCAACGGAAATAATCTGTCAAATTAGGAGAGAACTAACCCGTTGGGCACACCAAAACAAAGTACCGCTGGCGTTGACTTGTCACCGCTTCTATCTTCTGTTCTGCAATGATATCTTGCGGGTACATATGAAGGATCTTACCTGTCTTTGCACAGTTGATGCTGGCCCGATGCAGCGAGTTGGCAATGAGGTCGCTAATAGTGGGCTTGGCTGTCTATATTGACCACTTTGGCGCCTTCTAAAAGATTGGAGCGGTCTTCATGGATATCGATACTGTTTTGGACGGCATCTTAACTGCTGTTCGATAATATCACAGCTATTCATAAGACAGTGGTCAATCACATTTGATTCGCTGCGAGCCGAGGAATATTACACCTAGGCGGACCATGGTTGCCTCAAACAAGGCTTCGAGTAGAGCATCAAGAAGCGGTAGAAAGACGACTTTGCAGATCACTTTCAAGCGGGCTGTTTATTAGATGGGCGCCACAAAGAATTCCACGTCATCGCACAATGAAATTTCCGTGCTCAGCAGCAGTACCAAGCACGAAAAGAATTGAACGCGAGTTAGATCGACAGGCGCGACATTGCTGGGCAAAATAAATGATTCTGGCTTGCTCTAAATGGAGGGATCTCAGTGGGCTATGATCATAATCAGGAATGATTAAATTTCTGGCTACGTACAGGAGCATATAGATACATGTGTTTAGGTGGAACACATGAGCGGAATGGGAAATGCGGTAATTTGGCCTTTATGGTCGGCCGTAAATAGAAAAACTTCGATCAAATTGTACAGAGCAAGTACATACTTGTCTCTCTTAATCAATGAGCCGCAATTAAAACAAATGATCTATGGCAAATATACACATATTTCCACTAGTGTAGGATGGTGCACCTATCTTTCCATTAAGAGTGGATGGCTAGAATGGTGCCAAACTACAAGCTTCCACAACATGCTTCTCCTTTTTAATATGGGCGGATAGGAATGAATTGAAGGAACCAATGTATTTTCGTTGCCCGTAATAATAAGACACCAAAAACTATACTCAGAGGAATAGCTAAATGTGGAATCCGATGATGTAAAATGGAGTATAGCCAAGGATGGTTGGCCATTGAGGTGTGGGGGCAGGAAAGGAGACGGTTGAAGGGACAGAAACAGATAATATGAGCTCTACTTAGTGTTAGTAATTCTCATCCTAATTATACTCTGAATTTGAAGTGGCTATATTATGAGGCGCGCTTAAAGAGCTACGAATGTGGTACGAAGGGCTGGATATAAGTAAGATGCGAAAACTCAGTACGATGGTGTTAGGAACCGACTTAAATTTCTTTTACCTCTTTTCTGCCTACTTGAATATTAAGAGGTACCTATTGCCATTCATATTTTACCATTGGTCTCTCAAAATATCATTTTCTTTCCAATCTTATCTTCATATCAGCAGGCCATTTGGTAACTCAAACAGCTGTGACGATAATTTAAACGCCAATAGCGACCTACCCATAGCTGAGCTTACTATTCTTCTATTGTTGAATAGTACATGAATGTTAATGAAACACCGACGGGCTTTAAGACTAGATTGATCGTAACTCATAGTTGTCTCTACATACATTCTTCGCTTATCTACAATTTTCATATTTTCATCTAGTTAATATTAATAACGTATTTTGAAAAATTACATCCATAAACAGCAGTTGTATTGAAACACAAAAAATGTCTCTACAACTCTGATGAATGAATAATACTCTCTAATCTATCGAAGCATGAAAGGGTCTCGCTTACCCCTAAATTCATTGAAACATAGTCATCTTCACAATCATAAGAATAGACCAGAAAGAACAATGATCTCCAAAAATCCACCATTTGATATAAACTCAAATGAGAATAGCCAGTAAATTCTAAGTATTTGGTTGAATCTTGGTTGGGGATCACTTACCTCTTGTGACCCGAGCTGCTCGCTTAAATCTAGGCAGAGGCTTTGCAATTCAGAATCTACTTCATAATCCATGTAAATAGCACTATCTACAAATAACATGACAATACTATTGTGAAACAAAACTTTGCGCAAGGCCATCCAGTATTCCAGACTGCAGCCCAGCAATCAAGAACTTTTCAATTGTTGAATCTACTTGAAGTATTTAGATGGTTTGGAATATTAAAAGCACTCGGGTATTTGTGATAATTGGAATACTAAATTCAAAGATTTGAAAAGTTACACCTCATCTGCTAATCTGAACTGCTCGACCTCCGAGCTTGCAAGTCCGGAAAAGTGATTTAAATCATATGCTGCTTGAAGAATTGAGGTCCATACTTACAGACGAAGGCGAGTCTCCAGCCATATTATTTGACTTGCTTGGCTACTTCACCTCTCCAACACTGAAGTAAAGTAATCTGAAAATCCAAATTTGGCCTCCATAACATTTAATTTGCGAGAAAGTGAATTCATAATACATCCATATAAATCTAATGGATTGGCGATGCTAAAACTTAACTGTCATAGCTTGATGCAACATCGAGTTAAACCTTTCAAACATTTTGATTCATGCCGTTGCCTGCCTGAATAGACTCCAATAAAGATATTTGCTGTACGGGCTCTGCGTGCTGCCAGCCAAATAACGCATTCCTCATCAATACTACCTCCTTCATTAACAAAACAAAAATCTGCATAAAATAAATCTTTGGAGCTAGCTTTATTTCTGCTAGTGTAAATGTCGGGGATGATGGGCCGGATTTGATCTACGGTTTGGGCGAGACCAATTCAGCTCTTTCCCTGGAGCAGAAATGAATAATATCTAGCAAGTGCTATTGTAAAAGAGGTAGATCGAGATACGTACATCCCGATAACATATTGTAAGGAGGAATTGGAAAAGAAAGTTGATTAGATTATATTGTAATACATCATTTATAAAGAAAACGAAGTTTACAATAGTTTTGGGGTTGAAACTACATGGGTTCAAATGTATCTATATAGAAGATTGATTATTTTAAAAAGAAGAAACAAAAGCTCTTCTTTTATATCTAATTACAAAAGGGCATATGATTGATAACTAAAAATCCCTATGTATATGGCTTATAATTCCAACTTTCTCACACTATTTGGATAAGTTCTAATCCAGCTGCCCTTGGATTTATATCTAGGTAGGTAAGCTAACTATTGCCAGTAAGCTCCTTGCCGACTCTTCCCAAGTTTTTCTGTTAAAATTACTTGCTACGGCTCCAATACATGTACGGTGGGAAAAAAAGTAAAAGAAATACCGTGATGTATTAATAAATACGATACAGCGGTGACTTTGAAAGCATGAATTGTTAGCTGTTATAGAGGAATAACGTCTCCTATTTTACCGTACATGAAGTTCTATCTATTTATAGAGCTTACCTACCAACTGCCTTCTCCCTTCATTTTTCATATGATTAAATTTCATCACAATAATATGATTCAAAGATTACTCAAAGAACAACATAGTGTTTTCATATTACTTTCGATCTCGTTACGATCATTCAGCACTCTCTTAAGCACACGACGATATCAACCACATAATCCCAGATCCCCATCATACTTGTTACACTATGGGTTGCCAGATATCAAAAGTTCAACAGTCCGACACTCACGAAGATGATAGCGAGGCTGTCACTACCCGTGCATCTAGAACTAAAGCTAAAAAACAATTGGGTACCTATTAATTCACAAGACGTTGATTGAGACAAGCTAATAAAATGCCACTAGATTGTTCACTCGAAAAGCTACCCACAGAAATTATCCTAAGAATCATGCAATTCCTCTCAGTTTACCATATCTCCATCGCACTCACATGTCCCCGCATGTATAAAATATTCAAAGATGTGCATCCCCAACCTCTCAGTCTTTGCAGCACAGGTGTCCCGCCTCGCCTTGATCCTTCCAACACGAAACGCATGCATTTAAAACTTTTAGAGTACGCGTGGATCATGAGAGTGTATGAGCCAAAGGACTATATATTCGAAGTAATAATGACACGCAAGTGTAAGCGCGTACCAAACGATAAAATTTATCGTTATCAATACTATGGTCGATTCCTTTGTCGTCCATACTATGACAATCAGAAGAATCGCACAGATCTCAAGCATAGGTACCGAGATTATGAATTATACACCCAGTGCTGGTCTAAACAAATGCCGAAGGACTTTCATTATCCATACCCATACAATAAAGGACGATTCATGTATGAGATGGAAATGAAGGAAGCTATTCATGTACTGTTTGATTCGATGGATGATGTATCTCCTGATGAGTACAAGGAACGCATATTTTTTATGTGGAAGTTCCTGAAAATTGGATCAAATGCAGAGGTGAATGGCCTGGTCACTGCGAATCTATCTTTGAAATATTTTGGTCAGTGGAGGGAGATGATGGAGTTTTGATTAACGACTGAAAAAGGGCTGAGAGGGCAAAGTCTCGGACTGAAGGTTTGTGGTGCCATTGAACACCCCTTACATCATCGGCGCAAAGTTTCAAGGGAATTATTAATAGGCAGAAGCGGGTTAAGAATGAGGTGCGGGATTATGCGGTTAGTTTCATAGCAGTGAAAGAGATTTGAGCAATGTTCGAATACAATTAACACTATTAAAAATTTCTATGCAAAATTATAAGTCTTAACACGAAGGTTGGCAAATCCTTGAGCCTGACTAATAACTCTAAACAATTTTGACATTCAAAAATATTACTCAAGGTCACAACAACTAGTTAGGCCTCTTTAGGGGATGTGCTTCCGTGTTGAGCACATACTCATCTAAGCTGATCAAGTCTGCATCGGCAAAAATAAGGTAGAAGTATTTAAGAGTTTCAGCCATCCAAAACGACTCCATCCTATCAGCCTTAGGGGGATTTTCTGAGACGGTGCAATCGTCCAGAGCAGCATGCGCAATATCGGTGATTGTATGCTTGATAATATTGTTGAACATTGTCCAAGCTCGTTCTTGTAACTTGGGGTCGCCAGTGATGCGGTAAAGTATAAAGACGGACTCTATTGCTTCAGGTCTACTGAGAGTTAGATACTTTGCCAAAGAGACAAAAATGAGAATTATTACCTGAGAATATAGCGTCCGTCATCAAACTTGGTGACTCCAGGTATGAGTCGGTGTTGCTGTATCTTTTCATGAACAGTCTCATTGCCTTCAGTATCCTTGTCGATCCCCTCCAGCCATTTTTGCTCGTCCCAGGGACAATAATTTTCGTTTTCGCATGGAACCATGTGCATCTTTTCAGCCATGATGCCAAGTGGCATGTTTTCATAAGCCCACAAACATCCTTCAGTAAGTTTTCTAGCCAGTTCTAAATCTTGTTCGTTTTCAAATATCTTTGCACCAATGGCAACCATTCCTCCTGCGAAACAACCAAGATGTTGCGCCTCTCCTTGAGTCTTGAGTTCTGTGACCAATGTCTTACCATCGCTATCTACGTTTCCTGGCAAACGAATATCCTCACCATTCTTTGTCATTGGCCGGAAGAATATATTGCGTCTCATTGCAATCATTGCATACTCATACATTCTCCTATACTGTTGAGTCGCACCTCCAAGTAATAAATGTTGCTATTAGATATTAGCATGTAGTTCTTGGCTCTCATTGAATATGGTGGAAGCTGACCTTGGGCAAGTACTCATACAATGAATCAGCCATACCACCAATAGTAAAACCCCCATAGTCTACAAAGTTCTTGTCTTTCGCATTCACAATCACAGGCCACATTCCGGGCAGTTTCGATGTGGGTTGCTGCTCGTCAAAGATATTCATGATGCGCTGAACTGCATCGTAGAATCGTGGATCTCCTGTAATCTGGCCAAGACGTGTGAATTCCAACGTCAATGAGCCAATCTCAGATTCAAGAACATTGTCATCTGCTTCTTGTTTGGCTCCAGTGGCAGCAATGTGGTAGTACCATCGCAAAATAGGTAAGTGATTGGGTGTGTCAAATGACTTGTACAGCATTTCTCCCATCTCCGTCGCTTTCTGGAGTAGGACTGGATACTTTTCTCCACTTAACTCGTAAGCGGAGAGAAAGCCGCCCAGGTATCTAATAGTGGTTTCAAAAACATTAATTTGCTCAAGAGCGCAAGTACTGAAGTCAATTGCTTGAATGGCTTCGACAGCAGCTTCGAATTCTGAATGCATACCCATGATCCAGAGTGTATCTAGAAAGAGGTTTAGTACAAAAGCATGAATATCTGAGCTGTGTTACCGACCAAGAGTGTCGACCAAGCTTGCGGCCCATCCGCCGAACGGATCCATTGATCCACCTGATAGAGGCATTACCTCATCTTTCAACCATGCATGACTAACATAGCCATTCCAGGCATGTGTAAAATTGCTTTTGACAGCCTCAAGTCTAGCTAGTCTCACTGATTTTTCGGCTTGCGATTCTTTTCCGAATTGATGTTGAATTCTCGGTATGGCTGTGGCGGGATTTGTTGGAAGAGGTATGAAATCTGTAACAGGAAAACTGTGTGGGACCTCGGACCATCGAAATTTGTTTCCTCCCTCTTTTGGAGCCGACTGAACTATAGGTTCTGTCCGATCATATGATTCTTGGTAACTTTTAAGCGCGGGCCTTTGGTAGATAATAAGGAGAAGAAAAATTGCAGCAGCGATGGTCAAGGCCTTCCATCTGAAGGCCATAATTGTTTGCGGGATAGTACTTCCACAAAGGCGCAGTTTCGATTATGAAGAAAATCAAAAAAAACTATTGTGAAGATTACAGATTATCATATGGAGTACAAGAAAGAATGTTCAGAAAATGAGTAGCTCAGTTTTCATAAGAATGTGGGAAAGCTTAAGAGACTACTCCGTACATCCCTCAATCTTGAAACTTATTGCAACAAGGTTCAAGTTAAATGATGCTGAAATCCAGGGGACACGGCTCAAAGTTCAAGGGTCAATATGTACTCCGAAGGATTGGAAGCGCTCTAAACGGTTTAATGCGGGTTTTTGGGCGGAGCGGCAGTGGATGCTATTTTATCATTCACTATCCAGGTATAGTTAGTAGAGCAGCATTCTGTAAGCGCCATCAGACAGAAAAGCATGCCCCCTAGATTGAATAGAGATCATTTATTGGTTGATTTTCTTTGAATTCGCGGGCCATCATCTGGTTTGTTCGCCTACCCGGCAAACCCACTTTGCCGAGAGCGAGGGCCGGCTAAGCTAATCATGGAAGCTCGTAAGCACTGACCATACATATTCAGCTCTGAGAAATTTCAACATGTCGGCATGGGATGTGAGCAAGTATGAAGGAGCATTAGTGTAGAAAATGCTCTCAAGTGAGACGTTTCTATCCTTTAATCTGGAATGACCCACACATTAATTCAAGGCCGCCATGCCTTGTTGTCCAGGACTCCCGGGCTGCTGACAAGTTGTCAATGGACACTCGGAGGCCAGCTGAAAGTACATTATTCAAGCTCTTCCCTGATCTTTGTACGCAGGTTTGTAATCTTTTTATATCACGAATTTTTTATGACGATGAGACCGGGCACATTTCTCTTGGGCAAACGAATGGCAATGGAATTCTCTATCCTTAATATTATTTTCAACATCTATATACTCTACGCTCTACCGGTTCGCGCTCAAACTGGCGTATCATCGGCCGTATGGGTCGTACCAGACGGTGACACCGCGGACCTTTCTAAAACATACACGGAGGGTATAACTCTTCAGGTTACTTGGAACCCAGTCCCGGAGGGATATAAATTTAACACACTATCCAATCTGTGGGTTACGACATGGGATTACCAGAACACACAATTCAGTCAACTGCTCACAGGTATGAATATTCACCGTTGACTGCACTCCCCCCATTTTCACGTCTTAGTATTCAATTTTACACTCTGTACATTTCCTGATGATTCTGAATCCTTTAGAGAATGTGAACACAAACAACAGTGGTACATATGACTGGACCATTACAATCCCGACGAAAATTTTGAGCAAGGACGCAAAATATGTCCTCCGGTTTAAGGATCTCAGCTCTGTGTATAACGCGAGCTCCCAAGAGGTCTCCAGCACTGGATTCTTGGTTATTGATGGAGGATCTTCATCGTCTTCGACAACCTCTTCTGGCCAAACATCTTCGACAATCTCTTCTAGTCAAACTTCTTCGTCTGCTTCAAGCACAAGTTCCGCTAGTACTGTAGCAACATCACCGGTAACATCGAGTGCGGGAATCGCTACGCCATCGGCGACGTCCTCGTCCACACCCACCTCTGAGGACAATGACAACGGCCTGAGTGGAGGTGCAAAAGCCGGTATTGCTGTTGGTATAGTGGTTGCAGCTTTGTTGATTGCCGGATTAGCGTTTTACATTTTCAGGCGGAGGCGCAATGCCAAAAGTACTTCTACCAGACCTCCGACCGACCTCCTCACAGAACCTTCAGTATATTATGATCCGCCGAAGCAATACTTTACCGGAAACACAACCAACGTAGTAGCTGAGATTGGTGGCCGTGAAAGAGTTGAATTGCAAGGCAGCTAGGAAAGTTTTTGGGAGACCCAGTGTGTAAAGGAAATGTATGGAATGCTGTTTATGAGTTCAATGATCGATTCCAACATCGTTATATGAAGGGAAAAGCGGAAGACTATGGCATTGTAGTCTTTTGGAGTGATTGACGAAGCTTTTTACTTGCCTGGTTCAATCGCAGTTTATGTATCTAATACTTATTCTTAATTAATACGTGAAGATTTTCTTCTCTTACCGCCGCATTCACAAACCAAAGGAAAATTCATCATGAAAATTCATGAGTATTAACACAACACCGTTAGTAGAAGAAGCAATTCTGAATTCACTTAAGGATAAATTTGCAATCGAGATCACTTTATTGGAATGTATCCGATCAATACAGAGCAACAGTACCACTTGGGACTCAGGCTTATCCCATCCTTTCGCTTAAAGAAGCAATCTTACAAGAAATCTATTTCAAACATGATTTGGACAGATCGAGCAGCTCGATGAATCTGTAATTAAACTCTAGTATTTATGTTTGGCACTTGCTATGCTACGTAAATTTCCGTAGGAGAATTCTTACAACGCCGATTCGTCTACCACAGACAGCTATCTTAGAGATAAGTTTCGGACAGCTAGAAGAATGGCATCCAGGAGAAAGAAGGCGAGCTCTCAACCAAAGCCACCCAGGAACAGAAAGAAGGGCCCTTCAGATGTCCGTGTTAGGAAAGATGGGTGATATACTACGTACTTTAAATACTGTATTTTTGCCGATTTTTGGAATAGCGCCCAAATACGGTTGCCAGCTTGGAGACTTTTCCACTCGATATTGCATACCACACATCATGGAACATCTTGGCTAGGCGAACTCGGTTCCTCTCGGCTTGACTTGTCCGAGATGTACAATTTATACAAACTTTTATACCAATTAAAGATCGAGCTGCGACGTGCGGTTGACGTTCTTGCTTGATACAACTCTCCACCCGCTCAAATTCCACAGTATAAATTTACCAACGACTGGCATGACCTAGGACATGGATATGACCTTTGGACCAAGCAGTTTTCATGGGAGCATCCACTTCGAATTCGACGCAAAAGGCCTGGTAACACCACTTTAGGTCCATCTCGATTTCTCCTCGAGTTTGTATATCCGCGGGTCCCCAAAGATGCCTCGGATCTTCATCCTGGGAAAGTCCTAAGAAGACGTCTCCGAGAAAGCCAAGAAGATTATTACTTCTTTGCGAGGCCACGTCATTACCAGAAATATATCTGCACGCCAATGCACGATTGATCCGGCTGGCCCATCCTTTGAAAAGAAGGGGACGATGCGGAATTAGCTTTCAAGTCGAGCCATTTACCTAAACTGTTCAATATGGGGCTGGGGATTTGGGAGGAGGAAGCCACAAAGGTCATTTTGAGCTCTATGGAGGTGGCTTATGATAGGAAGCATTGGAAATGGTATTAGGAGAATTGTTTGGCTGTGGCAACGAAATCGCGTAAGCTTCCAGTATATTTGGGCTTCGCGTCACGCCGAATCAGCTTTTAGTGCACTTTTAGAATGGACATTAATGATCGATTTTTAAGAGAGAAGTTACCACAGAACGAACCAATCTATTACGAAAGAGTAATGGTGGGTCTTACGGAAGATAGGAGAACGACGATATCAAACTTTATACATAACGTGTAATTCGATCCACATTCGAGCAGGAATCATCTAAGATATCCGCTCACTCATAAATGCAGCTAACCTTTCATATAGTAGATAGTTCATTTTCATCCAATCTGATCAATCTCTATAGTATTGTTCAAATAAAAATTGTCCTGTGTGACTTTAAACAGTCTAATAGTATTTAAAAGTGACTAGTTTTTCTTGGCGCCTTATTCGTACTAATAATACTAGATCTAGACCTCAATATTATCTGCTTTATCTATCCTGGAGGCTCACTGTTCATGAAACAGACCAGCTGACTAATAGCCTGGACTACAGTTAGATCTGAGATCTACAGGATCGTTATCATCTTTTTGATCATCAGTAAGCTTTTCTTTCGAAATATTTTTGGATTCACCTTGACCTTCAAAATTGTTTATAACTCAAAAGTCCTTCGTCTCTTTAGACTACAGACGGGAATATCAGACACAAGCAAAAACTCGCATGTTTGGACGTTCACAAACTCGTGTAATGAGGTAGGCTAGGACCAATCTCAATGTCGAGGTCCTTATAAAGTAATGTGAAGTAATCACTCGCGAATTAATCATTCACTTGGATATGAAAATCTGGAATTCGATTCTTATATATGTTCATCGATTCCTAGGAAGCGGGATACAGTGTTAGACCTAACCCCAAATGTCGTGAAGTTGTGAAGTTATTAGTTATCAAATTTAGAATAATTGAGTAAATAAATAAAGAAGAGATTGTAGTGCCGCAGCTCTAATATAAGTCTAGTACCCCCTTTTTGGACCACCTCTAATATGGACCATCTTATTACACCAAAAATCGTGATTTTTATCTATTAATAAATTTACAATCAATCAATAGAATTTGATGAAATTTGAATTGTAGATTCATTATATAATTATAACTCAATTCTGAAAATTTTAGATTTTTTGGAATTAGTTTCATTGAGATTTATAATCTTGACTTGTCCACAAAAGTAATTAAAAATAAATTATAAATTTTTTCGAATGTTTATATCATAAATAATCAAATAGATCAACTTATTATAAAAAATATTTTACAAAAATCCTTTTAATCAAAATGTTATGATTTTTAATCCCTATAAAATCTAAAAATATCAATAAAGATTCATTTATATTATTTAAAATTCAAAAAATTGATCTATTATATAAAATTTAATTTAAAAATCCCAAAAAGATTTATAGTTTATTTTTAACAATTTTTTTGGAAAATTTATTGAAGATTTTCAAGATTTTCAAATTTGTATATAAATCCAATATAAATTGAAAATTGTAATTTCAACTTTCAATTTCTCAATCAATAAAATCATCAAAAATCTGAAAATTTCAGAATCCATCAATAATTATATATTAAATTTATAATTAAAATTTCAATTGATTCTATTTATTTGTTGTTGAATTATTAATAGTTGAAAATGATGATTTTTGATATAAAAAGGTGGTCCATATTAGAGGTGGTCCAAAAGTAGGGTACTAGACTTATTCTATTATATTTGAAGCCATAACCTTCTTTTTTATAAGCTATTATCACACAAGCTTATTTACAAGTCACTGAGCTGCCATCTGTTCTTCTAAGCTCGGTCTTTGTATGCTCTAATTAACCTCTCCCGCAGCAACTCCTTCCATCGCTGCTTCCTCGATTCGGAGACCCAAGACTAGCGGATCTTTCGGAACAAAACATTTACCGCCCTATTTGAATTGCACTCGGCGCAAGTAGATGCCACGGGAATTTAGACAGAATATTCTCTTGGGCAAGAGGTGCCTGCGCTTCAGGTGGCAAAATTGCGAACAAATGGATCTGCGCAAGCAAAATGCCAGACACACAACAGCAAGAAGTGTTTCAAAAGGTAATAGAGAAAATAGGGGATCTCGGTAAAGCTCTGACCAATCGAGTAGGGTTCCCTTTAATACATTGAAGCAAAATCGCTAGATTCCACGACCAAAAGAATGGTTCCCAAAAATTCAAAAACTTGGGCGTTGCCCGGGATTGAACCGGGGACCTCTTACATGGAGAATCAATCAATGAAGATAGATAAATCCCTAAGCAAGAATTATACCACTAAACCACAACACCGACACGTGACCATGAGAATCTGTGCTTAGACAGAATGCAGACGGTGAGGGCGGATAAATAACTAAGATATATATACACATAAATTAGGACAAAAATTGTTGTCGCTCTTGAACAATCCAAATTAAGTTTCTCAATTTGGAGGATAATCTGTACTACGAATTAGTTGGTATTCTGATGGAGTCACATGAGAGTAGTAGTAGTAGGTATTTGATGATAGTGGTAGGTGCACCCCACAGTTTACTAGAACGACGACTAGCTTTATCTTAGTGCATGAACCACCTTTGATAAAGAGTATGGAGACATTAAAGCATCCACAGCATTATCACAATCAACTAAAAGCAACAATGTCAAATCCAGATCCAGAACCAGATCCTTCTTACACTGTATTCATAAGATTACCATTTCCCCGTGGTGACTTTGTTGATCCTCCAGATGTATGTATGGAATATTTTGATGATTAAATGAATCGGGCTGACTTCAGTAGGTGGAATGGGATGCAGCCAAGGACAAGGCTCTATGGAAGATACTGTCCAAAGCTTCGAAGAATAGTGATGTTGATTGTAAGTCCTTGAATAGATTATGAGTATTATTATGCTAACTGATATAGGGGCTGCATTGTAGGTTTCATATTCGTATTCTTACATTCAACCTAATTCAATCGCAGGGCTACGAAATTCGAAGTCACTCTTGCATTCCTTCTCCAACAAGCAGCATGGCTTTACGAACGACAACTCTCCCAAGTTCGCGCGCAGATGAGGAAAGTGACGGTATCGAAAGGTTCTTTAGCTCCGTCACCAGTTCCAGGCAGCACATCGGAAACAACAGGTGGTGAAGGAATGAAGAGGACAGGATCTGGAGGTGGAGGTATGTTGGCACATGCGACACTTCGATTTAGGGGCTCATTACTCGCAGGTCCACGAATTCAATCCTCTTTATCTAACAGAAAAGAAACATCTTTGTCGAAGACTGATGGAAGCGTACCAGATACACCAAATCGCGCAATGGGTATTAACTCAACCTTAGTTAGCTATGCATCATATCATATATCTGACGTTAACTAGCTCCGCGAGTCTCTCGCACCTCATCTCGAGACACAACTATCCAATCCCGAACATTTTCACCAACAAGTCCCCGGCCAGGTCATGCAACCATAGAACGACGAACCCTCTCTCCAAAACCACGATCACGACCTGCTTCAATGGCGATTGACCATCCACCTAGAAACTCTCCACAACAGGCACAACCTTCCTCTCCAGAGGACTCTTCTGACGATGACGCTTTTCAATTTCAGTCCAGGCTCCTCCACCGACGCTTTCCTTCCAGCAAGAAGAAACCCCAAGGCCCCTCTTCGGATGATGACGAACCTGCATTTCTCCGTACCTCTCATGATCCATCTGCTACCCTTCGTGGCGACCCCCGCAACATCTCACGACGAACACCGGTTCTTACCAAAAAAACAGTACCACTTGAATCACAAACTTCTGATTCTTCTACAAGCTCTACTGCTCAAATCGTTAACAAAAGACACGATGCTGTAAGCGGAGGAGGAAGACGACCACCAAGCGGACCATTAAGCCCGCGCCGAACAGCGGAGTTACAAAGTGAGAGAAGTGATGGAGGAACACCAAGTATGGGTAGTAGTTTTAGTGATTTGGATGGTCTGTCTTCCCCTTTCTCCACGACTTTCAAGCCATAAGGCTTATTCCATTCTTGTTCCTTGTTTATCCCTTTAGTAATTTTCATCCGTTCCCATTGCGTTTCTTAACTCTAATTCCACTATTTTGTTCTCGAAAACTCTCCTATACAGTGAATTTCGAGTGAGGAAAGAACAATGGCTAATTCTAACGAAAATTAGACGCATCCGTAACACAAAGTGCACTAGAAGAGGCACTTGCGAGCAACATGCAGGCAGGCGGGATGGCTAGTAGAATGAGTACCATCAGCCAAGCTTTGAGGAGTCGATACCTATAACGGCCTTTTAATAATTCATAACGATATCACGAGAATTTTGTCCATTTTGTAATGTTTCCCGAATTCGAATGGATATTGGGACAGTGGAACTGGGGATTTGGTATGGTATTTGGTATGGTAATGAGTATGGGTATTGGACAAGGATTTGGGCTAGGGAATTGGATGGCTGGTTGACCAAACGGGATCTTAATAGACAGTTTTTTAATATCTTACTTTCAAAAACATAATCTTTTATCATACAGGTGTCATCTTGGCAACTTCCCTTCTTGGACTTCAGTGAGACTGCGTTTTCTCCGTCTTTGGTTGTTGCTTTTGAAGAGGGGAAACGAGGGAAACGAGGGAAGGTACATTGGAATGTACCAGGCAAACACAGATAGACCTATGGAGGCGATGCTTCTCTGTCCTGAGCAAGTAAATTTTTGGTTGTGAGATTTGGGATTCTGGGATCCTTGGCTGTGCATATCTTCCTCAGGTAAGTATTACATAGCTCGAATATTCCATCTCCAGTATTTTTCATCGCGATCTATTGCTTTGTATCGTGGTGCGTACATTTATCCATTGCATTCATTTGCTGTGATACTCATTCACTTCGCTTCACTTCATGATATTTATATCGGTATTGGTAATCTTTTTATCCTAAACATTGGAAATGTTATAGCTCTCAGGATAATATGACGTCACGAACATGAAGGAAAAAAGTATAGTATAGTATGATTTTTTTATTTCTTAATGAATTATCTATGTATAACCTCGAATTCTCGCATGAAAACTCCAACCCGTTTTTGTTATATGTGCTCTCGTTGATAACTGCATGCCCTCTATGTCGTTCGTGCCAGAGAGCCTCGAATGATGAATGCTGGAGTTTGAGATACGTGTAGTGTGGGTGTATTATGTTGAGTCGATTCGATATCGTCGTCCGTTTCCGTTTTGTAGAATATAGATATCCTTGATAAATTATACCCCGATTTGAATTTGATCAGCGATATTGTTCGACTTCCTTCCATCATAGTGAGAATATATCACTATGTCCCTTTTCCACTAACCCAACCCGATAGCACCTTATCTACCACTTATCACTAGAGGGCGGTGATTGAGATCCGGATCCCCATCCGGAACTACTTTCACCCCATCCATTTGCCTCGGCATCATTGTCCGTATCAGAAAACTTCGGCTTGGCAATCAATTTCCTATTCCTGTTTTTCACCGCCTGATTCTGTACTTCCCTAAGCAAGATCCCCCCACTTCCCACATAAGTATGTAAGAAATCACAATTTTTCTCCGCTCTCCTACAACCTCCTTGATCCCAAAAGAAACACGTGAAACGTTTTCCGACGGTGGTAGAGGGGTCCTTGGCTGGCTGGTGAGATTTTCCCGGGGCAGGAGAGGGAATCTCGCGTACGGAGTCGAAGAGGGCTCCCGGATTGGGTTTGCCGTTGCGGAGGTTGGTTTGCAGCGTGTATTCGCGTTCTTCGTGGAGATCGCGACATTGAGCTTCTGTGTAGCGACAGCCCTTTGGCAGCGACCAGAAACTGAGAGCTGTTAGTGATGGCCCCTTGGAAAGTGATTTGTCATGCGTTGTGTCATGGATTGTAATTTGAAGTTTGAGCGTACTTTCAGAATGTAGAGGTGACGAAAATGATTTACTTACTAGCAGACCTCGGTCTTTGGGACAACAATTTCGTAAGGCTTGTTGCGTAGCCTTTCTCTTGTGTTGTTTCGAGGCATATTGTCTTCTGGTTTTGGTGAAGTACTATTTGATTGTTGACAATATAGCACGATTTGTGATTTCTGTTAAGAAGTGTTAAGTTTTGATGTCAAGGTTTCGATGTTTAAGAAAGTTGGGAAAAAAGATGTGAGAATATATAGAATGTGTCAAATAACGGTCGCCATCTAGTAGAGTCTAAGGTGTTTGCTTGACCTTGGGTGTGGGGAACCGTTGAACTGTAATACTTTTCTCGAACCAATGGGGATGCCATTCATGATTCATACATCACACGTTTATAAACTCCTATAGAAGGCACTAACCTGGAGAGGCAGTTTTAATTCGACGGTTCACTTTTAGTACTAACTCCATTCTAGGCAGTCGCTTCCTCTCAGGAATGTATTAACTTTCGCACATATGACGTAGTTAGGGCGAATTGGACAGTACGAAAGAAAAAGGCTAAACCATATGTCAGGGAAAGGAAACCAACCTTGTCATCATTTGCTGGTTCGTTTAATGCCCAGTGCTCGACCACATCTCTTTCAAGCTCAGTCTTTTGACGGCAGACCACAGACTCAAGTGCAGCTTTCTCGCTCTCGCTGACGCTTTGGTGATCAATGTCAGCTAGAGAGGCAAATCTGGAACCACCCAGGCTTCCTACCTGCTTCCTAGCTTTACCACTATCCGAAGCTTTTTGTGACTTTACCGATCGAGATTGATCATCATACTCACTTTCATTCTCCCACTATTATTGGATGGCATTAGCAGTCCATTATTGAGACAAATCGAGATGAGGATTACAAATGTTCAACTTAGGAAAGGAACAGAAATATTCGGACGCTATGTCGGTATATACTCACTTCGGCAGTTCTTTGTCTGTCTACTTCATCCATAGAAAAGCCTCCAGCTTTTCTCATAACTGTATTACCACCATCTGCTTCTGTGCTGCTGATCTTCGTGTCTGCTGTGATGATAGAGAGATCGAAGTGCCCAGACAGTCCCGTCCTCTGGTTCACACCTCGATATTCATTGCCAGAAACATGTTTCACGACTTGGATTTTATCACCGCAGGAAACCTCTAGCTTGGCAGAAAACTCTTTTGGTCTTTCAAACTTTTTTGTTGCCACGAATAGTTTGCCAATATAGGCGGAAGGGTTTGTCTTTCTAGATCGTGTACCGATAGGAACTGATTGCGGAGAACTCGACCGGGCAAGTGTTTTACTAGGGGCGATAGGGGCATCGGTGCTGGATTATGTTAGCCAAACCGGACGAAACTCGGTGTTATTTGGTTGGTAGTACTGCGCGATTATTTTTGGTGATTGCCCATGCTCCTGCTTGTGCTGATTTTGATCGTCATGAGATTCCACGACTTCTGTAGGTAACTTTGAAACCACCTCATTATCACTATCAACCGATGTGGCTGAACAGTCAACTTCTATCGTCTTATCCTCGGGAGGCTCATCAAAAATTAGGAGATCTTCTTCGGCATTACTCTCTGTTCCAGATCGTGCTTCATCGCTAGCCGCGGAAAGTGCTCTAGGTTCCAAGTCATCGAGAATACTTGTTACTGAGGTTTGCGGACCATTCGTGAACACGTATTTGCCCCTATGAAGTAAAGCATCCAACTCCACCCATTCTTCTTCGGTAAAATAACCAGCACCATAAAGTATGAAGGAACCCTGAGATCGAAAACATTAGCATAAGAGCGAACTTTCTGTAAAACCAATTCCCTTTTGTCAAGAAAACAAGCATTCACATATTCCTGGATAACCACGAAGAAAAAGAAAAAAATCACCTACCCTTTCAGCTAACTCAAGACCTTTTGCAGCGAAGGTTGACAGCGCCATATTGGTCAAGTACAACTTGCAATGTTTGATGGAAAGACTTCCTTCATCAAAAGGAAAAAAGGAAAACCTTCGCAATTTATCTAGCACTGATTTGAGCTTGGGCGGATGGTGAGAGAGTCTATTTAATAGGAACTATTACACCACCCAAGAACAAAAAAGAAGAGATGAAGCGGCCAGCGTTCATGTATGGATATAAATAATCTTGCTTCAAAAAGCCAAGATGAACCCACTTCTCGTTGGCCTTGCCTTATAGGTGAACTGTGTGTTTGACAACCACGGCCTTTACCGACTTCAGTCCATCAATACATGGCTTTCAGTCTGGTGATTTCGTTTTCGACAAAACTGATCAAATTTTCATGGTGGCTGGCTTCCTGCAAGAGTCTGCATACGCGAAAAAGCCGAGGGGAAAAAGCGCGTTAACGCAACACATTCTTTCCGTTGAGGGGCCACCAATGGGCCCGTACGAACACGTAGTTAGGATATTAGGCAATCAGGGTTACTGTGGAGCAAAGGAGATAAGATTAGAAAAGAGATAATCATTTTATCGTGCACTTTGTATACTGAAAAACGATGAAACCTCTGAATGACGCCCACTACGATATGAAAAAGCATTCGCATATATGAAATTTATTTATTGCCGTATAAATTTCAAAGCTTTTGAAATCCGACGAGCCATTATGATGTCTTGAAGTTGCAGGAAACCTAAAACTACTTAGGAAGGTTACCAACGTTATCTGTGCCCGGTTCTAGTCAAGCACCTATTGCCCTGCTGCATATCTTGGAGCCAGTAGCTCTAGCCTTTGGCGCTTGCTGTACTGTGAGTAACCACAATTTCATAGGATGGGACCTCGCGCAAGAAAGCGTAGCCACGCCTTGCACAGTGTCATCCTTGCCATCTATCAGACGGGATTATTATTTCACACATGTTCGCATTAAAATTTACAAGCGTAGCAAGAATCGTTGTCTCTGTTTGCTTGATTTTCTTGCGATTGATTAGTCAGCCCTGTTCTGTTTTACCAGAGTAAAAAAGCACAAACAGAATTTGTAACGCTGCAGGCAGCTTGTATCAAAGAATCATTTGATTTGACGATGAATGAATTTACATTTCCACATTCTCCTAACTCTGGAAATCAAATGTCTCCTTCTCATTTCGTATGTCCGTCCGCTGGAAATCTGCAATTCCACCATACAGCATCCGGCCATAAATGCCTTCATTGGCAAATCAAGTCCGTTTTTTGTTAGGAGAATTTGATAGCAGATTTACATGAGTAGTTTGACTACCAACAGGCCGTGGCAATACTTGCTGACCTTGCTCTCTATTGCGCCCAATCAAAATGTCCATAACTAAACATAGCATTAGACGCTCTTAAACATAGCCCCGTAATCCGCCTAATTGGATAATTGATCTTGAGCTTAGCTGTTCTAAGAATCTAGACACTGGAGGACTGTGTAGGCTTTTCCGATAGCTTCAAACCGAAGTATGAACCTGAAAATGTTTTACGATTTATTTCGCGTCCCGCTATTTCCTCACCAGCAAAGTCTGGGTTTAAGGCAAACTCTCATTCGGCCGCGCATCGTGATTCTAGTGTCATTACTTGGACTTCACTCCAAAGTCGATATGTCTTTCTTCTCTACTGGTACTCAAACTTCAGAGCTTGAATACATCCTGCTTGATGGCTCAATTTGATACCACAGTTGGTGGCCTAGAAAGTGAGCTTTTTCATGAAAATAGCAATGGGACCGGCAGTCAAGGCGGACCTCGATTCCAACCACTTATCCTCCTAGCCTTGTTCTTCACTGTCCTAGGTTCCTTCATAAAGTCGCTTCGCAGTAACTCAAAATTCTGTCCTCAGGGCGTTTGTAGTTGTTTCACTTTTTCTCCTCTCCTCGAAGATAAGAGTAGTAGTCGAAATGACTAATGCTTCTCAATAGCGGTCATATAAAACATCAAATTTATTCTCAAAGCGCCAATATCGCAACAAGGTACTTTGCGTCCAACCGTTGAAACCTTCGAGATATCGAATTCAGGAACTATGAAAGTGCAAGCCGGATCTAATATGAGAAGGCAACCTAGGCCTTGGGGTTGTTAGCTAATGGAATTGTAGCGGCTGGAGTACTTAATGGTAATTATGTCGATTTCCTGTTCCTGTAGGAGCTACGTACTAACCATCACCACGACATAAATTTTCCGGTCCAATCATAAGTAGTTTTTCCCCAGAATCATCGAAAATGAACACCACAAGTTCCTTTCCGTCTTTCTACATGATTGAAGCACAGAAACCATAAGGTCACGAACTTCAAATCACCATTCATAAGTTATGGGCTCCGGATAATTGCAGCGCTTTATCTTGGTATCTAGTTGTCGAGTTCCAACTCAACACATAATATCACTATTCCAATTTTAGCCCATTGGACATAGATATCAATCCATGCCGCATTTCGATGGTGGTGGCGAGTACCATGGCGATTGGGGTCAGATCCCCACGATAATATTAACGCTAACTTTTTATTGTCAATGACGTCCGGCTATCATGCATATTACTCTCATCTCACTGATGTACAAATCGACTATGAATATTAAAAGCTATACACAAATTTCGCTTAAGCCCCTTCATGGCAACTCTTGATATCGATATGGTGTGAGTGCAATGTAACATCTTAGATTATGGACGGAAGACATCTGTGCGTTGAATATTCACTTTAAAGATTCGACATCCGAAAGAAGCATTATTCCTAATGTTTACGATGTAAAGTAAATTAATGAAATCAAGATTTTTAAGCTCCTACAAAGGCTATCAACCAAAGAAAGGGTACTAATATACACAGCACACTTACAAATTCATATCCCAACCTCCTATCATATATTAATGACGAAAGTACCCATATCTAAGTCCTTAGAAGTCTCAGGTGAGCATATAAATACGCCGTTACCAATTCATTCCTGCATTCACTGGTACATCTTCTGTCACTCCATGCACGACTACATTTGCTGCCTCAGATGAAGGCGGATAAAGCGGATCACGTGATTCAGTTTAACTTGACAGGTCCAATAGTTTTGCTCTTATCTCTCACCTCCCTTTTTTTTTGTCTTGGAAATTTTACCATGTCTCCCGTTGCCCACTCATATTCCCATTGCAATTTAATTTCATCTTCGATTCGTATTTTCGAACTTTGCACATACAATTTGCAAATTATGAACAGGTCGTTTATCTTAACCTAGTGAATGAAAGATGCTTATGATTTCTAATAAAAACTTTTCTTTCGCTGATTCATGAAACCCAGGGCAATATTTGACAGGTACGATGGATACAGTGGTGCAGTAGATGTAACCAGATACATAGCACAGAGAGGGTGTCAACATGTTCGCTCCAGTTTATTGGTTTCTCCAGTGTGTTATGTGAAGTCTGAAGATATGAAGGACTAGACTGTTGGAGAATAAGAATGGAGTACTTGACAACTGCTATTTTTGTCACAATTAGATTGGAATCTCAATGTACTCAGAAACAAGCATTTTTTAGAAACCGCACCGTCGCTCTTTCATCTACCACATACATAATCCTTGATGATAAACGGTAAATCCATTTCTACCAACTATGGTAAAATATGTTTCTGAAACCAATCCAAAATAATCGGCGTAGCATTAAAACTTGCCGGTCCCTCTCCATGTCCAATCAAATCATCATTTAACACCGTACTCGGCCAATCATGTCCCAGGTTCCTATCAAAAACATGTTTTACCAAGCCCTCCTCATCCCCCTTTCCATAATTATATATAACCGTATCATTTGTCAAAACAGTCGTAACATTTTCCAAACCCAATTTGTCCCTCAAAGCCCACTCACGCACCCAATGCGGAATACTTGGTATACATTCACCGGATCGATTAGCTTGTCCCTCATAATGAATTGTCGAGTCGTTTCCGCCATGGAATTCAAGCATAGGGATTTTAGAACGCCCCGGGGAACATGGTATTGTGACGTTGTGCGGATGGCAGGGTTGAGTATCGATATAGAACGCGCCGGAAACAGGTGCGAATGCAGCGATTTTGGTGGAGAGAATTGGATGGCAGGCTAGGGTATTACAGAAACCCCCTCCATCGGATTTACCAGTGGCCCAGATGCGTTTGGAGTCTACACAGTAGGTTGCGTTAAGGCTGTCAATTATGTCGCTGACAAGCTGGGTGTCGTTTGCTGTGTTTCCAGGATCACCTTCCCACTTTCCCTAATATTGTCAATCTAGGGCTCAGCCTTGAGAAATAATCTTACCTTCACGCCTTGAGGATAAATGGTTATGGAGAAATTGTTAAATTCTGGATATGATATTTGGTCGAGAGTGAGTTGTTCTGATGCATTTCGATTACCTCCATGGAAAGAAAAAATGACAGGAGTCAAGTTCTGGGTTGTATAAAGAGGTGGAACGACGATGAGATAGGATCGAGTGACATTCGAACTTATGATTGATATATTTTTGGGTTGCCCAATAGTGATATCAGGAGGTATGGTCTTAGTGCATGAAGAAGATGCAGCGTCTTCTAGAGGGTTTTTAGGACTTCCGAGGAAGATATGAGCCGCGAAAGCATATACTGCATTCTTCAGATAAACCATGATGTATTAAGAGTAAGAGCAATCCCAAATTAATTGACGAAGGTTGTTCACTAATATTTATGTAGAGGAATTAAATCCTACTTGAGCTTTACTTAGCTGCCTGAAATCAGACGCTCCACCAAGTAATCAAGCGCTAGCTTTCGAGCTTCTCCTGCAGAATGCTGACTCTGGACATCCCCGCAGGTTGCAAAAGTTGACAAACAAGTAAGATATGAACCAAAAGCTTAGAATGTACGGGAGCTGCTTGCGTTTTTTCTTAAAAAGATGGTTTTGGTGGAGTTGGAATGCATCTTTGAAAATGGCTGGGAAATTGGTTTCAACATATTTCATTAGCTACCCGCAATTGACTCAACCTTAGTAGCTATGAATCGGCCAAGTTCTTAGGGCCACGTTTCTATAGTGATTACAAGCATTCCCTTTTGTTTCGGTGCAGACCTGTTGAGGATGAGCCAGACGATGAAGGGTGCCAATATTGTGCAAGCAGAAAAAGTTCATTTATAAAATCAATCGTGAGGTGATTAATGATTTTGCTAATCGTGATGTGGTGAGGACGCCGAGGTACTAGTTTGGTGAACCGATCGATCCACATCACGGCGCCAATTCAGTGACACCGGAAAATTTACAACATCATGCTTTTCATCCCAAAAACCCAGCTCCCCTTTCACATCCGTATAGCAACATCTTCAACCTTTAATATCCTTTCTTTGACGTCACCATTTGGAATTTGGAATACGATACGGGTAGACGGATGATTCTCGACGGGGATGTGTATAGCTTATCCTGACTTGAACATGGTTATCCGTTCTGTTTCTCTCCACTTTGATGAATTGCGACCAGATAATACCAAGTCGGATGAGGAAGTTCTTGAAACCTCATCGCTCATGTTCAGTTATTATTCCTTGAGGATTGAAATCCAACATGAACGCTCGCTTCGATATCATTTTATTTTGTAGTGGCTATATTTTTAACATCGCCTCCAGGGGCAACAGTGTCCTCTAGGTACAATAGTATACCTTGGTTGGAGCTCTTTCGTGTCAAGCCAAATGTTAGGAAGTGCACTCCGTAGAAGGAGCGACTACCCTGTAGCTTCTATGATGATCGATATTCATTCCCAGAATGGCTCCTTCCAGAAGAAGCAGAGAGAGAAACGAGAAACCAAGGAAAGCAAGTGCTGCCAACGGCTTCCAACAAAAGATGCCATTTAAATTTTTTCCCCATGTGTCAGCAATCTGGTGATATTGAAACGTGCTATGCACAAGGAAATTAGTAGGATTCTGGTTTTTCTAGGTGTCAGCACGCCCATCTGATTAGTCATAATTCCCACGACAACCTTCCTATCTTTCTGACGAAAGAACTCCTAATCTATTAATATTTACTACTCAATTGTCCTGTATGGGAGTATCAGATATCGATCGCCGTCGCGCAAGCGGCCACTGTTTGGTCAATTTTTGGAGCAGATTGACAAATACTGCAATGCAAATAATGGGTTCAAGTGATATCCAGCCAGCTTTCTGTTTATATCAGCCTTAACCTTGCTGTTTCATGGGCACAAGTTGAAGGAACAGTTGCCCTGTATGGCTAGATGTAAATTCAAATCGAAATCCTAGGGTCCAAAGTTCAGATTATCAATTCGAACCTTTTGGACATTCTTAGTAGCAGATTCAACTTGAATATCTTACTAACACAGCTTGAAGGATTTATTTCCGGAGATCAGGTAAATAAAGAGCTAGAAATAAGGTTACCCCCTGTCTGTCATATTTGCCTCCTTCGTTTAACTAATTTTATTTCCAGATGTCTTTGGGACCATCTTGTGTAACCATAATACTACACGATCACGAACTAGCTTTCTAGTAGGATGGGAGGATACAACGACAAGTCTTCTTGCATCCCCTGATTGATCTTGTTATTTGGTAATGATGACTATTATAGTGGGAAAATCTGGAGTTCATCGAGTAATGGAATGATTATTTGAGACGGGTAGTATGCCGAAAGGAACATATCCTTCTATGTCATCACTCACAGAATACCTTATAAGATGCATCTTGCACTCACCTGAATTTGTTCTCTATCATCTCAAGTTCTTCGTGACAATTACCTCCATTTGGCAGTGGGCCTCTACTTCATCTGTCTACAATTTCTGCGCGTTCTTCTTGTTTTATGACAGTGAATCTAGGACCGAGGTTCATTTGCTCCTTCCTTACTTCTTATCTTCTTTGACACTGCTTCAATCCTGTGTTCTTGATAGTATCTTCAATTCATCGGCCCACTATGTACATCTCGACAACACTCCTCACTGCCTTTCTGGCCAGCACAGTCAGTGCATGGCTGCCAGGTGATAAAGAGCTCCGTTCTAAAGAGGGTGTTTCTCTCTTCGATCCACAAGCGAAAAACTCAACAACCCGTCGCTGGACTCCGGCATCTGGCAAAATCAGAGGTGTTAACCTTGGATCTCTCTTCGTCTTTGAACCATGGATCGCCGAAGACGCCTGGTCCGCTATGGGCTGTGGACCGTATGCATCCGAATTCGATTGTGTATCTGGCTTGGGACAAGCGAAAGCTAATTCCGCGTTCCAAAATCATTGGAAAACTTGGATTACTGCTGATGATATTGCACAAATGGCAAGTTTCGGTATCAACACGGTTAGAATCCCAGTCGGATACTGGATAATGGAAAGTTTGGTTTATTCCGATAGTGAACACTTTCCTCAAGGAGGTTTAAGATATCTTGAGAGTATCTGCGACGCAGCTGCTAATGCTGGATTTTACATCATCATTGATATGCATGGAGCGCCCGGAGCACAAGTTGCATATAACGCTGACACTGGACAAAATGCTCCAACTCCAGGTTTCTACGTTGATTACCAATATGCTCGAGGAGAAAAGTTTGTTTCTTGGCTCGCGACCAACATTCACCAAAATAATGCTCTCAGAAATGTTGGCATGATTGGCATTGTGAATGAACCAGTCCAAGATGCTGGAAAGGCTGCGGATATGATTTCAACTTATTACCCTGCGGCTTACAAGGCGATTCGAGATGCGGAGAACGCGTTGGGTGTTACCTCAAATAATTACTTGCACGTTCAAGCTATGGATCAGGGATGGGGTTCTGGTGATCCGAATTCCGGGTTTGGGGATGGCGTTTTCTTGGCTTGTAAGTTTCCCCATTCATTGTGACATGCTTCACGTACCATATTACCATATTCTCATAAAAGTACCCCTCTTCTAACCAAAATTCCCCGCTAGACGACGAGCACCGCTATCTAAAATGGTCTACCGTCTCCGTCTCCAAAGAGGCCTACCTTAAATCCTCCTGCACATACGATCCGATTTCCAGCACGGGCGGTCCAACAGTCGTAGGCGAATTTTCAATCTCTCCTCCAGACGACGTTCAAGATAATGGAGACTGGTCCACATCCACCCAAGGTGCATTCTACAAAAAATGGTTCAAGGCACAAGTCATGGGATATGAAAATCATGCATTAGGATGGATTTTCTGGACGTGGAAATCTCAATTGAATGATTATCGATGGAGTTATCAGGATGCGGTGCGGGCGGGCATTATCCCGAAGGATTTGGATAGTGTGGCCGGGAGTGGGGCTTGTAATGGTTATTAGGGGAAAGGAAAGGGGAGGAAAGGTTTATGGCGTGTTTTGATAGGAGCGGAAGAGCAAAAAATTATGTACGAGTAGCGACGTTTGTAAGATTACAGTCGAGACGATGTATTATTATCTTCATATTTGCAATGGCAATACACTTGGTCCACACACAGCACACGGTACATTTTTGGGAATTTTAAGATTAGCACATTTTTCATAGTATTTTCATCATTAAAGACTTTCAATCATCTCAAACAATTGTAAGATCTTAAATGCTAATATGATTTCATATTTATCCCACCCCATCTTCCCATCCTCCCCCTACTCCATACATCAACCCTAACATCTTACTCCAAGCCCCAAGGATCCAGATCCAGATCCAGATTCCAAATCATAAGATATTTACCTAGATACCTAGTAATCTTACATCATCATGAGATTCCCGGACCAAAGCTACTTAGTCAGATTGGTGGACCACTGGTGGACTCGTATATCAAATAAGGTCTTAACCTCACAATCCTATTGATCCTTCGATCTTCACTCGTACCTGTTCCTGTTCCTGCGTTAGGCTATACTTCGTTTTAAATCGTAAAATGACGTGAGAGATGTTCCTTGGCGTTATTTTCGGCAGTCTCTGAAGTGAAGGAAGGAAGGGTATTTGGGGAATTGTTTGAATAAATATCTATCATCTTACTCTATATCTACTATGCAACACACGATCTTCCAACACAAAACCCACACTGCCTACCTACCACCTAGTATTTCTCTCCATTTCATTCACTCCGATATTAAATCTTCAATCTTCAATCTCCAGTTTTAAATCTCCAATCGCCAAATTTCAAGCTTATATTAATCACTCGAGCAACCTATCTATCTATTTATAGATTTTCATCATACATACATCAATTTCAATCCTAATCCCATCCTTCATGGTGTGGCTACAGAATTTGTGGTTGGATGAGATGAAATGAGATGAGATGAAGTATAAACTTCTTCAAAATTATATTTAGGATTAAGATCGAGATTTTACATACATGGTTATCTTATAATTTCTTTATGTGAGTCAAAATACGTATAAATATTATCACTCAAGGAATCAGTTTATCGCTGTATGATGAAGATTTTAGAATTTGAGATTTTAAGATGAGAAGAAAAGACGTTAAACCAAATTATGGTTATGGAATAATACCTATAAATCATCATACCTCCCTTTCCTGACTCGAAGCTATCCAGCAAGTACCCGAGCATCAATACCGTATCTGCATGGAATGGCTAGCAAACATCACAACGGCGAAACGAAAATAATTAACATCGAATCCTATACTCAAATTCATAATATATAAGATCTAAAAACAAAAGATTACAATTTCTAAACCACAGTAAAAGTAGCACTCGTCCTGAAATCCGCACTCGAACTTCCAATATGAACGACGAAATCTCCGGGCTCAACCACATACTTCATTTTAATATCCCACAAACCAACATCCTGTACCTTCAAATCAATATTCACCTTTCCTGTTTCCCCTGCTTTGATTGCCACCTTCTGGAAACCCTTGAGTTGAATATTTGGAACAACGACGCTGCTGATCACGTCTTGGATATACAGCTGCACAACTTCCGAGCCGTCACGTGTTGAGTTGTTGGTGACTGATAGAGTAGCAGTAATAGTATCAGTAGCGCTAACATTTCTGGCCGAGAGAGTAACGTTCGAATATTCGAATGTGGAGTAAGACTTTCCATAGCCGAACTCGTAGAGGGGCACAGGGGAATTGAGGACGTATTGATGACCAAAGGATAGGGTGCCGTTGGGGAACTCTTTACCTGCATCAACTGGCCGTCCGGAGTTCAAGTAGTCGTAGTAAATTGGGGTGGTGCCGACGTCGTAGGGGAAGCCAACGGATAATTTACCACTTGGGTTTACGTCACCGAAAAGGACATCAGCGAGTGCATTTCCTCCTTCTTCAGAGGGGTAGAATTGTTGGACTAATGCAGATGCGCTTTCGGAAATCCATGCTTCTGTGACGGGTTTACCGGAGGAGAAAACGACCACGGTAGGCTTTCCGGTATCGATGATAGCTTTGACCAGGTGGGGCATGGCGCCGACAAGATTTAAGGAAGACACGTCAACATGCTCTCCAGTCGTGGCATTTAACCCTTGCCAAAGTTGATTTTGATCTCTTGACCATGTTCCAACAACGACAACAGCGACATCGGCAGCTTGAGCGGCCGAAACAGCTTCATCAAACCCGGATTGATCGTTTGACCAGCGCTCGCAGCCTTGGGCATAAGTAATAGCTAGGAAATGTTAGTTACGTGCATGAATTTTTGTTCGGGAAACAAAATCTTACTTCCTGAACTGGCAGCTTTTATACCATCTAATGGAGTTACTCCACGGTACATGCTTCCATTGACGACGTAGTCACCATACTAAAAAGTGTTAGATGCATTATATAGCAATGACTTTTTGCAAAACTCACGTTCATGAATCCATGCGCCATAGGTCCAATCACAGCCACATTCGCTGTTTTTGAAAGAGGGAGGACACCTTGACCATTTTCCAACAAAACAATTGAATCAGCGTCTAGTTCTCGAGCTAGAGCAATGGTTGCTGGAGTATGGATCAAAGATGCGGTCTCGTCAGCTGGCACTGCAAGATAAGGGTTTTCAAAAAGACCCTGGGTGAACTTGGCACGGAGAAGACGCGATACAGCGGTGTCAACAATTTCGAGATCTAAGACTCCAGATTCCACAAGTTCTGGGATTTTCTCGAAGTTATAGGAGCCGCCACCCATCTCGACATCGTTTCCTGCAGGAAGTGTCTGAAATTAGTTAGCAGAGTTTTTGATGAGATATGTTCGGTTATCACTTACAAACATGGTTACTGCTTCTGAATCGATAGGTAGTCCATTACCTTTAGATCGGCACATCTTGAAGGCATCGCAAAGACGATCTGTAGCACCGGCATCGCTAGTCACCCAATACTTGTAGCCCCATTCTTCTCTGAGAATTTCCGTAAGAATATGGTGACTGGCTACGAGCGCGACACCATCATATGAATGATAAGCTGACATAATAGACCATGCATCAGCATCCATGATAATGCGCTTGTATGATGGTAGATAGGTAGTTCGAAGTTCTCTCTCTCCGCCATGTTGTGGGCCAGTGTTCAACCCTTGTTCGGGAGTTCCATACGCTGCAAAATGTTTGACTGTCGAGCTGACATTTCCAGCTTGGAGACCTATTTCGATTAGAATCAGATTCATAAATGGGCATCTTGTTTGACGTACCTTTAACATAAGCATATCCTATCTCGCCTGCCAAATAACCGTCCTCACCAAAAGTCTCTTCAACTCTGCCGTATCTCAATTCACGGGCCAAGTCACCCAAAGGCCCAAATATTTGGTTTACACCAAGCGCCAGTGACTCCTGTGCAATGGCTGCTCCCATCTTCTGAATTAGATCCGGATTCCAAGAGCAAGCGTGTCCAATTGGAGAATTGAAGATAGTTGCATTTTCAATCAAGAAACCGTGAATACCTTCACTTTGAACCAAAGCTGGTATTCCTAATGTGGTATTATGCATAAGATAATCTTGCGCTTGCCTGATTCCATCCGCAATCAGCTGTTGCGCAACTGGATAACCGACGTAGAATTGACCAGCTCGAGTAGCCATATTCCATGCTAAGCCGCTTGCATTAAAGCTGCCATCCGTCATATTACGCCAATTCGAAATATCGCCCTGGATCAATTGTGCGGTTTTATCTTGAATGGTCATTCGAGACAGCAAGTCTGAAACTCTGTCATCCACACTTGCATTTGGATCTTTGTACAGTGGAGTAGAATTGGTGTACGAGGCATTGGCGGTGTAGGCAAGCAAAGCCGCCAGAGAAGTTGAGGAGACCTTCATCTTGAGTAGGGAGAGTGATATCTTTCGTGAAGAATATGCCTAAGAAAAGAAAATTTACACCTGGGAATCGTTGCTCTTTTAAACCTCCCAGACGAAGCGGCCCAGACCTCGGAGCGCACCCTCCTGCATCCTTTTAGGTCTTGCATCTCTAGTTCCATTCACACATCTCTTATTATTAACTGGATAAAGGGATGTAGACATAATTTAATGTCAAATCCTAAGTTGAAGCCAAACCAGTTCTAGATTTAAACCGACAGGAGGTAGCTGAATCAGGATAATTGATCTTCCCTGCAGACCGTTGTACATCTTGGTACGGACCTGCAGTCTTGGACTCTCGTGTTGTCGCTCGTGATACATGGGGATAAATATGTGGAAAATGACCGAAAGTATCTAGTTCTTGACACTTCACTCGTGGAAGCTCTTTGGAAAAAGCGGTGGATGTACTTCCGGAACAATATTCGTGCGAAACCCAATCTCGAATTCATCATCCGGTTGTGGATATGCAAAGTGGGGCGGATAAATAGAGCTACCCCTCATCAACATCAACGTATCGGAGTGCTTGGCGAAAATTGCATTTAGCCAAAAACAAGATGACCCAAAATTATTTACTTGGAAGTGGGATGAGGATGATGTTGACAGCTGTTGGAGCTAGCTAGGTTCTCTATGTAGATAGAGGTTTGTCGTGATGAATTAATCGTAAAACTTTGATTTTTGCTCAACTCCAAACGTTGATTGCTGAGTGTAGTCCACGAAAGTGATTATTTGCTCCAAAACATACATCACAAAAGATTTCTCAATATGAAATTCAGAAGTGGAATGTGGTTGCCGGCGGAGGGGAAGCGATTAGAATATGCTGAAGAAGTATATGCTATCACCGAACGTGAGGATGGCAAGGCATTGAGTTTGCTTTGTCCGACAAAAAAGATATTTGCCAGGTCAGATTCTTTGAATTTGAGCACCTTGACAGTTGTAAGTTTGTCTAGCCAGTGAGTGTGAAATCAATATTGATTTTAGAAAGGATATAGAAGCTCCATTTGATGGAGTCATATCCGTCGAAACTACACACTTTCTAGGTGCTCGCAATCCAGGACCTCATTTCGATCTTTTCCCCGCAGGAAAGCCAGAAAGTAATCAAGTCGAAATTGCAAAAACCGAAAAGTCTACCACCCTGAAGTCCGGATCCTTGTCTGCGACCGTACAGACCGGCAATCATGACTTCGAAATTCGATTCCATGCCACAGATGGTTCGAAAGAACTTACCTCACTACTCAATCGAAGCGTTGGCTTGGCATATAGTCCAGCAACCAGTAACCCGATGCAAATCGCTGACATGCGGGACTTTGAACATTATATCTTCACTCAATCGACACTGTCAGTGGGCGAATCTGTATATGGGTTGGGAGAGCGTTTTGGGGCTTTTAATAGAGTCGGCCAGGCTGTTGAGCTTTGGAATGCCGACGGAGGCACTTCTAGTGACCAAGCCTACAAGAACGTGCCATTTTGGATGAGTTCGAGGGGATATGGTATATTCATTGACACCCCTGACAAGGTGGATTTGGAAATCGGAAGTGAGAGATGCTGCCGAGTTCAGACTAGTGTGGAAGGCCAAAGACTGAAATGGTACGTTACTCCCGCAACGTGTTTCCTGAAAGCCAAATATTGACCGTCGAAGGTACATCATTTATGGTCCAACACCAAAAGAAGTTTTAACAAAGTATTCAATCTTGACGGGAAAGCCTGGAAAAGTACCTAGCTGGAGTTTTGGACTTTGGCTGAGCACAAGTTTCACCACAAACTACGACGAAAAGACCGTGAACTCATTCCTCGAAGGGATGAGTGTGCGAGATATTCCAGTTGAAGTCTTCCACTTTGATTGTTTCTGGATGAAAGCATTCCACTGGTGTGATTTTGAGTTCGACTCCGAAATGTTTCCAGATCCGAAAGCTCAAATCTCCCGGCTGAAAGAATCTGGTAAGTCCTGATTTGGTTTGACGAAGAACTTTTTGCTAAAGACTAGTAGGACTTGTCAAAAAAGTTTGTGTGTGGGTGAATCCATATCTGGGTCAAGCATCTCCTGTCTTCAAATACGCTGCGAGCAAAGGCTACCTGCTCAAGCGCAAGAACGGCGACATTTTCCAGTGGGATCTTTGGCAGACTGGAATGGCCATCATTGATTTTACGAACCCCGAGGCTACGGAATGGTACGTAGGATGCCTGAAGGGTCTGTTTGATAAAGGGGTCGATTCAATTAAGACCGATTTTGGAGAGCGCATTCCATCCAAGGACGTTGAATGGTTTGATTCGTCTCTCGACCCGAGAAAGATGCACAACTACTATGCGTTCTTGTACAACAAGATTGTTTACGAGGCGTTGCAAGACCGATACGGGAAGAATGAAGCCGTTCTCTTCGCACGTAGTGCGACTGCCGGAACTCAGCGGTTCCCATTGCAGTGGGGCGGTGATTGCGAATCAACTCCCGAAGCTATGGCCGAATCGGTTCGAGGAGGTCTATCTCTAGGACTGTCCGGTTATGCCTTTTGGTCAGTCGATATTGGCGGCTTTGAGGGCTACCCTCCTCCTTGGATCTACAAACGTTGGGTTGCCTTTGGCCTTCTTTGTTCCCACAGCAGACTTCACGGCAGTAATTCTTTCCGTGTACCATGGACAGTAGATGAAGACGATAAGTCGGATCAAGGTTGCTCCAAAGTACTCTCAAAGTGGTCATTGTTGAAAGCAAGACTTATGCCATATATATTCTCACAGGCTCAGGAAGCTGTCGAGCTGGGTATACCTCTCTCACTTCGAGCTATGTGTTTGGAATTCCCAGATGACCCTACATCATGGTATCTTGACCGACAATTCATGTTTGGAGATAGTTTACTGGTGGCCCCAATTTTTGAAGAATCGGGTGATGTTGAATTTTACCTACCAAAAGGTAAGTGGACAAACTTCTTCACCAATGAAGTGAAGAGCGGGCCTGGCTGGTTCAAGGAAACTCATGCTTTCGATACCCTACCCTTATATGTCCGAGAAAATACAATTCTTGTGCTCGGAAAATCGGGGCAAAGCAAGACTGTGTATGACTATTCCCAAGACGTCGAAGTTCGTCTGTACAATACCGTCAAGGGGGCAAAGGCCAGGTTGGTAAACTCCGAGGGAACCGATATTGGTATACTTGAAGTTGACGAAGAAGGAAAACTGAAGGATCAGAAGATCTTGACTGGTTCATGGGAGGTGACAAAAGTTTAACATGATCAAATAATTGTGATTACTCTGGGTGGATGGAGATCATCTCTTCATTAGCGCCGATTGATGCGTGTTCATGCCCGATAGACATAGAGGAAACTTATCGGATCGCCAAGAATTACCGCTTAGGGCACGATATTAATCTCAGTTAGCCTTGAAAACTTTGACAATGAGCAATGTGATCTACTTAATAAATTATGCTTCGAGATCAAGGTGCATATATTGAACATAGCGGATGCTGTTCCCCAGACAAAGCGGGTATAGCCGTATCTTCAAAGCGCCGTACTTTGAGAATGCGGACCCCCCCACCTACGGGAAGAGATATGCGAAGTGGCCATGGTAAACATATAGGGAAGGTATTGAAGGGTCACCCCCCTCGATAAAAAAGGAGAAAAAGGTAAAAAATAGACAGGTGTTTTGCCCAGAAATGTGGAGGAAATGAAAATTCAGTGCTCGATCTGTTCGTCCGGCAGTTGGTTAAAGAGCAAGAATGATAAGGCACGTGATTCGACTTACCATATGGAAGTTACACTAGGACTACTAGTACTCCACACATGAGGCTTTTAATCGTTGATGCGGGGCAAAGTAACAATTCTTTTCCTCATTTCCACCAGGATTTCAGGCAGTATTGGTTAATTCGACACATCGATACCTACGCTGACAGACTGGAACGGTCCTATAGATCAGAGATCAGATCTCTTATTGTGAATTATGAATCTCACCCCTCCCATCTTCCCAACCTCTTCATCAGAGTGGCCACAGATCCACATCGAACCGTTCTCGTACAACCACACCAAAACCCAAAAAAAACACAATTACAGACATTTGATAGATTATGCACGTTACAGCTTTTTTACACTCGCAAATGATGAGCCGCCATTGGTTTTACACTCTCTTGTTTTCCTGCCTTTCCTGCCTTTTCCGCTTTCCCATTGTTTTCTAATCATATCAACCCCTTCATCTACCGCTCTGTGTTCGTTTAGTTTTCCATTCTCAATACACACATTCAAAAGGACAGTGAGTGGCTACCATACTATTGGTACTTTACAGTTTGTTGCGAGTAGATCAACTAGGATATAATACCACCTAACTTCTAGGTAGCTGATAGAATACTGTCGATTATATCTAAGCATAGCGCATAATTCAGGGATGCCACGGAATTCTCATGCGTAGGATAAAATGGCTAGCTGCACATGGCGGCCTTTTGGTAGCTTTTCCTCAAGGGTCTCATTGGATTCACCATTTCCGGGAGGGGTCTTGGACCAATACGAGTCTAAGTTCCCTAACAGCCTTTACCAAAATCACATATAGCACCTTCCTAAATTTCTAACTTACCATGGGCTTCTTTCCCGAACAAAATACCCTTGATACATGCATCGGCGCAAAGTAACATAGCACAGAGGAGGGAATTCCCGACTGCATATTTCTAGAGTAACATACAACTCGTTCTTCCGCAGCGCCCCATGCAGGCCACAGGTCGAATTTAAATACATGCGAGTATCCAGGGCCATTCCGTCCGACTACTTTTGCTTCTTAGAAAGTTGCTTCTTTTTTAAACCTTCCTTTCTTCCTCCTTTCTTGCTTCTAGTACATATTTCTTTTGAATATCATGGAGTCCGATGGACGCGCTAGGACTTGCAGCACCAGCGATGAGGAAAAGGTTATTGCTTCTGCGCCAATCAGCTCTACCCTTCCTGAGGACCCCGATGCCAACCTCTCAGACGCAGAGCGCAAAGCTATCGACCGAAGACTTGTCTGGAAGTTGGACTTGTATTTGATGCCTTGGGTACGTCCACAATAACAATTTCTTTTCTCAATCCAAGTACTGATTTTACAATAGCTCTGTGTCCTTTACCTCCTTGCCTTTTTGGACAGAACGAACATTGGCAATGCGAAGATCGATGGCCTGCAGAAGGACTTGAATAACATGTCAACTGGACGGTACAATTTATCTCTTTCCGTGTTCTTCATCTCCTACTCGGTTTTCGAACCATTAACAAACGTTCTCTTGAAACGCCTCAAGCCATCAATCTTCATTCCAATTATCATGTACGTCGACCCTCCTTTCTTAGCATATTCTGTTTCCTAATGTATTTCAGGACTATATGGGGTGTCGCCATGTTGTCAATGGGGTATATTAAAAATTGGTCTGGCTTGATGGCTACTCGTTGGTTTCTGGGCATGGCTGAATCTGGTCTATACCCTGGTGTAAACTACTTCCTCTCATGCTGGTACAAGCGCGATGAGTTTGGTGTTCGTGCAGTAAGTTGATGATCTCTTGCTTTTACACAGCTGACTTTTTAGGCAATTTTCTTTTCCGCCGCCGCTTTTGCCGGGTCCTTCGGAGGTCTCCTTGCTGCCGCAATTACCAAACTGGATGGTCTAGGAGGACGACCGGGCTGGGCATGGATCTTCATCATTGAAGGTGCTATCACAATTGGGTTCGGCCTATTATCATTTATTTTTGTTCATGACTTCCCTGATACCGCTGCCTTCCTTTCGGAGCAAGATCGTGCCCGAGTTATTCGCAGACTCAAGGTCGACAAACAATCTAGTGCTGAGCACGAGGAATTCAGGATGGAATACTTCTGGGCCGCCATCAAGGATTATAAGATGTGGTTGGGAATGCTAACATATTCTGGAAGTGCCATGGCCCTATATTCGTTCTCTCTCTTCTTACCAACCATTGTCGCTGAGATGGGTTACAAGGCAACTCGTGCACAATTACTTTCGGTACCCCCGTACGCCTCCGCTGCATTCCTAACAATTATTGTTGGTCTCGCGGCCGATCGTACCAAACGCCGCGGAATCTTCAACATTTGTACCTCGATTTTCGGTGTTGTCGGATTTGCCATGCTACTTGGATCGCAAAGCCCTCATGTCAAGTATGCAGGTATTTTCTTGGGTGCTCTCGGTATCTATCCATGTATCTCCAACACTATTTCATGGGTTAGCAACAATGCTGAGGGTGTCTATAAGCGTGGTATCGTTCTTGGATTCGTCATTGGATGGGGCAATCTCAATGGTATCGTCAGCAGTAACATCTACTACAAGGCACCAAAATTTACGGTCGGCCATGCAACCGTCATGGCTTATATGATTGTCTTCCTATTTGGTGGAAGTGTTGCGATGCACTTGTTGTTACGCAGGGAAAATGCAGCTAGATTGGCTGGAAAGAGAGACCATTTGGTTGCAGGGTTGTCGGAGAAGGAAGTCGAGATGTTGGGTGACAATCGTCCTGACTTCTTGTACACCATCTAAAAGTTGATACCTGGATGCAGATGTTGCGGTAAAGATATTAAAAGGTCAATCTGTTGTTGGTTTCTGTTTATTTTTGTACTACGTGCCTCCGCAGTAAAGGTTTTAGATTTAAGTTTATTATGCATCATTGATACCACACACGGTTATGCAAGTAACTGTTATGTCATTTATTAATCTCTTTTGCAGGACCATTCAAGCCGTTCATCCCAGCCATCAAACCGATTCAAACAAGCCCGAATATAACATACTTTCACTCAGCGGCGAAAGTTCACACTGAAGCAATATCCTGATTAGCCTAATAATTTTGTACAAGCAAGCAAGTACGGCAACACCCAAAATGTTACGGAGTAAGCAAGCTTTTTCAGCCGAGTGCTCTGTGGAACAATTACACCACGTCATGACACCCACATTAAGTGCATTAGCTTGATTCTTCCTTGTAAGTTGTCGGAAAATACAACTAATACTATTTAAGTAGTAAGTAATAATATTTTCATTTAATGTTTAGAGTGTATTCGTATTGAAATAGAATTAAAAGAATTAAAAAAATAATTTATTATAATAATATTTAACAATTTTGAATTTTATATATTTTAATAATTATAATAATAAAATCTATAATAAAAATTAATTTAAAAAATAAAAAGATTTATAAAAAAATCTTAAACAAAGAAAATATTTTTATAAATATTTAAATAAATGATTTTATTTATTATTATTATTATTTTAAAAATAATAAATATTTTTAAAGTATTAAATATTAATTTTATTGATTAAAATTTTTATTATTATTATTGAATTTAAAATATTAAAATTAAGATTATAAATATATAGTTTATCAATTTTGTATTTAAATTATTATTTAAATCTTTTTAAATATATATATTTTTTTTAATTTAATTATAATTATTCAAATTCTTTTAAATAATTAAAATATTATATTTATTATATATATCATTTTTATATTTGATATTAGATATAATACTGTAAAAAAACAATTCAAACACACTCTTACTTTATGAGGCATTATTATCACTGAAATTCGTGGTCAATACTTTGTTGTATTACCCCAGATGTCCATATCCCCGCGAAGGGATTCATCTCGGTATTATGTTAAAAAAAAGTGCTTACCCGCGCTAGGAGAAATTAACCTTGTTTAATATATTTCGAGCGGATAAGCATTTAAGTAGTAGCATTTGGTAGTTGGTACACACGAGTGCAACCGGTGATGTTTGGAGGCATTCAGTTTATTCTCGAATGTGTTACAAGGCAAAGAGTGTGTGAGTGTTTTCTACTTCTCGAAACTGTTCACATGAAGGTTTAATGCCTCAATCTTTTCCTTCTGCAACCGGGACCGGACTTTTCCAGAATTTATGAGAGATTAGATGGGTAGGGAATTGTGTCGCCCCGTGGCCCATCCTGCATGATTGAAGTAACCTTACTCCAGCCTCATTCGCTGACCACGTAGGATTACTTACTGCTTCTTCTTCCCATTACATACGTTGCAACATGAAATTCAAGCACAAGTATTTGCTCGGAAGCATTTTCCGTGGCGTTCTTTTCCCATGCATCACACACGGGATAATGGAAAGAGAGAAAAAGAAGGTGGTCAGCCATGAAGTACATTATTCATTACCTTACTGATTACATTATCTTCATCTACCCTCTACATCTCTTGCCAATTATTTCTTGAATTGGTCATCGCCTCCGCTGCACTATTCATGTATTGCCAAAAATCATGAAGGTTTTCCTCGTCTCATTTGCTGTATGTATGTGTTCTAATCCTCTAGGTGTCTTTGGATTTGCTTCTACCATGAATCTTTTCCTCCCTAGCCTGCTTACACCTATTCTGTGATGCGATCTTATATTTTTGTATTCCCTCTTATGCTTATTGCTGACTTACATACGGAGTAGATAGATGAGGAAATCTCCATATTTTTCTTCTCTTCCAAGCTTTTCTCTTTACCTTCCCGTCCACAAGATCTCTAGCTTCCCCACATCCACTAGCTAGTTGTCATCATGGGCCAACTTACGGAAAGGCAGATTGAAATCTTAATCATCATTGAACGTATCACAGCGTCGTTTTCGGTATTAGGAACATTGCTTTTGTTTGCTACATTTATCTTCATCAAATCTTTCAGAACATTGTCAAATACAATTATCTTTTATGCTTCTTTTGCAAATCTTTTTGCTAATGTTGCGGCACTTATTGGAGGTTCTGCATTATCGAAAGTTAATTCACCACTATGTCAATTTCAAGGCTTCTTGTTGGAGATGTATAAAATAATCCAGCCTTTTGTATTCTACCGCCGCTGACGAAAGAAAAGGTTCATGCAGAGCGATCCATGGTGGAGTTTGGCTATGGCTACGAATGTCTACCTCGTCTTCTTTTACCGATTTGATGCCGCTCAATTGAAGAAACTTTATCCTTATTATGCATTGATATGCTATGGTCTTCCCTTCATTCCAGCCATGGTCTGTCTACTTGTCAAAACTAAAGAGAAAAGAAGGATCTACGGAAACGCAACAGTATGTAACAGTCCATTTCCTCAAATCGTCAAACGGAGAACTTATACATATATAGCTTTGGTGTTGGATTGATGGTTCATGGGCACCTCTCCGTATCTATAGCTATTACGTGCCAATCTGGTTAACCATCCTCGCTGCATTATGTATCTATGTTCGAATTGGAATCAGGGTTTTTCATACACGCAACCAACTTCATGGATTTGCCCACAAATCAGATCCCTCTCTGCCTACAGATACTGGGGGAAAATCGCCCATTCCCCTTCAAAATACCATATCCAACACATCCGAAGCAACGAACAAAGAATATGAAAGCGAGCATGGCCAACCAATATTCACCGGAACCCGAACTACTGAGATTGAAGTTACGCATGGCTTGTGGGAAAATGGAATGGCTATCAACACAGAACCGATTTCTCAAAACCCTGACCCGTCTGATTCAAATCATATAAGAGCTCCTACGAAGAATCCGGAAACCAATTACCGTGTAACTATCTCCGCCCTACCGCGCATTAATACGACAACGGTGACAGAGAGTAGAAGAGGAACTGCAAATAGTTTTGATAGGATAAAATGGGCTTATGCTAAATGCGCTATTCTGTTTGCTATGTCTATCTTGGTAACCTGGGTACCCGCATCAGTAAATCGAGTCTACGGATTGAGATTCCCTGATAAACCATCATTTATACTAAACATAGGATCTGCCCTTGTTCTCCCTTTACAAGGATTTGTAAGTCTCTGTTTCCCACGCCACTCGAGATACCAGTAACTAATATATAATAGTGGAACACCATAATATACTTCACCACCTCTCTAGGAATCTGTCGCAGCGTCTGGGCCGATTTTCGAGGCCCCTCAAACCAACATAAGCGAACCGAAGGATTCCGCATGATGAATAGACCGATGACTGGTAATCGAAGAGCAGAGATGAAGGAAACGGAAAGTATGGTGGAATTAAGCACTAGTAGATCACATACTACTCTTAGTGTGAGTGCAGATTGTGATAGGGTTTAAAGGGGAAGTACGGGAAAAGGATGATTGGAAGAATATGATTTTGTTACAATGGAATGCAATGTTTGTTCATATTCATATATAAATATTTAATGATAGGATGGGATGGGATGGGATGGCGTGACGGCTGACTTTGGGAAGACAAAATTGGAAAAGGAGTTGGATATCGATATATTTTTTTATTCTTTTCTATTCTGTTTATCTGGGAGACTTTCCACGAGGGGATTAACAGGATCGTAATACATATACACAAAAGTCAAAATATAAAAACGAAAAGTTTTATTTTATTTATTTAATTTATTATAATTTAATAGACTAATATTACAAAAAATAAAATTATACATTTATTAGGTATTTAAATTAAATCAATTATTCAAATCTTAAAAATACAAAAATTACAATCTTAGATTTTAAAGTTTATACAAGTCTTTTTATATAAAACAAACATTTGAGTTATATTTAACATCCAGATATTAATATAATTATAAATAATAATAAGGGATTTTATATTAAATTATTGTCGGCTTGCCGACACCAAAACCTTACTATACGCGAGGTTTACCTAGTGTAGGTGATAGAAAATGAGAAACTCGCTTAAGTGAGTCGCGATCCTGACAATCTGATTGGTCTAAAATACCCTCGTAAATAAATCTAACAAAAAGCTTGGCAAAGCAAGCCTTACAACTTTATTTAATAAGGTTTATTATTTTTATTTATATAATCTTCAACAAATAAACCATGTAATTAAGCGAGACAACCCGGGCCGAATTCCTCTGGCTGCACCTCGTCCCTGTGCATGAGTCAAAAACCAACAATCAACACATTCAAACATAAACTTCATCTTCTTCTACCTAAGCAACACAACTTTTTGGACTTTGTTCGCCAAAGTTTTTGTCGGTATACCATGTGATTACCGTACAAGAAAGGGACCGTACAACAAGCGGGCTCTAGCCCTTCCCTCTTGAGTATAAATAGGTCTCCATATTTATATAGTTATTAATGGCAACTAAGAATCAAACACATACTATAATAGTACTATGTGAGTAGTATCACCGGACTGATACCAACAGTTTTCAAAGGTCTCACCATGGCGGAACCTTCAGCTGCAGCAACGACAGAACAAAGCGTTGACCCATGTAATGTTCAGGGAGCAATTGGGGCCGATGGCATTTAAATGGCCATCAATTACTTGAGCTTGGTGGAAAAGTTTGGGACTCAAGTAACAACTCCTGATGATTTGAAGAGATTTGAGCAAGTTACAGGTCATAAACCTCGTCGATTTATGCGAAGGGGCATAGTCTTCAGTCACTGCGAGTTGAATTTAATCCTTGATCGTCATGAGCGTGGGCAACCCTTCTTCTTGTATACTAGAAGAAGGCCAAGTAGTGATAGCATGCATATCGGACACACAATACCTTTCGAGTTCACCAAGTAAGTTTTGAGATCTAAGGAGTTAGAGATATTTAGCATCTTTTAGGGTTAGCCAATTCGACAGTTTGGTTGCCATTTTCTCCGAAATGCGCTGATTTCCTATAGGTGGTTACAAGATGTATTTGATGTACCATTGATCATCATGCTCACTGATGATGAGAAATACATTTTTTCCGAGAAAAAAACGATTGATGAAGTCCGCAGTTATTCTATAGCTAATTGCAAATACATTATTACAATTGGCTTTAATTCAAAGAAGAATTTCATATTCAGCGATTATGATTTCATGGGAGGAGCATTTTACCGGAACGTGACTCGTATATCAAAGCACATAACTTTGAATGTTGCTCGGGCTGTGTTCGGATTTGACGGAAGATAGATGATGCCGTTTTCCCATTCTTGCTACTGGTTCTAATGGTTGCATCAGTTCAAATATTGGCAAGATCCATTTTGGGGCAGTCCAAGGTGCTACTTCGTTTGCTTCTTCATTCCCACATATCTTTGGTACTGATGAAGTAATTTCGAACTCAATACCAGCATTGATTCCGTGTGCTATTGATCAAGATCCGTACTTTTGAGTAACACGAGATGTAGCAGCACGTCTCCATTTCGCTAAGCCGCACTTATTCACGCGCTATTTTTGGACGCCTTAAAAGGACCTGGTAGAAAAATGAGTGCTAGTGTTGCCGCGAGCGCAATGTTCATGCATGATGAACCTAGCACGATTAAAAATAATATCATTAGATTTGCTTTCTCCGGTGGACAGCTTAATGAGGCGGAGCAGAGAGAGAAGGGTGAGGATACAGACAAGGATGTATCCTACCAGTATTTGACATTCTTTTTGGAGGATGATGAAGAGCTAGAGAAGATCAAGAAAGAATACTCGAGTGGAGAGATGTTAACAGGAACTTTAAAAGCAAAATGTATCGCAGAACTGCAGGTATACGTTAAGGGATTCCAAGAGCGGAGAGCGAAAGTCACGGATGAGATCGTGGCAGATTTCATGTCACAAAAACCTCTGGTGTGGGGTGGAAATCCAAACGTCACGGTTGTGGCTAGGAAAGGGGAAAACGAGAAGCCAAGCGAAGAAGCTGCTGAAGGCACTATAAAGTTGACAAAGAACCAGGAGAAAAATTTAGCTAAGAAAAAGGCGGTCGCGGAGAAGAAGGCTGCAAAGAAACAATGATTTGCTTGTTACATGAAGCCATGTCTAAGATTCATAGATTCATAGATAAATGGCTACTTCGTGATGTTACCAGTTGGCTATATACTCCTTTAATAATGCATATACCCATAATACATTGCCTTTATCATTCTTCAAGTGACATCCAATATGTAGAATCGGGAAAAACATTTAGGTGCAAATTGAGTAATTGGAACCGACAGTGATTTGCAGCGACACATGAGTGAGCATCCAATCTCAGTTATGTGCTGTCGCCCTTATTATCTGCAAGTTCTAAAATGACTAAGCAAAAATCCCAACTTGGCATAACAGATAACACCATGCGAGAGAATGCCGTTGAGACCTTATACCGTTTGAGTGCTGCTACATTTTTAACACAAAACCAGACCATCAACGCCCTTTGAAGCCCCCTATCCACTCCGCAGGGGCGCGAAAGAGACACTATTTAAAGATGGTTTCCTGGGCTAGAACAACTCGACGGTGAGGGATAATGTCCAGGAAATAAAGAAGAAGGGCTTCGAGTCTTTCGCTTTCTCGGAATATACGTCCTCTATACAGTGAGTATAACGAAGCATTTATCCGATACGGTAGACAAGGTTGCATATTGCTATTAAAATCATATTTCTAGTTGAAGATAAAACAAGTTTATGTTTGTGTAAGAAAGAAGAAAGACAAGAAACAGAATTAGGATGTGTTGCTATGCTATCAAAATAGCCCTCTTGTTTTTGCCAAACTTTTGACAAGAAGATAATAGTGTTACTCAAAAATGAATTGCTTCCATGAGATAATATTAATTTATAAATTATCATCTAGTTTGCTTTTTAACTTGTTTCAATATAAGACGTCGTTGGAAAAAGGGTCACGTTGCTTGATTGGTCAGCAAATTTACAAAGGCTAGGTTAAAGGTCAACACCTTTAGTCTCATTCTTTGAGAATCAGACACTATTTTACTAAGAATCTGATAATTAGATCATTTGGGACTAGACTATATAAGTATATATAATGATCAAAAAAGCTTATGATATTATAAATATATCATTGTAAATCACGTATACGGATGAACTCTGCCCGAGTCTTCTAAGATTTTCCAGTTTGTACGAAGGTTGGAGCCTATTAGCACCTCAATTAAGGTCTCATAACTCTTCTTTCTCTATTATCTCATAATCTAATCTCTAACTCGTATACCATCTGACCATACCTCGTAAGATTACCAAGAAGAGACGAATATGCAGAATCTGTGGGGAATTACCTCGAGACAGCCGAGGACCACCACATATTAGCACACGAGCTACGTAGCAGGCGTAAGGATACAACTTATCAGCAGGAAGAAGGGCAAAGGGGTCTCCTGTTGCCTGTTGTAACAAATGAGATTTCCAGGGTCACGGGAGTCGTGAAAAAGCAAAAAGAAATATAAAAATAAAAATAACTATCCTCGGTTGATAAGAGGATAACACATAATTGTAACAGACTGGATTGCATAACCCATTGGGGTTGGGCAACGCCGGTGGAATGTAGAACATATACATGGCCCGTGAGTTGGACAACTCACGTAGATTGCAATGTTAGGATTGTCTCATAGAGTTTAGGAGCGAAAAGTAGAAGACACGGGTCGCTAACCGTCTAGTACCCGGGAAATTAGTACAATACGAAGATCCTCTCGACGCTTACTTTAAGCGTTTTTAGGACTTTCTTACTATCTAGTCTAGCTTTATTCATAATAAGTAGGACATTTAAGAACCGCGATTAGGGAACCTCCTAAACACAAACAGCAGGAATATGCTTAGGCCTGTCTTTTAGATTTAAAAGAAACGCAGGCGTGCCGGTAAAGCTTCGTTCTTATATAAGAGACAACGTATAACCATTCTAAAGAACCGGAAGACGGTCAATCGGATTACGAGATGGCGGATCAGGAACGGGATGTAAGAGATAGAGAAATTGTTCCCCAAAATTGCCGAGTTGTCCGTCTGCTTCTTCTCTCCACATCAATCATGGGAGATCACAGCAGCAAAAACGCCAAAAACCTACGCCGGAACCTTCTTCAGACCTGGACATACATAACAGAAGATCTTGTTACTAATGAATACTATGCGTGGCTTCTCAAGGAGCTAACCAATAGACCGGCGATCAAGCCAGCGTGGATGAGTTCCACAACCCATCTCCTCGCAACTTCTACAGCTGTATCATTTATTGCTGTTACCGACCGATCCGAAGTACTGCATAACCCCGCAATCATTTCTTTGACAACTAACCATCAGAAGCACGACGATGCCAGCTCTGTGAGTCCTAGCTGTTCTTAAGAAAGCAAAAAGTACTTATAGGAAGTACTTTTCCTTAATTTTGATTTTTTTTTAGAAGGATAAGTGAGCCTAAAATTGATCAAGTTTAATTAAAAATACTTTTTATAAGTACTTCAAAATATATTTCAATTTTATAAATTTTGAAGTACTTCCTTAAAGAACACTTTTGAATTAAAATGATTAATTTTGAAATAAAATGATTATATATTTGAAATAATTTATTTATTATATAATTAAAATATTCTTATGGTATAATAATAAAGTGAATAAAAAAATAAAATAAAAACAATCAAATATAATAAATTAATAATCAATGATTAAAGATAATTAATAATCATAGTGAAAGATCTTGTTTTTGTTGAATTAAAAATAAAACTATATATACTTTCTATATAGATTATACTTCAAATTTTAAAAGTCTCGTTTTTAGATATTTGTTTAGTAAATCTATATACATGATGTATTTCATATAAAAATATTTGAGGCATTTCAGAAAGTACTTATATGTCCTTATAGTAAGTATATTTTGCTTTCTTAGGGATGTAATCGGGGCACAAATGTCGCTTTTAGCAGAGACGACTATCAACCTGTCAATGTGTGCAAAAGGGAAGCGAGGAGACTAAATATTAAGGATGAAGTAGATACGGTGACAAACAATGTTCTAGAGCTTTTCGATAGTGACCTCGGACGCTCTCACGCGAATAAAGCACTCAGCAAGGTCCTTCGTACCCACGAGAGAGCCAGAGCCCGTCGATATCGAGCTCAACCATATCTCCCATTACTACACCTGCAGACCCTCCTATTGTTTATACCATCCCAGTCTGTACCACTGAACCAGGCAATAACAATCTAGCTACAGATTATATCATAGATCTTTATCTAGCCGCTAGTATAGTAATCAGCTTACAACCTCGAAGGTGTGTATATTGTAAGACCTAGATCACTGGGGTTTATAACACTCTGATATTTCAATAAGTGAACGGATATATATGGTATATAATATATAAACCGCTTTAAATTATAACTTTATAAAGAGGGAGTTTTCTGTATATGCTCTGTAGATAAACCATTAAACAAAAGATAATTTTCAAGTACCGGTACTAGTTGAGGCTTTTGTTTGAGGGGCTACTGCCATCATTCACTAGGTATAAAATAAACATACACAGAATCTATACTCATGAATCTGTAACCCACATCACAAAAAATAATATTGGTAACGAATTCCTTTCTAGTCAAAGTGTCACGGAAATCATATTGCTCTTATATGATTTCATGTGACCTCTAATATCATAGTATTCATTCGCTTATACTTTCCTTACATCTGATCAATATCATATGAAAATATATACATTGGTTACTAACACTATTTATACTAACGCTATACAATATAACCAAAAAATACTTTGATACAATAAATAAACCCATCGATAATATAACTAATACTCAAAATACATCATAACTAGAACTTATTATTTATACACCACTCTTCTCATCTCTACAAGGTATCTACCATATGCACAAATATGTCTGGTAGTCGCCTCTGTATCTATTTACCAAGTATCCGGCCCGAAATGTGTACCTTCAGGTACCGTTTTATATGGGCAAGCTTGCCAATCACAGCCCTTTTTATAAATTTCTGTTCCCCACCACTTAAAATTATCCATCCATCCGGGATAAACAAACCCGAAAAACACCACCACCAGCCCAAATGCAAGCCCTGAATCTAACGCCGCACTCAGTGTCATTGTATACTTGGCCCACCATGCTGAATGTCTCCTCTTGATGACATAATTGAAGAGGTAGCATACTAGTGCCCAAACGGAAAAGTTGAGTCCCGTGGCCGGAGGAATCCATGATAGAGAGCCAAATAAGACGGGAAGATTTATCTTCCTTACAATGCTGTGTCTTTTGTTGCGGGAATAGAGCCATAAAATAATGGGCGCAATGGCACCAATAGGGAAACACCATACGAGAGCCCGGTAGGTGGCATTAGGGCCAAAAAATTGTCCAGGCCCTACGACTCCCCAAAGAATACTTCCGTTAAAGTGCACACGGGCGAGTGGACAAACGAACCCGTTGATAGCTTGGGGAGTGCAGATATTTGGAACGTTGGCGAACATCCAATTAAGAACACCTATTTGTGTGATTGAAGAAACAATTGTGGCGGCCATTTGAACAGAAAACAAAATTCGAGGCGGGATCTTCATATAATGCCCAAGTTTCAAATCGGACGAGAACTTAATTCCTTGAGAAGAAGAGATATATCCATAAGTGACGAAGACCATGTTCGCGACAGGACGGCCTGGGAACACTGCACCACAGACCAATTGGCAAATGAGATATATACTGCTATGTTGATTTGTAATGGCCATGACTATTCCAATTGGGATAAAGAGGACGGTGCAGATTCCCAATGCAAGGAGTAAGCCGTACCACGGTAAATGCACGGGGTAACTACCAATGGTGTTAAGATCGTATTTTATTGCAAAGATGAATGGTTACTTACTATTCCACGACAAACATCCCAACCGCAAGCATAGATACGAATGTAATTAGATACCAAGTCATTGGTGCATCCTTGTATCTTCTCATAAGCCTGTTATGCACATCTTCTTGGCTGATGATATCATTCATGTATGAAGGAGTCCTTTCAAGATTCAGCCTGTGGCTGTTTGCGGATGCACCCCTTCTATGGCCGTTTCCATTTGATACAGGTACAGGATCATACGCAGGTTTAACCTCCCCTTCAACTTCCTTTAGGGACCTTTTCCATTGCTTCCAAATATCTCTACCATGCCAACATGTAGTATGTGTCAAGAGTGAGGCAAGAGCAGCGAATTGAAGTCCATAACTGAGAACATAAGTAATTGGTAAGAACACGCGACTATAATTCTCGTATGCTTGCTTATCAAACAGGAAATCAGAAGTTAAGATCTTGCTGACGTCGTATATCTTTCCAGTGTTGTCGAAAACGGATGAGGATAAAATTGGCATATAAGATGAGAAGAAGATATTCTTATAGTAGGCAATAGGTGCAAGGATCCACATCACAATGACGAGACCTCCAACGACGTTCATCGCGGCCCAGAATGGAGTTAAAAGTGGTGATCCAATATAGGCAATTTGAGCCCAATCGAAGGTTACAGGAAAGAGTCCAAGTCCTGAAGCCACACCAAATAAGTTTGCAACGATTACATTTTTCGGTGCAAACCAGGTAATGACACTGAAGTAGCTCAAAGCAGGCATCAGCAACCCGGGTAAGAAGTAAAATATAAAGGAACAGAACCAAACGACGAAGAAGAACTTCCACCGCGTGATTTTCCAACCATTAGCAATTGTGTTTTCCTCCTTATGTAATGTTGTGAACATGGCAGCCGACATTAAAGTTCCAGGCCATATCATTCCACCAGGTCGAACCAAGAAACGTCTAGTGAGGCCTGCAAAAGCATATCCCAATATCTGTGTAGAAAGAATGAGGAGGATTTGGTACATGATACCAACTTTCTGGTTGTAAAAGTGTGTCTGTTCAACAATGACATCGGTTGCAAATGCAAAGCCAAAGGAGACATTGCTGCTGATGTAGACACAACTGTGCTCTTTTTCATTCCATTTTCCTTGTGCCAACCATAACCTCAATCGCCGTAAGCCAGTCGCAGATTTGCCACTGCGTTCATTACCTTCATGAGCTGGAATCCGATGGCCATCTACAAACTCTTCATCAGGGTCGTCCCGTCGCTTAAGAAATCCATCCCACATCAATCCAAGCGGATGTACAAGTAGAAGGGCGATGACAGGTGTAATAGAAACGCTAGGATATCGTAAAGAAAAGAAAAGATTCGTTGAAGAACCAAGGATAGCAAAAAGCATAGAAAGTGCCCACATTCGAGGGGTATTGATTGACAGAGTTGTATTATCAATGGCAGACACTGAAGCGCGAACTTGTGCATAAGGAGAATTGTCCGGCGGATCTTCATCATCTATCGAATATGCATCCTCGTCCTGTTCGTCTTCTTCTGGCAGAACTTCCTCTGTATCTTCATCTGTTGAAATAGAATCCGAATCTGCATCACGGATTTTGATCGGGGAAGCCCCCAGCTCCATCTCGTCCGTTCCGTCATTTTGTGTATTACTTCCTGTACGATGTCTTGTCCGCGAGGCAGTACCAACGTTCGCAGATGAGGATGGGCCCGAATTCGATCTGGTTGACTTGAATGTTGCAGCGCTGCTAGAATTCCTCAGATTTCTTAGGGCCGATGAACTCTTCTTTCGCTTCTCCCTTCTCACAAGATGCTCATCCTCTTCTTCACTGTTCTCTGTTGATGCGCCCACAGGAGCTGCTCCATATGATCCTGTGCCGAAGCCGGGCGCGGAGCGTAATAGGAGGGGTGTCTTGGACATCAGTCTATGTATTCTTTGAAAAAGGTTTATTGAATTTGTGTTGTCATCTGCTGAGTTGTGCCGTGAAGCATCGTCTTCTGTCTCGGCGGAATCTTGTCTATGTCGTTTAAGAAGATTCGAGGTAGATTCAGGATAAAGTTCTTCCTCGTCGTCGTCGGTGTAGTTTGTTGAATGATAACGACTGTGATTCGAACTCTGATTGTACAGATGGAGCGGTTCGACTGGTGATGGTTGCCTGACAATATTATTTGACGGATTGGGCTGGAGAAAAGAAAGAGGGACAGCTGAGCCTTCTATAATACAGTCAGAGGAGTCACCCGATCCCCTACTTCTGCCGCCCGTTGCGGAAACGTTAGGTGGGTGGGATGTCATATGCAACTAGGAGGCATCGTTGCACGTTGTCAGGCCCCACTGGGACAGACTTAGATAGGAGGGGGACTTTCTCGCGAAAGAATTTGAGGCTAGGTAGGCGGGAATAGGTTGATGAGTGGGACAGAGAACTCTATGACGGTGATACGGGAATATTATTCCTTCCGGTGAGGCGGTAATCGTGATTCGTGTTTCGTGTTTCGCTGGATAGATGATAAGTAGTAGTAGTAGTAGTAGTAGTAGTAGTAGTAGAAATAGGACTCGAAGTAGAAATAGGAAAATGATAAAATTTGCCCTTTTCGATTCTCAGAATATTATCTGATCGTGAGGGGGGATTTCATTTCATGAGAGTTGCAGCAAAATGTACAAGGAAAAGTCTATCCCTGAAAAATCATGCCTCCATCTGCAGGAATCATCACATTATCTGATTAAAAAAATACATGGGATGAGTAGTTAGCTTCTGCAGATTATTTTAGATTCACCTTATCTGATCCCGAGATTGTTATGCTTATGGGTTGAGTCCTTGAGAAAGTGGAATGGCCTTTCTTATAAAGGAATAGCATCATAGTGGTTATGGACAAAGTCTTACGTCGTTGATGGAGTTGATGTCTCACTGTTGGTGGATATGAGGATAAAGACTCAAGAGAGTTGAAAGAGTAACGGATCCTTCATAGATATTAAATTATAACCATAATCTCAACGGTTCACTAGTGATTATAGTTAGGATATTATGTTAGTCGAGTGGATAAACCTTCCTAGCATTCATCCAGATTCATTCATGCATCCATTCTATTGAGCCTTGGAAAGATGACCCCTACCGATAAGTGTATGTAAGTTGATAAACTAAACGATGAGGTTAGAATGAGGTACCTACTTATGATATGGATCTTGTGTATACTTATAATTAATAAGCCTTGGTTTATATTCTTTGATAAGCATTAAAAGGTTTATCCTACGACCGACCGACCTAACTAAGACCTTTGCATTGAAGGATAGAGAATGCCCAGATCCTGTTCAATGCATTGGTTAATTATTTGAATGGCGGGGTAAATTCGGTTGCAAGCAGTCAGTCCTCACTCTCCTCCAAATTTACATCATAACACATTAATCATTAATCATTAATCATCAATGTGAATGTGAATGTGAATGTGAATGTGTGTCATGTGATCTGAGAATCAGAATCAGAATCAGAATCAAAAACACCCGCTATGATTCACGGTTGCTTTGCGAAGTATGTACCTCCAAACAGTTGTTTTGCTTGGAACATTCTCGTTTCAAAATTCCTCTACTAGGTACACCATAGGTACCTACCTGTCTATCAATTAAATAATTCAAAGAACGTCACAATATGCTCCTCACGTCAAACTTTTATTTAAATCATCAACGTATCTTCTCATCTCAGTGAAACCTGGTGAGATCACAGCTCCTTCCTTGTTAAGGCGTGACCCTTATCATTTTTTTGCCCTGATAAACACACTATCACTGTTAGCCTGATTGCCTACCTTCTACCTTTCAATCATAACTCAAGGAATAACATAGCTTTCAACCACCAACGATAAACTTACTTCCCGCATGGTCAACTGTTGAAATCTTCAACAATGGCACATATTTCAGGCGTAGGGGCCTTCTTTGTCATAGTTTTAACCGTCGCTGTCATCGGAGGGTCTGCTTGGATCATATATACACATTTGCGCGCACGACGATTGGGCTTACCACAACCATCTTTATCATCCTACAACCCATTCAGCGGCGGATCCGATAGGTATGGGGGTTCCGGGTCGGGACAAGGTGGAATGGTCGGATGGGTGAAGGACAAAGTTAATGGTTTGAAAAATCGCAATAATCGATCAGCAGGAGGAGCATATGAGGAGCCATTGAGCAGCAACGTACGTGGTCGCGCAGCAAATCGAGGTTTTGGTCCACTGGATCCTGATGACGCATGGGATGCCCGAGTAGGAACTGAAGCGGATGCATATGGACCTGGAGGATATTTTGAGGAACAAGAGCTTGGCTTACATGGCGGAAATTCGGGTGTCGCGGGAGCGTCGGGTACGGCACCTACGGGCTTCTCAAGTCCTCCTCGTGGTAGAAGCTTGAGTCGCGAACCGGAACCATATATCGGGGGATCAAAAGCTGGGCTCGATAGACGTTATGATGAGGAGATGGGATTACAACCAGCGAAGAATCCTTTCGATGACCCAAACCAACTGAGAGGTGTTAGTCCTCGACCAATGGAGTCCAACACAAAGAACCATAAGGCGCACGATGACAATCATTCGGAGAGGAGATCAATATTTAGGGAGGATATGTAGGGGAATCATGAATGGAGGTTACGATTTCTAAATGGCGACACGGTACAATGGGTTAATGAATCTGCGATGCTTACCGGGCGTGGCTATATTTATATGGAGCGAAGGAAAATCACGAATGCACATCCTATTTCAAAAGCTGAACCACAATATTCTTCCAAAGTTACCTAGCAATGATCATCTGAATGTGAAGAGCTAGGAAACGTACTAATCAGGTACCTCGGCTTTATTGAAGCTGTGCATAAGTTTGATGTTTCTCTATCGGTCTGTCCAGGATGAGAGAAAGCTCTCATGAGCTAATATATCAGTACCTGGTGCTGATCTCTATGTGGCCCATGAAAATTATCATTTCCACGATATCCTTCTGCAAAGAAGACCGGTGGTACGCTGCCTTCCTTTCACAGTCAAACGGACGTCACTCAAGAATGTTACAAACCGACCTCCCTCTTGTCTTCTGTTCTACTTCTAATGAGTGCGACACAATTACTGTTCTATACTATACTCTAGAATTCACCTTCTTGATCCCACCAGTTCCTGCCCAAAGTGCTCCCCACGTGCTGATAAGATAACTTCATGATGACCCCTCCCGCCCCACTTTGGAGCTCACCTCACTTGTCCAACTGTTTATTTGCATTGCATAAAGAACGTTCTTTTGTTCTTTTGTTCATTCTTTCATTCTTATTTCACTCTCACCTCCTAATTAAACATTACAACGTTCTTTAGCACATCTCCAAAATGGCTGAGGTCAACCTCCAGGAAATCCACGATCTTTTGATCGAAATTGCTCATGAAGCAGGTCGTATGATCATGTCCGCGACCCCTTCATACCTGAGTTCTGGAACCAAGATGAATAGTAAGTAATATCCATTCTTGGACTCTTCATGATCAATCAATTGCCCCTGCATAATATCTTCTAACATCCCTCCTCATCTAGCCGCCGACCTCGTAACAGAAACCGATAAAGCAGTCGAAGCAATGGTCTCTACCCACCTCACCTCCGCCTACCCAACATACTCTTTCATTGGTGAAGAAACCTTCGTCAAAGGCGAAACCAAACTTACCTCCGCTCCAACATTCATCTGCGATCCCATAGATGGGACAACAAACTTCGTGCATGCCTATCCCGCCTTTTGTATCTCTCTTGGTTTTGTCATCGAGAAAATACCTAGTGTGGGGGTTATATATAATCCATTCACCGGGGACCTTTTTAGTGGTATCAAAGGCCACGGCTCATTCGTAACACGCAAGGATGGAGAAAAATTCAGTTTACCGCTTAAGAAAGAACCAGAACCATTAAAAGATTTAAGTACTTGTCTCGTGAGCGCAGAATGGGGCTCCGATCGCTCAGGACATAATTTCGATCTCAAATGTGATGTTTTTAGAAAGTTATCGGCAGCAAAAGAAGATGGAGGTTCGATGGTACATTCGCTGAGGGGCTTGGGAAGTGCAGCTTTGAATTTAGTACATGTGGCTAGTGGACAACAAGATGTTTTTTGGGAGGGAGGTTGTTGGGCTTGGGATGTTGCGGCTGGTTGGTGTATTTTGGTTGAAGCTGGTGGTATTATGGTTGGAGGAAATCCGGGACAATGGGATTGTGAGGTTGATGGGAGGAAGTATTTGGCTATTAGAGGAGCACCCAGTGGTCAAAAGGAGATTGTGGAGGAGTTTTGGAAGGTGATGGGGGATAGAAAATTGATTTATGAGAGTTAGGGGAGTACAAAATATGATACCTAGATTCGTTATGGATGAGATGTGGGCGAGAATAAACAACATACCTATGATTAGACGAAATTAAAGTATTCTTTTCCACCGATTTTTGGGCTATGACTTCTGTCCTCTACTTCGTGGTTTGACCGCGAGGGAGCGTGTCATTCCGTATAGTACGTAAAAGATTGAGCAAACTCATTCCAACCAAACGTAAGCTTACAATGATCAATTAGCTTAACAATCCATTTCAGATACACCTATAAACCACAACGTTAACTTTGCGATGGTTGATTGTATTGATAGAAGCTAGTCTTACATAGTCTATCCTATCTACCATTAGACATGGCACTTCTCTGACCCGGGATTTTCTGGAGGTCCTTAGAGTTCTGCAAAAGCTAAGGTTATCGTGTCCTTCGAATAAATGATTTGACAAATCGAAGAAGGGTTTTGCCCTAAGCTTTTATATTACTTCTTCCTTTATTCATACCTTTACCGAGTAGAACATGACTTATTTCGTCATACTTCAACGTAGGCGTTTGGATGGGCACAATATTTTGAACGCCATGTAAGATTACAAAGCAATCGATCGACATAACACACAAGGGTAACATGGATCAAAAGATGGCTTATTTCTCTGCGAAACTAAACCTCGTCGTTGTCGAACAGCCAAGGAGCCATTAGATGTCCATTCCGGACTACAAATGCCCCTGAGAGGCGGGATGTAGTTCCAAGAAGGTTCGTCCCGCCTCAAAAAATGACATCATTGCGATTTAAAGTGGGCAGGGCAATGTGCACATTCACGAACTTAATTCTACGATTTATCTCAACTCAAATCAAACAAGACATCCGTTCATCCATCTAAAGATAATTCAATTGTGAAATCCTCGGAATCCTCAAAATCCCCATTCCAACCTTCAATCCCAACTCCAACCTTCAATCCCAACACAAATCAATCCAACATCACCATAAAAAATGGGCTTCTTCGCCGCAATATTAAGCCTCATAAGCACTGGTCAAATCGCCTTTACAGGATATAATCTCTATCTCTCCTCAATCGCCATTCCCAAACTTCTCACCTACGAAAACAAAGCCATCAGAGCCGCAAAATATTCCAACATCGCCGAGGAACAACTATTCAAAACACGAACCACGCAAGCTGCCAGTGTAGGAGCTGTAAGTCTTTTCGTTCATTTTATAACCTTACACATTTACCCCTCATTCTCAATACGGTTGATTTAACCTACCAAACTAACTCCATAAAAGCTTATTCTCACACTCTCAACCGCTACTCCCTTCCTCCTCTTAAATTACACCAGTAGCACTATTTTCGCACTCTCGACTGTTAATCTTGCAGTGTTGCTTGGTACGAGAAAATATGTTGGGGATTTCTGGAAGGGGAAACCTAAAATGCCAATTCCTGGTACGGGGGATTTCAATGATGCGATTGGCTTGACGAACGAGGTGAGGGAGAATCAATTGTTTTTGGCCATGAGTTGGGTGCTTTATGGGGTTTTGGGGTTGTTGGTTTAGGTGTGTGGGTTGGATGGGATGGGAATGAGTGGGATGGTGAGGGACGGGATTTGGGGTTTTAAGGGGCATAAGGGAATTGGAGTTTATGGGTGCATATATATGGATAGAGGGCGGTGTTTTTCTTGTTGTTGAGCATCGTCTTTTCTGCTACACCGCATTATCGGAAGAGGAAAACTGCATGGTATTTATAAGACTTTATAAAGATATCAATTTTCTGCATATGGCTAGCTTTGACTGAGCATATTCATTTTACATTGGTGAGAAAGTTTCCCATGTCTTTCTCAAGGGTCATTTTAAGATGTCATTTCCTACGTATACATGCCATAGTCTTTTGAAATGCCAAGGTATGAGCAAGTTCTCGTCCTGGTTACAGTATCGATAGTTCGACATCCACAACCCTCATCAGAACTTTAGGTCTTGCTAGTATTGAATGTATTCCTATCAGTCATATAATGCAATTATCGACTATTTCTTTCCGCTCCACTAATATTCAATACGTATGTATTTAAGCTTTCAACTTCTTCATTAGTTCCTTGGTTTGTAAACTCGAAGTCAGGAATCTAGATTCATAAGTTTTTTGAACAAGAAAACCATTCAGTACATTGTAGTACAGCTTTACAAATTTGTGAGTTTACGAGTTACTTTGTCTAATCTAAAAAAATGTTATCCTTGATTTGAAGAATAGGTTTTACTATTCGTTATGAATACCTCCATAGTATTATTTATGAAACCTCTCAGCCTAGATTTCTTAATGTTCAAGGTCCATGCATTTCCATAATCTTTTTTAGCAAGTATGATGAAGATCACGGGGATAATAGAAAAATTTATATTCTAGTTTCTAGTTTCTAGATCCCCGTGGCATCTTTACCCCGAAATACATCTCACGGGTGGACTTACAAGGTCAGTCGAATTCTTCTGGACCTTTATACTGCGATCTTTAATTCGTACTATGAGCTTGGTGAGTGAAGAAGGTAAACAAGTTACATTCACTTTCCTGCCTAATATAATGATATGCTGTCATTATAGTTCTATATCCATGATAGGTTGTTAGCTATGTAAGACTTACAAAAGACTCTGGTCTCAGGTTGTGTATCTGAAAAGAAAGAGAATTAGAAATATATGTATCTAGGATCAAGAAACACAAGTTGAAAGATCACTTTGTTCCGCAATGACATTGCTTTATGGCTCGAGTGACTCTAGCTTTATGTAGTTTTAGGATCTCTGTTTTCGAAAGTTTCGAATGTGGTAGCCTGGGCTTATGGTCATTGGTGCTGAAGTACTTACTGTCATTGACAACTTTAGTTTGGTCAAAAGGTCTATTAGGGAAGTGAGTGTATCATGAGCCCGTCGATTGTGATTGCGGTACGAAATAATAGCTGGGGGTTCAAGAGGAGAATACAGCACGTATAGAAGGGAGGGAATAGGATTAGTTTGTGTACTGTAGAACAGAATTCAAAGAATTCAAAGAATTTAAATTTATGGATGATTTACTTTGTGTTACAGCAAATTATTATACATAGATATATATCTATTCGTGTTTGAGGAATCAAGGACGAAAAAGACTCTCCATAATTCTACAAATTTATCAAATTGCTTCATTGAAATAAAACGACCACTCACTCCTCTAATTTATATCTTCTGCATACTCATTTATCAACCTTACTAACTAGAAGCACCAAATCCAAAATACAAACCAACACCAACACCAATAATTCACACCCCCTTCTACCCATCTAAAAACCCAATAACCTCCAAAAGCCTCTCATTCCCCGTCCCCCAACTCAACTCCTTCACTTTCTCCAACCCCACCAACTCCCCCTCATACTTCCCCTTAATCAAACTCCAACTATCCGGCCCAACCGGAACCCTCAATCCCACTTCACCCCTCCTCTCCTTCCTCACCGCCTCGAGAATAATCCCCGCAACTACATCTACATCCGCCATATAATCCCCAAAAGCAGGATTATCGAAAAAGGCCTCCAGCTTCCGCGTTCCAAATGAAGGATCGTTGTAGGCGGGATGAGCGGGAATTTTCACAAGTGATGAGGTGCCGTAGTTTGTTTTGACGCCGCCGGGCTGGATGATTAGGAACCGGATGTTCCAGGATGGGGGGATTTCGTGGGATAGGGATTCGGTGAAGCCTTCTAGGGCGAATTTACTGGTTTGGGTTGTTAGGGTGCTCTTTGCTTGGGGTTTTGAGTAATCGAGGGAGTGAGGGAGTGAGCTAGGATAAAAATAAACAAAAGATTAATACCTAGCATGATAAAACGCCTGACCCCCAAAAGCTACTACCCCACCCACCGTACCGACCTGCACAATTAACCCCCTTCTCCCCATTAACCTCCTAAAATCCCAACAGCCTCCCTAGACAAATGTACCGCGCCCCAGAAATTCGTCTCGAAAACCCCGCGAGCGCTTTCCTCGGGTATATTTTCCGTATCGCCTAAGATGCCATAACCTGCATTATTAACGAGGATATCGATGTGTTTGAAGGTTGCGAGACTGGTGGTTAGGGCGTCCTGGATGGAGGAGGTAGATGTTACGTCGAGGGGAAGGGGGAGGATACGGGGAGATTGGGGGAGGTAGGTTAGGGTGGTGGGGTTGCGCGCGGTGGCGATGAGGGTGTGGGTTGTTTTGGTGAAGATTTCTTGTGCGAGGGCTTTGCCGATGCCGGAGGAACAGCCGGTTACTGTTGGTTGGGGAGGGTTAGTTGGTGTTGATGGGATGGAGGGGGAGGGAGGGAATCTATCTTACTAAACCATACTGTGTCAGCGGGTAAGTTTGGGTCGATTTGAATTTTAGGAGACATTCTTTTTTTGAAAGAGTAGTTTAGTTCTTTAAATTTCTCGTCTAATGCGAATAGTAAAAAGGGGGATAAAAATTCAACCGTGATATAAATCTATATATATATAAATTATATATTCAAGAGGAAGAAGAAAAAGCTCGATATTCCTACCGAACAAGAAATGTCCATTTCACTAGAAAGTCGCGTCTTTATATATATTTTCTCTCTGATACATCATATATCATCCATAATCAATCTGACCATCAATCCCCAAAAATAAAAATTCCTCAAATTTCCACACTCCATTCATTCAATCTTCCCCCCTGAATACGACAAAAGCGAGCGCTGACAACGGCGGCATCTGCGCTTTCGCGGGCGGCATGCGGATGCATTACAGGGAAACTGACCAATTACACAGCGGATTAACATTTTTAGTGATCCTTGACAAATATACGTAGGTATGCAATGTAAGCATCGCTTCACAAAGACCGTTAACTTCGAGCTTATCTCCATCTGCTTTTAATGCTAATATCTCTGCTCCCTCCTATGCGGGATTTTCCTGTCCTGGTGTTTTTACAAATTTGAAATGTTGATGGAGATAAGGGTATTAGGTTACAAGGTAGTTGATAATCTTACATCGAAGTCAGCCGGTTGCATATTGCATATTGCATAGTTAGTACGAAAATCATCGAATATCCCCGAGTATGGCTACCTAGACGTCTCGTCATTTTCTATGTTCGTAGAAGGGAGTAAGGTTTCCTAGTTATATGACGAGGATGAGGCGGTGACATACGGATATAGTGCTTGATAGGAAAGATTTGAACATTGTGATTAACTGCCGAGTTACTTTCCGATCATGTCATCCTCTAGTTTACATTGATTAGGGATATTATCATTTGCATACATTTTTGGTTATTATTGGGCAGTGAAGCATCTATGAACAGAAGACTACCTATGTGTCGATGGCTATTTTGTCGAACGACATTGATGTAAGGAAAGTGAAATAAACAGGAGACCAAGCTTTTCAATTCTTAGATTGCATGGCCTTGAAATATATGTATGGAGAAGAATATCCAGTGGAGGTCTTATGATTTCACTGTTTTCTGTTCTAACAAGTTGAAGTCACCAATGCTGAGTGATGGAAATATGAACGGGTAAAAGGCCCAAGAATACGGAATTGGTCCTAGATATTTGATATAAAGTATCGACAATACGAATTATGAAGAAATCATCTATCAACTCTCCGACACAATTTAAGTATACCAAGCTGCTATAGCTATCATGACATAAATTGAAAGTAGTAAAACACCTTGCAAGCTATATCGAGTCAGCCATATCTAGACACATATTGAGATACACCTACTAATTACTCTTTCCCGCAGCTATGAGAAAATCGAAGATTAAAACCGCCATAAACAGCGACGCCACCTGAAACCCATCAAACAGCAGACCCATATCATCAATACCCCAAATCCAAGCAATGATCACGATGAGTGGCGTAATGAGTAGGGAAGTCTGAAGAGATTTTCCAGCTGATGCCATGATACTCAAGTCTAATTTATCCATACGCGCACATTTAATTGGCATAAGATCGTTGTCGAGGAATGGGAGGAGTATCAAACCAACGAAAGTGGGTGAGGCGTGATCGGCTGTCAAACCATCAATACTATCGACTGCAAAAGTGGTGTTGAACGCGAGAACGACTGTACCGATAACGAGGGTGATTATACCGGTTGTCATAGATAGTTGAGGCTCTACAACTTCGTCTTTGGAGGATACGACTGGTGGAGGGGAAGGTTGACTTTGAGTTACTCCGTCTTTCGCGACACCTTTAACGGTTTGTTTTGGTACATTTTTAGTGTCCTTAATCAAAGTTAGCGTTTGTAAAGCATGTTAAGGACTCTGAAATTACTATAATGACTTCTGGATTGAAGACATGTGCATGTGTTCTTAGCTGGAAAAGAAGATAGACACCGTATACAAGCAAAAGTACAATCGAAGTTCCTCGTGATTGAGCGGCAATCTTCTCCGTAGTAGAATTGGCAAAAGCATGAGATGCTGTTGGAATAATCAAGCTAGCCACAGATAATGTCAAGAAATTGGCCACGTGGCTTGCAGAGCCTACATCAAAGGACTGCTCTAGTCGATTGATTCCACCTGCAAAGTAACTTGCGCCCATTATTAACAAAACTCGACTAAGAATACCTCCTACTAGTGAAGTTTTCAGAATTTCCACTTGGCGAGTTTTGAGTAGAAGGATCGAGGTAACCAACTGCACGATATTCCCAAAAGTCATATATATCAACACACCAATAGTATTTCCAAAATGTAACATCACCTCATCCATAGCCATATCAACAATGGAAGCACTTGGAAAGATGGCGAAGAAGTTCAATATAAAATTGAGGATTGGTGGTGAGTTGGTGTAATTTGAAGCAAATCCTGCTGGAATAAATGGAAGAAGGACTGATAGCCATGACGAGCAGAAAATTGCTACTATTTGTTTGACCAAATGTACAGATGATGGTTTATGGCTTCTTTGGTGTTTGATAGCTGTGTCAAGTTCAGAAGTTGCTTTGCTCTCTGCAGCAGATTGTGGAAATCGATGCCGAGGATATTTCTGTACGGCGATAGGGCTTGTGGTTTTCTCCGCACTTAAATCACCAGCCGGCTGTGGCCTTGCGATCTGCTCTATGGTTGGTATAGGAGGTAAAAACTCCGGAGCAGATGTGATCATAACAATTTCAGGATCCGAATGCGCATAAAAGGCCTCCATGCGTGAAGGCAAAGCTTGTGCATCATCATTCTGCGCTCGTACGGCTTCCACATCTCTCCGTCCGTCATGGTAAATATTGAACCTATCGTCAGCCCATCTCCTGCATCGTAGGAGAGGGTTCCAGTCTAGTGGTTGGTCCCGTTCGGATGTAATTCTTGCATTTCGAGCTTGTCGACGAACATTATCTATGCATAATGTCAGAAATGTAATGTTTAAGAATAAACACATAACTCACTCATCTTGCTTGATAAGATACTATGAGTATTCTGGCGCTTTTTGGAAGATCACCTCCACCATATTTTATGTTATAAAGTGTTTGTACACTCAAGACATCCAGTCAGAATCAGTCTCACGCGCCGCCTTTGCATGGATGGTCTCATGTGATTGTACACCATGTCGTGTTATAGTTAGTCATTACCATCATGACTATTATCGCTGTTGGAAATGTTTATCGTCGCGGTTAGTTAGGTGCCGTTAGATGTAAAAGATGTGGAAAGTCTCTGGAATTTATGAAGGTAGGTAGAGACTCTCACATGGTAAGCGGAGTACGAAGTGTTGTGTGGAGAACGCCCACGGTGACCTACCCCGGAGCCACTGATTAGCTTCCGCCAACAGCAATAGGGACAAAATTTAACCCCGGCAACATCCCAACATTCGATTTTCATCTTCACAGAATACTCGACCAGCAGAATACTCGACCAACAGAAGACTCGACCAACAGAAGACTCGACCAACAGAATACTCGACCAGCAGAATACTCGACCAAGTATCAGACTACTATTTTTAAACATACCATCCAAACAACCATAACCCCAAATCACCCCCAAATTCCTTCAAAAACCATTCCACTCAAATTCCAGCATCACGATGCACATAAGTCTTACAATCAATATCAATCATACCCATCAACCACCAAATGGACGAGCAAACGAAGTAATCACTCTCCTTTCTAATCCAAGCTTTCCAACTCCAACAGCCATTCAACTCGATATTTTAAATACTTCAAAGAAATATTACCAGGTATTCCATTCCGAAACATTTCTGCCCATATACGAGGCACATGAGCACACTAGCATTACTAATATGAGTATGAAAGGGCACATGAATCACTACTCGAGTACTTGTTATTACAACTATAAACTTATTAAAAGAGTATTCAAATAGTGAATAATTAAACCTATGCTGTAGAATTATGATTAACATTATGATTTGTGATTACTGAACTTCCTGGTCTAACTTACCTACGAGCATCTAAATGTCTATATTAGGTTTGAACATCGAGTTTTTATTGTACATCTTGCTTATATCAGTGATATCACAATGAAGAAAATACGAGTTCGTGTATCTTATTCATTCTAGATGTACTAGAGGAGTTGAAGTCAACAGGTGTTTAGCTGCCACCTCGACGGCTTACAGAAATTAGTCGATTGTTAGTGAGTCTTTGCATCTTATAAAGCAACCGGAGTCCGGATGATACAAAAGGCAATGAAAAACTGCAGAAAAGAGATCGACAGGAGCTCTAGTAACGGTATATTACAGGGTCCAAGTAATATAAAATGAAGGTTAACTTTTATTAAAGTGGTGGTATCGCGAATGATGAACAATCGAAACCCAAGGAACCTAACAGAAAAGAGTTTTCATCCACATGAAGCAGGCCATAAACATGAAAACGAACAACCAATATTTTGCTAATTACACATTCAATAATAACTGACTCCTTTGACCAGCAAGCCACTTTTACTACCTATTTCAGTATTCAAGACATACTCTAAATGCCCAGAGCGATGCCCATCTGCTTCACCATCTTCAATGACGTTAATGGTAAGTCCGGCTGGAGCGTTCAAGACACCGCTGAAGCTAGCACCTTTGAGGAGTCTGACACTGTTCGGATGAATCCCCGCAAGTAAGGAGACCAGTCCGAATTCATTTGATATCGGAGTATGTCTTAAACGGTATCGAATGATCATGAATATAAATACAATAACAGGCTGAATGCATAAAACGACAAAGAGCAGAGTGTTTTGTTTTAATGTTTGCACGCTCGCTTGTAGACATGACTCTGTAACATAATTAAGCTCAGGATAGTGGCTGAAAAAAGTAGTCATAGTCTCAATGACATCGAATGATAACTTAGACCAAACCATTGATGGGACAATTGCCGACTGGGCCGAAAAACGTGTAGGGAGAATCTTAGGTATTGGATCATTGCTAGCTGTGACCATAGCATCTGCTAGTACTTGTTGTAGGTTCTGTAATGATGCTCAGTCACTATTCTCGACAGTCAGCCGTTGTGGGGTAGAGAAGTCAGACAGAAGACACCCGCTTGCTTCCTCCAATAGCACTGTAGTTTCATCAACCCTCCATCTGCCATCGCAATGACCTCGATACAGATTAAACCCAATTAATTCCGAGCTTATGCTTGCCGGAGGGTCAGCCGATTCGTCCCAAGCAGAGATGAATAAAACTTCTTGCTGCGCTTTATTGACTTCCATGGTGAATTTTATGTTGCTGGCGCCGGCAAAGTTAACGGTGGATTCCCATGCCGCATGGGATAGAGAGGTGGAGTCAAAGAATCCAGCAGGCCTCCTACATGAATTGTCCACATTTGTGCAGTTGACACTGCTGAAAGTGGCGTTGACTGAGGCTCGAAGGTAAACAGTCTGAACTTGACGCATGTTATTCCGCAGGGACTGAAGGTAGTGTCTGGTTGGAGGATCTAGCATTGCTGTAGTATTGTGATTGAGAACTTGCATGTTCAAACCATAGCTTCCAAGTTGCAGCGGATGTCTGGTATTCAGGGTCACGACTGGCTCGGTAGCATAGATCATGATAGCTGTTATCCTATTATCGAGCAAAGGATTGCTAAGCTGGTAAGTATTGTTGTACTTGTAGCGCAAAAAGGATTGACCATTCAGCAGCCAGCCCGAATCTCCTGTATGTCTCGCCGTTGTCGACTGATAAGTAGGCAGCATTCAAAAGCAGAGAGAATGCGGATAAGACCAGTATGACTAGCCGCATGTATTTGTGAGCATGTTTGATGAAAAAACTGTTGTTGAGTATTGATTCAAGTTTTGTAAGGTGGATCGACCGAAACGTGCTTCCACAACCAAGATAAGCGCCTGAGCCTCGATTTCAAAGCAGTAATTCATAAGATTAATAGCCAGACCAACAATGACGAGCTGTAGGTTGTTACGGCTTCCAAGCCAGAATGCTGCTTGTGGCAGGGAAACTGCAATCACAGCAGCTCCACAGAAGAAAATTGAAACCACCAGAACGCTTCCCTCGCTCCAAACTTCCCATGAGGGCTCTTGCGGTTTATCAAGTTCCCTGTATGGAACCGAGTTACCAGTGCAAGTCGGCTAATTCTTCGACATGTCTCCTCAGTGAAATTCTAGTAGAGAAAATATAATGCGCTAGTTGCAGTTGCAATGTATCTTGTTGTACCTTACTTCTCACGGGAGAAATGAATAGTTTGGGAGAACGATAAAAAGAAAACCATGGAACGATATATATATTGCCTGGTTGCTAACACCAATGCATAGATAGTTTGAGAAGACTGCAGTGCCATTATAGCCCAGTCAAAGGCACACCGCCAAGAAATTGATTTCGAACATATGGATTTCTGCAGTGATTTGTACCTGGCCAAGGCTCATGTGATGGATAGCTGCGCGAAAAAACAACATTTGTTAGGCTGGTATAAGTATATGTGATGGTAAAGACATGATCCTGCGGTAACTGCCCGCTGTTGATTGTTTGATCGCATGGTTGAGCTTCGATATGAACCACGACATCAAGTGTCTGTTGTATTCTTTTGCTTCAAAAGGAATGTTGATTTGACAACAGCTTTACATGGCTTAAAGGTCTATTAGGACGAAATTCAATGTCTCGGAAAATAAGGCTGGCTTAAATAAACAGGTTCCATAGCTCGTATAGTTCTGGAGGTAACTATTGAGTATCCGTCTGACATGCAATGACCAGCTGCATAGGAAGGATTCGACTCGGCATCCACTTACCTCACTCAGCCTCGTATCTGGCCTGGTTTTAGACCTCCATACCGAATGGAAGAGAAGAAAGAAATAAGCAGAAGAGAATACCCACAAGGATATAAGTTAGACTGCGGGCATTAAAGTACGATACAATGATGAAGTAGTGGTTTTTGGGAGTATTGAAGACCATAGCTTTCGAAAGTCCCTTTCAAGCTGGGATCTCTCTTTTCAGTAAATGCCTTCCATCAACCTGTCGGCAATTCCCTCCATCCTCTTGTCACCGCCTAGAATCCTTCTTTCTGTCTCGCGATCCCTGCCATCCTCTCCAATGATGACGCACTTTACAACTTCTCCATTCATTCCTACAATGCATCTGCCGATCTTTCCATCTACCCACTCAATCCTTACTTGCTTGGCTTCTGCATCAGCCGCACTGATGTCCGCTATCTCTCGCTCCCTTTCCTTTCCTTTCCTACTTAATTTCTCATCCAAAGAGAATCCTTTCCGTAAATGCTTGATAGATGCAATGCGTAAATGATAACCTGTAATCTCTCGTCGTACTTTCCTTGCAAATGTCGTCAGATCTTGTCGTTTCTCTTTCGTGATACCCTCGCCAGTCTTGGGAGCCGGCAAATATTTCGCGGCTAGGCTAGCCAAAGGGATACATGGAGGCACTGTGTGTCGATGTATTCTCAAAGCCGCAGATCCCGAATAAGGTTTGTTCAACATAATGTAGTAAGGTCGAACGAATTTACCAGCGTTACTAACATCAATTCGAAGTCCCAATACATGCCCGTTATCCACAGCATTGGGGTCAGGATCTTGAACTTGGAAGGAAGTGACTGATGCGCATGCGCGATATAAATTCTCGAGATTATGAGTCGTTTGAGCTGCGGATTTTGCGAGAAGCGGATCAGAATCTGTGGGAGCAGTAGAATGAGAGGATGTGATTTTGGAGGAAGGCTTTCGCAAATTCGACAAAATGGATTTTGAGGTTTGAGAAGAAAGAATAGTAGCAGTTTGAAGACGACGTTGATCCTTCAATGACGCGACTTTAATTCGTTAGCTACAAACATTTCCAGGGTACTGAGCGAGGGGTAAGATTATTCACTTTGTTCTTGTAGTGAAGCTATCGCATTATCCAATTCAACACCGGCCGCGTCTTCTGGACTGATCTCTTCTGTTATATCCATATTTAAAGTCGAATTAAAGTCCACAGAATGTGGGGAAGAATGTGAGCTTCTCATAGCTTAAATTGGCGAGTCTAGTACGTGGCAGCGGTGCTCGTGAATATGGTTCTTTCTCATTTAAATTTAAAAAGACCATATCGTCGTTGATGTTTTGATGCGCGTCGCTTGTCATTTCGACACCAGTTCACGTGTTTTCGCGGGGGAACATCAAAAGATGATTTAGGATTTGCGACGGTTATTACCTACCTAGGTAATTAGTGGCCATGATAGTGAAGAAACACCAAAATATCAATGCCGAAGCACCTAGAAGCATCTATTTTTATCCTTTCCATTACATAACTGATGATAATCACCCAGGTCCTTCGTATGATACGGGAGCCTTTCTACGGAGTAGGGACAACCTCCATAACACCGGCTATGTACGAGTACATACACAGGAGTCGAATATTTGGTAAAAATCTGAATACATTATATAAAATTAAATCCAGAACTTCCATCCCCCCTTTACGGCTCTTTGACATATTCCAAAACACTTTCGACTCCTTTGTACCTGACTGAGCACATCCGTGGATCACCGAAGAAGCCACATTTCGCTTTAACGTACTCCGTACCCTAAATCTTCAAGCCTGTAAATAGCGATGCCTCTGCAGGAATGGATGAACCTTGAGTAAAATAATCAAATCGATTAATAAATTAATCAAGCAATCAAGAATCCATCAATCAATCAATCCACTATCTCGAACCGCTAAGAAAATAAAGCTTTGCAAAGAGGACACTTTAGAGGCAAACAAGACCTCTAAAGTATTCTCATTTCATAATACCATATGGATGCCTACTCCCTTGGGTGATGCACTTCCTTCATTAACTCCTCTGTCTACTTCAGATAATCCTCGACATACTCATCTGCCTATTCATCACGACCCTCAATTCCCTTACGCGCAAGAACTAGACGATTTGTCAACAGCTACTTCGCGCCATAGAAATATTTCTTCCAAATCCAAATCTAAATCTCACTCAAATTCACACGGCGCAACACAAGCAGAAGATTCAAAACATTTACTCGGCGACCAAGACTCTGCAGACGAAGACGAGGAAGAAGATCTTGAAACGGATTCTATGGGGACTCGCATTCGCAAAGGCAAAGCTTCAGAGCCAGTAGGCTCTTCCTCTGCCACAGGAGGTGAAGACTCTCATCTACCAGTGATCACCATGAATGGCAATGTCGAGTACCGGCGCAAGCATGCGAACATCGACTCTCCCCTGGTGACCGCAAATCTCATGGCGCGCGAGTCTTTTACCTTAGATGATCCTATACCGAAGACCCCTATCCTTAATAACCATGGGTTTTCCGAGTTGCCCATGCAAGACAAAAGGAACTTCTTACTTCTAGTCCTTTTATATTTCCTGCAGGGTGTTCCTATGGGTCTTGCGACAGGCTCGGTACCTTTCTTACTCAAACCACATATGTCGTACAGTGCCTTGGGCGTGTTCAGCTTAGCTTCATATCCATATTCTTTGAAGTTGCTATGGAGTCCAATAGTGGATGCGATATGGAGTCCAAAAGTAGGACGAAGAAAGAGTTGGATCATGCCAATTCAAATGCTGTCAGGATTCGGAATGATATGGCTAGGCTCCCAAATTAAGGAAATGATGATTACAGCCGGCGCAAATGATGGAGCCGGAATTTGGAGTTTCACTGGGTGGTGGTTCTTCTTGGTATTTATGTGCGCCACACAGGACATTGCAGTCGATGGATGGGCTCTTACCTTGTTGTCACCTGGAAATATCTCATACGCATCGACGGCTCAGACTGTAGGATTGACAGCTGGACAATTCATGTCCTTCACAGTTTTCCTGGCTTTCAATGCCCCAGACTTCGCCAACAAATGGTTCCGAAAGACTCCCCTGGACGAAGGTGTCATGACATTGGGAGGATACCTCACGTTTTGGGGTTGGACATACATAATTGTTACTATTGGCCTGGCGCTTTTGAAGCGCGAAGAGAAAACCAGGAACGAAGATGGAATTTGGGATGTCTACAGGGTTATGTGGGGAGTGCTCAAGCTCAAGAATATCCAAACGATCATTATTATCCATTTGATTGCAAAGATTGGCTTCCAAGCTAATGATGCTGTTACGAATCTCAAACTCATTGACAAAGGATTTAGTCAAGAAGATATGGCTTTGACAGTACTTATTGACTTCCCCTTTGAGATTGGCTTGGGTTACTATGCTGGAAAATGGTCAACATCCTACACACCTTTACGTCTTTGGTGTTGGGGATTTGTAGGCCGTCTGGTCGCTGCCATTATCGCTCAAATCACGGTCATTATCTTTCCTGTAAATGGAGTTGATACTTGGTATCTACTTGTTGTTATAGCAGAACATATTTTCTCGACATTTACCAACACTGTTATGTTCGTGGCCATCTCAGCTTTCCATGCTAGAATTGCGGATCCTGTCATTGGTGGAACTTATATGACCCTGCTCGCTACGTGAGTACCCCTATTTCTTATTCAAAATTTCACTCCACTGACATTAAATAGTGTTTCTAATTTGGGTGGTACATTCCCTCGTTTCTTCGTCCTTAAGCTCGTTGATTACTTTACTACTGCAACATGTATTCCACCCGGATCCGGTTACACACTCGCAGCTGATCTCAAAGGACCTCTGGTCACATCGTCCTTCTCCTGCGCCATGGCTGCCGAGAAAGATCGCTGTTTGTCTGGAGGGGGCATATGTAACATCGAAAGAGATGGATACTATGTCGTGAATATTATTTGTGTCATTTTTGGAGCTGTAACATTTTGGGCCTACATCAGACCAGCAGCTCTGAAGTTACAGGCTCTACCATTGAGAGCCTGGAGAATTGGTCAAGGCAACGCTTAACTGGCAAGAACAAAAGACTTGAGCGGCAAGAAATGCTGCTAAATAAAAGAGCTCTATAATAGACATGTATTTTTGATTGGCATTGAAAGGGACGAAAGGGACGAAAGAGGCGGTGAGAAATGGTATCTATCAATAGCTTTGCAAAGCATGAGAAATAGAAATGAACTTATTGTTAGCAATGTTTCCGCAGAGTGATAACTTTTTATCAATGTTCTAATCACTTTCGCAAAATGAATGCTCTGAGTAGTTGACTAAAGGGACGCTGGGGACCTTGTGAAGTGGGCTAATTGGCATACGCTAAAGCATGCGCCCGGTCATCCTTAAAACCAAATTTACAATTTCGGACCACCTGTCAGCCGGAGCTGAGTAGGCAGATCCTGTAGCGGCTCCAAGAGATTTGTTAAATCATGAGTCCGCCGAGTGCCTTACATTGACATGAGATGTTGTGTTCACGACCTCAGACCGAGTGTAATATTGTCCAATGGAAATCATGGCTTCATCCACGCAAAATGCCAACGCCAAAGCTGTGTCTGACTTCTCGTCAGCTTACCATCATTGACGGATTATGGCAATTTGGCTAGTTGACTCTTACAATTGATATCGCTAATAATGTAGGAACTATCTTCTTACGAAACAAAAAGGTAACAATTGCACATGGGTCCTTCTTCCGGAAGCCCGAATTGTCAACTTAATTCCGACACAACCGTTGGCCGAGGTCAACAGGAAAGCCGGAGTCCCAAACAGTTTGCAGGTCAGTCTTATAAAGGTACGTCGCCGGTGCGCAATTAGGTGATTTACGAGTAGTGAATAGAGAACTGATAAAATGTCGTTGCAGCTTGAACAACCAACTTCTAGATACGCTCCCGAGCTGGAGCTTGCGCACCCCGCAGGAACATCCCCAAAATTAACATCAACCCCACCATCGAGCTCGACCTTTACGCTTTCTTTCAACCTCTTTCCAAGTTCACAACCTTCATCACCGACCTCCTCAATCTTCTCCTCCAGTTCCCAAGATACCATGTCGACTTTCAGTTCAATGCCAGGCCTGGCGCGTGAAAACACGGCAGAAGTGGCTGAGCGAGATTACTTTACGGAAAATCCTCCGCCAGCCACACTCGAGAAGCATACATCTCTTGCGCGAGAATTTATCAATTGCCACGCCGCTGCTGGCAGACGTGTGGTTTTAGTGACATCGGGAGGAACGACAGTACCACTAGAGAGACAGACGGTGCGATTCATAGACAATATTAGTGCAGGAACGCGTGGGGCTACATCCGCGGAATATTTTCTGGAATCAGGCTACGCGGTTATTTTCCTCCACCGCCAATTCAGTCTTCAACCATATTCGCGCCATTATAGTCATGCTACGGATTGTTTTCTCGATTTTCTGCACGAAGGACCAGATGGGAGTGTGGTTGCGAACGATGAATATCGCGAGAAGATGTTGAAGGTTCTCAGACAGTACAATGCGGCCAAATCGAAGAATCTACTTTTGACATTACCTTTCACGACAATCACCGATTATTTGTTCGTCCTTCGGGCTATTGCGCAACTTATGCGTCCGCTAGGTCCTCGCGGGCTGCTATATTTGGCTGCGGCTGTGTCGGATTTTTTCGTGCCTCCGGAACGTATGGTGGAGCACAAAATACAATCTACAAATGCAACTGATACAAATACACCTGCGAAGGGAAGTGAAGAGCAAGAGAATGGAGAAGACGAGGAAGCGTTCGATAACTTTGACTCCTCTCCAGCGGTACCACGAAGCAAACGTCTGATAGTTGATTTAGACCCCGTACCTAAATTTCTCAAGAATCTTGTGGATGGTTGGGCCCCTGAAGGCATGATTGTTTCTTTCAAGCTTGAGACTGACCCCGCGATTTTGGTTCACAAGGCAAAATATTCCTTGGATCGTTACCAGCATCATTTGGTCATTGGGAATCTACTTGCTACTAGGAAATGGGAGGTGGTTTTTGTAGCGCCGGGCAGCGAAGATCAATGGATTAGAGTGCCGAGGAGCAAGAGGAAGAGAACAATCAGCGGGGTGGAAGATCTAGTAGGTGCAGCAGCGAGGGGAGGGGAGCCTGGTAATGAGCCTCTGGATCCAAATGAGTTACCTGATGGAGAACCGGAGGTTGAGATTGAGAGTTTGATTATTCCAGCCGTCGAAGCATTACACACATCTCATATCAACGCCCCGAAGAAACGGGAGAGGTGAAGAGGGGGTTTGTTTGTAAACAAAACCACAAACTCATACATATTCTGAATGCCGTCCGGCATCCGATCTGACGATGCAGGGGAAAATGCTGGCCACGTCCATTTGATGTAACCCCATGGGCTTGATATACCCTGCTGCAGGAAGCACCCACATTGGATATGGTAACAGCCGAACTTGCAATCAAAGGATCTGTTTGCTGCCCACTTGCATACTCCAATAGGACAAAATGACACACTCTACCCATTTAAGCCTGAAGATCTACATGTATACTTGAATATTCCTTCATATTTGAAGGGCGTCCTTGTAGAAATATAAGTAATTGATATCACACAAATTTTATTGAGATCAGCCATATGATACTACACAGACGAAAAGCACACACAATTAACTATGATGGTCAGACCGTGTGAGCCTCGGTAAATTCATCATGTCAATATGGCCTGTGTACAAACAAGACCAAGTAGATCCGGGGAACGTGCCAACAACTTATTAGCCCAATCGTCCGTTTATGAATAACGCTGAGCGTAGCGAACAGCGATAGCGTACAAGCCGTGCTGTGCTACTGTGTTGTGTTCCATTTCCGCTATTTTGAACAAAATCGTCCTTTTTCTAGGTAATTGTGAGATGCATGATTGCTGCACCTCTGCATGAATATTTGATCATTGTATGTGCCAGCAGAGGAAGGGGGGCTTTCTTTCTTTATCTATTTATCTATTTATCTATTTATCTATTTATCTATTTATCTATTTATCTATTTATCTATTTATCTATTTATCTATTTATCTATTTATCTATTTATCTATTTATATGATAGTTATGTCTCCGATTACTTGGGAATTAGCTGGATTTGGATGGGATGCGATGCTATCGAGATTGATGGGTTGTTTAGGATGGATGGGTGATGTTACGGTGAATGGATCAGGTGATTGATTGATGGCGGTGGTGTAATTTGAGGGTGTAGATCCCCCCCTAGGCTCTCGTGAAGATCTAAATAATCTCTTGGAATATTGGTGATACAAGCAAGCCGTTAGTGAGGCGAAAGAAACTATTTTGATCATGTTTTGAAGTTCGTTGTAGATAGTAGATGGGTAGATTGAGAGTGGATGAGATGACTTAATTATTTGGACTGATTTGTTCAAATACTTGTATGGCTCGGAATTTCAATATCGGATGCGTAACCTTTTGCTTTCCTTTACACTCAACTTTTCCTGTTTGTGCTTGCTTCGTTTGAAGGAATAGAAAAAGTTATGAGATAGATGGGTGCATCAGTATAAATAAAATGTCAAGTCCCAAGATGTTCCTTCCAAAGGGAAAGAAGCGCTTGCCATAAAAAAACGTGCGATTCATGGGTTTGGACCAATTGGCAATTTGGAATGATGATTTATTCCTGCACTCGGGCGACTGATTGATTGACGTGACAGATTAACAAGTTGGTATCCGCCCCTTCATGATTAAATCTTGGAACAAAAACTCTCCAACGTTTTCCTTTTCATCTATGGAGTTAGGTACCTACTTGATCGTTTGACCTTTACGAGATCCGACAAATCTTCATATGTTTGTTTGCTTGTTGTTGTTGCTACATCAGAAAGGAAGAAGAAGAGATTTTGTTGTCAAACATCAACGACAAATTATATTCGCTCACAGTTTCTAATACTTTCTTACTTTCTTACTTTCTTACTTTCTTACTTTCTTACCAGTTACCACCACTTTATTCCTTGCACACAACTCTCCCGGTATTTCTTAGATCAATTAGCTCTGCCTACCGCCTACCGCCTTGCTTGGTCCCATCATCGACCCTTGCTGTTCCTCATCCTAACCCCCCACTGGCACACACCCGATCTTTTTATCCCTCGTACCATATCCCGATTTATCTACCTACCTAATACTCAACCTCAGATATGTATGAGTGTCAACCGCAGAATCAGACGTTGCATTCGTGTTGATAGTTAAGGGTTTTCAACAATGTTACCGGCCTTGCGCGCCAGGTCTCATCTTGACGTGCAACACAACGAAGCTGCACAACCTATCGAATACAATGACGATGATTATTGCCGCGAGGTGTTACGATTGGAGGGGCAGGAGAAGACGGAAATACAACTTGACGAAAGATTGAACAAAGAAGCAGAAGGTCTAGGGATTTCGATAACGGGTCCTTCCGCAGACGAAAGGATCGATAGTCCTCTATGCGAATCTCCTTTCACTGATTCGCAGCATACAAACACCGCCTCGTCAATATCTCAAGACAGCGATTCTACAGGATTAACATCGACATCATCAAATGAGCAATTGGACATTGCATCAATACCACAACCATGGAAACAACATATGGCGAGGAAGAGTTTATCATTTCATGATTACGAGAAATATGTGAAGCAAATCGATGTTCAAACCGCGATTCCACTACCTCCGCCAATACCTGTCAGTTCTCCTGAGCCAGCCCCATCTCTTTTTTCGATATCCTCGAGACGCTCCTACGCAAGCTTAAAAAATGGAATAAAATTCCGTTTACGCCGTAAGCCCAAGACATCTGGGCATCAAGTGATGTGAGTATACACCTTTTCAAACATCAAAACATGCTAATCTCGTAGCTCTTGCATCTGTTGTCGGGAGGATTTCAAAACGGCAGCCACCCTGCGTACGCTTCCATGTGCCCATAATTATTGCGAAAATTGTCTTCGGGTTCTAGCCATTCAAGGCTGCACAGAAGAATCAAAGATGCCTCCTAGATGTTGCAGCCAAGCTATTCCAGGAAACATAATCAAATCGGTTCTAAATAGAGAAGAGCAAATTTTATTCATGAAAAGCGTTGTGCAATTCAGTACGCCGTGGGATTCGAGAATTTTCTGTCCAAATACTGCTTGTGGTGAATTTATCCCAACACTTGGCAAGGTTGATCCCAAACAGCCATTCGAGGTAGTTTGTCGAAACTGCGGGGATAAAGCTTGTTCCATTTGCAAGCGTGCGGCGCACTCAACTGGCCAAGATTGTCCTGAAGATTTTGAATTAGAAGCTGTTTTGAGAATGGCCAAAAGTGCTGGATGGCGTCGCTGTTACAAATGTAGAACTTTAGTGGAATTATCTCAAGGTTGCAGTCATATCACTTGCCGGTGTAAAGCTCAGTTCTGTTATATTTGTGGCGCTGTATGGGATCCCTCGGTTGGCTGTCCAAATTATTGTAATGGCGAGGAGATGCTCGAACGTCGACGTCTCGAGGAAGAACAACGAATTGCAGAAGAGGAAAAAGCAAAATTAGCCAGGGAAGAGGCAGAAAAGGCAGAAGCGGCGGAGCATGCAGCGGCTGAAGAACGAACCCGAACTAACGACACATTGAGTGCACTTCGGGCTTGCCAAACAGATGAAAGAGACCGATTTTGTGCTTTCGAAAGGGAGATGAAATGGATTATGTGGACCCGGCACGGTCGAGCCAAGATTGATATTTTGGATCGCTATAATGAGCTCTCAACAAAAATGAAAGAACGTCATCAAAGAACTTCAACGCATTTAGAAGATCGGCAAGTTGCTGCTGAGATGGAGTTGAGAGCGACTTTAAAACAAAGCGAGAGAAGCGTTCAAATTCGTTTAAAGCACATGGAAGCTTATTGCAATGGACTTGGTAGATGTTCTGGTGGTGATAATATACAAAGAATCGTTACCGAGAAAGATCTCAGAGAGCTTGGCCAGCAATATAACATTCGGGATGACCTGGGTCGTTTACATCAAAGCAGGATCAACGTCATGCGAGACAAGCAAGCGAAACAAATGGAAAATTTGATCAAGCGACAAGGAGAGGAATTTGAGAATCTAGTCCTCAAGCAGAATCAAGAGTTAGAGGCTCTTGAGGAGGTGCATAGTAGAGAAGAAGAAGGAATAATTGCATTGTTCATAGAAAGAAAATCCCGACTTATTTGGAGATGGAATTTGATGGAAGAGGTGGAACGAAAGAAACTCACTAATATGGCTGGTGTACAATTTGCACCTATGCCCCCAGTACCGTGGCCTCAACATAGAAGATCTCCAGCTCTAGGTCTAGAATCAGTTTTCGAGTAAAGCCGCATAGTCGGGGATCTTTTTCATTTATTGTTATGATGATGATTTTTTGTGGTATACTTACACATGTTTGACGCAAATAGACGATTGTCATGACGATTGTGTCTTTCAAATCATCTCATCTTGTTACAATTTTAGGACTGGGAATTGGCGCTTGGAATGGTTGACATTAATATATGGAGCCTAGCTGGATTACTAATGGGTGTAGTCAGTGCTTCAAGCTTTTGACATCTTAGGATCAATCCTTGTTGAGCTGGGTTGTAAGTCAAATCAAAGTTATTTGATGGAATCTTTGGGATGTCTTTTTAATTGTGAGGGTGGTGGAGGGATACTCTGTATGTGCTGATATTTTTAATGGGAATGGAATTAAGTTTATATATGGTACTCGAGTATCAATGATTTTTGGGATGTGGATGGATGGGATGGATGGATGGAGTATATAGGTTATACCCAATGTTTTTTATTTTATGATATTTTTATTTTACTACGAGATTTTGTGATTTTGTGATTTTGTGATTTTGTGATTTTGTGATTTTGTGATTTTGTGATTTTGTGATTTTGTGATTTTGTGATTTTGTAATTAGTAATTTATGTACTGGATGTAGTAGAAGAATGAATGAATGTATCTAGTAGCTTTGATGTGATTCTCGGGTAGTATGTAGTGAGTGGTTCCTGATATAAGATCTTATATATAGGAGATAAGAAAAGTTGATTCTTCTCATCTATTATTCCTCTTCCAAATCCCTATGAAGATAGATTAGATTAAAAACTAAGATTACATCATAGCTCGTTACATTAGGGATTAAATAAATAAATAAATAAATAAATGATTATTAGAGGTTAAAGCTCTTGAATATTATATTTGATTGTCTTTGATTGTGTATGTAGTTGGATTGGGTAGTTATTTGGATTTTGGATTTTGGTTGAGAGAGTGTGTGTGAGAGAACTATGGCTCATAGGGAGCATCCTTATATATATACAAAATACCTATACGGTAGCTGCATGGTTGTGCGCAATCTGCCTTGAGGTGACCATAATGCCATACTAAAAATGGTAAATTTGGAAAAGTGTGCACAGACTATCAGCTCACCGATAGGAATTGTCGATCAATTGGAATCACGTGATCGTCCTTTATACGAGGTCCGTGACATTAATTGATAATAATTCTATTATGAAAAAAATTGGATATTATAAGTTATATATATATATTATAAATCTATATATAAAATAAAATATTAATAATTATTATTAATGAATATCTTAAATATATTTAATTTATAAAATTATTATTATTAAAAAATCTTTTATTAATAATAATAATAATAATTTTTAAATTACATAAAATTATTTAATAAAAGATTTAAATATCTTTTAAAATGTAAGTCTTCTTCTATTTACACTTTAATATATATTTAAATTTAAATATAATTATAATATTTATAATTTATAAATATATATAATAAGTTTAAAAGTTTAAAAGCTTCAAAGTATAAATTAAGGTTAAATTGAAAGAAATGTAATGAATATAATGAATATAATGAATAGAAATGGTATTTGAATTTGAGGTTTAGATATGAGTTTAAAAGAAGATAAAGGATGGAATAATTAAAGAGAGAGTTTCTATATGATCATTAGTAGGGAATGATGGAAGTTGGATGGATTACTTATTATATTAATTGTTTGTAAGTTAATTAATTGACTGAGAGTGAAATGGAATGAAGGGTATTGGGTCGGGATGGGATGAATGGGATGACGATAGGTGTGGTTTTTTATATATTTATTATGTATTTAAAGAACAATTTAAATAGAAGATTGTAAGATTTTATAAATATTATTAATTATAGAACAAGATGTTAGATTTATTTTTGTAAGGAATTTATAAACTTGAGATTAATTTCGGAGATGGATTTGTAAGTATCTTGTGATTGAATATTTGAATATCAGAATGTTAGAATAAACTAATTCTTGTAATTGTAAGTAAGATAAGATTACTTTCTCTTTATCTTCTTCTCAAACTCTTTTCTCGGGGGTCTTTTTCTTTGGATATATAAGGTTAAGATTAAGTCTACGGAATAATAATTAATTATTCATAGAAGATAATTTTCTAGACTTATCAGTCTCATACTCATTTATTTACATCCTCTCGCCCTCGATCTCGATCTCGATTTAGATCTTTATCATAATTTCGTCTTTAATGTTTAAAAATGGTAATAGATTCCTTGTTGTTTTATTGAGAATTGTATGAATAGATAATATGTGTATCACAGTTACTATATAGATGTAAGATTTGGAGTTATTATTTGGAGCAGTAGAGGTATAGTATGGGATATTTAGTCTGGCTAATCGATATCATGCGTATATGGGGAGAGAATTGGTGAGAGTTGGTGTATTGTTTGAGGGGCCGTGAGGTGAGAATTATGTTTCGAAGGGGGCGTTGTGGGGAGGGCGGCTGTAAGGGTAGTGAGTAGGGAGGGAAGGAAAATGGCTGCTTGTGAGGATGAGGATGATGAGGTTTCTGGGCTGAAAGGATTAGAAGTATTATATATAAGGGGATTAAAATGTAAAAGAAGAAAGCAGAAAGAGGGACATTATATATATATATAGAAAAGAATCTAGCGTATCTGGTGTAACCTTAAGCTTATAATTTTAAAATTAACCGAGTTATCAAGGGGTAATATAATTAAGCCATAGAAATGTCGCACCGGTATTTATACAAGTTCCTGTGAGGTAAAAATGATACGATGAAATTAAAATAGAAGTTTGAATGTTCTAAATCTTATCTTTCTTTTACGTGTATGGTTATGTGCTCCCGCGGGCTGTTCAAATCATTACTTCTTATACTCCAAACTATCTATAATATTTCAAATTATCGTTCTAGATATTTAATAATATAATCTTTCATGATCAATGCCTCAATACTCTTCCCTGCTACCTTAGAACTTCTTCCATAATCATAAAATTCTTTACGCTGTCCCTCATTCTTCCTAATCAGAAGCTCACAAGTACATGTAAATACGTGACTCCTACAAAAATTCTGTATCTGGCACAACTTCCGCTCGTGGATGAATAAGATATCCCAAGTTTGAGGTGAATACTTGCGGGGAAGCGCGACACCGCCGAGTAGAGAGAAAGATTGGATGTCGGAGCTCAAGTGCGTCATGTATATGGATTTTAGATGAGTTACTGTTACACATATATATGTGAAGATCTCATGACATGCGCTGTTTTAATTGAAAACAAACCTTGGGGATTTCTCTGGCGGGGGGAAAATAACTCGAATAGGAGAATGATCTCGGTTTTCTAGGATCTTTGTTATCAACTTTCATTATTAAATTTATATTTTCTATTAGTACAGCAACATTCGTGGCTAAAGGAGGGATAGAGATTGAAAATGAGTATTATGTTATAAAGTAAAGCTGGATTAGTTATAAACACTTAAAGGGGAGGTGAAACTGATGAAGAGTATTCGGACAGTGCTTGCGGGAAGATAAACAAATTTAAAACAAATTTAAAATAAAATAAAATAAAATAAAATAAAATAAAATAAAATAAAATAAAATAAAATAAAATAAAATAAAATAAAATAAAATAAAATAAAATAAAATAAAATAAAATAAAATAAAAGTATAAATTTACAAAATATTTATAATAATATTCATTAATATATATAAATAACTATCTTAATTTGAAATTATAATTTTATAATTATCTTTTTTTATTAATTAATGATTTATAAATCAAAGAGATGAAATTTATATCAAGTTAAATATGAATATTATTGTATATAATTATTTAGTATAAATTTATTTAAGATATTGAGATTCTATACTCGATGTTAATTTATATACTGAGAGTTTAATATTTTGTATCCAATATCCAATATTTATTTCATTTAAAGATCGAGAGATTAATAAAAGATGTTTTCCTCAAAGCTGATGCTATCTATTAGTGGATTCCTAGTGTAATGATACAGGATTAAGTTATTTATTGAGGATATTTTGACAAGTGATAGATTGTGCGGATCTTTGCTCTTGCTTTTTTAGATACGTGGTGATGAGGGCTATATAGTAATTCATCAAATGTGAAAACTGTAACCATCTAATTCCCTATCTATAGCAGTCCGAATTATAGAACTAGTACAATTAAACATACGGATATTCGCCTCCCGTGATAGCATCACACATATCGATATCACTACCTAGCAAGCGATACAATATTCTCACTTCCGCAAACCGATCCTAGCCCATTCCAATCCCTCCCAATCCTACCCTAGCCACCTATCCACCCGCCCCCAAATTTTCCGTCTATTTCTTCCAACTACTCCCTACCGTCGCAGTCGTCGCACAACCCGCCGGCACCGTATAAACACGATTCGGATCACTTTCCCAAGTCGGCGTCCCACCACTCGCCACATTCACAAACTTATACTGTACTACCTGTCCCGGCGCCAACATGACCGTTACCGACCACAATGGATTTGTACTTGTGTAAGCCGAAGCTGATAATGCTGGTGCGGAGGAAACATCCCAGTTACCTAGTGCGGCAACCGAGCCGGCGATTTTGATGGTTTGACCATAGGTGGTGGTGGCGAGTTCGTTGAAGGTTACGGGGATGAGGGTTGGGTTTGCGGTGCAGCTTGAGGTGATGGCGGTGGTTGTGGATGTTTTGAGGGTGCTTGTTGTTGAGGATGTTTTAGTTGTCGTACTTGAGGAACCGCCGCCTGAACCAGAGCCCGAACCGGTAATGGCGATATCAGCACATGTGAGATAGATTTGTCCCGTTTGGTAGGAATTCCATTTCAAAGATATGAGTGTATGATTGGAAGTAAAGTTTGGGATCTTGACTTTCTTGGTCACTGTATATCCGCCCGCGATAGATGTATAGCAAGAACCTAAAGCGGAATTATCAACACCTTGACATTTAGTCCCGCTGTTGAATTCGTTGCAGGTGAACCAGTCATTTCGGTAACATGGTTGCCCGGGCGAGCAATCACCATTGTACGCGCAAGTAGCACCGGTGACATCTGTGCAGGGAAGTAGACCGGCCTCAAAGCAATCTTCTGCGGCTTGCTTCTCGGCATTTGTAGGGGTATATCCAGGTGTGATGAGTTTGTCGATGATAGATTGATCTTCGCAAATGCGCCAGCTAAACATGCCACCATGATCTCCATTATGATCGACGCACCATTGTACGTCGACGACTTGACCAGGGGTATAAGTCACAACAGGAGAATTGCCCCAGTTTGTGGCTGGGAAGTTGTAGTCAACGCTTACGCGGGCATTGTAGCCACAAGGACCGCTGCGTCCTACGGGAGCGGAATCGAGATCGGGCCAGGAACTGACGGGTTCAAGAATTGTGCATTCAGGACATGTGTCGATGCCAGCCTGTAATCGTTAGTGTGTTAATGTAGATGGAATAATGAAACTTACTAAATGACCAAGACTGGTCCTACTGGAAGGGATGACCATGTAGCCATGGCAATCTACAACGGGCAGTAGATTGGCGGCTAGCGCAAGTAGAATGCTAACAGACTTGAACATCGTAATATTGTATTTCCTTCGATGACTTCTTTGTACAGTCCAGTTGAGACGGGTGAAGAAGTGGTTTATTTAAAAGTCCGAGTACTTGTGGCTCTTTATAGCTCTCAGCTTGAATGCAGACTTAGTGAAGGCAACTGATAGGTATAGACAACGGACATATGCATCCTCGGCGATTACCTATGCAGTAAGTACACCCAAACTCGGAGCCTGGATAGATGAAGAAAATAAAGAGATCTAAATTACGCCAAGCCGGTAATATCTGCAGTTTGTGGAAACCATGATTGAACAACAAAACATTTGTAAGTAGCCCAAAATGTACTTACGTATAGATACTCCGAATTTGAATTCTTTCGAAGTAGAAGAATATTGAATCTCATTCATTGCTACTTAAAACAGTGCCAATGATCGAAATAGAGACAAAGGTAGCTGTCGATACCAAACACAGCACCACATCAAAAATCTCAGGAAGAGCAACTGCTCTTCCCTCCTCATCCAACTTCTATGGCCCATTCCAGAACGATAATCGCCTCAACCGCCAAGACGGAAGAAACAGCCCTCAACAATCCATCAACAGCCCAACCAGCTTACCCATACATATAGTCTGTTCCTAAAACTTCAACACCTGTACCTTACCTATACTACCAACATAAATACAGGAACTAATCAGTCCTTCAGAACCTGCAGCCCAAAAACCAAAGTATACTAACATGAAAAAAAAACAAAGTACACATGACGAGAGCAAGCCAGCCACCCCGCAAAGATTCAACATTCGGTCCTTCTTATAAAACCTCGCACCCCGCATTTCCAGAGCGTAGCATCGGCACACCGGGGTACAAGACAAAAGAAGCTTCAATTTCCGAGAATGACAGATGGAGAACAGATCGACTGGGTACAACGCATGGGACACAAGGGGTATGTAGAACGCTATCAGAAGCTGGAGGAAGAATGAATGTGGAGATGTAGAGAAGTTGGGGAATAAGTTTTGAGGGGCGATGTTAGTCTGGAGGTAAGGATGGATAACCTTATGGAAATGTTTTCGGTGTGGAGATTGGCGTGGGGTAACTTAAATAGTAGTTCAAGAGTTAAGAGCTTGGGTCCTGCCTTTTATGGCAGTTCCGTTCTTCTGCAGGTGATCTATTGGTTGGCCTAGGTAGCTGAATCTGAGGCTTGGTTGGTTGCTACTTATAAGTTAGCATTTTCTCTTTTGTGGGGATGGCTGTAAGAAATCTTACTAGCAAAGCATTGCGTGACTCGTGCAAAGTCATTACTGAAGTAATTACTCATGGCATATTTATCCAACATCGATCTGAAGACTGTGGTTGGAATTTGGTCTAACGATTTAGGAGAAATTGATTTCGCTGCATGTCCATTTGTTCAAAAGAATGCATTGGTGCACGATTGCAGGCTATGAGAATAACTTCTATGTTAAGGATGCCTGAAAACAGACATATGCGTACGACATTTCAATGACATTAGCTATATACCTAGTAGCATCTCAAACTCTCCGTGACTAACAAAATTCTCACACAAACCATCAGACTATCAAGCATAATTTCTCAAGTTCTAGGACTTCTCAAAAACCCTACTACACCTCCACACCAACCCACCAATTCTCCCAATCTGGCGCCTTCCTTTTCTTGTTGTGCTCTCCATTCCATGACTGCATTTCTCAATTCTTTGCTATTGGCCACTTCTTCATTATGTAATTTTAAGAATACAGCCATCCATGCTTGTACTAATTCGTAATCTCTCTTTTCTGAAAGACGTGATGTAAGTGCGTGGATAAAATGAATTAATTCGTTAGAGGTAGGTGAGAGAGAGCGAATTTCAAGGTCTGCGGCAGAAGGAGACAGCGTCTTGAGATGATCTATAAACGGTATGTCTGTAGTGTGTTAGTAAATTGACAATTAAACGAAAGTGGAAAAGGGGTTTTGGCACTTACAATCACCTGATTCACCGCCAGATCGAAGAGTCACTGTAAAGGGACGTTCAGACGCAATACGGTCGAGTTTCATAATTCTTGATCTTTCTGCGGCGCTGTCTGTTGACTTTTCTTCTTGTGTTGATGGGCCTGCGGCGGAATCGATGGATGGAAGGAAGAAAGGGGCCTTTTCTGGCAATTTTGGTGCTTCTGTAGGCTTATTACGGGCTTTTATAAGATCTAGGTGAATAAGAGTTTGCCATCTACTCTTTGGTACCACACTTAGGGTCATCAAATCTTTGCTTAGCTGATCAAGTGACAGAGCAGGAGCAGCATCCTCGGTATTTTCGTCCTCATCCTGGAATGCGCCATCAATGACGTTATGACCACCTTCTCCAGATACAGTGGGTGCTGTGATTGAAGCGATTTCCTTTTCGGAAATATGTCGAGTAGGGACGTGAGTGAAAAGAGTTTTGTTATTCCATATATTGACCCCAACCTGACCTGCACATGTTGTGGCTAGAAACTCGCCTGTTCCAGAAAAGGCAAGTGCAGTGCATTGAGTTTCCATTCGCATTGCATCAATGAGATGACCAGTTGGAAGATCCCATACTCGAACCACACAGTCTGTCGAGGCGGAAATGATCCATCGCCCATCATTAGAAAAACACATATCATTAATTCCTCCCTGGCATCCCCATAACTCTCTGATGGTCTTTTTAGTCTCAATATCAACAACTCGAATAGACAAATCATCGCACGAAACCGCAATAAGATCATTCGGTGCATGATATCTCATCCCTGTAATAGATGCCATCGGAAACCAGTCAATCTCACCGACTAGGTTACCAGTTCCAAATTCCCAGAATTTTATCTTGCCATCGAGGGAGCAACTAATGATATTGCGGTTCAAAGAATCTACTACCACTCCCGTTACAGCCTTTCTGTGTTTACCAAGTCCAGGTTGGAAGCTCTTTTGCTTTTCAGAAGATACTTCCTTCCCACTTTCGGCTGCCTGTAATTGCTGTATCTTAAACTTTCTCGCCTGTGCTGGCGTAAGTTTGGAAGGATATCGTTGTCGGTGAAGTCCAGACTGAAGGTTAAACATATCGAGTCCCCCAGTTTCCGACCCAACGACCGCGAAGGTGCCACAAGGGCTGATTGTAACGCTTGTGACATTTCCTCCATCACCAGTTTCAAATGCCCATCTTCCAGCTTTCTTCCTTCCCCAAAACCACGTTCGTGCAAACCTGTCATCTTTATGGCCAGTAACAACGCTCTCCCAGCCTGTAACACCACTCGCTGTCGCGTCCACACCCTTCTTTTGCATATTACCCTTCTGCCAAATTGCTCCAGTTCCGGGATGTGCACCCATTCCACCGTCGCGATTCAGTGAAGATGCTAGACACACGATCTCTGGGGCCTTTAAATCCTCAAGAGTCGTGCTAGGCTCATTTGCTAATGTGGATTGAGCTAGAATACCCATTTTCTTCGCTTTCTTTCGTATGTTTCCCTGACTCAATTCTGTGCTTTGTCCGTCTTTTCGAAGACTCCATCCCCATAAACTGCGATCCTTACCAGCACTTAACAGCCATTTTCCACCAGCATCTGCTCCATCTGCATCTGTAGGTAAAAATTGTAGATGTGTGACAGGCGCAGCGTGCCCACTACGCGAATGCAAGATTCGTGGTATCGGAGAGTAAGGCGCTTCATCAAAAATCCAGGATTTCAAAGAGTTATCCAATCCACTTGTTACTATGACAGGTTGCCCAGACAGAAACTCAACCTTGCTCAGTCCTCCGCCTACCGTCGCGCCGGAGTCGGAAGGCGGATTGTGGGCACCTCGAAGAACTCCCATGACTCTACCACCACCATTGAGATCCCAGAATGTCACATCGCCATTGTCTGGACCTGCCGTTGCCATAACTCCGGGCTTTTTGCCATCCTCTCCAGCTCCAAGATCATCTGTACGAAAAGAAATGGATGTGATGGTAGACTCAGATGCGCCGCCATTGAGATGAATGATGGTCTTATCCGTTCGCACATTATGGATTATCAGAGGACCTTCAGAGTACGCGATAGCCAGGAGAGATAATGCTGGTGTGGGTTGTAGCGCGGTTACAGCTCCACAATTTGGACCCGGTGGTAAGAGGGTGTAGATCAGTTTCCCAGAGCTGACATTCCATATTTCGACTCCACCATCTTTCCTTCCCGCAAATATCTTGTTTAAATATGTTGGCATGTTGCATATTCCGCCCGTAAGTTCGTTTCCGCCCTTCCGTGCTGCTGTAGTATACAAGGTCGTGTAATGCTCATATGTCGAGGTTTTCCATACTTCTATCCTGGTTGAACAGCATCCCACTATCCAAGTGCCAAAGACCAAAATTTGTTTTATGGGTTCCGTAAGGTCTGCTGGGAGTGGGATCTCCTCAATCCTCTTTCCTCTCTTGAATACACAAAGACCCTGGTGGCCATCATTTTCCTGACCTCCCCATGCTGCGAAGACTTTGTCTTTCCATGCTATCGTAGCCGTGATGTCTGCTGGTGTCTGTGGTCTAGTGAGGAAGACAAGGTTGAGTCCTCTTTTAAGGTCGTACGTTTGTAAACATCTCCCTACGGAGGTTGTGATTTGGAATGTGGTTTTACCGAGTGGTATCGAGGTGAAGGGAACGGGAGTCGAAGATACTAAACCAATTGTCTTATAGAGGTCAGTAAGATAATTTTCGATAGAGAGAATTTGGGGGACAAACCCGAAATGGAGTAAAGATTCTTGATTCTCTCAAAGTTTTCTTAGGCGCATCAACAACATTCAATTTCTGCCTTTTTACAATTGGACCATCCTGGAGACTGGCAGTAATAGATGAGGGCATCTTAATTTCTTAAGTACACTTCTATAGATCAAACGCGCTTGGTTTTGCGCGCCGTTGTTGACAGGATTAAAAATGTTCAAAAATTACAATAATATTCCTATGAGGAACTTTTTTTCCTTTTGCCTAGGTCAATCAATTAATCCCTGTAGGTACTGGTGGGTGGTCTAGCGACAATAAGTGAAAATGCGTGGGGAAGTGCCGACCCCCGGCCTATCACTGAAAAAACAGCCCACCAGGCCCTGTCATGGTGAGCCGGCGATTATTACCGTAGCGTTCCAAGGTTGTTAGTGACTATTTAACATCACACAGTGCCAGTGGTGCCAATGGTGCCGGTGCAGTTGCGGTGTACAAACACTACAACTACGCTACAGCTACACTGCAACTACACTACAACTTGTCTCCCTTCTTCCCCTGTCCGCAGCCTGGCAGCCTCAGCCTCAACCTCTCTCTCCATTGACATACATACCATACATCTCTCCTAGTTTTCCAAACTATGGACAAATGCTACCCTCCGCTTTTAGTAGGTAGGTATCTATCTTCCTTTCCATCTCGAATGTTTTTGATAATGCTACATCATCTTATTCGTCGTCCCTCTTTTAATGCTTTCTTTGCCGCGTTAAATCGTCATCTGCCACGATATGGCTGTGTAACCTTGGAAAATAAAAAAAGACAATGTCCTTCTTCTCTTGCCAACTACCCTTTCACTTAAATTGCGAGCGATCATATACTTTTCATCTACTGTAGCCGTAGGCGATTGGTTTCCTTGTACTAAATTCCTCTTGCCAAATTTGATATTTCATTTGACCTTGTAAGACTCGAATTGGTAGCATTCTCCAAACCTACCTGCATATCTTAGATATCGATAACAAAGTTTCCGCCATGAGCTATGGCACAAGCAGGTGAGAATGCCGTCATGGAAACTAATGATCCCAGTACCGATAAACAGGCGGTGGGCTTTTCTCCATTCAAAAAACCCAATTCTCCAAGCCAGGAAGAACAATCAACAAAGGACTCGAGCCCGAGAGTTAAAGCAAGAACAAACTCGTACAGTCTATCTTCTGCCATCGGCAACGGCATTCTTGCGTCATTGGGCAGGAAAGGAAGGCATGCAGAACCATTGATACACACAGAGCTCAATTCCGAACGAGCAAGTATTTCTATGCCACCACCTACCACAAAACCTTTGTCCAAATCTAGAACGTCGTCGACATATAGCCAACGACCGCTAGCCGCATTGGAAGTTTTAAAAGAAGCCACAAATTTAGTAGGAGCAGGGACAAGTCATCAAGATTTTGCTGTTGAGGAGTCTGAGCCTCACAAAACGAATTCAACAATGGCAGATGATGATAAAAATACACCCGTGCCACTTCCCGACCCTGCTCTTCGACCTCAAGCATCTGTTACGGAGGTGGATGGGAAGCGAATGTCAGTCTCGTCAATGTACTCTTTGACATCGGCAAGGGCAGGCGGGGTAATAAGCTCTGCAGCATCTGCGACAGGCTCTGATAATGGAGGAAGCACACGAGCGACTACAGCCTCAGTCTCATCGATTAAGGGGCAAGGTATATCTCAAGCAGAAACGTCAAATGTCTCTGTTACAACATCTTCAGGTGGACCAAGTGCACCAAATGGACATCAACTCACAGCGAGGGAATCACCAGCTCAAGCCGCAGAGCTAGTAAAACGAAATTCGGTTGCCAGAGGCGAGGCTCAACCACGACCTCAACCTCCACAAAGATCAAGGAGTCGAGCAAAGAGGCGCTTCAGTGGTAGCACCGGCGCCAGTAGCCATAGTCCTAGTAGTGAGAGAGGCCTACATTTGAAAAAAGAGGATGAGAATAAACCAGCACCGTGGGGCGTGATAGGAGTATGTGCTTTGGATATCAAAGCACGAAGCAAGCCGAGTCGAAATATTCTAAATCGCTTGATCTCGAAAGGCGAATTTGAAGTTATCGTCTTTGGGGATAAAGTCATATTGGACGAGGAGGTAGAGAATTGGCCGATCTGTGATTTCTTGATATCTTTCTACTCAGACGGTTTTCCGCTCGACAAGGCCATTGCATACGTACAGGCAAGAAAGCCATTCTGTGTCAATGATGTTCCTATGCAGAAGATTCTGTGGGATCGCAGGATCTGTTTACGAATTCTCGACAAAATAAATGTACCAACGCCGAGGCGTGTAGAAGTAAATCGGGACGGAGGTCCAGCCGTCTTCACGCCGGAGCTGGCAAAACATTTGAAGAACACTACAGGTCTTGTCTTAGAAGGACCCGAGGATGGAACGGGTGGCCAAATGGTGGCTCCTAAGAAAGTTGAGCTTATCGACAACGGGGACACTTTGAGTGTCGATGGTGTTCTATTAGCTAAGCCGTTTGTGGAAAAGCCAGTCAGTGGTGAAGATCACAATGTCTGCATATATTATCCACAAAGTCAAGGCGGAGGAGGTCGTAAGCTTTTCCGGAAGATTGGCAACAAGAGTTCCGAACATGTGGAGGATCTCACGATTCCTCGAGCCATTTCTGAACCAGGGAGCAGCTATCTATATGAGAAGTTCATGCGCGTCGACAATGCCGAGGATGTGAAAGCATATACCGTTGGACCGACCTTTTGCCATGCCGAAACTCGCAAATCTCCCGTCGTTGATGGTCTGGTTAGACGCAATACTCATGGCAAGGAAATACGTTACGTCACAGCTCTCACAAAAGAAGAATCTGCTATGGCAACTCGAATTGCGAATAGCTTTGGCCAGCGAGTATGTGGTTTCGATCTTTTACGTGCTCAAGGAAAGAGCTACGTTATTGATGTCAATGGGTGGAGTTTTGTAAAAGACAATGAAGAATATTATGAGCAATGTGCTCGTATATTGAAAGATATGTTTGTCGGCGAAAAGCAGAAAAAGACCGGGCAGTCACTGCCCGTTAGTGGTGTAACTTCCCCAGTTGACGGCGCCATGAGCCCTACTACTATTAGAAGAGAGTCAGGACTGAAGGACAATCATCGGTCAGCCTTACAAAACATCCTTTCCAAATCACCAAGTATGTCAAACATGCTTCACGGACATCTACCTAATCAAGGATCACATAGACTTTCCACCTCGGGTTCTCCTCAATTTGGCACTTCAGTTGTTCCAACGCCAAAGACTTCACCCCCTCTAGTTGTAGAACAAGACGCCTCGGCCGTACCATCTGCAGATATGTTGCCACCACCTGCGGTGTCTGTTCCAAGTGAAGTGCCATCCGCTGCGTCTACCATCCCCCCTACACCAACGCCTACTCCTGCGCAAGATCAAGAAACGTTACCCCCACCAGCACCAAAACATACGTGGAAGTTAAAAGGTATGGTATCTGTGATTCGACACGCTGATCGCACACCTAAGCAGAAATACAAATATACATTCCACACCAAACCTTTTATCGATCTCCTGAAAGGTCATCAAGAAGAAGTGCTCTTGATAGGCGAAGCTGCATTGGACAGCGTTATGCTTGCTGTTGATGCCGCAGCGCATGAGGGTATTGAAGATACAGAAAAGCTCAAATCACTAAGAAACGTCCTAGTGAAGAAAGGGGGATGGGCAGGCACGAAGGTACAAATCAAGCCCATGTTTCGAAAAAGAAAGCCAGAAGAATCCTTAAATTCTGGGATACCACCTCCTGCTACGGAAAATCTTGAAAACTCGGGATCGACAAAATCATCAGAGAAGCCAAAGAGTATTACAGACCTTGGCAGACGGTCGCCCACTCGTCACGATTCTTTATCGGGTGTTACTTTATCCCGTATAACTGCAGCAGAGGAGAGTCTTGTACTAGACAAGCTACAGCTCATTGTCAAATGGGGTGGCGAGCCTACTCACTCAGCTAGATATCAAGCACAAGAATTGGGTGAAAGCATGCGAAATGACCTTCAGTTGATGAACAAGGACATCCTTGATGAAGTTCATGTATTCAGCAGCTCCGAGAGACGTGTCACAACCAGCGCTCAAATTTGGGCATCCGCTTTCACAGACCAAAAGGATTTGGCATCTGACTTCATTACCATTCGCAAAGATTTGCTTGATGATTCCAATGCAGCTAAAGATGAGATGGATAAAGTCAAGAAGAAGCTCAAGACGCTCTTGAGGCAAGGAAATGAGGCGCCTCCCGAATTTGCTTGGCCAGCCGAGATGCCAGAACCATCAATCGTGCAGAAATACGTGGTTCATTTGATGAAATTTCACAGAAGAGTCATGCGTAATAATTTTAGTAAACTTTATGGTAGCGCCACTACGTCACTCAATGCAATTGTAAACCCAGGCGATAAGGAAAGTAAAGGAGCAGGCTCGGCTGTGGGACCGGCAATGTCACAAGCAAACGCTACGAGCAGCATTCAGGCTCGTTGGTGCTGTGGCGAAGATGCTGAGCTCTTTAGGGAGCGCTGGGAGAAGCTTTTTAATGAATTTTCCGACCCTGAAAAGGTCGATCCAAGCAAAATATCCGAGTTGTACGATACTATGAAGTTTGACGCCCTTCACAATCGTCAATTTCTTGAGTGGGTTTTCACTCCAAGCAAAAGCATTCTTGAGGAGGAAGAAGTCGAGCTCGCTTGGGAGAAAGACCGATCCAAAAACTCAGAAAGCACCAAAGATGAGACCATACCACCGGAGAGGGTTGAAGCTAATAGGACACTCCATCGACGCATGTTCAGGAGAAAGTCCGTATTGAATGGAAAGCACAGTGAGGAAGAATCGGTAAGTGGTTGTGTGGAAAGAAAGTTAAACTCAGCTGACGACTCTAGTATTTCCGACTTTTTACTGGTAGTAGCCAGACGAAAGCCAAAACTGACGCTCGCTTGGAGAAATTGCGAGAATTATACAAATTGTCCAAAGTCTTGTTCGATTTCATCTGTCCACAAGAATATGGTATCGCGGATTCCGAGAAACTTGAGATTGGTCTTTTGACATCACTTCCATTGTTAAAGGTAAGAGTATAATAAATCTTCAAAGGTTATTCATCTCACACGAAACAGGAAATTGTCCAAGATCTCGAAGAAATGCAAGCCTCCGACGATGCCAAAGCATTCGTGTACTTCACCAAAGAATCCCACATTTACACTCTCCTTAACTGTATTCTTGAGGGAGGCATTGAGACCAAGATTAAACGAAGTGCCATTCCCGAACTGGATTATCTCTCACAAATATGCTTCGAGCTTTACGAATCCGAAAATAAGACTCCCGTGGACGCTCAGGATGTAGCTAAATATGCATATAGCATTCGTATCACCATTAGTCCAGGTGCTCACACGTTTGATCCGTTGGATGTACAGCTGGATAGTAAACATAGTATTAGTTGTGCCCCTAGAAGAAGTTTGACCGCTCATGCGGACTGGAAATCTGTTATTGATACGTTGAGGGCGAAGTTTCATCAGTATGTTCTATTCTACTTCACTTTACCTTATCATCTATTTTGAAGGGATTTGGAATTGGGGAAAATGCTAATCGATACGAATGAACAGAGTCAAACTTCCCAAGAGTTTCCTCGCCGTCAATCTTTCAGAATCACATACTTTTCATAAAAAAGAAGAGGTAGAACACGCAGAAGGAGATTCTACGATAGCGGAGGTGTTGAATAGTAAAAGTGGAAATGGGAATGAAGATGAAAACGGGAAAGGAAAATATGATGTAGAAGACGTTGCGGCAGCGACCAATCAAGCAATTGCCGACCCGGTCTCGACTCAATCTGGGGACGATCTAGACGTCACTGCTACTGTAGAGAAAAGCCACGATGAATCCATCTAATCGGTTAATGCAAGACGAAAGCGAATGAAATGAGAGATAAGTGATGGAAATTCATGGCGCCTGCATTAGTATTTTTTTTTGGAGCAGCGCAGTATCAGTATTACAACGTGTGTAATGAATGTTCAATAGACAGTGGTAAACAGCGAGTACATAGAATTAGATGATAGATCGACCAATTTCGCATCTATCCATCCATCCATCCATCCATACGTGACGGCACGAACTGACGTGACATGACGGCGTCGGTGTCACCTCCAATGCATGCTTAGAAGCATAGCGGAGGCTGCGGAGCGGTGATGTAATGTGATGAGTCATTTATACAGGTCATTTGTGTGTAGTTTAAGTAGGGTCTTTTTAATATATATAGAGTATGATGGTTTTTTTGTGGCATTGCGGTGTGGTGTTTAGGGTATCTAAGGATGGGGTTGGGGTATTGTGTTATTGTGTGGTATTTTACTATGTGGCATTGTGGTGTTATACTCAGGGGTGTACTTTTTATGCAGTAGATTTTGAGATTTTAGATGTTTAGATGGGATATATAGGTTAGGTAGGGTAGAGAGGGAGCTGTGATGGATTTGAAATGAAGATCGGAGTGAGTGCTTGTGCTTGTGCTTGTTGGTTGTGGTTCACCGGTTGTAGAATTAAGATTACAGAGCAGATAGATGGATATTGATTAGATTACAGTCACGGTTATGGATGGACTCAAGAGGAATGATTTTACATGATATGATATGATATAATATGATATGATCAACAAACAGTCGTACTTACTTGGGAGTTAGTATTGAGTTTCATGGGGTTACATTTTGGTTTGGAGTGGATGTATGTTGGGATTCTAGATTCTAGATTGGGGATTGGAGATTGGGGATTGGGGATGGGCAGTTAATAGGTATGTAGGTGGATGTTTAGGGAGAGAGATAGATGGAAAACCGTAGATCCCGTGGCTTAGATACTTGTGAATATCAATCATGTCCACGTACGCAGTAACTAACGCAGTAGATATCATGTCGTTCGTTACTTTTTTTCCGTTATTGCTGGGCCACCAGGCTGAGCAGTTATACTCCGCAAGTCAAGTCACGGAAGAGGAGGGAAGGGGAAGAGAAGATGTGGGATTTCCATATTGGGTGATTTGGTCGGCTGTTTTTGTTTTTTGGTTTCGTTTTATGTGTTTTATATGTTTTTATGTGTTGGAGGTGCAATATACTCATATCATACACGGAAATCATAGAGTAGAGTAGATCAAGAGATCTAGACGGGTGAATATCAAGCGGATGAGTTAGGTTAATTAGTCATGAAGTTGGTGTTGGTATTGGTGTTAGTAGGACGACAAGACGATCGCTTTACAATTTTTGGTTCTAGATCTCTATATGAAAAGTATAGTCGCTTCATTATCGACCAAGGTGTCATGCATTGGGTTGCGGAATGTTCTGCATGGGGAATAGCGACGGGGTATAAATAACTACATTACAACATTACCCTCAGATCGCGGAGGAAAAGAAAGAGCTCTGGAACCCGGCGCGTCAGAGTCAGAGTGGCGTGATAAGTCAGCAAGTTACTTAGTAAGTATCCAGCATGCCACGCGAACGAACGGGAGGGGGAAAGTCAAAAGTCAAAAAGGTAAAAAAGTTAAATTGACGACGGGAATGGACTATGGTTACAAAAAGCCCGACTGACTGACTAACTGATTTACTCTAGACATGGCATGATTATCCTTCCGTGATTCTCATGTCGAATCGGGATCGCGGACTTTTCGGGTTTTTGTTTGGTGTTGCGATGGTTGCTTTGGTGTGTTTCATGCTGACTGCTTGCTTGCCAATACTACCTACTCTTTGACTGCATACAATACTTACAATACATGACGCATGCGTGCCGTTGAGATATACTTTTTGGTTCGGCCGTTGGATGGGGATGGACGGGGGATGGATGGGACGGGTGCTATAATCAAGAGATGCCGACCGGGTATGGTATTTTGTATTTTAAAGGGTAGATCGGTTATTCGACGGATGAAGGGATGAGGTATGTGACATTGTGAAATATATTTATTTGCAGCAAAAATACATGCCGAGGTATTTTCTCGTATTAAGATCTAATCAAATTATGTAGATGGTTTCTTTTTTGATACTTTGCTTTTTCTTCTAAGCGCCATTGGCAAGAGGAAATTATATAAAATGTATTAGTCCTCCAATTTAGAATCTCGTGTGTTGTTGGCTGAATCCTCTCTACAATATTCTAGATGCCGTCAGATACCATTTCGGAATATTCTCTCCATTTTTTGATAGAGGGACATATATATTAAGTAAGATATTCTTGATGGATATAGAGATGTGCCGAAAACCAAGATCTCGGGACGGGACGTCTGATTTTCTCGCCATTTGATTTGTATTGTACAGATGTATTGCATGGCATCCGTTGGTGGCGTCCTTGATGTGCTTTTCGACGTCTTTAACCTATTGGTCAATGGGTGCATTTCATGCATTGAATTTTTAGATGAATCTGTCGGCAGTTAGCACAGTTGATAGATTTTAACAAAAATTAGCTAATTAGATGACCATTCCAGGATAAAACTGTCAAGATTTTTAGTGACTTGTGGCTAAGTACAAAGTAGATAGATGATGAACGAGGCTCAATTTCAAGTAGCTTGAGCCCCCACGTTTGTATCTAAGGATCAGAAAGAGATCTAGAGTCTAGAGCCAGGTGTCAAATCGTTGAGATCATGCAAGTCGGTTAGACAACAGTGCTAGAGGTGTCTTCGTACGACATGTTGTTTCTGGAAACAATTTTCAGCGTGGCGCCGTGTGTAATGGAAGGTTACAAAAGGGGATTAGTCGGCCGTTGAAGATTGTTTGATTGATAGATTGATAGATATTGGGGAGGGTGACACAACTAATGTTCGATGGACTGGTGAAACGAGAAGTTGCGGGGAATTCGATGAGTCGGACAAGAACGAGATGAAGGTAGATGATCGTAATTGCAGCATCACAGCAGCAAGCCAATGAATGGTCCGTTGCCGTGTGTAACACCCGACCTAGATGATGATAATGGACAGGTTGGAGAAACCTAAAACGAAAAAGAATGGTACATCGTTGACATTTTACTCTATAGCTCGTAAAATATCCATAGAGTATCTCCGGGCAACTTGGTTCAAGGATCTAATGGTGACGGAGGAAGGACATATCTGGAAATTAAAGTGGTGATATTCGAATGGCTCAACAAGTTGACTCATTATACTGTAGCCCGAAAGTAACAAATAAAGTAGCAACTAAGTAACGCCCAACGGGCCGTGAATTTAGAGCCATGTGGTCGCTATCCTTTCGGGGATTTAAGGAAATGTGAGACAATGACCCTGAATTTTATGATGTGAAGTGCCGTTGATTGACAGAAAAGTGATCAAGCAGAGCGGTGAAGAAATTTGAGGTGATGACGGTTTATTCTATCTATCATAATGATTTGTTTGCTGTGTGTGTTGTGTTGTGGTGTGTAGTTGGTGTGATGTGCTTGGCGTGATGTGCTTGGTGTGCTGCGGTCTGCTGCGGTGTGCTTGCTGAGCGGAAGATCGGTGAACAAGTAAGGTACCAAATATCTCGTTAGGATCTTCGGAACGCGGATGTAAGAGCTCGAGCACAGCCTGTACAGAGTAGTAATAGAGAATAACTTAACTCACTTACCTAGTCCCTACCTATACTCTCTCTGGAGCAATTTGTACAAGTGTACACCAGGTGCACCGACCTAGCGACTGACTAATTGCAATTAGATCTTTCATCACTTCATGACTAATGTCCCTTTAATTGTAAATTGAGACATTATAATATGGATGTGAATATGTTCATCGTCTTTTCCAGGGTCCTTCATCATTAACTACATCTACTACATCCACCACATCCACCACATCCACTACATTCACTACATCCAACTTTTTGCTTTTGCTTTTGCCTCTGTCTTTGCTTTTGATGATGAGATTTTGATATGCAAGGTAACTTCTGTACATGCGCACGAATTGAACTGTGGATACAGCCTGGATTGACACAAGAACATGGATCTTGACACAAGCAACACAAATATCAACGGTTGTTCCCAAAGACGTGTGATATGCATCGGACATTTTATTCATTTCTATGTTTGGTACGAGAAGCCAATACTTTTTTGGGAATCATGCATTAGCGGAACATGCATCGTCTACTTAATGCTGGTAAATGTAGCTAGGTATTTCTCACACACAGAGTGACGGGTTGCGAGGAAACGCTCAACGACTTAATGGTGGGCATCATTATCAACGAATGAAATCCAAGAGAATGCGATAAAAATGATGGCTTTATGACCTTTTAGGAATTCGCTGCATACGAAGACAGGCGCAGAGGCGAGGGATAGTAAAAAGTTAACGAAAGAGATGATCTGATAATTTGCGAGTTTCGACTAAGTTAACTTTAATCTAATCATCTTCTTCATTGGGGCAATGGCAACATGGACATGGACGACTGGGATGAGAGATAGCTTCCTGCCAGGATTGATTAGTGAGGAATATCACATCACATCACCCACCCACTCAAATTTGGGCTGCTCATACTCAGGTCTTACCTTACCATGAGAGAGAGAAGGAGAATTCATCATCAAACTTCTGGATGCGGTCATAATAAGCTTCAAAGTAACCCTCCCATTACCCCTTTCATATCCTTATGACAGCATGAAGCACAACAACCCTCAAGGTTTTCGTTTCTTTAGGATTTGCTAGCGGCAATTTGCGAAAGAAAGCCAACACTAGGCGAAGAAGGTGCTTATTATTAGCCAAAAACACGATGAATAGCATGATTTATGATGTGATTAGCTAGAATATAACGGCAACTACATAATGGAAATTGACGTTGTGTAATTCGAGTGTAATTCGAGTGTCATTCGAGTGTCATTGGAGTGTCATTATCCAAAATTCCAAACAAAGCACGTCTAATTTATCTACCGAGGAGAGAGGAAAGAGGAGAGAGGGAGATAAAAAGACCTACTGTATGTAAAAATGACAATGGATAATGGATAATAGGTTGTGTGCACACAAATACATTATGATCTTCGTCCTCTTCATAACCTTACCAATCTCTTCGTTTTATAAGTATTTGAAACAAATCAATCATTATCTGAGCGAAAACACTTCTGCCCTGGAAAATATGCTGCAGATGCGATGATCGTCAAAGCAAGCTGCACATGTCTTATGTGTGTGACATTTTCCCTTTTACCGACTCCTCAGTGCTGGGACCTTCTACTCCCTGTCCCTGCTGGGTACTCCCCAGGCATTGCTTTTTTAATTAGAAAATAATGGGGACGCATCTGTTCCCGTGATTTTCTGGAGATCGAGGTTAGGTTATCAAAAATCTAGGTTATAACGGATCTTTTGGAGATTCTATGTCCGTGAGGCTGTTGAAGCTTAAGCTGTCCAAGGTGCGATTGATGTTTATATCTTCATTTTATAGCCGAGATAGCTAATGTAGATTATGTAGCCCACATACCTCTACCAAATTATCACATCTCCAAATACGGTATATCTTGCCTTTCCCCAACCTTGCTTCGCGTCAAAAGAGGAGGATGGCAAGGAGGCAAAAACCGTTACAGCCTTGCCATTCTGCCCTTCCATTCAAGCCGTACATACATAAGCATAAGATAAAACTATCCGTGATGACAAACGTAACGGGTCGGTCCATCATGGCAACTATCATGGTCACATTCCAGGATGTGATAGGTCCATGGCACTGCCAATCAGTGTACGCCTGATCTCAATTCTTACCACCTACCAACACCAGTGAATGGAAGAAATCTTATATGTTGTGTTACACTGTTGTGTCACACACACCATCATCGGGGGGATTATTCATTTCCCACATCCCTATTCGCTTCGGGACTCCCGATTAAACATCGGATAGAGTCAATTTGCGCTTAATTGATCATTTTGTCTATTCCAAAGAAGTAGAAAAGAAGCAGATGCGACTGACTTCCTTCGCTGCTACACCTTGTTCGCAATATCTTCTACTTCGACGCCATACAGACATTAGAATCATGTCCGCGGCGGTCCGCGATTATTAATCGTCTACTCTATCTCCTTCATACTCCGTAAATCAAGCCATGGCATGCAGAGTTCAGTAATCCCTACCCTCCACTCAACGACCCATATTATCTCGATTAACACCCCTAACAAAAGCCACGAGGAATTTCTATCATCTATTTTGATCCCTGGTCGAATCATGGTCGCTCCATAACGATAATCCGGCTTAGCTTGTGCAACACATCATTCGCGACCTTGATTTTGCTGACTTCGAAAATATGGAGATGTAATAGGTAAGGTAAGCTAGGCGTACCGTAACCGCTTTCAACGAGTTACATATTTACCAAACTTGATGATATTTTGGTTCTGGTATATCCCAGACCCTGGTTCCTATACACTCTGTGTGACTATGATGACGGATTATCTCAACCAAAGCAACAAATGATCCAGTTCTGCTTGCCGGTAATATCGTATATCGTGACAGCCTTCTTGCTACTCCCTGACAAGACCGCGTACTCAAACCTTTCACTCCCCACCTGCTGCGGCCCTTCAAGGTAGATCTAAAATGACGCCCTAGTCAAATTTCGAGTGGAAAGCTACGGCGGCAAGCTTCCGCAAGTCAAGCCAGGGAAAGATCCGGTCCCCACTTTACAGTACTTTACCATACTTTCCAGCCAAAATAATACGATGCTACACCCTGATAGCAGCACCATGCACCATGAAGAAATCGAGAAGAAGAAGAAGAAGTTTGGCAGAGGCAACGAAGGAATGGGAACAAGGAGGACCTGGAGAGAGTAGTGCAAAAGTCAATTAATGGCTTCGACGTTTTGCTACTTTGGTTAAATTCCCTTTCTTCAGCTCCGCAGACTATTGATAGGCTATCCAAGCATCATTGCCATTGCATCTCGCTCGTACCCCTAGGCGATCAGACAACCCCATTCAACCCAACGCAACCCACTTGCCAGACCCAGTACGTCCAGCGTCCACCAGTCCCCTCGCTCGAATCTCGATTTTTCTTAATGTCCACATATGAAAGTCTGTTTAAGCATTGTCTAAGCATGACATAACAAACATTGGCATTTATTTTTTATGCTTCTTGATTTAGACTAATCAAACATATTCCGACTTCCGCGAAAAAAGACAAGTATCTTGAAATAAATACTTTCGGGCTTCACCAAAACATTTCCCCGGTTAAGTTGTCAGACACCCTTCCGAACGTTTAATTCCAGTAAGGCGCCAATGATCATACAAACCTGACCAGAACATCCCATGCCATGCCATGCCACATATCGTACCCCATGCATCATCGCACCATGGTATCAGGATGCATCTTTAGTACGTCTTCTCTCCTTGATCTGTCCTGTCAAATGCGGCATATTTAGACTCAGATGCTAGTTAGTTGAGGAGATCCTGATGGGATTCCTGATGGGAAACTGAATGGGAAAGCGAAATTTGGGTCATCTGGATCCATACCACCACCACCACATACGCAATCTGCCCGTACCAGCAGTGTACTCCCAAGTCTCTTCACTCTGAACCCTTTCCCCTGGTTTAAGGTTTCCCAGAGTCATGGCCATCGACCTTTCAGCCCAACGGTTAGATTCCCACCGCCCCACTAAGCACACATTCTAGAAAGTAAGAACTTGTGGAACCCCTCCCCCCTACCCTCCCTACACAATCTACATACGCTACATACGCTACATACGCTACATACCCTACCTACCCTACTCCCTTCCAGATAATCTATCGTGTAATTAAGGTTTAAACCCAGCTTGTATCTTTCCTTTCTGCACGCACGTTACTTTGTACAACCCTGCTTTTCTTCCAGGGTCCTTAAATTTTTCTTTTCAATCTATGTCACATCTTATCCAACATGCACAGGCAGATGGATATATGGATGGATCGGAAGCGGAAGAACCTCATTGCTTGCTTGCTTCATTGCTTGATCGCTAAATAGCTGAGTGGACATGATCTCTCGGTATCAATTCATATATTTGATTTCCGGATAGATATCACTCCCTGGCCGGCGACTACTTCCTTCTTTTGACACTCTTTATTTCCTTAAGCTTTTTTCCCCTGGTCTGCCTGGGTACAACGATCTCCTCATTCCTTCCCTTCCCTTCCCTTCTCGACGACTACGAGACCACGGAATTGGGGAGACTAAAAGACTAGGAGACGGGCAAATTAGCAAATTAGCAAACTAGTTTTAAAAAATCTCCTTCATCAATGACTGAATTACCAAGCTGATACCAACACACACATGCAATTATCCCTCCGCGCTGCTACATCCCAAGTATACTTCCGACCTACTTGCCGCAAATCCATTGTTGCAATACCTACCTCCCTACCTACCTACCTACATACATACATACAGTCTATCTTTATCTAGAGCATAAACTTTTGCAGGGAAACTAAAAAAAGAGAGCAATCAAACAAGCAAGGCATAGCATAGCATAGCAAAGCATAACATGGCATAGTATAGCAAAGCATAGCAAAGCAAAGCAAAGCAAAGCAAAGCAAAGCAAAGCAAAGCAAAACAAAACAAAACAAAGCAAGCAAACTCAGCACAACTTCAGTACTCAGCAAACTTTATCTAATCGACCAAACAATTTTTCCGAAATAGAAACCGCCTCAAAGCACATACCATCAATTCTCTCAACATCAAACTTCCAGAGCTCTTTCGCTAGGGATCCCACTTCAGACTTCACAGCAGCCTCATTAGACTTTCAACGTCATTTATCCAAATCACCTTATACTTTCCCTCGGAATATTCTTATATAAATATATATAAACATATACATATATATATTCATCGAACAAACCATACATGATTTGTTGGCCATGATTTCAACCATTCAATTGCTCCTTTAACAAGTACACACACACTACACACTACACACTACACTCACAAGAAACCCACCAATCAGAAAAGACCAAAGAGCACTCGATCGATTTTCATCTTGCATCTATCTCATTACCCTTGATACCTTCTCTTACTTATACTTCTCATTATATAAAAAGACTCACCGTGACCGCCACTTTGGAGAGGACTTTTGTATTTTTTGTTTTTCCTCACACCTTGGGAATTGGAATACGGAGCTTTGCAAATCATTTCACAAATCACTCCCTTCTTTTCATTGGGAGATTAAAGATATTGGAATAAATTCACATTTCTGTTGATACTTTCATAAAGTTACCTTCAAATTTGGGACTTCACTTTTAAGATTCTTTTGTCCAGATTGAATTTGTATTGGTGAATACTTTTGCCTTTGGAAGTTCAACTGATAAAGTCTAAAGTCCCTTGGTCTGGCTTTATATCTTCCCTTTATTCCTGCTTCTTCCTCTACAACAACCACTCCAATACTACAGCTCAACTCTTCGATTCAGGATACCTCTTCCGCAGCCTCCTCAATTCTCATTCTTGCTTTCGCAGTACATTCTCCACAACCAACCAGTACGTATAGCTTCCCTCATCACAGCTCCGCGCCTTCGACCGTTGTTGCAGATGGATACTGACAATTTTTCCAGCCACAAACTTTCCCCAAAACCATCATCAAGACCCATATTATCTTTGACACAATGGCCGTTCCTACCTACTGCAGTCATTCTTTCAATGTGCTCAAGTCAGAGTCTACTCTAATCCAGTGGATCTGCTCCATGTGCCACTCGGGACCTCATTGGTTTATCTACGAGTGCAAATATTGCAAGCTCAAGACATGTCGCAACTGTTCGATGAAGGCATAAGAGCATCTTATGTACCCTTCCCCGCGTTGAGTGCCTCGTCAAGTCTAGATCTTCTTCTGTGGAAATTTGTCATGGTTTTCGTGGGGTGTGGGGGACAATTGGTGAATGATCCTTTGGTAAGATTTCCTCGTATTCTTCCTTTTCTCCCCTCGTTCCCTTCTTCATTCTCCCCTCGCTTTTGCCATGTTCCATGTGGCAAAAAATTACGTAATGGCTTCCTGTCAAATCACAAATTCATGTTTGTTTTATCAAAATATACATCGAATTTGTGGATGGTGTTGTCGGTGCGGTGAAGGAAATCCTCTTTGCCTAGGCGTTTGATATCAAAAAGAAAAAAGTTATTAAAGACAGCCACTGACTACATGGATGGTAGTATCCGAAAAATGTCTCATCTATTTTGCTCTCGTGTTACGATTTGCCCCCCCAGGAATCAAAATATGATAAGAATGTGGCCACCTGCATGCATTTCATGCAGGGACACCATAAGCTTGCCGATTTATTGATTATTGGTCAACTACAGACATTCAATTCTTTGCAACGTTCCCCTTTCTCAAACACCACGAAAATTCACAACCGAAGCTCCTTTATTATCAAAAAACATTCATTGTCGAAGGATCTACCACGGCTATCACTCGATTGCGACAATTGTATTGATACGACTTTTCAATTTTTTATTTGCTCCTTGTTTTCCACGCCTACGAATTTCCTTTCTCATCTCGCATTGCTTTAACGATATTGAAAACTGCGCCTATTTTGTGCCACTCCCGTCTTTAATGTCAACGAATCTTACGAATACAGCATCGCATATCTGCAGCCCTATCTTGCTTGCAACTTGCGAGATTTTCAACGCAAACTTATGGTACCAGGCCAAACCGCGACATTCTACCTTCAAGATATTCCCCGGCATCAATCACGCATACAGAATACTCACAAACCAAGAAAAAAGAAAGAAAAAAAACTTGTCTTGTACTACAACCTTGTTTCAACATATTCTTCTTCTTTCATACCTACCTACTGTGGTCTAGATTGTTTTCTTTTCTCTTCTCTTGCAAGTTTTCCTTGATTCATCAATTCGCCTCTCCTTTACCTTCACCTTTTGTCTGTCTATCTTATCTTCTTCACTCTACTTTTCATGTATTTGTGTATCTTTCTTTCTTTCTCTCTTTTTGGTGCAGTGGTGTAAGGCTATGGACGGATGGGGATGGGGATGGGGATGATTGGTTATGGAGGTGTTAGTGGTGTCTAAGAATCTTTTTACGAGAGGGGATGTACGGATGTATGGATGGATGGATGGATGGGTGGGTGGGTGGGTGGGTGGCTTTTGTGAGAATGGTTTTATCGCAAGAAATTAGGAATGGGTGGTTGTCTGTCTGGATTTTTTCTTTACGCATGTGTTTTTTTGCTTGTCAATGGTGTTGGATGGGTTGGGAATAAATGGTCTGATTGTTTGTTTGATTATTGGGTTGTTTGGTTGATTGTTGGATCATTTCATTGTTTGTGTTACAATGTGTCTGCTTGCTGGTTTGGTTCAAGCATGATCGATGGATGGTTAGATAGATGAATTGATTTCGGTTTTTATTTGATCGTGTGGTTTTTTTGTGCCTATTTTGATTATGGTGATAATAGTGGTGATAGCTTTATGGTGGTTATTGTAATGAGAGAACTTCTCATCCCTCTATCTATAGATTATAAAGCTTTACCTTGGAATATACAAGATTTGAGATTAGATGTAATATAAAATGAGCTGCGATATATGAATATTAGAATCTAGTCTAAAGGTTCAGAGGTTTAGAAGTTTAGAGGTCTGAAAGTTCAGAATACCTAGACAGATTTTTCGTCCTGCGGGTTGGATGGTTGACCTGTTGGTTCGCTAGTCCATTGGCTAGCTTGATTTGAGATCTATTTCCTGACAGTGATGAAAGGCTGTGTTTTTGGCTCTGTTTGGGTGTGTTTACGTACCTCCTTGAGATATTTTTGGAAAAGAAGAAGGATAGATGCAGATAGAAGGAGATGAACTTGGGCATGATATCGTATACCGGTGAACGGGATAGGAATGGTTCGTTTCGGTTATATGTAGCTGTGTATGCTATGCATGATATTGCATGGACAGCTAATTTGATTCTCGGATGGTGTATATGTTTGTTTGTTTGTGTATGTGCTGTATGTGTGTCGGAGATGATGGTGAAGTGATGATGGAGTGGTTCGTGGTATACGTATGAATTTATGTGGCTTTCTATTTAGGGTTAGGTTGTACAATGTTAGTAGGATATCGATGTGCGAATTGCTCTAGGGATTTTCTATGAGATTGAGAATGAGAATAGAAATGAGCAGATTAACAGCTGAGGGCGTACAAATTTCAATGCATGAATATAGGTTTACATATGCATCTATCTGTATATGCATATCATTCGTTGTCGTTGTGTTTAAGGCGGAACGAACGATCGGTAGTTAGTTAACGCTGATGAGGTTTGTAGGTTTGTGTAGAAACGATGCAATGGTTTGTGGTTTGCGGTTTGCAGTTTGTATTGCACTGCATATCTATTCATGAATAATGGACAAAGCATAATGAGCCTTGAATTTGTGAGCTCGAGTAAAGATTATCACTTCACCTGTTTTGTCTATAGGGCGAAATAGAATATAGTAGATAGATAGGGATAGATATAGAAATTCTAGATCTCTAAAGCTAGCAGTGTAAGTCAATACTTCACTTATGATTATCTACTTAACTTGTATTACCCAAATAATAATACCAGGTAGCTAGTCTTACAATAACATCACAGATTTAAACACAAACCCAAACGCTCATCCAGGTCCAGGAAATAGTGAAATAGTGAAATAAAGTATACACCAAAGATCACCAGATCCATTAATTGGGAATCTTACCCATCAATCGTTCTCCCATTCATTCATTCACCCATCAACATCTCCAAAGTACCAACTGCATAGCATAGGTAATAGGTAGGATAGCATAGCAAAGGAAACTTTCAAGTTACACCCGGCCCACTGCGAGAACTTCGTCACACATTACACATGACACAGTACACATTACTCCCTGTGATTCCATTACACATCACACAGTACACATTACTCCCTGTGATTCCATCACACATCACACATCACACATCACACATTACACATTACACACAAATACCTACTGTACACAACATGAAGAAATTTAAATGCATATATATGGGCTGTATATGTTGTGCTCGCCGTAGCGAGTGCGAATATGCATGCATGGATAGGGCTAGCGAGTAGGCTAGGGGTACGCGCATGCATTACACTAGGCTTTTGAAGGGTTTATTTTCGGGGGGTTCATTTGGGTAGGGCTGGAGTTGCCAGTTTTGGGCTGGGGTGGGTTTGCAGATGGTTTGCTGGTTGTGGGTTTGGTTTGATGTGTTTGCTGCGGTGTGCAATGTGGTGTGACGTGGATGGGGTGATTAACGGGGAGAAGGAGTGAGGAATGGAGGATGAATTGGAGTTCGAAGATCGGTTGATGTTTATGTTGGTGTGACGGAAGCTTGGAAGGAAGGAAGAAGGGAGGGCTGATGACAGGTTTCCTGCATGTAGATTCCTATCCACTACCACTAGAATCGAAGTAACCATTAGGCTAGCGCAGAAGTGTCTTAAGATGCTATATGAGATAGAATGAAGAAATCCAACAGTAACTAAGTAGGTAAGTTTACCAAAACAAATGCCAGAATGGAAAAACAGATCGTAATTATGCTATAGTGAATACTTCTTCGAATTTCATTCTATACCCGTCTAAAATGTCATTGAAGAAATAATACAATTAATCTAATGTCACCTTTGTATTATCTTAGTATTGAGTGAGTATAGCAGTCATGTATTATTTTACATTAACCTCCACTAAACTGATAAATTCCTCTCTATATCTCCATTTTATCCAATTCTCTTTGTTTTCTCTCCCTTCTTATTACACCCTATGTCCCATCATCCTACTGATTAATGAATAGTACTTAGAGAGCTAAAGAAAAACTGCTCATAAAATGCTTATAAGGTTATTTCATTCTATTGCTTTGGCATCTCAGGGTATCTTATATATGTAATCTCCACTCCAAATACTCAAACAAATATCTCTCTCCCTTTCTGTGAATAGACTTCCAAACTCCCCTTACCACTAATGTATCATTACATCCTGCAGTATGAAGTATAAAAGAAACTACAATAGATACAAAAACAATTTATCCCAATTCTCCCTTTCGCCCTTAACTAAACCCACCAAAGATTCCCAACAATCCTATCGTATAGGTGATTCCATCCACAGCTCCTCCTGATTAGCCAACATCATTTCCTTAACCCAAGAATCCGTCTGCCTCTTATCACTCATTTCAAAAACCTGCGTACATCTATGCATAGATTTCCGACTAGATTTATCGACATCAGTCTCTTTGTGAAAATTCGAAGCAATTTGCATTTCTTGGAATTGTTGATAATACATTGGATAATGCATTTCGTATGGATATGGTTGCGGTGGTGCTTGATGATTGTATTGGTTTTGTCCTTGAGCAGCTTGTTGACGTCGTTTCCATAGTTTGTAGATGGGGACGCATCCGGCGATGAGAAGAACTATTGCGATGCCGATACCTATTCCTATTCCTATAGCGAGATTGAGGGAGAAAGATTCGGGTGTTTTATTGTTGCTAAGGTTGGGTTGTGGTGATGATGCTGATTGTGTATTTGAGTCCGTTGCTGCTATAGGTGCTGAGGTGATTTCTGAGGTAGTGGTCGAGCTTGTGAGATTTGTTGATGTGATTAATGGCGGGGTAGAGGTTGTAATTTGACTGTTGACTGTATCCATGTTTCAAAATGACTTCAAGATGCTCTTCAATACGAGTCTAGAATTTGATCCAGGAATTAAGGGAAAATCAAGAGTGAATATATGAAGATTAGGTTAAATGGGCTTGGTCAACGAGAAAGAGAGTACAATTCTCAGCAGACAAGAAAGGCAAAAAGAGACAGAGACAAGAGAATCTTTTCAGAGTTAGGGAATCGTATTAGCCGACTTCATATGAATGAAGGACTACTTCTAGGAAGTGTATGATGGATTACACCAAGGTTGTGGACCATAATCCACCATTACGGCGCGTATTGATGGGTGCATTCCTTACCTCATCCAAGAGTGGAGAATGAGAAACATGAACAAGAATTTAAGATAGGAAGAGTGTTGAGTAGTGCCATATAATTTATTAACCAGGTCGTCGCAAAGCTTTATGAAGACCTACCCGGTAGATTGTTGCTTTGGGCGGAGCTTAAGAATAAATAAGGCTGACTATAACTATTTCATTGCTTCTATCATATGATGCATAGTCTTCCCACTACGAGCTCTTTGTTGGAACGTCAACTCACTTGAGAATAGAGAAGCCTAGGCCAGTCGCTTGCAGGATGGACCTGAGCTTGGATGGAGAATTCCACTCGTTGAATAGAGGAAGGCGCGAAGAAGGCAACGATGGCACATAGGATTTTCGCCAATGTATCTTATATAACCTTAGTTTTGATATCGTAGGCCAAGTAAAAGCTTTGACCTCTTCATCAATCAAAATTCAAGTCTCGAAGGAATGACGAAGTGGACCTACCTAATCCAAATCCTTCTAGCCGCGCGCTTCAAACGACAAAGGCAGAGGCCTCAGATGGTAATAAATTCTAGCAAAGGCTTGGGAATGGACGTCGAAAGTGGCGTTCCTAGAATCTGGTATAATATATACTCTCCCCCTCTCCCCAAGTGTAATGGTTCTTGCAATTGGACTTGTTAAGTGGGATTGTCGAAGCATTGCGATATATGAATATGAGCACAGGTACCCGCAGATTTACAACGGCACTTCCTATCCGATATCATCCAGACGATAGATTGATATAACTATCTGCAAGAGGCTTACTCATCACCTTCAACACTGAAGGTTTCTACTCCGCGGATATAATGGATATACCTAATTATGATGTAGTCATCAAGTATCCAGGCCCTAACAAGGCTACATTATTGACGGCACAGCAAGGAAACGTGCAAGAATTTCAACTGAAGATCCAATAGGATCGAGATGATATGGCATGCTTGAAGCATGCTTGAAGCATGGCCACCATCTAGTGAAGCTGATCTTGATTCTTCCGAACCCCCAAATAAAAGGGACAATGTCGTTGCGTAATGTGAAACGCTCCAGCAAGTCACACATTTGAAGAGTGGCAGTGAATGACGATAGGCGTAGAGCGACACGTGAAGGATGAATCTTAATTTCCACCTAAGTAGATATTTATAGAGCCTGTACAAATAGCCAGGTGGTAATTATTAATCAAGAATATTCATTTCCAACCGGCAGCCTCCGAGGTTCAATATCGAGTCGCATCAACTTGGTTCATAGCAACCTCAGTATGGCTTAATCCATCCACATGCACTTCCCATGGACTATTTCAATACGCAAGCATAGATAGGCACATTGCATCGAGGTCAGATATCTCTACGCTGACTCAGTATATCCGCCACCTCATTCACTTCAAAGTTAATCTCGTGAACATGAGAACTCAACTTGAAGACCAACATGCACGTATGAATTCCATACTCTCATACTGCAATACACCATAACATAACCTCGCCCAAAAGTATGAATATAACATAGCCAGCCATACAAAAGCCGACAACTCCAGCTCAATTTCCCAAGATTCCAAGACCCTAAAAATAACCATACCAACCACCCAACCTATAAAAATGAGGCTCGTGATCCCGCGACAATGAACCAAAACCAAATGAGCAATACCTATGCCGCAGTAATTTCCCACGAATAACGCTAATAGGTCAATAATAATAAACACGAATATCAACAACTATATAATTCACTTTTTCACTAGCGACATATCACACCGTGATCCGGCTTTTGTTTATAAACTTCTGAAAAATCTGCCCAGCCATCTTCCTTTTCTCTTTCTTTCTTTCTTTCTTTTCAACCTCCACCTCCACCTTAATCTAAATTCTCAATCTCAATCTCACCTCACCTTCGTTTATCAATCCACCCATAGCAAAAAAAAGAAAACGCAAACTCAACATCCTTCACACACTCCCACATCTCAAAAACATCCTAATCAATATGTCCATCACTCAAAAATTCCAAACCATGTTCGCGCTTCTCTTCCTCTTCCTCGCGTTCATGGTCTCCGTCAGCGCACACGACGAGAGCCTCGATCAAGTTGTTCGTGATATCGCATGGGCAACGGAATCAACCACTTGTAGTAAGTCCTTCATTATCCTCGAGCTCAACATCACGAGTCAATAATAAAATTAAAAAGAAAACTAACAAGCCCGTCTATCCTAGCCGATGCCAAAACCGAAACTCTCGTTCCTACTGTTCTACCCGCCACTTCTGCTTCTGCTTCTGCTTCATATTCACATGAAACATTAGTCCCCATCACTCTTCCATCCACCACCTCCTCTACCCTCGTATCCATCTCCACTTCCACCTCATCTCCCACAACCTCAATCCCAACTTCACCACTCCTCCCCCTCACCACAGCAATCAGCCTAACCACCACACAAACCAGCACCCAAACCACCAGTTCCCTCGTCATCCTCTCTCCACTCCCCAGCTCCAGTTCCCCCACCGCAGTCTCCAGCTACGTCTCTGCATCAAGCGAGCAATCCGGCACATACACCAATAGCACCAATAGCATCCCCTATACAATTCCCTCTACAATCCTCACCACCACAACTTCTCCACTAACCACTACATCCAAGGCGTCCGCTACGAGCTCCACTCCCGCTAGCAGCACCAGCGCCAGCAGTACAGCCGTGCAAACCGGTGGAGCAATGGATGCTAATGTCCTTTCGGGTGGATTAATGGTTGCTGCATTTGCAGCTGCGTATTTTCTTTAATTAAAGACCTCACTAAAAGGAAAGGCGCTACTCTGCACGCTGCACCTTGTAAATTGGGAGGATATCCATTCAAAGCTTTTTTCTTTTCTTTTACCTACCTACATTTGTAGTAAGACTTCCGGGGCGGTGGAGAAGGAATTAATACCAATCGAAAGCAACAGCAACAAGTAGCCGGGAAGTCATAAAATCAAAAATACAAATCAGTATTGCGTTAGGGATTCCTGCCTGTCTGCCTGCCTGCCTGTCTACCTTCCGTATGTAATGCGTCGGGAACAAAAAGATCCTAACGTATCGTATCGTATCATATGAGAACAAAGAGTACCTAGGTACCGATAAATATCTCCATCCTACCTTCCTTCAATACCTATCTATCCATATGTATCCCAATCCCCGTCCGCGCATTAGATTACTTTACTTTAGTTCTCTAATAACAAATAAACAACAGCTTTGTTTTATTTAAAAGTGGTCCATACCATACCTAGGTATCATATCGCATCAGATTAATCGGTGTAACCTTCCAAGCGTCTCAAATGTGAAGCTCAAATCTGAATCTCAAACATGAAATAAATGGCTTCCCTCAAACTTCCGAGGCTGTGGTGAATCTGACAATAGATTTGATTACATACATGAAAATTATTCTGCTAATGACCTCGGGACTGACAGATGGCATCAGCATCTTACACCTCAAAGAGTAAAACCTTTCCACCTTTCCACCTTTCCACGCCTGAATATAATGTTCAACTCTATCCCATTTAAAACAAATATATCCCTCAGAGAAGTACATTTTAGTACCTAAAATCAATCATTATCCATGCATCTCGTACCCAATGCCGCTAAAGATCAAAAAAAGCCCAAAATCATTCTTCCATATCGCGCCAGGGCATCAATCGTACATAGTATACCTAATAATATAAATTCACATCATCGTCGCTCCGGACTAATGCGACCCTCCATCATTTCCACCAACTCCGAGACTTTTCCTTTAGGTTTAACCCGCCCTTTACTTGCCCCACTTTCAGCACTCTCCGTCCTGGCCAGATTCGTACTATCCTCTTTGCTCAAGATTACGCTAGGATGTCGACTTAGACTACCGCTTGCACTCGCGACTCTGCTTCTTCCTCCCATGCTTCCTCCTTCACTCAGATCCTCACGAACATCATGATTAACGACTCGTAATCTCTCTTTCGGCACCGTAAACATGACTTGTACTACTCGATCCTCAATTGCTCTTTCTATATCCCATTCATCATCATCTTCGTCAATTCCATTTACCAACCCCGTGGCTTCGCTACCCCTTACACCTTGTATATTTGGCCGATCACCATTCATAAATGAATTAGATCTCCCACGCTTAGTACCAGGTTTCTCACTATCCTCCCAATCGCCTCTACCCTGCTTTCTCCTCCATAAAGTTGCACCAGCACTCACCGTCCTTCTAGGAGGGTTATCAAGGCGGATTGGAAGAGGACTTGGCTCTCGATTTGTGAGGGTGGGTTCAACGGCGGTATCACCATCGGGTCTGAAGACTTTCCGTAAACTTCCCAGCCATCCACGTTTATTACCAATGCCAATTGGTTTATTCTTCGATGGGCTACCAATATAGTCGTCGGCTGTTCTAGTGGGCGTTCTCGGAGGTGACTTCGAAGGGGGTGTAGTAGGGGAAGGGGGTCCCCGATCTGCAAATTGTTCTGGACGAGGGAGTAGAGTGACTGCTTGTGCTTGCAGAATAGGGAAGCTGGAATGAGTATGTGTAGTGGAGAAAGTCGAGGCAGTATTTTCACTGCCAGAGCTTCCAGGAGGCTTACTTTGAGCGTTTGGCGTTTCAGGGCTGTCGGGTGTCGGACTCAACGCAGCGTTTCCTGAAGTAATTGTATTCATGGCGTATGTTAAATAGCCCCGGAGGGAGTTTGATCTTGTGGTTTGAGAACCAGATCTTGTGGCTTGGGAACCAGATCCTGAGCGACTTATTGTAGCAGCTGAGGGGGCCATGCTTTGTTCACTGATATTACTGGCTGTCCGACCACTGTCCTCGGAAATTTCTCCCGAAACAGAGGCTGGACCAGTCGCCGTGATCAAATTTGCACGTCGAGAGGGAGAAATCCTGCCCATAGTAGAATGAGACCTGGCTTTGGCATGAAGAAGGGCATCCGCAGCTGCCCAATCCGCAACCCATGCTTCAATCTCACGTTCACGTTCTTGGGCAGGGGAGTCCGAAACGGGTGTAGTGGCACTACGGTTGTTTCGTTGTGCAGGTGCCAAAAGATTATAATTCTGAGGAGGCGAATCGTGGAAGGGATCCGTTCGTGTGGGGCCATAGTAAGTTTCAGCTTCCCCAAGTGGAAGAGCAACACCTACTTCAATAGGAGAGATTACGTCAGCATCTTCATCTGCTTCATATATTGGATGTATCGGCCCAGCTGCACCGAAACTAGTTGCTCTAATATTTCCGCCCGTTAAGCCCGGGTCGAATGTTAAAGCAGGCTGATACAGACCACGAGCATTTCGTAAAGGTTTCCTAGGTGTTTGTCGAGGGATGAGAGTTGGAGAACCACCTCCCCCTGAGCCGTATTCACCAGTATGCAAGCTTTGGTAGCCGCCCGTCGCGTCTCCTGAATCATAATACTGTTCATGACGATCTAAATAATCACGAGTGTGAGACATCTCTTGTGGACCCGGGTATGCAGTGGCCGCATTGTAACTAAGCGATCGTAGGTCCCTTTCCCTCGCCTCATGTCTCTTTTCTTTGCGTTTTCTTCTCCAGCAAATCAAATACCAACCAACTCCTACGATGACAGCAACAAGCGCAGATATTCCTATGCCGAGTCCTATGCCAAGACCAACTTCCGAAGAATCCGAGGATGACGAAGAAGTACTACGAGAAGCAGATGAGGCGTATGTCGGATTGGTGTAATTTGATGACCAAGTTGAGCTTGTAGCATTAAAGAACATGGGCTGAATAGTGGTGTCTAGAGCTCTTTTCGCATTGCCGGAGGCTGTAATGTTGAACCCACCCAATACCATCATCACATTTCCAGGAAGCATTGCTGCACCGTGTCCATAAAAGCCATCTCCGGAAGGCTGATCCGCAGGCACCGACCATCTCCATTGTCCGCCTCCTCCATAGCCAGTCCCAAGTTCTAATATAGCAAGCTGCGGATCAGCGGCTTGGTTAACGTTCCCAACCCATCCACCGAGAATTATAACTTTAGATCCATCCTCTGTTAGTATTGCTGTGTGACCCGAACGACTATCAACGCTGGTTACTGAGCTTTTAACAATCAGTTTTGTGTTGGAACTCTCTGTTGAAGATGGTGGATTGACTGTAACAAAGCTCCAATTCTCCTCGGGAAGACTCCAAATGGCAACTTGGCTCATGTTGATAAATGCGCTCTTGGTATGCCCACCCAAAAGTATGAAATTTTGTGTCTGGGTCATGATCCCCGAGCTATTTGAGTAAGACGGGGTCAGGGGAGTAGTAGTGAACCCTGCGTCAGCGATGGGAGCTCCTCTATTAGCGGCGAAATCCAGATTGTACAAATTTGCAGATTCGGGTGATATTCGCATCATATGGTTCGAGTAATTAGCATTTGATTGCCATGTCGATACATTCGCCGAAGAACTGGGACACATGCCACCATATATGTATATATCCGTATCTGTAGCATTTGCGTTGACAAATGTGGAGAACTGGAATCCTCCCGACAAGAATTGCGCGCCCGCAAGACCTGCAGAGGAGGCATCACTCGCAATAGTTGTTGTCTCATTCGCCCATGTCCCATTTCCAGGAGCCCTATCGCCAGGTGTATAAGTCCATAGCTCAGTGCTGGCAGGTTCCGAGCAAGAGCCAGTGAGTAATGAGATATCACCGTACGTCCCGATAGTGGGTATAAAAGCGGTATTATTGTCGAGGAACGAAAGATTAGGTGCAAATGGTTCTAATGTGAGATTTGAAGCGAATAGAGTCGAAGATATATTAAGGAATAAAAATTCCGGTCGAGTGTCTGATTCGGAAGCGACGAGGAAAATAAATGCGATATCGTTGTTTCGGCTCGCGCTTGATGGAAGAAGGATCGTAGTAGGATTATATGGCAACGTCTGTGCATTGGCAATAGCTATGAGAATTACCGATGTCCAGAGGACAGAGAACAAATCGGTTCTCATACTGAATTTGAAAATGGGAAGGAAGGTAATGATATGCTGGCTGAGGCTAGGCTGTTTTTCGACGCTGATCACATAATTATCGCCAGTGAGATTATAAATATCTCCGATTGAAAGTGGAGAGCACAGCTCGGCACTGATTCTCCTCGAACTCTCTTGCCAGTCAGATTCGATTGGAATTAGGTATGTAACGGTTTAATTTGGTATCGATCGCGATTGAACAGAGCACACACATCTGCATGAAAGATTTAGTGTGACCCAGTATCAAACCTGGTGGACCTCCGATGATAAACACTAGATCCAGATCAGCTAATGGTCAATGATTGTTAGTATTCCTGTTCGTTGGCATAGTGATAACCGTGATTAGTAGCCGCAAGCACACATAAGATTTACTTGCATGTGAAAAGATCATTGTGAATAATCAATTCATCGCGATGAGATACTAATATATCTTCACAGACTAACAACAATTGCCTGATGCCTTGTACACGATATCAATTGGGTTATACCATAATCAACTGCATAGATTTCTCATTCGAACTCGTTCGTTGATGCGGATTCTTGGTTGAATTGTTTTGAAGTGGTGATGAAGGGGTTCTGTGCCTCGGCTCCAATTTTACGCCTTAGTCTTTTTCGGCGCCTCATCCTCATTTAGTGAGGGGTTATATATTATTGCATACAGTAGTACCATTTGCTTGTCAATAGTAAGTTCCGCTGCACATCATCATCATCCTGACGTCAATCTTTCCAGCATGATAGATATATCAATCCTCCTTACAGTTTGCATGATGCGAATCCGTGATACACCACATAGCTTGCCATTATCAATCCGCGCAATAAAGCAGATATGCCAGCCTGCACACTCCGTCTCCTTTCTCTCGCCGTTGCTATCCCTGAATTCCTTTCAGCACTCTCAAAAACTTCAGTCACTCCCCTCACAATTGGCAGGGTTGTGCGCTGGATTGTCCTTCCAACATCGATATCAATTGACCCACTTCTTGCACGTAACATTCATTGGGATATCTTGATGATCCTGCCAAATACCGATGTCCTTCCATCCTCACTTCAAAATCTTATTATCCATCAATGGCAGGTTACAGCAGGAGTACCTTCAAGATTAATTCAAGATTTCACATCAAAGAATGAGAAACTACTTAAGTCTCAACCGGAAGATATACCACCTCTCACAGGAAGGTTAAACGAGCACAGCACGACATCTTCAGCACAGGCTCTTGAGCTCTCCCCTCCATTACTAGAATGGATTAAAACATTCAGCAAGCAAGAAGGACGAGGCGCAGTTTCTATGCTTAATCTTCTAGCATTTCAACCTGGACTCAAAGAACAATACTTAAAGTATGGAGTGGAATTTGCGAAATCGATCGGGTCTAAACGAGGTGGTGTTGCGAAAATTGTTGGAACTGTGATACATGAAGGAAATTCGGAAGAAGGAAGTGAATGGGACGAGGTTGCGTTGGCACATTATCCGAGTATTGAACATTTTGCAGATATGTTAGCCAGTGAAGACTATCAGGAGGTAAATCACAAGTACAGGGTGGGAAGTTTGAAGGATACTTTTATTCTTTGCACAACGGAATTGAATTTGCCTACATGGAACAAGAGCGAGTCGAGACTGTAGAGGGCGAAGAGTGGTACGAAATTGCATCATTGGCAAGCTATAATTATAGATATGAGCTGTTCTTCCGTTCCAAGATCCCCAGAAGCAATCTTGGCCATCTTTCACTGCTAAGACAATGCAATAGACCCGAAAGCTTAAATCCGTTATTATGTATGCAAGGTCTTTATAAGCAGTAGTTTCTCCTACATCGAGCTCGATGCGCCTAAGTAGTTCCAGCTAGAGTTCTGACAAACCTGTCCTCCCTGGCACTTGCTATACTTGTTACACAAAAAATTCCGCCCTAAGAATCAGGCGCCATTAAACGTCGCATTCTCCATGATAGTATCATGTAAAGGATGTAGCCGAACAACAGCACTACTGAAACGAAAGGTGTATATGGTCGAGCTAGAAAGCTATTGTGTGCTGGGTTACCGCGACTGTTTCTGGAGTGAGAGACGCTTAATTTGTGCTGCATCTGGCGCGGAGCACTGGGTAGCATCAAAGATAAAGCTCCTCTTCTTGTTATGATTGGCATCGCTGACGGTGTTGCCGCTGGACCAAGCCAAAGTTTAGGCCGTTGATTTATCTTCTGGCTTCGAATGAGTTCGGGGTCGTTCTGCGCTTGGATAGGCGACTGATGAAAGTAAGAACTCTATTGGTTCTTTGGAATTCATCATGGGATGCCTTCGTAATACCTTGTGGTGGTGTCTCGTAGCTTAACCTACTGATAAGACCTCCAAAACAATTCTACTTAGAATTTGAATATCCACCACTAGACTCCAGGTATTCCCGGACTACACAGAGTATTTGCCGTCAAACGTCAAAGAACATACTGAGCTCCTCGATGAACAGCTGCTTAGTTCTCTGGTTTTTCCAAACGGAGAGTAAAGTTACAAGTAGCAGTTAACGTGTTTGCACTATACTGCTGAACTAGTATAAACTTGCAAGCTATCCGAACACTGTAGCAGCATGGTATTGAAAAAGGCCCTATAAATCAAAACTAGTCACTTGCCTCGTCTGTGCTGTATTCTTGGGGCTATTCCTTAGAACAAAGCGCTGGCTTATGAGTAACAAACGGTTTTTAATCGCGTGATACACGGTCATAATTTTGCCTTCCTCGCGTTGTCACGTGCTAAAAGATGTTCACCGCTTTGGGCGAACTAGCGGAAGATTATTTAACCTTAAGATGACTAGCGCCTTCGTAATTATGTTAGTCTGCTGAATAAGTTGCTGATGCAATAATCTCATCAGCATCAAAAATCAATCCAAAATCCACAATCCACAATCACCTAGACCAACTGCTATCAGTAAGTAGAAAATCATTATCAAAGAAGTATATCTGAAATCAATAAGTAATCATTTCCTCATCTTCACGTAACGTACATTCCAGAAGACTTTAAAAAGTCTATAAATGAAGCTCCTCATTCTCATAACCTCCATTTTCATTGCATCAATTTCAATACTATTCTACAGTAGCAATAGTCAACTATCACAGTTCTTTCAATTCTTCACAACCAACAGAATAATCACCGCAATTAACACAGACTCAATTGCCACCCAATCTTCTATGAGCACTACATCTGCCATCAAATCAACCATGTCAAAAGCACTTTCGCACGCCAAGATTACCCCTCGCAAGTCATCGGCTCGAGGTCATGCTGATCATGGCTGGCTTAATAGTTACCATACATTCAGTTTTGCAAATTACTATGATGCTCAATTTCAGAGCTTTGGAAGTCTGCGAGTCCTTAACGAAGATCGTGTAGCTGGTGGCACAGGATTCCCTACGCACCCTCATCGCGATGCTGAAATCTTCAGTTATATTCTCAGTGGAGAATTGACTCACAGGGATAGTATGATTAAGAAGGGAGCAGAGGGGGCTGAAGGAGATGATTTTTATAGAATGAAAAGAGGAGATGTTCAGTTCACAACTGGTGGAAGTGGTATGATTGTCTTCTTGCTCCAAAAGAATTGGATAATGCTAATGAGTATCTTACAGGAATCGCACATTCAGAACAAAATGAATCAAAGGAAGAGGTCCACTTCCTTCAAATATGGGCCCTTCCTTGGGCTAGATCTCTCACTCCACGATACCATACAAAATCCTTCTCTGAAGACGCCAAGCGATCTGCATTCTTACCAATTCTCTCACCATTGAAAGCTGGACCTAATGCGTCTGCAGAAGAGGAAAAAGCAGCCGAACCAACGCTGCCAAATACCATACCTATACATGCCGATTTTGTCATGGCTGCTGGGATCATTGGAGTGGACAAGAGATTTAAATGGACTGTTGGTGGAGAGGCAACAAAAAGCGCTGAAAACAGAAAAGTCTATATACATGTTCCTATGACTAAGGGTGGCAATGCAAAGATCAGATTAGACGGCAGAGAAGGAGCTGTGCTATCTGAGGGTGATGGTGCATTTATTGAAGGAGTCAAGGCAGGGGATGTTTTAAGTGTTGAAAGCATCGGAGAGGCTGAGGCGGAAGTTATCGTTTTGGACAGCGATTAGATGTTTCTGATTGTTGGAATTTTGGCTTTTAGATCGATACCTACCCTAGTATTTAGCACTTATTGTAACTTTTAAACCTTTAAAATCGAAACTCATGATGGCGTACAAAGTGAGTGTCACTTTGCTACAGATTTGCCTGCGATGTCACAATCGAGAATAGCAAACATGGCAAGATATCACTACGCCCTGATATCCAAATTGTAAAATTATGACAGGATGACGAAAATGGATTCACGAGAATAACCAGACGAACTCGAAAGAAAAATCTCCTCTCTTTTTTGCCCATAGCCTACTTCTAGTTGAAATGGTATCTATAGTAATAGCCACTTAATTCATACAAGCTGGGGAGTACCTACCTAGTATGTTTATATACTCGCCCCATATTGTCTAAAAAATTCTAAACATTAATGGAAAAGCTAGGGTATATACCAGGCAACTAGTCCGCGGTGTTGCGGCTGAAGGTTGTATGTGGGGATCTGAGTGCTGCATTGGAGTAGGATAGAAACTGGAGTTATTATATCTGAAGCAGAAGATTCAGATGATGGGGCTTTGGACACAGGGTTTCAGTTTTTAAATTCTTCTCTGGTTGGGTATAGAAGATTTCAGATTTGCTAATAATTATCTTCTAAGTTCTATTGTGTTTAGTATTCTCCTTCTCTTCCGTCTCGTCTCGTCTCCGAGAGGATTGCAAGATTATATACACTGTAGATAACCATCCTTTCATGAAATCTCGAAGTATTAGAATATCTAATCAGGAGGAGAATATCCAATCAGGAGGAGAATATCCAGGAAACCAATTAGTTGAAGACGATCCCATTGGCGATCTTTATTTATGAGAATCTTCCATGGATGTGAGATATACATATTGTTACGAAGGTAATCTTATTAACCGGGATCTCCATTCATTTGACTCGAGCCACTTGACGAGAGTTAAGAACAAGGGATATAAGCCAGTTACATAGTAAAGTTTTATCTTCAACAACCTTCCAAAGACTTTGAGGCTTAAGAATTCTATTTGTACGATATGAAGCCATTTACTCAGTTGGTAGTCTTACATAAAATCCGGGATTTCTCCTTCGATATATGAAGATTATAGTCCTGTGGGGATCACTCAGTGCGATTAATTCGTGAGTGTTAAGCGATCAGGATTCAGGATGACTCAATCCGATCTCGACGCACGAGGTGAGATTCCTTCCAAAATCCTCTGTCAAGTGCTGAAAATACAAGGGGCTTGGTATAGAACTATGCATCAATATTGAAATGTTGCGTCAATATACTGGAAATCAACGGGCTGGCCGCGACTCAGATTGGGGTTCATTTAATGGGCTAATTGTAAGTCAGGGAGGGTTAAGGGGATCCGAAAACGTGGGATGATTAGCAAGGCATGCATTCAATTTCGTAATTATCTCGGAGTCACTATAGAGGATCATAACGTATCATATGGGTATTATTTCAGGGCTGCGGCTGAGTAAAATGATGAAAATTTACAAAATAGCTGAAAGTATAGGTGGGAAGATATTTTGAATATCTCGATACAATAGGGGAGCGTGTGATATTGCAGCCACTGGGTTTGGTTTGAGCCATAGCTTATTAGAGCTTCAAATATGTTTTCTGCTCTGATTCAAACCCTCACTTCTGATTAGCCTTCAGGCTCCTCTTCTCGATATCTAATTCCAGAGAAGTCTCCTAAAAAGTGGTATTTTGGACCGACCAAGACGAGCTTCTTCGTCTTGGAGAATCTTCCACGTAACAGGCAACCCCCCACCATTCAAGAAATATTTCATCTTCTTCTCCATCAGTACTACCGGCCTAGGCTACAACGTTCCTTGCGATGCCTATGTCAAATCTGTGCCTGATTTTCTGTTGCAGAATAAAATCCGCAAATCCATAATTCGAAATAGATCATCAGTTCGTATTTCATACCAGAATTCATTTATTCTGCTGCAGATGGTGCATATCCGAACGATCGGAATGTCGAAAAAGGAAGCATAGATTCGGCGGTTTTGAATACGGATGAAGTACTCGTTCCTAAGAGGATATTTAATGTCGATATGGGGGATATGGAAGATTGACCATTTTGTCAATGAGTAATATTGAGTCGTAGTTGAAAAGAGCAGGAAAGTTACACATTCATTTATTTATCACCATTAAACAGGCCCCCAGGAAATTAGAAGTTTATGAGATGGTTCGCGATACTGATGAAGATGGGGATGCAAATAGATCTGCTACGTTTTCAAGCTAAGAAATTTGGTCGTTGGGAGGCGTGAAAAGTGATATTGAATTATTCGTTGCGGAATACACGAAGGACGTTGATGACTAGATAAAGAGAATCACTGTTATTCTGGGCTATTCAGGCAATGATTCGAATGATTGCGATCTACAGATGTTCCCTGCTCAGCCGACCAAGTTTAAAGAAGCAACTTGGGAAGCAGCAAGCGCTCGCAGACTCTGAATGAGAAGAAATCGAAAACAGAGCCGAGGAAGAAGGCAAACAAGAACTTGGGAAAGGAAAAGAAGGACACGGGAGTTGACGATCCAAAAACGCCCGTCAATAGTGCAGTAAATGAAGATGATTATTTCAAACACCGTCTATATTTTCGCAAACCGAATTCAATCTTCCTGAAATTGGATACAAACTCAGCCGAGCCGATAAACGCTTCATAAACGCAAGCGATAAATGCATGACCCATGGGCCAAATTCTCTTCTTACACTCAGATGTTAAATCTCCTTCCAGTCCTAGAGGAAAGAAGTCAAAGTACAAAATCGAAGGCACGTTAAGGGAAGTGACAAAAATCCTTGATTCTGACGTTTTCCTATCTAATGGTCGTGAACGATACCTCTAGACGATACCTGCTGTACCAATAGCGGCGACGAAAAAGAAATTAACACATCACTTGCTATATGGTACACTCGTATAACAATGCCAGATTTTGTTTGGTGCGCCTGGATTTATCAAGTTCGACAGAATGAGTTAATTCTTAGTGTAGTCTTGATGTGCAGCCTGGTACGATGACTGGTGATGCTAATTGTGCTAGATTAAAAGGTGTGATATCGCTGAAGTGTACAAAAAGAGATTGAACTTTGCAAGAACTTGTATTGAGGAAAATGTCGTTTTATGAACGATCTTTGGGAAGCCTTGTCCAGAGATGTAGAAGGACTTGGTGCATACTATTATCATTATTTTTATTTTGAACAGCATGTTTGTGAACAAGATAGTTCTGGGGTGCCAGAAAAAGCAAAAAGAATTTACCAGAATTTGACACATCTGTGAGAACTCATAAATACTGGTGGAAAGGTACATTCAATTCCTCACGTTGATAATGTACCACTATTCTCAGTTAGATCTTAAGGTGAGCTGACAAGGACATACATAGATCTCTTACTTCAATCGAGCAAAAGAGGCCTAGAAAAGTCAGAGGACTCGTCGGCATCCTCAAATTGCTCGGGGCTAAATTTCCTGGAGAAATGAACGATAATAATTCTAGTGCCTAGATTTGGGGTACGATTTCTCGGACAGGTATTAGATCGAATCACGGATTAATGGGAGATCCCTGCTGTCCAGACTCTTCGATCACTGTTCACAACTGTGGGTTTTGATTTAGCCCGGAATTCGATTCGAGCACCAACGAGACCTTGATCAAACTTTTAACAAGAACTTCAGTTGAGGATTGTGTGGTCGCTATTGTTGCAGATCAAGAAAAAAGGTGTCAGATATACAAAATATGCCCTCACCTAAGCGCTAGGGCAGACTTAGCAGGCAACCTCTTTCCACCCGCGATATTTTGTCTTTGGCATTGTACCGAGAATACACTATCCCCATTGATGAAGTTGCTCACTGACAGGAGTTTCCGGTGTGAGCTTTTCAGCCTTCCATGCAGAGGGTCCAATTAACGCTCTTTGTCGATTGCTTGATGAGGTGGCCATCATGACCCATGATGTCTCAACATCCAATTTGGCGGTTCAATAAATTCAAGGCAACTCTCCCCACAGGGCAACAGAGCGCCAGCTGCTATAGAAGTTCACATCTTTCATCCAATTTTTGAGGAAGGAACCAGAGATTACCGTTTTCACGGAGAATGAGGATGCAAAAACTCTCGCTCTGGATCCATCAGCTCAAGCCCCCACCTTTGGCGAAAATCCAGAGCAATGCCATATGCTCGACTTTTTTTAAGGTAGCAATATAAACCTCATCATAGACGAATGGGTTTTTTGCCATGATTACATGCGCTGAGAGAGCAGAATGGTTTCCATGTCAATTGGAATAAGGATCCACGCACCGTTACTATAGACGCAAAATACTGACAGTCGATATTGGCTTCAAACACATAGTACTCGAACCTGGCCGGGCTCCTGGCTCACTGGGGGAACTATATGAGAACAAGAAAACAGAACTGTGCCTCACCGTGAATGTGTTAGTCCAAGAACGGGGATTTCGACAGTGTGCAGCCCGGAGATCAAAACCGGGATTGAATAATGATCTGGATCACGAAGGTTCCAATAACAAAAAGCTCAACAATTTTCTCTTCAAACGAGGAGCACTTATTGGCGCTGAACTTGTCCAAACACTTTCACTGATATCTGGAGCGGGAGATTGGATGGAAAGTTGATTGATACTATTCTCCAGCAGGTACCGAAAGGACGGAGAGTTGTAATCATGAATGAGGATTTGTTGTCAGCTCATGTTTTTGAGTGGTATCCCGGTCCATATGTCCTAATAGGTAGGTAAATTTTGACACAGATCCTCCTTGATGACATAATGTGTAAGATCTTACGTGGGATTGGTACCTTGACCAATAGCATTTCCCTGTACAGGACCCACCGGCTCGGCCCGGTGCACTAACTCCTCAATGGTGGGATGCGAGCATGAACATTTGAAATAGCTGTTAGGGTACGTGGTTCCGATCACGATAGTTCCTACGGACGTGAGTAGCATTTAGCCTGAGAAAGATGTTGCACATATCATAATAGGACACGAATTGCCTAAAGATAACCCCACCATCCATTTATCTACACGGCTGAGGTTCTGTTTCGGTCTTTTGTTCCAAGCCTAAAATGCCACGAATTACGAGGCCGTCGAATTAGAATGGCGAATATAAGCTTAATTTGAATCCCCTGGAGCTCCCAACTGTTGGGTGCTTCCCCCACTAAATCGAATGCAACACTGATTTGTCGGTCTATATCCGAAGCTGGGATATTTATATTGCCGCCCTATACATCCCTTATCCTGGGCTCATGCATGTTCTTGGGTGCCATACCCATGGCACCAAGCTCAACATAAGCGCCAGCTTCGCACTCAAATGCCAAAACTTTCAGATACTTTAAATGTCTAGACCGTTCAGAGAAATGAGTATTGGCTCGAAGCTTGACTCCTCACTCCAAAGAAAAAAACATTCAGCAAGCCTTCTGAGTTTGGACTTAACGAGCACACATTTCCAAGTGTAAAAAAGGAACTACCCCGAAGAGCCAGAAGGCTGACGTATCAAGCTATAATATAACTGGTGTCAAAATACTCAGCTATCATGGTCGAGGTTGTCTCAATCATCATCGCCGTTGTTTCTCTGCTCGGCTCGCTCGCAGCAGCAGGTTTCACGGGATGGATCTCATACTACTTGGACCAAGCCAAACAGCGCAAAGCCACGAAGGCTCTAATCCACAAATATCGAGACCCTCTGACACTCGCCGCATACGATCTCCAATCTCGAATCTGGGGCCTTGTTAATAGGTTGCTTGACTATTATGATGATGAAGAGAAGCAAGAAAATATCTATGTTTACACTGCCTTTTTGATTGGACAATATCTTTCATGGACATATATCCTTCGCCGACAAGCACAATTCATGCAATTTTCGACGGAGCAAAAAAACCAGCAACTCAATAAGATCCTGGACGCCGTTACGGAGCACTTTAGCCTGGACAGATATGAAGGGGAGGCTTCATTCATGCTCTGGCGTGGACAGCAGATGGCCATCGGCGAAATAATGACAAAAGAGGAAGAAGGTCAGCTCTACTGCATGGGGTTCGCAGCGTTCTCGAAGAAATACCACGGTGATCCCGAATTCAAAAAGTGGTTCGCACCTATCGAGAGAGGTGTCAATCTACTTGTAGCTGCACGCAAGCGACACGATCCTGCTGCGACTTATAGACTACGTCGATTGCAACATCTTATGATTGATTTGGTTACTCTTCTGGAATTTCATCGTGCGACAAATGAACCAGACAAACAAATGAAGGTAGATGCTGCTCCAGAATGCAAGTGCGACAACTGCCCAGGGCCTCGCGTGGCAAATCCAGATGAGAAGCTACCAGTGTAATGAGCTAGAAGTCGAGAAAGCGATGATTGATGGAGTCTCCTTCTGGCTTTGAAGAAATGGGGATGTATGGAGATTTGGACTAGCGGCATCTTCACAAAAGTCTTGCCATTCGGAGGATGATTTCGTTCAACTGTTGGATGCGTGTCATATGGGATAGCATTGGGATAGGATGCTGACAGTGATTTACATTGAGAGACTCGATGTAAGTCAGTACGAATTATGAATATATGGGCTATTTCCGCTGTGCCACGGGCTTCGAGGCGTTGGCAGTTAGGGAGTGATTTACCCCGAAATAATGAGATGGATCGCAACCAAAATACAATAGTATAGAAATCGCATAGATATCCATGTATCACTAGATATTATGGTAATGATTCAATGTTGATGCCAAAATTCTTTTCATGAAAACGGAAAGTGTGATGTGCAGAAGGATAGAACAGCAGATGCTTAGAAGGGTCAACGGGCCAACGGAACACACTGGCCAACTGAACGGTCTAGCCTAATCAAATCAATGTTCAGTTGACAGATCACTAATGGTCCCTTCAATGGAACCTTAACCTTTGAGACTTCCCCCACCCCCATCAAACTTAATAGCCATGACAATTAACTACGAAAATTAATGCATCAATGCATCATTATAAGTCTAAGTACATTTCACACTACATTTCTTGTGCTGCGATCAAGTATATTTCATCAATAAAGATGTATCACGAGTTAGCATTTGATTTGATCTGGCTTTTTTACTTTTCAGAGTTGTTTGTAAGAGCACATGTTGGTATTAATTACTTTATTCCCCTGGAATAACCCGTCGCAGAAAGAAGATAGCGCATCGGCATCTTGACAAGACGGCGACGGCGTAGTAGCAAATATTTCTGTATGTTTAGCATCTACCATCGGTGGAAACATAGACGATCTTGGACTATGCATTCTGGGTGCGAAGATTTTTCAAGACCTTCACCTTGGAAAGAGCCTTTTCAGTATCAAGTACAACAATCTTAAAAACACCTCTTCGGCGACAGTTCGCCCTACAAGCTCAGAAATTTCGTGCCACACTTGGCCGAGCTTAAAAATAGATTCGATATAATTTTACCACAAGAAGTCTGATTTTGATAAGATCTTACAATCTCCATTTTTCAAGAGATCAATTTAGATTAAGTCATGCACGAGTTTTGGATGTAATAATGGAAATTCCATTCAAACGATCCTCTAGTGAAGCTTGTAATTCCTGCCAAACAAGCACAAATTCCACAGATTTTCATTTTTACATGAAAGCTTTGAATTATATGCCGATCACATCTACGTCACTTTGATCGATAGGAGTCTTCGAATGAGTACCTAAGCTGTGCTATCCTTATCAGCGAGAAGCTGACAATGTTGATACTGCGGGGCCGGTCTCCTGTCCCTTCATTTCACGCTCAATCCGTATCAGATGGATCGTTGGCTAGAACCTCACAACATTTCCCTTGTTCAGGCGGAATTTCGCTTCAAAAAGCATTTTACATAGTGCAAAGAGTTTGGCGCAGACTTGAAAATTCGGGTGCTCGAATCAGGAAAGATCCGTATTGTTGATCTTGGTATTAATCATGCGTTGACTGTTACATCTCAGCAGACTTGCGAAACCTAAGTCAACTAAGACTGATAGATTTTTGATTGAAGAACGATCTATAGTTGGCGATACAGGACGCATTATCCACGCACTTTTTGAAATGAAACAACATACTGAAGCTGGGTCAGGCCGTTATGGAAAATATTTGGGGCTTTGGGGAAGGTTTTAGTAGCCTAGGAAACCTCTCTTTTCCCATGCGTAGGCTTACAGAGAGCGGGTTACCATTTCTCTAGTTTGACGCATGCATCTGCATCGTAACCCCTGTTAGATCAGCGGCCAGCTAAGATGTACCGTAACGAATCAATGATATTCAAATTATAAAACCCTCAAACACGAGTGGATGGAAACAGCACCTCCTTTATGATTGTTATAATATACAGATACTGGTCCCTGGACTCTCCTTATTTTCGCTTATGGCATGTAGTATGAGCTCTAATAATTTACCATCAAACATATGGTCCTAATCTCCATATGATCCGCGTACTCTTTATTCTGGAAGATGTCCGTTTGTGTAGTTGCGATGCAGTTTTTTTCTGAATTAAAAGTTTCTTCGAGTGCTAGCTTGCCCCACCTTTCCCGCATTCACACTTATGCGCTACAACAGCTTCATCTCCACCTACGAAATATCGTAAGGTTACTCCGCATCAACCTAAATTCTTACATGTCCACAATTGTTTATGCTTACTTTCGTTATGGTATTTAGTACGTAGGCAGAGACCATGGCGCTGAAGTAGGTCTTCTCGTTCATCCTTCCGACAAATATGCATCCTGTTCAACGCCAATGGCTTTTTTTACTGCTCATTTCTGCTATAACATTCAATATCATCATACAAGTAGAGGCAGCACACTCCACTCAAGGATTAGTTGAGCTCTTGAAACGGAGACTACCTGCTCATGTAAATGACTTCCAGTTCAAAATACGAAGTAACCATACATTGGGGGCGATGAATGATGAATATGCTGTATCTCAAACATCCACGGGAATTATTCTTGTAGAAGGGAATTCATTAAGTGCTCTTGCTACCGGGTACGTCTCTTCGACTGACTTTTTGTCCGCAATTTTCAGCTTATGAAGATAGGTTACGTAAATACTTCACAGACGTTCTGCATGTGGATATCTGGTGGTATATTGGTTCGCAGCTCCACCTTGCTCCTAAAGAATTCCCACCTTTAAATTCGACACTGAGAGGATCAAGTATTGTACCATGGCGATATCATTTCAACACTGGTAAGCGCATTGTCCTTCTAGAAGCGCCTTCCATTAATGATTGCATGCCACACAATGTTTTGGTTACTAAACAGATGCTAATAAATACTTCGTAGTCACATTCTCTTATACAACCGCCTTTTGGACCTGGGATGATTGGGAACTCCAACTAGACTGGATGTCCCTTCACGGCATAAACCTCTCTCTCGCCTGGGTAGGGTATGAAAAAACATTACTTTCCACCCTCCTCACCCTCGGCCTCACCACCCATGAAATTCTTTCATTTTTCTCCGGTCCGGCCTTTCAAGCCTGGAATCGATTCGGTAATATCCAAAGATCTTGGGGCGGAAGCCTCCCAATCTCTTGGATAGAAGAACAGCACCTTCTTCAAAACAAAATTGTACAGCGAATGGTAGAACTAGGTATTACACCTGTTTTACCCGCTTTCACTGGTTTCGTGCCAAGCGCATTGAGAAGTGTAGCGCCTTATGCAAATATAATTAACGGAAGTGACTGGGGCAATATTTTCCCAGTCGAATACTCAAATGATACATTTCTCTACCCTACCGATCCTCTTTTCACCACGCTTCAACATACATTCCTCAGTTTTCAATCCGAATATTATGGAAACGTTACGCATATCTACACACTAGATCAATATAACGAAAACAATCCCGCATCCGGAGATCTCTCATATCTAAGAAACGTATCACGTGGAACTTACGAATCTCTCCAATCCTTTGACCCAAATGCCGTCTGGATGTTACAAGGTTGGCTTTTCTACTCTCTTTCATCATTCTGGACACAAGATAGGATCGAAGCTTATATCGGTGGTGTCCCCAAAAATGAAAGCATGTTAATCCTGGACCTCTTCTCCGAATCTTTTCCACAATGGGAAAGGACGCATCATTATTATGGGAAACCGTGGATCTGGTGTCAATTACATGATTATGGCGGTACTTTAGGTTTATACGGTCAGATTTACAATGTTACGAATTCGTCGATTGGAGCGTTTCGGGAATCGGAGAAGATGGTGGGAATGGGGAATACAATGGAAGGGCAAGAGGGCAATGGGTTAATGTATGAGTTGCTTTTGGATCAGGCTTGGAAGAACGACCCTATTGATACTGAGGATTACTTTAAGTCTTGGGTGAAAAAACGATATCATATTAAAGGGCAGAAGAAGCAGTTACCGGGAGAAATATACGAAGCTTGGGATATCCTCCGAACGACAGCTTATAACAACACAAACTTAACTCTCTCCGACAGTGTACCAAAATCCTTGCACGAAATGCAACCTAATATCACGGAAAATCATGGAAGATTGGGACAATCTTCAAGTATCGATCTTTATAATCCAAATTATCTATTCAGAGCCTGGGAATTGCTTTTTAATGCATCAGTATTGGTACCGGAATTATGGGAAGATGAGGGATGGAAATTCGATGTGGTGGATGTTACAAGACAGGTTCTCGCAGAGAGATTTAAGTTGGCGTATGTGGAACTGATAGAGAGATATAAGAAGGGTGCTGATATTTCCGGTAATGGTGATATTTTACTTGGGATACTGAAGAGCTTGGATGATTTGCTATCTACATCACCTCATTTCAGATTAGACACTTGGGTAAATGCTGCAGTCTCTTCTGCACCACTCTCTTCCTCTACAAATTCCTCATTCTCCTCAATCGATAACTCCTCGTTGCCCTCCAGTTCCTCCCCATCGATGTTAACATCAAATCTCACACAAACCCAAAAATTCTTCGTCTACAACGCGATCAACCAGATTACGATCTGGGGACCTACAGGACAGATTGATGATTATGCATCTAAGAGTTGGGGAGGTCTTGTACGTGGGTATTATTTGCCGAGATGGCAGATGTTTTTGGAGTATATTGGTCAAGTGCGGTTTGGAGAGTTTAACGCCACGGAACTAAAAGAAAGGTTGGATAGTTTTGAGCTGGGATGGCAGTTGAGCGGTGGTATAGATGGTTTGGAAGGGGAGGGTGTCCGGGAGAAGTTGAAAGAATTGGTTGGGGAGTTGGTGGAAAGTTTGAAGCTGCGGGGAGTTCGGGAAGTGTGAGCGAGTCGTTTCCTGGAACAAAGCTATGTGCTATAAAATATTGGTTCAGGTGTCTTGATATGACTTTCGGGGCTATCAGTTCTAGCAGACTCCTGTACATTGCATGATGCAAGTAAGATATATTGGTACTTTCCAGAGCACTGTTTCCTTGAATTGTGGGTGCTAGTTAGGCTTACCGAGCATAGGTGTGTTCTTCACGATGACATCTCGGTTCTCGTCAATGTAGTAAGTATCTTTACCGTATATATACAGAATTACAAAGACCTCGGGAGTAAAAGATAAAGAGTTGTAGTGTGATAAAAAAGTGAAAATTTACCATAGCAGTCCAAAAGGGTTATAGCTGTAAGTATGAAGAGGGTTATCTTATTGTTAAAGCTACGATTCCTGATTATAAGACCCATAATCATACTATACTTGCCATATTGAGCCTAACACCCTTTTGATTTTTCTTCGAGACCTTGATATTTTAGCGTGCTGTGGGCTTGCAGCAGCTGCACATCCCCCACCATCCTACCCCACAACCTTCCACATCTTTCATTATCACCACAAAAATCCCATGGCTGGCTTGAACATCGTGAAAACAAATCATTTCACCGTGTAGATGTTTCCTCATAGTTACTGAGATTTACCTTTTCATAGTAACACCGATCTCTATTTGCACATATTATCTTACAGTTTACCATTTGAACAACCTTAAGCCTACGCAGAAAATACCAGCAGCAGCTCTAACGCAAAGGAACGAACCTGCCGAGTAATCTTATTCGCAACCAGAAACTTTTGGGTCAATTGGCATATTTGGTCCATATTAAGTACGTCTGATACGCCTTCTCACTGTATATTAATGCTTCTATCAATCTTGAACCTGAGCAGAAAAGCTTACACATGAATACAGCAGCACATCAAAGCTCGGATCGAAGACAGGCCGGACAATACGGAACGACCAACATTTTCGAACATTACCCCTCATCCTCTCGCCATGAGGAATAAGAAGACACCTCAATCAGGCCTGCTTGTATCCTATGATGTTAATAAGCCTCAAACTCTCCACAAAAAACTCCCAAAACCCCAGGAACAGGTGGACTTACCACAAGAAGTCCTCCGCATCATTTGCTCCTACGTCGACGCGGACGAATTACCCAACCTAAGACTTGTCTCGATCGCCTTCAGCAATGCAGCGGCAGTTCACATGTTTAGAACCATGGATTTTGGTTTTACTGCATCATCATTTGAATGTATCTTGAATGTCGCACGCAGTACCAAGCTTCAACACCATGTTTTGAAGCTCGGATATAACGCTAAATGGATGAGCACTTGGCCAATAAGTTGGGAGCCAGAGTGTCTTGAATACCACTTCTCTCATCAGCGTGAATTAAAGGAAGCTTTGAAAAAACTAGTGAATCTCAACGCTATCGAGTTTCGTCCTCTGCACCAAGATCCACAAAATACATTGGAGAACCGCCGCGTCACATATCGAAGAATATTTGATCCATTTTGGAAGTTTCTGACATCGTCACTTAGTCACGTATCGAATCTAAGATCGATCATAGCAGCTAATTCTTTCCCATACGAAGGCGAAAGTCTCGAAGAGCTCTCTACCGAGGAGATTAAGGCACTGGGACGTTTACAAAATTTGACTCTTGGGCTTGATACTCACTTCGGCCGACGACTCCCCAATCTCCTATGTTACATGTCGAATCTCAGGTCACTTGAACTAAGGGAGCTGGTTGATCTTGGAGAGAGAGATTTCTCTGAATTGGTCAGTCCAAGTACGAAATTTCGTTCACTTGTTTCCCTCAAGCTTGATGGATTCAACTTAAATGAGCGCTATTTCAAACATTTTTTACTTGAAAATGCACACTCTCTACGCTCACTCTCACTCCGAAACTTGAAACTTGAAATCACGGAGAAAGAATTTGATACTGAGGACTATTATAAATGCAATCAATGGATCCGAATGTTCTTTTTCTTTAGCCAATCAATGCGTTTAAAGAATATTGAATTGCATGGACAGCTCCGCACGTCACTATCAGGAACTTGGTTTATACAAGATTTCGTGGAGGGGGATAAATTATATGCAGAGCCCAATTTGATGTTACAGCTTACGAACTTTATTACACATACTGAAGGTTCATCATTTCCTTTACCACATCCAGATGAAGACCTCAGAAACATCGATTTCAGAGGATATGGTGTCACTCGTGGCTTATTTTGGGTTAAAATCCTCAAGAGGAAGGGAAGCATTAGGTTATTACGAAAAAAACCACACAAACCATCTGTGTTCAACGGCTACTTGCACTGGGAGCAACCGGGATTCGGAAATTTGGCCGTTCAGAATGACGTTGAACTAGATGGCTCCCTATATAATCAAGAGGAACATGCAGCGGATCCGGAGGATGAAGTCGTGGTGGAAATAGAAGACATCGCAGCTCAAGCAAGCGCGTTTGAGCGGGCAAAGGCTTACTTTCTTGCCAACAGAGAGTCATGGACCGACGAGGAGAAAGTTGCAATGGCTTTCTTGGTGGATGCAGATCCAATGAGCTTTGATGTGGAAAGTCCTGCTCCTTTCAATTCACCGACGAATTTGAACCTATTTTAGTACCGGATCTGCATACGGCTTTTGTGTATAAAAATAGGGCAGCTATTTTTGTTATTATTAAAACAACAACTTTTGTTATTTCTTCTGATTAATTTTCATTTTTGTAATTATTAGCTCATCTTCGATGTCTAGGATATATTTTAATAGGAAAGAAGAAGGATTTCTTTAGTTGAACTTGGACTTATCAATATGGATTGGAAAATTATGATCATAAATTTCTTCTTTACTTCTTCTCTAGATACAAAGATAAAGTTAGGACACTAGAAGGAGTGAGCAGGATGGTTGTAGACATTATTTCGAGGTTTCGCAGAGTATGATGAGTTAAGATGATGAGAACTTGATAGAATAATATAATATAAAAAATATTTTTATTAAATTAAAATTAATAAATTCAAAATACTTGATATAAAAATAGCAACTATATTTAGTATTTTTTTAGTGAATGATTTTAATTTATTATAATTTATTATATAAATATTTATTTATTTAAATCTATCTATCTATAATCAACTTACAAATCCAAAGCATAATACAGAGTATATTACATTATAGAATTTACATCCTACATCCATCTACATAACGAGTTGTGTACTATAGCTACCTCGTTGCACAGATACATACATACATACATACATACATACATATACATATACATATAAATGATGTTGAAAATTTCCACATTAAGATTCAACGCTAGACTAGACTGACTAGACTACTACATCGCTAGCTCAACTAGTGACACACTAGTAACCCACTAGCTCCTCGCTTAAAATTTGTTTCTCTCCTCCCTGTAGAACCTTGTTCCGACCACAACGAACACATCGATTCCTTGAATTTTACATACATGTCCTGATACCTTGAACCCCGTTTACCGTATCCTAATTGCTTCTGCAGATCCGCATATCTCAATATCAATGCTAATGTCAATCTCGAATCTCCCGTCTCGAAAATGCCTCGGATTTCAGGAAACTATAATGACAGATGTAGATGAATCGTCGGTAGTTGTTGTTGGGGAATTGGAAGAATTAGTTTGCGCTGTTGTATGCGTATCCATATTCGCATCTGCGATTGTCTTATATCCGAATTCGGAGTCTGCGACTAAGGCGCCGAGGGACGACGAGGAGGAGGAGGGGTTTAATGAAGAATTGGATAGTGCTTCTTCATAGTTCTGATTTGCATTTGTCTTTGGATTGATATTGCAAATGATGGGAAGATTAATATTGTGCATTTCCGCATTCTCCTGTGTAAAATTCACGCGTGGGTCGTTTAATGTGCTTGTGGGATTTATATCTGATGCACATAGGTAAGAGGATGGGGACCAACAGTTTGAATTGGTATTTGAGGAGTTTTGGGAAGAGGAGGCGGAATTGATCAATAGAGAGTTGAAATGTGAATGATTGGTGGATGTAGAGCAGATAGATCCATAACCGCTATCGAGACTTTCTTGACGTAATCGTGGGGCAATTTTGATGGAACTACTTCTTCTTTGGAGATTTTGTGAGTTTTGTTTGTTGATTGACATTGGAGAAGATTGGGAGTTTGGCGAGTTTGCTACTGAGGTTGATATGGTTAACGAGGTGGGGACGGTCGGTCCTTCTTGGTGGCTTTGGAATGGTGATGTGGGTGAGGAGGTTAGGGGTGATGACATGGATTGAGTCGCTTGAGCTGCGGAGTATGGAGACTGGAAAGACGCTTCGCTGTGGTTGGAATTTGTAAGACCGGCGGTAGGAATCGATGCGGAAGGTTCTTGAAAGGAGGATACGAAATGGTGCCAGTTTATGCTTTGGAGCTGCTGCCCCGAATGTTGCCTGGGATTTTCAGGCAACTGTGTTTGCTGTGTCAGAGGTGAATTTTGACAAAAGCTATATGGAGCTGTCTCATCACAATCTGTCAAACCGGAAGAGATATAACAGGAATCCTCTGCGGCAGTCGCATTCGCCGCATCAGTATTTTCATGTCCCATCACCACCTCATTTGCTAGCGCGGAACCCTGGGTCTTCAAGCCCATCGCATCGGAATCCTGCCAAAACGGCACTGCCTCACCACCTCCATCTAATCCTACATCCCCCAAGACCCCCTCTCCCAACCTCGCACTTCTACACTTCTCCACCAATTTCCACGCCTCAACCCCCATATCCCCACTCTCTAACATTCCCCTACAAGCCTCCTCCCTCCTCTCCCAATTCGCCACAAACCTCCTAATAACTCCATCACCACATCCTTCCCCAACCATGCCATTACAAACCGCAATTAATTCCAATAATTCCTTCCGGCTGTCCTCGAGCTGTTTTTTCGTAGCACGTAATTCCGAAACATAGTGATCGTATTTCGCTTGATCAGCAGCCATTTCTGCTTTTTTCTTAAGACGGCATTTTCGCGCTGCGCGTCGGTTTTTCTCAAGGTATTTTTCTCGTACTACGAGGGTTTCCGCCGGGGTGAGGACTTTTTTCGCACGCGGACGACGCTTCTTTTTCGGGCAGAGAGGTGCGCTAACGGTGGAAAGGGAAGAAGGGTTTTCTTTTAAATTGGTAGAAGAATTGACTTTTTCTTTTTCGGAGGCCTGTTGGGGTTTTATTCGCGAGGTTGGTGAATGGGCTTTTTCCATAGTGAATGGAGTATCTTTTGATGGTACTTTGGGGCCATTGTTAAGTTGAAGAGCAGAAGAATGGGAATTATCGATCGGAATTGAATTCTCGGAGACATTTGTAATTAAACTGTTCTGGTTCGCATTTGGCATCGTCGGAAAACCGGTATTGGCATCTGCCCTAAAATCCTTCATCGCAACGCCCGGGCTTCCACCGAGTTGGTTTTGCTGTTTCTCATTTGCGAGAATATCCGGAATATCTATGATATCGTCGAAGATCCTCAAGAAAGAATCGTCCGTAAAATTGAGATCCGCACCAAAAGCCTAGAGATGTTCAAAACCTAGGGACTTGCGGGCTTGAATATCCACATTTGTGGGATTGAAGCTATTTTGGGCTTTCTTACCTGATCATTTACCACATTGTTAAATGCGTCCCAATGTGGTTGTCCTTTCTCTAACCCCGGTGTGGAGAAGAAATTTGGTGATATATTGTTGCTTGTGCATTGCATCAGTTTGAGCGCATCCTCGGTGAGAAACTCGTCCAATTTGAGCTGGCCAGGATGACGGTCGTCGAATTTAGTTTGATTCATCACCGCAGATGCCCAATTTCTTGCTGACCGAGTCTGAATAATATACTGTGATCAGAAGCAATTAGTAGCTACTCGAGTTGAAGTAATCGCGAGAGGAACCAACCTATTGGGCTGAATTAGGTGATGTGAGAATCAGGTACGCAGTAAGGTGTGGTAAGATTGAACTGCCATGAAAAGGTACCATACCTGTTGGACTAATATGGTAGGAGAGGGTCTTTCGAAAGTTGTTTGCAGAAAAATATTCCGTTAAAATGGATATTAAAACAAATCAGGTAACATATCGACAGGAAAGATGGCTATGCCTTAATATTTGTGAGGTAGTAGTAAAACATAAGTGAGTACGCAGCAAAAGTAAAGGAGGGGCAATCAATACAGCAAAGCATTTATATACACACTTTCCTCCATAAAGCAATCAAAAACGCCGCCATGACATCACGCCACTACATGCAAATAGCCCATAATTCCTCTGGACATCGCCGGTTTTGAAATCAAGCTTTCGCTATATATCCCCGCATTTTGCAAATCGAAATAACTGATTGGGAAAACGTTGGATGGATTGATGCAAATATCAAGTTCTTTTATGCAAGCCAATGATGCATTCGTATTTCGATGTGGTAGGATAGGTCCGGTGGCGATATCCAATCATTGAATTCTTCTCCCCCTTACCTTGCCTTTGTTCTGTTTCAGCAGCAGTGACAAGCACATGTAAAATTTCAAGGGCCCTGCTACAAAAAGAAAAGTCTAGCATATTTTTATAGACCACAAAAGTCTTATCTTCTTATCTTTTGTAACAACAAACAACCGTTGAAGTTTTCGAGTTACACTGCGGAGCGAGCTTCAAAAAGTCTAGCATGCGAGCTGGACAACGAAAATGAGTTTTGAGCAACAAACAAGCAATTGGGAAAATCTCCACATTAGAGTTCTGATCTCTCGATGCTCCTAAATTTTGTAGAGGAATGGTACAAAGAGTTCAGATGACAATCTCCATCTTATCCGTCCTTTCGTGAATATTGAATTATGTTTCGATATATTGCTGTTCTATTTGCTCTGCCTTTCACTGCATATAAAGCACTCCAGCCCAGGTTACAATCTCATACGGCTTTCTTGCTTAGCGTCCAAGCTTTGAGCCCATCGCGCAATTCAATATTCCATTCCACTGTCAAATTCGTCATACTGAGTGAAGATGGCAGAAAAACTTGATATAAATACACTTACAATAGGAAGAGCATCTTCTGCCGAGAAGTTTCCATGGTGGCGAATATGTAACTAGAACTTGAATGTAGTAGAAAATCGCCAACCTACAAATTCTACCATCCCAGATGTGCAGCTTCAAATCTCGATCATTCGAAAATTTCCCTTTATCAAAAGAAAAGTTGCATTCGGCCCATGCCTCAAGGCACCGAAGCATAAACAGATAACAACAAAAAACCTCTCCTTTGTTCTGAATATTAGCCGACAATTCACCAACTCTCACAGAACAAAAAGATAAGAGTTCGTTCTCATGACATGGCAATCAATTTCACCATTCAAATTGACCCGAAATCTGCAAAATGCCATGGTATCCTTAACTATCTCATCTGATGGCATGCATCCTTTCCTGTGGCTCTACTTACCAATAATTTGACCCCTTGCACCCCTCTTTCCAAGATTCAAAATTACATGCCGCCAAAAAATTGGCGAATGCAAAAGATCTTTGTTCTTTGTGACCTCCGTATTTCTGGAACCAATTGAAATTCATCTGCCCCTTCGAACTTAAGGCGGTGAGACAACTTTAGACATCTAGAACAATCAACCGATGATTTTCCAAGCGAAAATTATCGGAAGCATCTCCGCACTCCGAATGTGATCTATTATTGATCAATGGCAATATGTAGTGGGAGGTCAGTCCACAATTCGCTGCTCGAGATACTTCCGCGTAATTCAACTGGCTATTTCCTTTTTCGTAACTCCAGCCAGGTTTGCGCTATTCCTTCTACACGGAAGCTATAATAGAATTCTTTGAATACGTTCTGTTCTATATTAGTGTCATTTATCGCCACACGAATTGCGTTTCGAGGTACGCTCACGATTAGACCTAAGATCTCTTTCGCAAAAAGCACCGTATCACTGTATATTTGTATTACGAAGGATATAATCGTTAGTCATTATGGTCGACCCGAGATGCGTAATTGGCCATTGAATTAGGCTCGTGCTTAATTGGGTGGGACAAATAAAGAGATATGCCATAGAGCGAGCAGAAAACGCTCCTCTCAACAACTAACTAATGCAAAAAAGGCACCGCGGGCCGGTAGAACAAGGTGTGGCTTCCAGTAAAGGCTAGCCCAGTCGCTGGAAGTAGTACGTATGGCTCAGGCCTTTGGGGATGTCTCCGAGGAGGAGGAAACCGGAAATAAAAAGCAGTATGACATGCGAGTTGCGGAAGAAATTTCAATATTGGCTAGTCCTGATTTCCATCATCCATGCCAAGACACTATCATAAAACGTAAAACTTTGATGACGATTAGGGGAAAATAGAACGGACGGGCACTGAATGCGGGTGAATATTGGAGCGGCCCACTGCTTCATATGCTACAGTACGGGTTGGTAATAAGTGACCGGACAAGGAAAACTGAAGGATTCAAACGTGACATCGTGGGGTTTGCACTAAGATTAGAGTGACAAGAAGTTTCTTTAGCTTTGCATTCTCATGACCCTTCGCCGCAATGTAAGAACATGGGAGTATACTCTTGACAATGTGGTGCAAATACAAATGACGCATGCGGTGGAGAAGACATTCGCTACCTCCCACATCTTAGTACATCGCACATTTCTGGTTCGAGATGATAGACCAAAAACGCGCTTCGCATCTTGCTTCACATCTTGCTTCACATCTTGCTTTACGGGCCAAGCTGGCACAGCTGTCTACCCATGCCTTTGTTGCCGCGCAGCCCCTAGCTTTAATATGCAGGTTCAATACCTGACCTCCCCACTTATGTTCTATGACCAAAACATACCTCTTTCCTCCTTATTCAGGCTAATGGATCGACTAATGATAAATCAAAATAGGGAAGTCATACAGAATCCACCTTTGAGGGAAAATTCTCTACGCAAAAAAGAAAATGAGAAATGTAACAGTAAAAATCGAATTGCGTATAGTGAGTGATCTTTTATATGACAGATCGAGCGAGGTCTTATCGCGTATATTTATCCATAATCCTTCAAAACCTGGTGATGGCTTTTGTGATGGGGTTTAGAAACGATTTGTTACCCAATGGTTTGGAGATGGCAAAGCTTTAGAGACAAGGCTATGTGAATTACGCATGATCCGGAGAGTAGATAGGCTCATATGGTGGAGGCACGTGAAGAAATAACGTAAGGGAAGGAATGTTCTAGAAAAACATTGATACTGGTGTCTGTTTGTTCTCAACTCTCGAATGAGCTATAAAGAGATTTCTGCTACAATCGCCGCTTGCATATTGAATCGCTAATTTTCGGAAGAGGTAACGGCTGTATTATCACCAGTAAGCTATGATACCTATTGAGGGTTTGTCATATCTATATCTCGTGAGGTTTACTTGACATTCCCATTTTTAAAATATGAAGTGAGTCCTCAACGATGATTAGATATTGAAGCCACAGTCAAGTTTGAATGGACTCATCCTGAGGAGATTACAAAGATCTTTCAAAAGGAAAATCGCATTTCTCTCAATTTCCTGACCGCAATCAAATCAAGGCATACTTCTAGCAGAGTCTGATTTTCCAATCATGGTAGTTGTTTCCTGAAATGGAGTGCTGCGTGTTGGGAGGTGGGTCCAAACGAGAATTTCGCAAGCGTGGGCGCTTTTCGTACCAGCCATGCCATTAACTTTAGTGGAATGGCTGTCTACAACCCCTACAAATCAAGGAAGTTAAAGAGCCCATAAGACTGTAAACAAGTTTAAGCCATTTTCTTCTTTCTCCTTATTAAGGACAGCCGTGGTGTTACCATACGAAGAATCCAGATTGCCAAGTGAACGTACACTAAATGGGAGCCTCCAGTGTGCTTCACCATCTGAATTCGAACTCCAAACACATATTATAGTGTCTTGGGACGTCTTTGAATTATGCTAGTGGTGTAGTTCGGCCGTCGTCGGTCGTTCACTTCAATAGTGAATGATCAACAGTCAAATGGTAATTCGTGGTTCGCAACTGAAATCGTGGAGTCGCATATCGTGGGTCGAAGATTAGTGCAAGGCTCAAACACTTTGAATCATAACTCAACCTTCGTCCATAGAGAGCTTTTACTGGTTGAAGCTCGTAGAGTAGTACATCCCATCGCGGTGTAGCGGAGCAGGGCCGCCCATCATCTTTGAAACTCCTCTCCTGGGTTTTCGTTTACCCCTCAAGCGTTATGGAAACTCCCAAAGCATGATCCACGACCTTAAAAATATTTGTCATTAGACACCATTTATAAGAAGGATCTCTCTAATTTTGAAACCAACATCGAATATTTGATGTTGTAGATGGCTGACTCTTGAGTGGCAATACGCATTAGCGCTTGAATCATATGAGGATCAGGAGAGGTATTCAGGAGTTGATAGTCTTTCAGAGATTGTGGGGAGAGAAAAAATTAAAATACTCTTCGATGCACTCTTCGATATACTCTTTGGTGTCCTAGGCTTTCAGCTCCTGAGGATGGAAGAGAAACAAGTAGTTGACCATTCGAGTTTTGTTGTGTTGTACGGAGTATTGGTCCAAGCTTCTTGGCAAGTAGCCGTGGCTTAGGTAATTAAGGTTAAGGCTAAATCGGCTTCTCTTGAGTCTTGACCAATTAAAAGTGGCTAGATTCTTCGCCTTGTTCTTCATTTATTGATGCTCGAGTTTCTACTCGACTTGTCATTCTTTCTTTCCTTTTGGCTTCATTGAATGAGGTTACTCGATTGTATAGGAATAGGAATAGTATAGGAATAAGGAGGACTAAGATATCAATCTCGATAGGTATAAATACGATACGATCGAGGCATCCTACAAACCAGAGAAATGGGTGGTGGTTCTAATGCTACTCTGTCTGGGCACATACATGCACATACATCTTGGCTAAGGTTCTTTAACGTAATCGTGGCCTCTTGCTTCACCATCACCAGTAACAAATGCATTAGTTATCGAAGCCATATCTCAATATTATTTCTTAATTATCAATGATATTTGGTTTATCGCAATAACGTCTCATCATGATGCGCTTACAGGTCCGTCGCATTGTGGTCGTCGCCATCATTTTCAGCGCGACAATTGCATACATTCTGTACTCTCAAACCAATTATGTCACGTGGCCTCACACTGAGCCGGATGATTCAGTTATTCATGAACCATCATGGGATTCACCCCCCAAGACAAATCCCGAGTTAAAGGTACCAGATTCAAGTTCATCAATCCCACCATCAGATGATGAAATGCAACAGGATGCTGCTGCTTCATCAAATCCCTCATCGAATAATGAAGTAGGGACTACACAGACTGACGAGGCTCCCATCAAGGAAAATGAACACAAACAACCAGATGAGAAAATCCCTGATATCGATACTGATCAGGATTCCAAACTTCTTTCCGATGCAACCTCAACGCCGGTGCCCATTGTACCACCTGTTACGTGCCCAAGTTACGCAGAGATTCAGATGGTGAAACAAGATCCATTATCTGAAGGACATAGGAAATTTCCTTATTCTCGTCCTGCACCAGAATGCCGAACGTTCAATCTCCCTTCATTAGAAAAGCTCATTGAACAGATGAAAACAATTATCAAGGATCCCGATCTTTTCCGGCTTTTCGAGAACAGTTATCCAAATACTTTGGATACCACAATTAAATGGAGGGGATATGCAAACCAGATTGACCCTGTTACCAAAAACGAGACAGCCACAGATGAAGAGCTCACATTTGTCATCACTGGTGATATCGATGCAATGTGGTTACGGGATTCAGCATCTCAAATTTATTCATATCTTCCATTGCTCGAAGCGTCTGACAATCGAGATTCCCTTGCAAGTCTATGGCGAGGACTTATCAATCTTCACGCAAGATATATTATCATCTCACCATACTGTCATAGTTTCCAGCCCCCGCCAGAGTCTGGTCTCCAACTCCAACACAACGGAGCATATACTCAAAACCATCCCATTCCACCTTATGATCCCAAGAAAGTCTTCGACTGTAAATGGGAACTTGATTCCCTAGCCTCCTTCCTCCAAGTTTCTACGGCCTATTATCAACGAACAAACGACCTATCATTCTTCCAGAAATATTCTTGGATTGACGCTGTGTCCGCAGCCGTAGACGCTGCTGGTGCAATGAGACTCGGTACTTATTCACCAGAAGGCAAAGTCCAAAAGTCCGCATGGTCATTCACCGGCTGGACAAATCGTGGCAGCGAAACACTAACAAATGACGGTTTGGGTAACCCTACCAAACAAAATGGGATGGTAAGAAGTGCATTCCGTCCTTCAGACGATGCATGCATATACCAACTATTTGTTCCCGGAAACATGATGTGGGCAAAATATCTCGAAGGAGCATCTCTTATTATGGAAAAATTGGACGGCAAAAAGGCTGCTAATCTCACCACATCCATGCGAGAACAAGCATTCGGAATCCGGAAAGCCATAGATCGCGATGCTATAACTCATCATCGTCAGTTTGGCGATATATACGCCTATGAAATTGACGGCTATGGCGGCCATAATCTCATGGATGATGCTAATATCCCATCGCTACTCGCCATTCCACTATGGGATTACGAAAATTCTTCATTCCCACTACCAGAGCTATTCGAAAGCGATGGGCAACAAGGAGGGAAGAAAATCCAAATCGATCACGCAAAAGTGTACAACAACACTCGAAACTTTGTCCTAAGTCAAGAAAATCCCTATTTCATGCAAGGTCCCGCCATCGCCGCAGTCGGAGGTCCCCATCTAGGTCCAGGAAAAAGCTGGCCCATGGCCGCCATAGTCCGCGCTCTTACAGCCTTGGAAACGGCATCGAAATCAGGAAAAGGAATCGCAATTGTGGAAAAGGAAGTAGTAGATCAGCTTATGATGGTACTAGATAGTACAGGTGGAACGGGAGTTATCCACGAGAGTGTCAATGCGTGGAATTCGAAGGATTGGACACGAGCTTGGTTTGGATGGGCGAATGGACTTTTTGGGGAATTGGTCATGAGGATTTCGAGGGAGGATCAGAAGGCTGGGAATGCAGGTGCAGGCTTGTTGGGGAGAAGTTGGCAGAAGGAGAAGGTGGAGGAGAAGGAGGGGCGTGCTAGTGGGAATGCGTAGTGTCTTTGTCTTGATATACGTATAGTGAGGATTGAAAATTGGATGGTTATGGTTGGCGTTTGCTAGGATTGGGATATGGGTTATATGATAGGATAGGTAGTTCTGATGTATCAGTGAATATATAAGACTTTGGATCATCAGCAAAATTGAATATTAAGTTATATCGATACCTAGATATATAATTGTATCTCTGATATACTAATCTTACATCTCATAAGCTATATGCTGCAAGATCTTACCTGCATCTATAAATTATAATTAAACACACCAAAGACAATAGATTAACATTCCTAACTACCTACAGAGTATCAGTATATTATCTTCCCTTTTAATCTTTAATCTTCTCTCGCCATTTTCTTCTCACTTCATTTTCATGATTCACTTGTGAAATATCTTTTTTGGGTAAAGTAGAATAAAATAAAATAAAATAATCTAGTATACATCTACCAATTCCCTAAAACTCAATTTATCTGATATATTATAATCGCATTCTTATTCATAAATAAATATTTTTCATAAGATTTTGGGGATTCGTGGATTATAGGGTTTGAGATTGGGATTGGGATTAGGAGAGAAAATTTGTGAGATTATTAATCTTAGGTGTGGATTTTATGGATGTTATGGATTCTTGGTGTTGGGGAATGGTTTATGTGTGATTTGTAGGAAGGAAGGAAGAAGTAGAAAAGTAGAAAAGTAGAAAAGTAGAAAAGTAGAAAAGTAGAAAAGTAGAAAAGTAGAAAAGTAGAAAAATTAAATGAGGGATGAATGATGAAGAAGAGGGAAGGAAGTAAGAGAAGGGAAGATATGTATGTATTATTGCAACATTTATGATTTCATGATAGATGACCGTATAATCTCGATACCTTAGCCTCTTTCAATGGAAGGTAGGATCTTAGCTAAAGTAAGACTTTCTATAGGTACTAAAAGGGAAGCAATCACATAGGTACTAAATCCACTGGTTACTCTAATGTAGTAAGACTATTTAGTACTTACTATGCATCTTGCACCCCTTCGTATAACTAAAAGTATGGTATAGTTCATTTGTATAGTAAATATTATAACACCAAGCTAACGAGCAGTTATAACAACCCACCAACCCATACCTAAGAGATCAAGCATAAAAATCTATATTTGATCATGATTATTATACATATACGCGATTCATATATCTTCAAATCGAAGAATCAAGTTAATTACTCATTCATATTTATATATCCCCATGTCCTCACATAATAAATCCACGCTTTTTATTTCGAAATATAATGATGAGCTGAAAGAATTAAGTCTCTTATAAGATTAAATGTCTTCTGATTTACTCATTCTTACTTAGTTAATTTACGAAAAACCTATCTTAAGGGAATAGTCAAATATAACTGCTTAACGAATTGAGAAATTTTGAGAATAAAAGGAGGGTCGGATAGCAGAAATTCTAGATGGTGTTTAGTTATAGGTGTACTTTTGAGAATCTTGATGATGGTTAAATTCCCGAGAATGGGAGTTAGGATGAGTTTTAGGCTGAAGTGAGAACATATCAAATACTTCCCTGCCACTAAAATTCAAGGTCTGATGAGTTCGTCTTGATATTCATATCTGATAGCTCGAAAATCATATCAATAGAACGAATCCTTGTTCTAAGAAAAGGGTGTGAATAACAGATGAAACTAGCAGATGTAAAGAAAGAAAGTTAATCAAAATGCCTTATCTTTGCATCCCACAACTCCAGGTTCCTTCCTCATCCCATCCCATTCCTGCTCCTCATTGCCCGTTCTTCCTGATACCTTTCGCGTTCTTTTTCTCTCTATTTGCCTTTTCCATAGCCCTCTTAGCATCCTTATACTGCCCCATCCTTTCACTCCCCAACGGACTATATCTCCTCCCATCAGCCGCCTCTTTCAACAACGGCAATTGAATAATCGCTGAGAAAGTATCAAACACTTTTTGAATAGGTTTATTATGTCTAACGGCAACAGCTGCAAATGGAAAGGTATCTTGACTGGTCTGGGCTATGTCTATAATCCTGGTCATGGGTTAGTTGGTTGGGATAGATGTAAAAGACTGGGTGAGAAACTTACAGATTTGGTGGGTGATTCGATGAGGTCATCTGTTGTCTCGAAGTTTGTGGCGTCGGTCTTGGCAGGGAAGGTAATGCTGCGTTTGGTGTGTAACAAGTGACAGATTTTGCTTGTTGAGGTATGGTTGAGTGGAGGGCTCGTGCGTCGTTAATCCCATCATTGCATGTTTTATTTTGACGTTCACCAAGAGATATAGATGAAGAGGCTCGGTTATTATCTGTCGAAGATTGCCATGCAGGTATCCTATAAAGAGAAGGTCTACGGCGTACATCTGCTGCACTTGCGTGAGAAGGAGGTAGAGATGGAGACGGAGACGGAGAGATGTTTCTGGTAGGTGCAAGAGCGGCTACCGATTTTGGATTTCTCATGGGCTTTGCTGAACCCATAGAGGAGGATTGGGAAGGTTGCATGCCTGTGATGGATGCAGGCAACTTTTCAGGTATAGGAGATGGTTCAGAAATTCGTTCTTCCTGCATCGGAGGATATGTACATGGCGTCCATGAGGATTGAATTTCACGTGGTATTGATTTCGGTGATACCAATTCTTGAGCGAATCTCTGATTCTGGAAGTTCCGGATTGACATATTTTGTGGGTTGGGCCAACGAGATTCGCCATTACCGCGATGGTATTTGCAGTGCCACTCCGGATGGCTCTTAACACCAGGGAGCATATCTCTATGTGGCCGTCTAGAGGGTAGATAACCGGAAGGTTTCCAGGAAAATTCTTGCCAACCAGCTGTAATGGGATACTGTGGCGGCAGAGGTAGCGGTACTCCACCAAAGGTAATTGGGACATTTGGATCTTCCAAAAAGTCCAAAAACGCAGTATGGTCCGAAACAGAAACATATTCTGCATGAGAAGGAAATGATTTTGCCCTTGATTGATACGTGGATGTCGGAGATACGTATGGCGACACATGATTCGAATATTTGTATGAATTTTCCTCGTGCTTTCGTTTCTTGGTATAAGCTTGCTCTGGGGCTGTGGAGACGGTCGATTTTGAATAATAATAAGGTGATGTAGGTGAAGGCGGCGGAGGCATGGATTTAGCGTACCAGGGTGGTGGAATTTTGAACGGTATGGTTTGAGATATATGCGAAGGAGATGACTCAGATAACTTCGATTGAAGAACGTTCAGGGGCTGACAGAAAGAGCCAGATGTAGTAGTGGGGTATAACCTGTGGAGTGATCGACATCTGCTCATATTTATATCATCAAGGTTAGGACCGGGGCTAAGCAAGGGAACCATAGCTGTGGATTTATCTGGCGACAGATGAGTAACTGAAATTTTGGCGCTTGAGATAGGACTAGTCATGTCGATATGAGTGCTCTGTGGAGGAAATTCCAGCCTAGTATATCTTTGTTTAGCATGACTTCATGAGAGCAAGATTTTGCCACACCTTCTGCGCCTTTTCTTCCTACGCCGAGGGACTGAAAACACAAATTCTACTTCATCATCTGCATGTTCCGTGGCTGGATTTTCTGTTGGGACTCTCTCTGGCACTTGAGTAGTATCAATACTTATAACAGGTTGAGAAACATCCATTCGGGACGAGCTGTCTATCTGAGGTAGTGGGATACTTTGGGGTCCTGAAATGGGAGCAGTTTGTGGTGATACTTGCAAAGTATCACTTGATACATCAACATGTTTAGCCGCAGTCATCATGGATAGTGGGCAGGAAGCAAAAAGTGAAGAAGTATAGAAAAAGAGGAACTGCTGGGAATACAAAAATTGAGACGTAAAGTAGGTAAAGACACAAAGGTTGATACAGAGATTTATCATCTTTATTGTACCATCTTACCGTGTTTGACATTAGCATACATAATGAGGATGAAGGAATTGGCACCTTTTACCTGCAGTAATCTTCAAACAATGAAAGATATAATGGAAAATTACCTTCTGCTTGGATATGCATTTTGTTTTGACCTTTTGTGTGTTTCCAAGGACATACCATTGTCATTTGGCAGATTTGAAAAAGAGAAGAACCATTCATAAACATAAGAAAATAGATGCATAGTATCTGAAAAAAGAAAGGGGTAGTAGTAGCAATAGTAGTAGTAAATTCATAATCGATTTGATTTAACTATAGCTAAGGCTACAGAAAGGGAGATGAAAAGGCTTGCGATTGTGAAGTTTATCTATTTGCTTCCAAGAGCTTGATCTATATATCAAGCTACATATCAAGATCTACATATAAATTCATGAACAAATGATAAGCTTACTAGAGACTAGAGGTGAATTTAAAAGCTACAGCCAACTGTTGAGCCACCAGAAAACTACTAGTTACACTTGCCACACTTCAATGTCAACCGAAGTTTAACCGAAACAAATAACGATAAAGCTCCCACTATCTCCATATCATATTACATCAAATCAAATCAAATCAAACAAATGAACAAACAGACAGACAGAAGACAGAAGGCAGAATTCGATTATCACACAATATAGTAGCATTGCTCCTTTACTTGTTGACTCTTTGGCAAAACCTTAAAGATGGCTATGGACAACCATAATCCTCTACTTTCAATACAGAAGTCTTCTGATTCTGGCCTCCAGATAGCTCTACATCCTCTTGTTCTTCTCACAATCTCAGATTATATCACAAGACATACTCTGCGGCAACAAACTGGGCCTGTTGTAGGAGCATTGCTGGGTCAACAAAATGGTCGTGAAATTACTATTGAGCATGCATTCGAGTGCCTACTTGAAGCGACAGCGGAAAATGAAGTAAAGTTATCACCAAGCTGGTTTGAGGCAAGATTACTGCAGAGTATGTACATCCTGTTTCTGGGGGCGATATTCGAATACTGACCTTTCACAGTGAAGGATGTTCACAAAGTCCCTCCTCTTGACCTTGTTGGCTGGTACACCATAATTCCTAGCTCTGGACCACAACCTATCCACCTACCCATTCATCGACAAATCCTCTCTACATACAATGAGTCTGCTATTCTACTTGGGTTTCATCCTGAGGAAGTGCTTGGTGGCGCGGCTGGTGGGAAGTTACCTCTCACAATATACGAAAGCAATTATGAGGCAGAGGAAAGCAGTGGGGAAACTGGCGAGGATAAGGAAATGAAGGACGAAGAATCACAACTCAAGCTCAGATTTAAGGAACTTCCATTTACTGTCGAGACTGGCGAAGCAGAGATGATCAGTGTTGACTTCGTGGCCCGTGGTGGAGGAAATGCTACAGCTGTAGATGGTACCAGCAAGAAAGTTGCGCCCGCAGAAGGTAAGGGCAAAGGCAAGGCAACGTCCGAAGACACGATTCGCTCAGAAATCCCGAAACGCGACGAGGGCAGTTTATCACGCGAAGACGAAGAACAGCTCGCTTCCCTAACTGCGAAGGCGAACGCTATCAAGATGCTACAATCTCGAATCAATCTGGTTGCCGCTTATCTCCAAAATCTCCCACCCTCCTACGTATCTGACGGAGTTGCTTCAGAATCCGATATCGAATCTGGAAAGTACGCACCGGTCAACCACTCGATTCTCCGCTCTATTCAAGCCCTCCTCGGTCGTCTCAGTGTACTCATACCCGCCAACAGTCAAGGTTTTGAACACGAACTCATCTCTGAAAAGAACGATGTCAGCCTTATCTCCCTCCTCAGCGAGCTCACAAAATCAGCGCATGATATCAGAGAGACAGGAAAGAAGTTCGCCATTGTGGAGAATGGAAAGATGAACAGGATGATGAAGCAGGACCGTGGCATGAGTTGGGGCGATCAGAGCCATCCAATGCGAGATGTAATGAATGTTGGAGATCTTCTTATGTGATAGTGTTGTCTTGTTATCTTTGAGCGATTTTTACGGCGCATTTTTGGTTTGGGCGTATGGAGAGGAGGCATGCAGGCGTGCAAGTGGTGCGCGATTTACATCGTGAAGAAAAAGGCAACTGGCGTACTTTGCATGTGGCATTTTTGATATCATGAGAATGGGGTCACGAATGAACGAAAAATAGATAAGCAACGATTATCTGGCATGACATAAATTTGAGATTTCCGCTTTCGTATTTTATCTTGCTAGACAGCATTGAAAATTATTTCTACAATGGATTGTTGCACAATCCTGTGCTCTACTTTTTGGGCAATGCGGTCTTACGATGGTGAATCTCGCACGACATGTAACGCATCATTTGACTTCATGTAAACCGAACTCGACATACTAAATATGTAAGTTGAGTGGAAGAGCGATATTAGTATCATCTCGATCAAGCATACTACCTGCACCCCAAGCCAGCATCAAGAGCTATTTCTGACTCGAGCTATTCTTGATTGTAACGTGTGATGTGGAGGTGAATACCAGGAGGATGTGCCTAGGTAGTCTCAAGGTCGTTTAGCTTTGGGATTTACTGCCAAATGTGAAATTAGTAAATAGACATCAAGATGGTATGGTCCGATGGTTAAAAGATGGTAGAGTATATATGTAATACAAGGAAATGTAAGAGGAAAAACTAGAATAGATTTATTAAATGGGAATAACTAATTAATCATCTCCAAACACCACCTAGCACACTAAGTCTACCTCAAAATGGAAGCACAGCTCTACTTCCATTCCATCTCCGGTTCGTCTACAACAAACACCGAATCGATCCACGGGCAACATTCCAAACCCTATCTTCGGCTTATATATGAAAAATGAATAACGAAATCGTATACGTAAGGAACCCATTACTCCCACACTCATACCCAATCTTCTTCAAACTCCTCTCCAACTCCTCTCAAATTCCTCTCAAACTCCTCTCAAACTCCTCCATCTATCTTTAAACCTCAATCACCACCTTCAAAACCAGATTTCCCTGCTCATCCATCGTCTTCCCCGCCAACTCAAACGCATCCTTCGCATTTCCCAACCCGCTAAACCGATGCGTAACCATATGATCCAAGCTCGGCAATCCTCCTTTCCGCCCACTAGCACCCAGCATTCTAATGCCAACCGGATACGTATTTGCATATCTGAATACCCCTAGAATATCTACTTCGCGGAGATGCGCCGCCGAGAGAGGAAGTGTTTGGATGGGTGTTCCCATACCTACCATTATTACTTTGCCGCCCGGTTTGGTGCTGTAGATGGCGGTTTGCATGCAGATTTCCTTGCCGGTGCATTCGAAAGTTATATCTGCGCCTTCGTGGTCGGCTTCTCCGAGAATGTCATCTCTGGATGCGATGGCGAGAATATCACATGCGCTGGCTTTTGCAAAATTGAGATGATCGGAGATGGTGGTGTATGAAGCGAGAGGTGTTGTAGTGCCGGAGATAGATGGTGTGGAGGTTCCAGATGAGGAGTTTGTAGATGGAGCGGTGGAATTGGTGCCGGAAGGTGGAATCACGTAGCCGTGTGTGGCGAATCCGTGCTCTAGGGCGTATTGAACGCGGTTGGCGGATATGTCGGTTATGGTCACAATGGGGCAGCCGGATTGACGAGCCATGGCTGCGACGAGTAGACCTACTGTTCCAGCCTAGATGAGATGTTAGTAAAGTGGAGCACATAGCAGAGGAGAAATTGAAAAATTTATCGATATGACGTTGCGGAAGTATCAGCCGGTAGAGGAACTTACTCCGATTACGACAGCCGTAGATCCAGGTGTAGGAGCAGCTCGATTCAAGGAATGTATGGCCACCGAAAGTGGTTCGAGAAGTGCAGCAGCATCGAAGGAGATATGATCAGGAAGTCTAGCAAAGTATCAGTAAAGCTGTTTGTCATAGGCACAGACTAAAAGAACATACTTATGACACCAAACAGCTGGATGATTGATCCTCTCTTGCAGCGTCCCCTGAAAATGGGGCACACTCTTCGCACTACTCCTAAACCTCATCTTCTTACACAAATTGTATCTCCCTTTCCTGCAGATATCACATTGACCACATGATATCCCCACCTCAAGGGCAACTCTGTCGCCAATGGAAAAGCCATTAACTTGTGGCCCGATTCCTACAACCACACCTGAAGCTTCATGACCAAGAGATAGAGGTGCACAGGCACATAAATCGCCATTGGCAAATTTCTTGTAGTAGCTCACATCTGAGCCGCATATACCGGTCGATTTGATCTGAACTTGGAGTTCTCCGACAAGAGGTTCGGCGATATTGCGAACTTCCTAGAATTCAAAGTCAGTTAGGACTCTTCTGATATATGTGCTGAGAAGGAAGGTGGGATGAAATTCTCTTACCAATCTCACATCTCGTATCCCGTGGAGAACACTACTGAGAATGGTAGAATCCTTAGTCGCGTGGGACGCGGCCTCCACTTCCATCACATTTTCATTGTAAGCCGGCGCCATTCTGAATCACTGTGTAGGATATCAAAGATATGAGGTAACAAAAATGTCTTAGTGCTTTGACAAGAAAGCAAAGTGTGGGGGGTTGACAAATTCTTGTCTTTGCCCACTGCCCCAAAGTGAACCCCCAAACTTATATCGTTTATCTTCCTCCCCTGGACAGGGATTGGCGCTCTCATTGTCAGGTCAGGCAGCTTGTAGCTATCTACAGTATCAGGATTGATTTTGATTGCGAGGTATCTATCATGCAAATACCTAATCTATCATGTTGCTATCCATCGCGCAGTGTACTTAGTGACAAATCATTGGAGTATTGCGAAAATGCATATAGCGCATGCATCTGTACTATGCAGACGCAGGCGCGGAAGCACACCATAATTTTGTTAACTTTGTGCTTTCTCGGACTCGGACCTTTCAGCGCTGTGTGAGGGTACTTCGCGATTGGAGTGGAGTATACTTCATTTTGATGTATATTCCATTAGTGAAGATCCTAAGAAGATCGGATGGTGTGTAACGGCAAATGAAAGATGCAACACTGCCGGGCATTTGGCTTCAGCCGGAACGTTCAAGATGCCTCTATGGCTAGGAAAACTTCCGAGCCCCTCAATTAACACTTATCTCAAGTAAATGATACATTGCCAATCCTTTGCGTCTGCCTGTCGACTGCAGCGCACATCATTGAAGTGACAATTAGTACATATGAACTAATGTACTGATACAATGCCGGATATAGAACTATGGGAGGCATGGATCCGATAAGACGGCTAATTCATCCGAACTCATAAATCCCGTCGACTGCACGAGAAGAGTGGAGAATTTGTATGGAGCACTGAGTTTCTCGTGATTGATCGTAACCAAAACTCGAATGTTTGACAATCATTCTGCTCCGTACCCCAGATATTCTTCACACCTTGGTAAATTAAAATCGGGGTACTGTTCTACCAATGCAGGAGCTCTTGTCAATCGTCGATGTACCCATTGACCGTTTAATGATAGATTTATTGTGACGAAAAAAGTCGACAGAGATTTTGGTTGCATAAATGGCGTGTTCCTTTAATTCATGGAGTTTAGTAAGGCTTTAAGATTCGAATGGCATGATACTGATAGGGAATTCAAAAGAGGCGATATTTTTATTTTCCTGCCGATAAGAGAGCCAAGATGTGATACGAAGTTCGTCATGGCGCACATACTGGGTATTTTTTTCGCATTTTCTCATACTTGTTACTTGTTAGAAGATGCCCACTTTCACGCAGGAGTGAGGTGGCAATAGCGAATTGAGTAGCAGCGAATAAATGCTTAATTCGATTTGCAAATGAGAAAGTAGCCGGAGACGATCCAGATTTTTCAAATACTTGGATACAAACGTAAGAAAGAGCTAGATGGCTTGATTATTCGTTTATGTCCCTCCTCGGAAGAACACGGCCCGTATGCCTGATGTTGTGGAGAAATGTGTTCTTCCTCCACAGCGTTGCATTCTATTCCGGGTGGCATATTGGTGTTTTGATCCTACTGGAGAATGAATGATATGATGGAGAGTTGATCGTAACCTTTTGATCGTGAATAGTATTTTCGTGACGTGGCTACAGCTGCGCTGCATGTGAAAAGGAAGAAGAGCCTGCAGAAATCAGATATGTGACACAATATCTATATCAAATTATTCATGAAGCTTGTGCTACACATTACTAGAGCACAAAGAAGGGAACCTACATTTCAAATGGTGTTACGAACCAAAGGCCTGGTTCGGATTGATTATGGGCTTGGTCATCCGTTTCCAAGGTAATGTAATCGCCTGGATTAGCGAAATTTTGTATATGCATTTATCCGGAGACCCTGGAAACTTTTCGAGGGTCTAGCGAGGCTGCGGCTCAGTGATATATATGCAATGGTGCATATTGAACTGAGAAAAGCAAGCATCTAGTTTAGCGGTGAGCAGACCTACCTGTCCACTTTAGAGGCACCAAAACGAATTCATTAAATATTCTCAAGTACTGTTAAAAGGTGCCAGTAGCTGAACGGATAAAGTCGCACAAGGATTATTGTATTGCATACACACTGTGCTGCTTTGCATGAACGATACAGATTTTGGGTTGTACAAAGCGTCTGACAAGTGCCCTTTTCTCGGATCATATACCGGAAAAGTCCTTGCCCGGAAAATTTTCTGCAATAGGCCTTTTCATAGAACATTAGCCAACCTCGAGGCTGCATTCCTCGCATCAACTCTGTCCTCGTCATCTTCCTCTTTTAAACCCGGCAATCCACCAGTGCTGCCACTGAGCGACCTGTCACGACCCACACCCTCTTCTTCGCCATTTGCGCCTTCGGGAGTGGACATGAAACTGCCTGAGATACTCCGGTTAAGTCCATCGGGGCGTCTTGGAACACCAGACCACGAATCACCTTTTGGTCCTTGACTAGCTGCAAGACTGGCTCTCCTTGCTGCTGGGTGTGCTTCTCTACCCAACCGGCTAAGTCCACCAGAGGCATCGATCGCTCGTATGTCTGGTCTAATGCTTTCTAAGGTCGCCAATGTCCGTCGCTCCGCCTCAATCTCACGAATCACATATTCTCGAATGCTTAGTCTTAAATCAGTAGCAGTTCGAGCGAACCATCTTCGTTTTTCAAGCAATAAATTTGCTGTAACGCGTTGGGTTTTATTGTGAAGATAAGCTTCATTGCTGCGTGCCTCATCGAGAGCTGATATGGCCTCATCAACTTTTTCCCTTCTGACAGATGAGCTGGCCTTTAAGCGGTCTGCGGCATTAAGTTTGCTTCGAGTCAATTGCTGAGCCTGTAATAATTCACGCAGAAGAATATGCCGATTCGTAAGAGTCTCCTTGACGATGAATGCATCTTGAGAGTGATACTGAAGTGGATCACCAAATGTTGTAGCTTCAGCAGTGCCTTGTGCTGCATGGAAATCGCCCGTACTTTGAATTGTCTTTCCAAGCTTCCGGTATGCATTAGCTAGGCCTTGGTGAGGCTCTTGGATATTCATTGCACCCAATTTGACACCGAAATCGGACTCCGCTAGACCAAGACCTATATACAAATTAGAAGCTGGATACTATACAATCATGTGACAACTTGTACCTCGTCTTGCTTTGACCAGCTTGTCTACCTTGTGGCCCGCATCCATTGTACCGAGGTAGAAGAGCTTCACTACTGGCCTGGCGTCTTGTAATTCTGGTGTATCGTCCGGTGGAGGAGCAAATTGTTTGATGACCCTTCGACGAACGCCAGTAGCGGGCTGCTTTCTCTTCAACATTGGGCTGTATCCAAAATCACTCTCAACAAACAAAACCATCTCGTCATCCCTCATTAATACCTCATTAGAACAAACATAATTGAGCCATCTCTGGAGAGAAGCTTTAACCCGCGCTTCGTCCTCATCAGTACCAGCACCGGCAGATGTCAAGGCGGGAGGAACTGCGGGAACTATAGCTTCCGGATTCGACGATATTAAATGATCTGCTAATTTGATGAATTCAGAATGCGTTCGTCGAACATCACGAAATTGTGTCGTTCTAAATTTCGGAAGATTGGTCTAAACAATGCGGTTAGCCCAATACCACAACTGCATGTTTTCTTGGTTGATGACTTACGTGTACATCGAATCGCAAGATAGGATCTTTCCTCCCGGTGCGCTCCAGTCCAGTGATCTTTGCTTGCAACTTGTAATTTGGTGCGGATGCATGATGTCCTTGTCGCGCAGCAGAATGGTGATATCTATGAGGTTCGGATCTATGTTGACCCGCTGGATACTGCTGTTGCTGAGCCGTTTGCTGTTGATACTGTTGCCCCACGCCTTGTTGTGTCTCGGCGTCACTTTGAGTTGATCCAGCAGTATCAGGCCTGCGACTTTCAACATCAGAGACGCCAGCACTGCTGTCTGGCCGGTTAAAACCTCCTGCTCCGATCACATCCTCCTGTGGATAGCTTGCACCGCCGCTTTGATCTGGGTTGTATGGAGTCGGCGATACGATATCTCTCGAAGGAAATGTGCTGGTTCTTGGAGCTTGCGGTGAGCTAGTAGGAGAAGATCCCCATGGAGAAGCTCCAGCAGGATTATCGGCATCGTTGATCGAGGCAGAGTAATCCATGATGATGGACGGCGCGAGGTTTGAGTGTATAAGACAGTAAGCTAGAGACAATTGGATAGGAACGGAGCAATTATGTGTTCAAGAGGGAGTTTTGCTTTCAAACTAGACCATCTGGGTATTTCATAAATTCGTGAGAAACAAGTAGAAGATATCAAATCAAGCAATCAATCGAAGTTGACTTGAGCTTCTGTAGTGGTAGGCATAAACAAGAGTTCCAAGGTTCGGCCGCTTCAGTCTGGCCTATTGTTCCGCCCCGTGCTTCTCAAAGTTATCCAACCTCAGGCAATAATTACTAATCCATCATTCTCCTCGGTAAGTCCTCTCAAAGTACAAAGAGTTTTTATATCCCCAAATTTTTGAGGGGATGGTGTTACTTGTATCAAACAGAGGCTGTCGAGTATGGCATCGATACTTGACACAAGTCATTCGACCTTGTTTGACTAAGCCTAGTCAATGGAATGCGTTCGTTCGCTATAATTCACAACAAACCGAAAGTCATGATGCATTAACAGAAACAACTCGAAATATCGGTATCATAGCTCACATCGATGCGGTAAGTTCCAATTGTCACTTGTATTACTTGCCCCTAATTTCAGAAGGGCAAAACCACTACCACAGAGCGTATGCTCTATTACAGTGGCTATACTCGACGCATAGGAGGTATGATTGCTGCGGTCACATGATTATCACGAATAGAGTCTGATGGTCTGTTAGACGTTGATGATGGCTCCACTGTCACTGACTTCCTTCCCGCCGAAAGGGCCAGGGGCATAACTATTCAGTCGGCAGCTGTGACCATGCACTGGCCTCCCGTGGCCGAAAATAGTATATCCTCGGAATTGGCCCAGCCGTCCCGATCACAGGTATCACATACCATTAATCTAATTGATACTCCGGGCCATGCAGATTTTACATTCGAGGTTCTTCGTTCCTTGAGAATTCTTGATGGAGCCGTGTGTATTCTTGATGGTGTGGCAGGGGTAGAAGCTCAAACCGAGAAAGTATGGAAACAGGCAAACAATTACAGCATTCCCAGAATTGCTTTCGTCAATAAGCTTGATCGTGAGGGAGCTGCCTTTGCAAGAACGGTCCAAGAAATCGGATCAAGACTTCGAGGTTGGCCTGCTGTTTGTCAGATCCCGTGGTGGGAAGGCGGCAAGGGCAGGTTTACGGGAGTTGGCGATGCAGTTAACCTTTGTGCTCTGAAATGGGAAGAAGGTGGTGACGGTAAATCGATTCAACATTTCACTCTTCACCAGCTGCAGAAAGATGAACCAAAGTTTGCTGACGAGGTCGTCAAGGCACGAGCTGCACTCGTAGAGGCATTGTGCGAATTTGACGAAGGACTCCTTGAAACCTGGTTGGAATGTGATGATGATAGTCTACTCATATCACCAGATGACATCATTAAGAGCTTACGGAAATGTGTTCTTGACGGTTCTGGTAAACTCATACCCGTCTTTGCTGGAGCAAGTTTCAGGAACATTGGAGTTCAACCGCTTCTTGATGCAATCAACAATCTCCTACCCAACCCTACCGAGAGGCCCGAGCCAGAAGTACGATTAGGCAGCATGCGCGGTAGTTTGACCCAGCTTCTACAAGGAAAGCTAGACCTCGCCGCAGCACAAGAGAGACAGATCTCTAAGAAATCTAGCCCTCGAACTTCTCTTATCACCCAGCTCGAAGCTTGTGCGCTTGCTTTCAAGGTAGTTAATGATCCACGACGAGGTGTACTAGTCTATATCAGGGTATACTCCGGCACAGTCAAGCGAAACACTGCCTTGTGGAATACGAATCTTCATGTTTCTGAAAGAGCGCAGAGACTTTTACAAATGTACGCATCTGATGCTGTAGAAATACAAAGTATTCCAGCTGGTCAGATTGGTGTTATTGCCGGTTTAAAACATGCTCGTACGGGCGATACCTTATTGTCTTACACAGGAGCTCATTCAAAAAACGGTCCGCCAGCACCACTGAACATTCTCCAACTACGCCCGATCGATGTCCCTCCACCAGTCTTTTTTGCCGCAATAGAACCGCACAGCCTAAGCGAAGAGAAAAATGTAGCCGAAATTTTACAACTCTTGTTGAGAGAAGACCCGAGTCTTCATGTCAATGTCGATGAAGAGTCTGGTCAAATGCAGCTGAGCGGTATGGGTGAGCTGCATCTGGAAATCGCCAGAGATCGACTCGTGAATGATTTCAAGGCCAAGGCAACCATGGGCAACATTGAAATCGGCTATCGTGAATGTGTTTTGTCTCCTACATCAACTCATAGGTACATTTTTGATCGTGAGGTTGCTGGGAAAAAAGGGAAGGCAGGGTGCGAAGCTAGTATTAGTCCGGATGAGCAGCCGCTAGAAGACTCTGACCATACTATGCATATCGATGGAAACACAATCACAATCCGAATTCCAAAACCTGCTAAGAATGATGGAGGCGATGGAATCCTGATACTGCCTTCCGACATGACTCTCGCCGAGGTCCATACCGCATTGCTTAATGGGGCTGTCGCGGGTCTAGCCCGTGGCCCACGTCGCGCATTCCCGCTCCATTCTGCGCATGTGCTGCTAAAGTTCGATACCATCGAAGATGTTTTTGGATCTGACACTACTTCTGCTGCATTGTCTTCTGCATCGAGGCATGCTGTACAAGCTGGTCTCAAGGAAGCTTTCCAGGCAAACTCTATTGGACTAATGGAGCCTGTCATGAATGTAGTTATCAGCTGCGACGAATCATCTCTCGGTGCAATTGTCCATGATCTCTCCTCTGCTCGCGGTGGCCACGTACTATCACTCGAAAATGATAATGAGGTAGAAGATTCAGATGGCGAGCTGCCTCCGGTTGATATATCCAGAGTTTACACTCCTCCAGATCCATTCGCCTCAGGAACCAGCACTGATCCATCAGGACCTGGCCAGCAGCGTCAAATTACCGCCAGAGTACCATTGAAGGAGATGGTTGGGTATTTGAAGCATTTGAGGAGTATGACTGGTGGTAGAGGAACATTTATTATGAGTGTTGATAGATTTGAAAGACTCTCTGGACCAAGAGAAAAAGCTTTGTAGCTTGGCCATAGACTGTAATGCTAGGGTTGGAATAATATCCTTTGTGTGTTTGGAGTTTTTTTTACCTCCAAAGCCGGGGAGATTTTAGTAATTCGGAGGACTCAACAGAACTTCATGTTCGCGTTCGATATCTTGTTCGTGCTACCCCATTCAAGCTCTGTTTTTCTGGCTCGCCGACCTGTAATTACCGAGTTCATTAGTTGAAAATACTATTTAACAGACTAGAAGCACACTCTGAAGCGAGTATTCGTTATTTTAAGAGCTTTTAGAGGCATTAAGATAGCCGTATTACAATGCTCTAGTCTGAAATGTTCACAGTAGACTTCCTGGTTCACTCTCAATATTCGCGATATCCCATACGACATAAGACTACTGGTATCTTCTTCAACTGTACGCACATATATGTTTCAATCATCGTGACTCCCTTGATTCCTGCCAGCTCTAAATTAGTTGGGCGCCGCAATACCCGCAGTAGCTCTAGGTCTAGACTCATCTCGACTTTAACATAAATATTTGTTGCACATCTATCCAATCTCTAAATTGACGTCACAAAAAGGGAAGAGCCAGTGTATACCCATATATCATACCACTGGGTCAGATCTGCAGAGTAGTCTCTGCTATACCGGTCCAGCTATAATAAAAATGATAATACACTTAGTATTAAAGCATTTTCGGATTCACCACACCACAACCCCAATTCAGCCATGTTGTCACATTTGCAGCAAGCGGCGCAAAACTTTCCTCACAAGGTCCATCCATTCCCAAATATTTATAAAAGCTTGCTTCCACCTTTTTGATCTCCTTTTTTCTTCTTCAGGCCTTCCGCGCTCTGTGGTGAGTGCAAAGTATATGAGCGAGGCCGCGTTGCCAAATATTTCGAATGTTTTGAAACTTTTAATAGTAATGATTTGATTTACAAGTGAGTGCGGTAGCATATGGTATGATTATGCTTACTTGCCGCACTGTCTGCGCAATAGGCAATGCAAAACGCTGGATACCTACTTAAGCTTTGGATTTTCTACAACTAATCAATCCCCATCTTCAAACATTCTTCCATGTCTACGCAAAATCGATTTAAGAAAGGAATGAAATATACAGAACCTATGATTCTTGAAATTCTTGACTCTGACATGGAGGATAGTAGGGGGTATTCACCAGCTGCGGACGCTAGTGTGAAAAGGTACGTTCGCAACACAATTTGGAGTGAGGGATTTAATAAATCTGAAATAGCTCGCATAACACTTCAGCTAATGGACAAGGCTCTCATACGCCGGACCTAGAAGCAAAATGGCAGGCCTCAATCCCGTCGGTAATGCTCCACCCACTCAGTCCCAACAGGAAGAGCAAAAGAGTGAGTTCAAATATTTCAAGATATATAATCTATAGCTTACATTTAATAGGTTCCAGTATTAAGCCAGTACGTCTCCCAGTCTTTTCTCCGTTATGACAGATGCTCCTCCGCCCAAACGACAAATGTCCTTCCCTCCAATCACACCGTGGATTACGAGACATGATACCTACAAGGAGGTGCAGAAACAGTTATCGCCGTATGGCCTAGGGCCTGACGATGGACGAGTCGCCAGTGATAAGTGGCTTCCCTTCAGCGTCCAATCTAAGATCTTGACGCGGGTTCAAATCGTTTTAGAAGAAGCTTTGTTCGAGTTTTTAAATACAAATTTTACGCACGTGTGCGAAGAAAATGGATGGGAGGAGATGGGCGAGGCTGAGTGAGTATTTGTTTTTCATTTTGCACTATGCAGCATGTGCTGACATTAGGTTAAAAAGGTTGATCGACATCGCTGTTTCAATCATGATCCAGCTTGATGGAGATAAGGATCGCTTTAGTAGTCTCCTTGATGGAGAGATATATGATCATAGTTCCGAAACACTCCGGTGTCTTCTTTTAAAGATCTCCCAGATCCGACACTGTGCTGTTCACCGCACGAAAAAAATTCCAGTCATCACACTAGAACTTATGGTGCGTGGTGCAGTATACGTTACCTCGTATATACAGGACAAGAAACGAACTGAAATTCTAGATAGTATCTGCAGGCCACTTGAACCTCTGTCCTTCAATCTAGAGGCTAGGTTTGGGGAAAGATTAGCCAAAAAAGCACAGAGAAATCTAGAGAGAATTAACAATAAGGTACAGCAGTTACAGGAACTTTTGAAGGAGGAAGAAGTCAGACAGGCAGTGGCTAATATGGAAATGGAAATTATTCAGAGACAGGATGAGGGAATCTATGACGGTGGGCTGGAGTCTTTGAAGAAGGCTTTGTAAAGTTGCAGGCATCCTGGGTGAGAATAAGATGGTTTTAAAGGGACCTATTTTGAGTAGCGTTGCGTTTGATGACGTCACATAATATCTATATATTCTACAAACATATTACGAGTTAATATAGATTCTAATTCTTATAATGCTAAACAATTTCAAAGTATAAGTACTTATTGACTACCAAGCCACTCCACCATATTAACCTCTCAGCGAGACTATTGCAAAACAAACGGAGATGAAAAGCCATAAGATGGTGACTAATTGAATATCTCAAACATCATCGCCCTTTATTTACCTGTAAAATTTAGATGGGATCGATACACCCTACAGTCCTAATAATGAATATCTCCACCAAAATAAGCCAAGCACACATGATTTTAATTGAAACCCAAAAGTCTATCAGTGCAAGTATATTGTTACAAAAGTCCAAAACACCTTGCGCAGCGTGTCTAGTCACCAAAATCCCCATTTACTAGTGACCGCCGTGCGCCAAGCCACCAGTCCCTTGGCTCACTCATCTTTTAGGATGACGACCATCCAACAAGGATCCCCGCCATCGTTCAACATCCAACCTCTCAATACAATCTCAAGTTCCACAGCACTGTATCATCAAATCATTCTGCATATTCAAAAACACCTACGAAATTTAATGACGTTCCAGTTCCTCAAAACCGAGGAATGTAGACTTTAGATTAGTCCTACGGAAAAAATGAAAACGTGTTTTAATATTAATTACTCATTCCTTTATTCAAAAATGATCATTTGCGCTCGCAGACACGCGCGCATAAGGCTGACAATGAAACTCGCCCGTTTGCTGATCTTGGCGGCGCAGCCCAGCTGATTAAGACTTGAGAAGGGATAATGAAGTAAGGGATATGAAGAATGCTTTTAATTGTTTGAAGTTTTTACTTTTTGTTTGCTCTACCCATCATCATCATCATCATCATCATCATCATCATCATTTTTAATGTTTGTTAACCAATATGTTGTATCAACTTTATATTCCCATCTTGTTTTCTCTCATCACATCAGTATCGGCTTATTGGATACAATTCTACTCCGAGCCCAGATGCGGCAGTAAAGAGATTCTTCGTTCTTGGAGCGGATCAACAAGTCGAGGATGTCAGACACGGTTTTCCAAGCCGGCCACTTCGGCGCTCGTCACCAATATCGGAACGTCGGATGACAATACAGTTGTAGTGTTTTACACCTCCCAAGACTGTAATCCTGAAACTGCCATTGTGCGAGTAGAAAAGGGATGTGTTGGGATTGAAAGCGCGAACCTTGGGATTAAATATCAGTCGTTTAATGTTGTTCGGACTTTTGAATCGGCCGGGCTCACGCCGATTTCGAAGAATGCGTTTACGTATCAACACGGTGGAATTGCGCTTTATAAAGGTACGAAGTATAGGTGGTTAAGGCAGGATGATGGGTCGTTTCGAGGGGTTGTCCCCGAGGAATGGGATGATGCTGTCCTTAAGCAGAGAGGTATTACTGATTCGGTGGGTTGACGGGACGGTTGTGTTAATTGGAATCAATACCATGTGATGAAGCTAGGAATCCTCGACGCGATGCCCCGAAGCTTGTTTTAGCACAGACCAAGCTTGTATTCGATGAGCATTACCTTAGGTAAAAGGAGAGCTATCGGGGTGTTGGAGACATTGCTATAGTTTTCGACGTCGAACGGGAATTATGAATCCTTCATGCGTATCTGAGCGCTAAGAAAAAGGGGCAAATAACGCAAAACTTCCCCTCACCGAGAAAAGCATGCGACCATGCAAGAGCCTCTTTGACGGAATGTAATGATGGGCAAGGATCATCAAATTATCCATCTGCAAATGCTTGAAGACATCAAAGAAATTGGCATGCACAATATTTGTCGATCGGGTAATGTTCGAGATACTTACGAACGACGTCATCAGCGACAGTTGCATAGATTTATGCATATATGACGATATTCAAGCTGAGAGATTGTTGGACGTTTGGTGATTGAAGTGAAGTAGGAGCATTGTTGAATAACCAATCGCACTTGCGTCAAGAATTGGCCATCAGCTCAAGGCGGGAGACGACTAACACCGAAAGAGGGTTATTACTCGTGGGAAACAACTTTGCTTTACAGCCGGCGTTCTGGGTCTTAGGGAGAACGCCGAATCAGGTGTATATCGCATTTTGTCATAAAGACTCATCAAATCTGTGAATCTGCGAACAAAGATTCGCGTCTAAATCCAATGTGGTAAATACAGACAAATTAAAGATCTTTTGTCTTCCTATATACACCATAACTCCAAATGCTATGCAATGTGATTCAAGGTCTCCTTTTACCAATCATCGTCGTCACTTTCTACATTGGCCAGCTTCGAACCTCGAATGCCACCCTTCTCTTGACGCTCTTCTTCTTCATCCTCTGCGTCACGTCTCCGCTTCGTAACTCTCATATCATTGTCTTTGATAGCTCCAATTTCGATCAAAAGCTTATCAATCTCTGCCATTCCTACGCGTAGACCCCCCATTGTCATCAGTGTAACCACTTGTTTAACGATGTCTCCTTTGTTGTACACCAGTATTGTAGGACAATTCCTATCTGGATATCCCTCAATGGCCATGTCACCCCTCATTTCGCAGAACTTCACCTCCCCGAACTCTGCAGCTGCTCTTCTCCACAACTCTGTCAAAACCCTACTCTCCACGTTCGTGCCCAACCCGCTTGTGAGATTGACCAATACTGGCGAATCTTGGCTAGCATCGGTTACCTCTCTCTGATAGTCAGGCTTCGATAATGGATATACAGCGCCGTGCTTGGCTTTCTTCGATATTGACGATAATTCTGCCATTCGTTGTTTTTTATACTGTTCGAGGAATGCATCGTCCTCTTCATCCTCGAGAGCATCGAGCTCATCAAGGTCCTTGCCTTCAAGTCGGTTCTCATGCGCAAGACGTCGTGCTTCCAAAATAGCTTCCTCGATAAGGGGTGTGGGGGAAGGAGGTTTCTCGGGGATTATCCCCTTTGCTCGCAGAATATCATTCCATTCCGTATCTGCATTTGGATCGTCTATTGGAACATTAATTCTCTGGTCCATAGGAGCTGCCATGATTGTGAAAGTTGGCGTTGTTTTTGAGGAGTTACTGTATCATTGTGATATCAGAAGGTGTAAGGCTTCGAGATATTTGTGTCTAGAATCCACAATCTGCAGGCTGAGCTAGTCAAAGCAGCCTTGATAATTTTGGAGGGGCAAGGTAATCAATCTTATTAGTCGGAGCAAACAAGGCCCAAAACACCGATCCACTTAAAAAAAAAGCACGGCCTTATTTTGCATGTGTCAAAATTATGCTTTCTCACGTGATCTAGCTCGGTTAAATTTTTGGCACACTCTAGGGTTTTCATAGATTTGCTCAATTTTCTCCGCTCTTGATAGTTACAAGTTTTCGATCCATCGACAACACTGACATTTGCTCTCTACGTCTAAGAACGACATTACGACAAAAGACCGTCAGGCCAAAATTTAAATAAAAATTTCGATCACAATCCGACAAGATGGTAAGGAATTCCTTCAATCAATTATTCCCCACATCAAGGCATCGAGCACGGAAGGAGGATAGGAGGTGGAATTGTTCAGTGGGCATACGACAGCATACAACAATGACGAGGAGGAGAACAAAAGCTCAAAATGGAATTGAAAACTGTTATGCGGTCGCTATTGGGTTGGATTGGATTGCTAAAATGGATGGATTGATGGATATCGATGGTTTAGATGATTAATATTTGATAAGAATAATGGCTGACCAGGTTTTGCCACTATAGGTTCTCGCAATCGATCTCCTCAACCCATCCCCAGCTGCTGAGGCACGCAAGCACAAGCTCAAGGTATGCGACAACACTTTTTAATGAATTCTCGATTCGGTGTAAAATTGGCGGAAGCTAATAATTTTTGCCGCTTTAGCAACTTGTCCCAGCCCCAAGATCCTTCTTCATGGATGTCAAATGCCCAGGATGCTTCACCATCACCACCGTCTTCAGCCACGCCCAAACCGTTGTCATCTGCGCTGGATGCTCAACTGTTCTCTGCCAACCAACAGGTGGTAAGGCTCGTTTGACTGAGGGCTGCTCGTTCAGAAGAAAGTAGATCAGATATATCAGCGCTACTTTCTTTTCCGCTTCGTCTTTTCGGTTAATGGCAATGGCTTGATGAGGGTATACATATGGATCTAGTTTTCGATACGCAATTTGACGGATAGAAGATGGACCTCACCCAAAATTCCTTGCGAAAGATCGTGGCAACAAGCAGCAAAGGGGCGTTTGGGATAATCCGGATATCTTGCATCAAATCAAAAACGATTCCCTCAAAATGATTTATTTTTCTTGTGTACAGGACGTTTGTGATATGATTGATCGCGAACGTAAATACCTACATTGGTGGATATGAACGGCAGGAAATACGGTTCTACGAATATTTTACGATGACAGAACGACCTGGACTTGGTGAAGACTCGGAGCGTTTCTTGAGGACGCTGCGTATTCACAATGGATTTAAAAGTTGTGCTATATCAATTAACGATGATTTAAAATGCCCTTTCCCATGCCCATTCCGTGAAGATTTATGGACGCTGTTGGCTGTGCTATGTTCGTACAAGAAGCTCTCGCAAGCGCGTGTGTTCAGTTTAGCGTTTTCTGACCTACCATTCTTCTCAATACTCCGTCCAGATATGCCAAAATGATATGCCGAGACTGTACTCCTTAGCTTGACATTAAACAAGGCCTCCATAAAATATATAGGAATCACTTGTCCAGATCCGTTCATTCTCGTCTAAAATATACATCATCATTTCTATTACAATCGGCGACAATACATGGAGATTTAGCTGCCAATTCATAGTTCCAGCTCGTTAACCGTTCTATAAGAGATTCTTAGAAATGTTTAGAAGCGAATCTTTACATGGGTGATTTATTCTGAACGTCTTTACCGCGAGATTTAATTATCATCATGTCCAAATTGCAGTGGATATATCAGCACATCTGCATGAGGCGGGAAGTCCTGCCACTTGACAAGCCCAGTTTAACTTGGCTATGGTGGTCTGGGAACCGGAGGATATGGCACCGCCGCCCAATTACTGAAAAGCCACCGAGCTCATACTGGAACTTATTGGTGAGGTATCGAGGGGTAGATAGCATTTTACTAAAGATTTGAGAAAGGTTTCACAATGATGTTTCTATTGATGTCAACATCTTTTTGTCAGAAATTGATTCAGACGACAAATGCATTATATGCACTACATCAACTTGGTCAACGCGATTGAAGCCGCCATATATTAGCAATAACTTCAATTTTACAATAATTGAACCATTAATCGTATGCATTGACGACACTTTCGCTAGTCTAAAATCCGTTCCTTCACCGTTACATTATTCCATTCATCGAGATTTATTTCAAACTGAACTGAATCTGTTTTAAATTTTAATCATTCTCGTAATCGTATTCTTACCGTTCAGCTGTCCATGCCATATATCAAGGATAGTCAACTCCATGGAAAGTGCGCTCTTCCCGAAAGAATTCGTAGTCTCTGTTGTTGATATTCTCGGCCTGTGTTCTTCAGTTTGGGGTGACTACATATTTTGTTATGGGTATAGCTGCCCTTACCTCAGATATGGTTGTAAGCTTGGATTTCCTCCGCCTTTCAGCGAGTTTTGTTGGGAAAGTTAGAAAGTTTTTGTTTGTGTGATGGACATCAGCGCCTGCGGTAGCGGTAGAGATGTAAAGAAGGATAAACGAGAAAAGAATCCAATAGTTGTTCAGATGTCTACTTATTCTCTGAGCGCGGTCATGTACTCATCGCCGCTCTAGCTGATGGTCACTTGTATGTTTACTGAGGTTATGCAGAAGTTAGATATTTGGGAGCTTGGTCAATAAGGACAGCCTCGCATTAAGATACAGCTGCAAACTGCATGAGCAAGCCTAATTCTGATGTTCTGCTAGTAGAGCTTCAGCCCTAGATCATTGGTCGAAAGCTGTGTTCTATCCTTAAATACCATAGAATAATCTTACATCGCAGAAACGGTACATCCGATATTGGTTTCAGTTGTGTAAAGCAGCTATACCGACTAAATTTTGGAAAAGGCTGCAGAAATTATGGTTCTTATTTACAGATTTGCAAACACCACTTCCCCAGTCGAGGCAACGGGTTCTAGTCCTTAAAACCAAGATTGTGAGGTAGAAGTCTTCATGGTATATTCATGAAAATTCAGAGAAGCATAATAGCATACAAGAACAGTTGTTTGTTTAACTATTAAATAAAGATGTACGTACTAGCCGCCAGGAAGCAGCTTTGAATAAACATTCTCTAGTGTGAAACAATCGAGTCCTAGTTTACTATATTTTATAGACGCGATGTGCAAATCAATTCCTAGTCAAAATCTCAGGTGACAATGCCGATCGTCAAAAAGCCAGCGCTATACTGGGCGAAGGAAGCGTCTCAGAATTTTTGGATACTGCGGATTAATAAACCGGAGCATGTTTACTGTCTCCCATACCGTATTGAGGACCCCATGGTAATGTCTTTGACGTGTAAGCAAAATTGAAGCATCGAGACCCACAGCGGACAACAGACTTCTTGTTTCTTGTTCGAAAGAAGATAGTCTACAAAAAGCATGCACGTATTCTATTCTTGAAAGTCCAGAATCTTCTCAATCTTGCTAAGGCTTGAGGTATCTCTAACCTCACTATAGGATAAAAGTGATTCATAGTTACCTTGAATAAGGGATGTTGGCGTCGCGAGGAAAGCATGAAGTACGAAGACGCCATGAACACCTGTAAAATTACACAATTAACATACACACAAATCCATACAGGATCTTTCATATGACAGGATAATGCGGGAAGCATATGAGTATTGTATGTCATTGTGATGGGAATACATCATTTCATCCACAGCTTATGTGCGTTATTTTGTGTTGCCCGAGTCCATCCTTGTTTCATCACCATCCTCATCATTCCTACTGTATCTCCGTAATCAGCGCCATAGTTTACAGTATATGTTTCTTTGACATCCAGACGCATCGTGTCCATCCCCGCGGCGAGTTAAGATACATCATCTAGAGCTGCAGATGGCTTCGATTTTCGATTTCGTCCCCTCGATCTTACCCTCCTTGATACGTAATCAGGATCAGAAAGATCGAGCTTATCTTCCACTAGAATATCGAGTTATTAATAATTGCCTGTGGAACAAAATCTGGAGAAAAAATTGCTGTAACTCACAAGCAGGCGACAGACCGGAGTTTCTCACTCAGCACTTTGGATTTTCTCGGCAGAAAGTAGCGCAAAGCGTTTATTCAATACAGAATTTGGTGAGAAATGAGCAGTCGTGAATAAAAGTTCTGCAGCTTTAAAGATAGTCTCTAGTCTCATTTGGTGCAAATGCAATGATACCTCCTGTTTGGCAATCAGATATTCGAAAAGATTTCGTCTCCGGTTGAAAATCCTTTGATTTTGCCGCGCGTCGGAGAAATCTGGATGAAGATATATTTTCTGTTTAGCCCATTTCACTTATCTCAAAAAAAAAATTTATCCAGTAGTGATCTAAATATCGAGCCGATCATTGTGAAATGGTTCACAACTTTTGCATTCATGTTGCCTGACTCCATCTTTGGTGCTTTGGCTGTTCAAGGATGAAAGGAGATACAATCAACACATTTTAATTTCATTCCAATTCCGGAGTTCTAAGAATTAGTTGTCAGAGCCCAAAGTTCTCGCTTGCATACAAAGCTTCAAGTTATTATATGCCTCAGTCCGGACGCTATACTCTTCTACGTGGATGTTGGTCAAGATGAGTCCACAACCTTGTATCATTACTTGAGGTTTCTCCGTATCAATTGTTGGGATCCAATCGAGAGTAATTCACGATTTGATTGTAGTTATAAATCACAAGGTGCAAAATAACGTTTTTCAGATTAGTTCTCCACTGAGTTTGTGCCAAAACTTCCCTTCAAACCACAGAAGTAAACGTGGAACATAAATGTAAATCTGGTGAAACGACAAATATCTGGAAGATAAGCAAGTACTTTTGATCTAAGCGTATCGTACATATATTGCGGCTATATTGACCCTATACTTGCATTATGCTGGTTCTCCTTTTGCATCTCGCTTAGCGAAGTGGTTACATGTAAAGTCATGTTAAAGTTGAGAGAGCGACAGTGAGGTACTGACACCAAGAAGCTTCCCGTATGGTATCGTAAGATGCATTTTGCCGTGTTATTTTGGTCTTATAATCATTTTCGAAACATCACACACCTCTAACCGCTGATTAGTAGCTATATAACAACATACTTTTTTATAAGAACACTAATGAATTTTATAATCCGAGCCATCTTCTTGTCTGAAAGGATTCCCAATAATAATCCAGTACTTTGATTGGCAGAAAAATAGAATGAGAAGTGGAGCCTCACGAAGGAAGCAGGTGAATGATTCGGACAATGCGCACATGAGACGATGATCACGTGGTTATGGGAAGCTAGTGATAATACTACACAATCGAGGATTATCTCATACATTCCAATGTTATTGATCAGAGTTCACGCACACTGTACATTCTTTTTTCCAATCACCGACTTCGTGAAGGTCCTGCACACAACGTTCCACAAGCGCATCCCGTAGTCCTCGTGATCGAACTGGATGTGCTCTTCTTGATGGGGGATTTAGTCCCGAGCGACAGATATTTTCCTATCGGTAGATTTCTCAATGCCTCCTTGTCCTCGTCTTTATCGCGGTTAAGGCGGCCAGCCTCGTAATAACAGGCGCAATCATCACAGGCAGGGTGAGTGCACTCAGGCCCCTGTATCCTTATCTCGTTCGTGCTCTGGCTATCTCCATCTATGATATCGATTGCCTTCATGATAAATTGCATCTTTTCAATCTCATCGATCTTTTGTATCGGGATAGTCAAATCCCGTGAAGTGACTGCTGACAGGCTTTCTTCCACTATTTTCTGCCAAATTTGTTGAAGAGATGAAAACCCATCCTGAATTCTTTGAAGAACTACCTTCGGTGTATATAGAGTCCCTGGGATGTCATCTACCCCTTCTATCTTATTTTTGGCTTCCATAATTTCGTCCAGATGGTTCGCAGGGCAGAATTGTCCTTCGACTGCTCCTCCTTTGCTATTTACCCTTTCAATGTGACTATCCTCTATTTTCGAATGATACTGAGTGTAGTAAACGATATCATTATAAGCCTTGCAGAAAACTCCATGAAACAATATTATCCTTTCAATCTCGCGTTTGTGGAGCTTTGTCGCGTCAACAATAAATCTATCTCCCGAGGCCAATTCTTCGGGGCTGAAGACCTGGATAGGCCTATCCCCATCTGCTATTAAATCGTTAGTTTAAACATTTTTCTAGTTTAATGAACATGTATGAAGAGACTACATGCCATCATCATCCGAATCAAGGGGACCCTCTTTCTTGCTGCACCAATCTGAAACATCGTTTTCCTCGAACTTTGATATTCCTTTCCCCTTACTTTCCGTCTTCCCATCGAGTCTGTGAATGTAAAAACATCAGCTACTTTTCAAGTAAGAAGTGAAAGCCTTACTTACGTTTGACCTTTACCTGGAAGAGATTCTGTGACCTTCTCTGCGGTACACTTCCAGTCCATAATGGTTGGTAACTTCTTACTAGCCATTACAGACTTCTTTTTCATTAGTTTGGTTCGTGTCTTATGGATGGTCAACTTCGACTGCAGCTGCAGTTTCCTTGTGCACTTTATTCCCCGTGGGGCCTTTTTCATCTTTAACTCCGCTCCTTTTATACTGCTATTTCGAGTAACTCACGTTTGCCGCGAGTAAGATTCATGGACCGAGTAAAAGTCTATGACCAAATATCGAGAAGGAGGTTGGTAAAGACTTGAAGAATATTCTCTCACAGCAAACGAGATTCGAAAAAGGCTCGTGAAACATCAACAAAGATCAGATATTTTCAGTCATAGTATTTGTTATTTCACAGAAAGTTTTTCCACAAATTACGGCACAGTAAGAGTGTATAATGGCCAAAAGGTGCGGTAACAGTCTACAATGAGCGGGATGCAATGTTTGTCAAATCTGGCGAGACGGGTAGACGGGTAGACGCATTAAAATTAATGCTTGCACCGCTGCAGGCTGCCATGTTGATCATTTTGACAAGTGCCGGGGCTTCGCCAAATGCCGGTATATTCGGCTCATGGGTATAGGGGAGCTGTCCCGCATGTTCTGTTCACCACAACAAGGCTAATTATGGTAGACTAGCGAAATGCGAACTAACGTGACCCGCATGATTAGAGCATGAATTTCTAGTGAACCTTGAAGAATTGACAGATAGGAACGATTAGTTTGGTGTGATTAACTCCTCATTACGTACTTCACGTGATATCAGCATACACCCTTGCGCTGCATATGCACTGAATAAGCAAAAGATGGCTAGCTGTAGGTGGGGCTATGTATGTTTTCGGGTACTACATAAATGCAAGCATTCCCCACTCATACATTTCTTTCTTCTTCGGCTAACCCGAGTAAAGATGACCTGATAAGGTTGAGGATGAAGGTGGTTACATGGTTCCAAATGAATCGACGATTAACCTTATGTAAGAATAAAACGACTTTGGTAGTCACTCCGAGATGTGTCGATGAGAATTTTGCCTTTAAGCCCGCGGAAATGGTACGTCAAACTCGAATCTTTCAGTAGTTATTGAATGAATCATTGATTCCCAAGTGCTGGGAGCTTACTTTGTCAATGTTTGACGAAGCAATCATGGAATCATGCGTCAATGTCCTGGTGAATGGAACCAATCGATAGTGCTCCGCATGACTGATGGAACATGGGCTGGTATCTCGTATTGGTTGAGGAAAACAAGGAGACGCATCGTAGTTCATGCATGTAGTTATAGCTCAGACGCGATAGCATTACCTTGCAAACATGTTGCAATCTCCATAGGCCGTACAGTAAAGAAAATGATAATGGCAGTTAATCATCGCATCCTGCTTTTGTGGAGGGAGTCGTATGCCGAATATGAGCATAAGGAAGGCCCTGATTGCGAAGGGTTTGAAATATACGAATTTCGCAGCTGTCTTTGGATACAATGTATCGAAAGAGTCGCTTATAGGAAAGCATAGGGGCGCGTCAAAAATATTATTTGGAAGAGTTTGGATCTGGAGGAGATTGAATTGCTTCTGGGCTGGTGTGCGAAGTTCAATTGCTTTATTTGAGGTTATGGAATAGATGGTGGTTTTGGGGAGATTCGTGAAGATGTGCTGAGAACACCGAACCGCTTAGTACGGAGCTGTGAAATCAAGGGGACTGAGGTCCGGTCGAAAAGTTGTTTTTAGATTTGATCTAAGGTGATTTCCTTTCCCCTTGTTGATATTGGCAAGGTGCCACGTTATTTATGAGCTCCATCTCTTTTCTACTCGAATTATCTATCAACGGTCCTGCCTTTATCATTTCAATCAACCCAAGCCGCCTGAACCAGTCTTGAATTTGTTTTCGTTTCACTCGAAAACCATTCCTTGATACCCATGATAGCTTCTTTTAGTATAAATACCTTCATAACAGAATATTATGAATACTCAAGCTTTTCATTCATCTCATCGTAGATCACTATTGCTGCTGTCTTCTTGTCTTGTATTGAGGTTTCCTTATCTGCAATATTGATTGTCAAGGATATCCCTTATGCCATCATATGAACCTTATTCTTCTCAACTCATCCTTCCTATTATCACTCTACTGTCATGTCCATATCTTCTACACTCAGAATTTTATCACCTAATGTTCGTCAAAAGAACGAAAAGCAAGCAACGGTACCATCGCAAGCCAATGAGCTGATGGAATCAGAACCATGATTTCCAGTGACCATACGAATCATGAATATTAATTAATCAAGGGAAAAGTCCTGTATCAACACATCAAAAGTAACAATCAAGCAGAGACTATTGGCCAGAATTCAACCCAAATATCTTGAATGGCCATAATGCTAGAAATCGAGAGGTTGGGTATTCTGACGAGAGACAATAAGTCTTGATAGTGGACAGCTGCATTAAGTTTGGAACGGTCGATAGTATGTATATAGAAGTAGTACGCCGGAAGATTGAAAGAATAAAGGTTACTCCCGGGTAGTTTTGAAATCGAACTTACCAACATGTAGAAGTCTAAGTTTTGAAGCAGGATGAAGACATTGATTGCTTCATTGGGGTTTCCAGATGTTCCCCGACGACGAATTCATAATATTTTACTAGAGCATAATTTCCTATACCCAATATACGGTCGTTATGGGTCTCGAAGCTGTATAAATCAAGTAGAAAAGAAAAATGAATTTCCGTGTCTACATAGTCACATGAACCCATCATACTGACCGCTGTTCTAAACTCCAACAAACTTAGAATAGGTGTGCTGTATCTACGTATCAACTGATATATCCTGCTAGATCACCGACCTCATTCTTCGCGGCACTGCAACACTTTTTTTCCAGATTCTAGGTAGAGTTCTCGTCTAGGACTCTCAAGCTCTGTGCTGATATATTTGGGATGAATCTGATTAGAAGTCAGAAAATCTAAAAATGCACTGCATTCATCCGAAAACTACTCATTTTCGAATACCTGTGCGCTAGTAGGCGCTCATCGTACTGTACATCTGATTTAGATTTTTCACCTTCGCTATCAAAAGTCTCTGCATAATTTGGTTTTTTGAAAATGCACTTTGCTTCGAAGACTCTGCCTGCTTTAATCCTCGAGGAATCATAAGAACTCGGATAAAATTAACAAACAACAAATTTCATCAATGCCAAATACGTAAGAATCAACCGATTCGATTTCCTTCCCTTTTGCTTTCACTAGATATTACTCTTGTATCTGGAGCATTTTATTAGACACTTTTATATAGAAGTAGTTTAACAACTTTTCATGATTACAGGACTAAGTGATCTAGTTGCAGCAGGATTTGAACTCTAAGAGGTGAACAATGAACAAATACTCGTACTACACGTCTTTTGAATTTTCCACCACTGGTGAACCACTACACAAAATAAAGCATCTTAACAGTTGACATACTATCAATACATAACCTCTGATTAAGTTAAGACTTACAACCATACTCTCATAAATTTCAACCACAATCCCTCCCCTCCTCTCAAGCTCATCATTCAAACCAAGAACCATCAAATAAGCACCAATCACCAATCAACAATTTCAATAAGTGACCTCCTCCATAAAAAGATATCAAAACGAAGCCTTTTCCAAAACGTCATCAAAACAAAACTAACCCACCAAGAATTCAAACTTAAAACCTCCCAAGCGAAAATCATCTAACTCTCTTTGCCCCCTTTCGAGAGACACATTTCACCTATCCGCTCAGCACCCATAATCAATGAACATCCCCACCAAGAACTATAATATCATATTTCAACCAACAATACATAAAGAAAGCTATAACAACCACTAGATAGATATATCTATTATTCCAAGGCAAGACGACAAGGCATAGTAGTTAAGGTACACAAATATAACTACAAGTTCCCAACTATTCATCAACCCAGCCATCCATCATCAGGCCAGCCCTGTGAAACATCCGAGAAAAACCTCTATAACATACCTTCCTATAGCTTATACCCTTACAACCTCCTCTATCCTCTCACCAACCTCAGTCTCAGTCTCTCAGAGCATAATACCATCGAAACCCTTTAATCCAGCCCTAAAACTAATCTTGCAATACCTTGATACTTTCTTACTCTTATAACCATTCATCTCCTCCATCTCCTCCATCTCCTCCATCTCCTCCATCTCCCCATCTCTCCATCTCCCATCTTATATACCATTCCACTCCTCATCCCTAACTCCAACCTGAACTTCCATTCAAAAAGTTTTCATCCTCACCATAATCCTATATCACCCCAAATCCCAATCCCAATATCCATTCCCGCCTCATATCCCTCATATCCCCTCATCCCTCCCTCTCAAAACCCCTCCACTCAAACCATTCCACCACATACATACACACCCTTATACAGTAACAACCAACTCCAACCACACAACTCCACCTACCCATACATAAACTTCTAACTCCCATTACCTCCCATTAACACCCATTAACTCTCATCTATCCACCAAAAATATCCTTTGTAAGCATAAAACATATATAAAACGTACATAAAAACATATACAAAAACAAAAGAATCCAATCTCTCTCTCACATATATTAAATTTGCATTTTTTTTCTGTTTCTATTCTAAGATCTTTGCATATATCATTCGTTCGATACGTCTATTTCCAATAGGAACAACCCCCCTTCCCCAGTACCCTTACTGGACCACGTTCAATCTCACTACTTACTCTACGTCACACCTTACACCTCATACATACAACCTCAAACCTTACATCTCGCTTCACATCAATGTCACATCACATCACATTAAATCAATACATCATAAAGTATAATCGAGTATTAGTTTGTTTCATGTTTCATTTTGACTATTCTAGTAACCTATAGCAATATACCCATCTAACGAAGTACGAACGATACCCAACCAAAGTTTGGTTCTTCTCTAACGTGTAGGCGTGTGCTTCAGTATAGGTACTCCGAACATGTCCGATCAGTAACTTGTATGCGAGCTTTAACAATTTCTGACCTCTACCACTTCACTTCCCCATGTCTTGCTCTCTTAACATTAGTTACCCATCCATTCCACCATGAAACACAACTAAGTTTTTTTTTTTAAAATGAAATGACAATCAACAAATAAAGAGACCTCCCCAGAAGCTGCTCTTCCCATGTGTGGTCACCCCTGTAGCCTCCGAAAAGTATTTCATCTCGATTGTGTAATATTATCCCCGAAGATAGTTGTCAAAAGAAATGCAACGTCCCTCCAGATTGATATCTCGAGTATCAATCACCCCTCATTACCACATCACTCTCAAACCCCTCTTCCACACATAGTCCGAATATCATTCAATGAAAAGCAACGCAACAGAAAAGAATGTAAAATATCCATTTGAAAACAAAAACATCTCTGGAAAAAACAATGGACTTGTCAATACAACGCAATGAATTGAAGCATGCATGTTTGACTTTGTGCCTTGTACTCGCTTGTTTCGGGATCATGACGGATTTGTTAGATGACCAAAAAATAACCTTTGAAGTGATAAATCTGATGATTTAGGGTTGTCGTGATACTTCAAAAAGAATAAATTATGTCATCGACATGCCGTTCGATTATTTGGAGTCCCAATGACGTTGCCCACCAAATGATCATTCCATGGGAATAATCAAATGTGAGTCAGAAGTCATGATGAAAACCAAAGTGCTCGAGCCATTAGGAAAGCCAGTAATCGATCCTTGAAAACTAAAAAAGAAAGCGGTCCATAAAGAGATAGTTGTTGGAGTGAAAATCGAGCCAAATTCAAGAATGTGTCAATAAACAAGTCTTGTTATGGTCAACGATGTTTGTTTGTTGGGATTGATCCAGTCTCACGTAGCCGAATGTCGAGTAACGAAAAACAAATCTACGAGAGTCGATTCATTCCGGCATTTCAGAGACCATTGCCTGGTGGAGGTGGACCGGCAGAACGTAGGCTGTTTTAATAACTAAAGCGTCAGCCGTCTATTAGCGTAATGTCCTCTTCGCGGCCAGCGCTATCGGAGCCAAACGCGGAGAAGAAAAATGGTTTCTGTGCAAAAGGCAAATTCGAAGACGGGGTAACTTACTAGTGACCTGTTCCTTCTGGAGCTTGTCCCTGTTGCTGAATTGGAGTAACAGTCTTGCGTTGTCTACCGGCATTGTTTCCAGCAGTTGCTTGAGCGCTGGTTTGAACCTCAGCTGATGCCTTCTCTCCCTCTTGTGGCTTGATTTGTTGCTGAGCGTTCTTTTGGTACTTGTAGACAGTCCAGTCAAAGACGTAGTCATATTGGAAACCTTCACGAACGAAAAGATCACGGAAAATCTTTCGGAGGTAAGAGTAATCTGGCTTGTCATCGAATCGAAGAGAACGGGTATAGTTGAGATAGATGGCGAACTCATTAGGGAATCCACGGCAAAGGACTTCGGTAGGAGTAGTCATCTTCTTCTCCATGATACGGTCATACTTCTGCTTCTTGGTAGCAGCCTTAAGACCTTGCCATGGAAGAGAACCACGACAGAAGTAAAGCATGACATATCCCAAGGATTCCATGTCATCACGACGGGATTGCTCTGTAACGAATGAATTAGCATGGATGGCAGTAGCAGAAGAAAGGGCAGTACATACCGACACCAAGATGAGTGTTGATGGAGGCATAACGAGCAGTACCGGTCAAGTTCTTGTTCTCACGGTATGGGATGTGGAAGTGAGTCTTTGGGTCTCTGTACTTCTTGGCCAAACCAAAATCGATCACATTTACTTGGTTACCACGCTTCCCAATGCCCATGAGAAAATTATCAGGTTTGATATCACGATGGATGAAGGATTTGGCGTGAATGTACTCGATCCGGGAGATGAGTTGATCCGCGAGAAGAAGGACCGTCTTCAAGGAGAACTTGCGGTTGCAGAAGTTGAAGAGATCTTCCAAACTGGGACCGAGAAGATCAAGAACCATGGCATTGTAATCACATTCTGTACCGAACCAGCGAACGAAAGGAATGCCAACACCACCAGCTAAGGACTTATAGACACGAGCCTCGTATTCGAGTTGAGGATGCTTAGCCTTGACAGACTCAAGCTTGATAGCAATCTCTTCACCGGAGATGATGTTGGTGCCAAGGTAGATATCACCAAAAGAACCACTACCAATCTTTCGGCCAATGCGGTATTTATTGCCGACGCGAAGATCCTGTGAAGAGATGAAAGATTAGCAATTGTTATAGCGACGAAGCGAGTAATTGTAAATAGGAATGATGAAAGAGTATAAGCATGTGCTACCCTGTAACAAGACTGTGATGAATATCCAAAGTGAGGGATTATCATGAACCATTTTCCGATTCCAGCCGCACAGGTAGAAAATGATGAAAATAACAAGAATGTGTATATGAAGGGCTGGAAAATGGGAGTATAAACCAGAGGGGATGTTTTTGGCTTAGCACCCACCATAGTAGTCATCTTGAAGTTGAACTATGGACTCAGTGTACCGGGTTTCCGATACCAGAGTCGAGGAGGATGTAGGATGATTGTTGAAGAGCGTAGGGTAGTCAACGTTGAGGACCAGCCGACTTTAATGAATTAAAGAAGGAGTGGTGGTGGTGGTGGTGGTGGTGAGGTTGAAAGGTCGAAAGAGAAAACTGGAAGAACAGACACTAAATGGGAAGAAGTCGTGTCAGTTGTAGTTTGGATTTGATATGATAAGTGATTTTTTTTGTATTGGAAAAGAAGGAAGCGGTGTGTGGGAGGAGATGGGGATAGATTTCAGAGAAAGAAGGAAATAAGCGGCTAACGCGAATACAGTACAACACGAAACAGCGGCGGATTAATCGAATGATCAAAGTGAATAATGAGAAGGAAATGAAATGGAGGGAAGTGAATGATTTATTGATCAAGATGGGATGTTGAATGATATTCCAATATCATATCATATCATATCATATCTATCATCCCACACGGTATGGATGTGTGTGTACGTACCTATTTGATGCTGTTGATCCTATGGAAGGATGAAGGGTATGTATTGGTATGAGTGATTTGATGTGGTTGTAGAGATGTAAAAGGAAAAAGAGTTTCAAGGTTTTGGTTGCCGACCGTAGTAATAATAAGTAGGGCAGGTAAAACGGGAGGGATGAATTCGTGGCCTCGTTTGGCTGGCTCGGAAGGCGTGAATATGCCCTTGGAGTTTAGTATTTGTATGATTTATGTGTATGATAGATATAGTATGGTGGTATTGAGAAGTCGAGAGAAGAGAACATAAAAGGGAATAAAACTTCGATCTCTGAGAAAGTTCTCATCGAATAATCCAATCCAATCCAATTCTCATACTTCTTCTTATTCTTCTTATTCTTCTTAATGCTTTCAGATTTCGGCGGGGGGATGGATGGTGATTAAAATGTCAAAGCCTCAAGATAAAAGAGGGGAGAGGGATTTTTTGATAATAAGGAAGGTTTGAGTCAATAAGAGTTAGATAAAGCTTAGAAAGCAACCTTTTCTTACCCAGGTACTTACCTACCAGGTACCTACCATCTACCTACGTCCTTACTATATCTATCTATCTATTCATTGTAAAAATCCAAATCTCATTGAAAATCTACGAATCCGAGAATCTTAAAATGGCAATAACCACCGAATGACCCAACCAAATCCAAAGAATCACTTCACGAATCAACCAAAAGACCACGGACTAAAACCTGTGGGAAGAGAATGAAAAAATGAAAAAATGAAAAATTGTCAGCTGGTGCTATAAATGGTTTAGATGTAAGATGCTTTGATCAAAATGTATCCGGATATGGTAAAGATCATTGATGTGAGCATCTAGTTTCATCCTGGGCATTTACTATTGATAGGTAGGCATTTGAAGAATCAAGTCATCTCATCAATCCACTATCCACGTACTAGACACAGTGCGTGCTCGGTATCAGAAATGGGGTCTATGGACATCTTGCAATCTGTGCTGAGATTACCAATTCAATGCAGCGACAACACCAGAGAAGGGAACAGGATTGAAGCTCATGCTTTCGGTGTGAGAAGTGAAAAGTAAGATATAGGAAGGACAGAACCCTTTCTTCAACATAAGCATAAGTTCAAATGCAAGCTCAAGCTCGAACTCGAACTCAAACTCAAACTCAAACTCAAACTCAAACTCACTCGGACTCAATATAGAGAGTAAGCTACAGACGGTATAAACATGAGTACATTCACACATATGCATGTCAAGGTTAATTAATGTCTTTCATTCCAATAGTAAGACTTGATATGAATTTGATTTTCTCCCCGCAAGAAAGAAGCCTGTCTCCCTCACAGATCAACAGAGCATCCATTCTCAACAAATCAATAACCAATATGACTGTGAGACAGTCTTGTCTTCGTATTATGCATAGTATATCCTCAATCAATCCTGTTCATTTTCCTCTTGTGCCAATTTTCATTAGTGCACAAGTGCTATGTTGCCTCATCATTCCTCTCATTGATATTGTGTATTGCACGCATAGCAGATACATCAAATATGATGAATGAAGGTTGACAAGTGTTTGTATGCATACTACATATCTAGTCCTAATCCAACGCCGCTTAACAAATCCACCACTCTATAGAGTGCTGTACAGTCTGTAGCTAGGGATTCCCCACCAACTCCTTCCTTCACAACAACCATCCCTTCACAAAACAACAAAGCCTAACCCAAGGGACAAGAAACGAGAAAGCCTAAAAGAGGGGCACAAACCCTCACGACCAAAAAAGGCTCAATCCGCTTCCAAAAAAAAACCAGACCAGAGCATGCAAAGAAGTCCAAGACTACACCAAAAATCAAAGCAGCTGACTTATTTACCTACATAAACTTGATGAACCCGTCTCCATAGATAACATCAAGAGAAGAAGGCAACAAACAATTCATCCATCATCCATCATCCATCATCCATCATCTTGTAGACTCATACGAGGTACTCCATATAATCTCGTACAATCAATCATCTTGGACCTTCCAGATCCTGTCACCGAGCGATGGAATAATAAATTAGACGGAGAATTCTAGGGCGAGCCTTGTCTTTTCTTTTCTTGGCTTGGTAGGTAGGTATTGTTAGATCTTGGTATGGTATGGTATGTACGGTACGGTACGGTACGGTATGGTGTGAAATAACTTCTGCAGCTGAAGAGTGCTATGTACGATGTATGTATGTAAGGTGTGTAAGGTGTGTAAGGTCCTGCCATAACATCACAAGATCAATTGATTGATCGGTGAGGAACAACAGGAATAGCTATGTGGGCTGAAAACTCACAGGAGTTGTCTTTTGCCTCCCTCATTCATGGTCTATATACGCCGCCGCCCCTCATCCACCCTTTCATCAATTAATAAATCAATAATCATTCAAATTCAAATTCAAATTCAAATTCAATCAAGCATTCAATAAAATCAAATCAATCAATTACTTACTCATCACTATCCTACTTATCATTCTTTTCTACCCTTAGATATGATCACTACTTATCAATTCTCAATTCTTAACCCCTCACTCAATATATCAAGACTAACCTCTCATCATTCACACATTCTATCGCCCCAAGACCCAAAAAAAGAAACCCCTCATTTATAAATAACTAAATAAATACCCATCTAGTACCAGTACCTACACAATAACTCATAAAATGAACCCATGATATTATAAAAATGAACCCATAAAAATAAAAATAAATATCTCTATATATACAATACATACTCTACTCCATACAAAGGTAAGATCATCGACTGTGCACCTACCTATCTAAAAGAACCATCACCCACCACCACTCACCACAAATTCCCCACAGACACCCACGCGGAGTATATATATATATATATAGAGCACCCACACTTTCCTATTCATTGTATTGCGAATCATCATCTGGTGATCTCGGAGTATTTTATGATTGGATGATTGGATCTGTGTTAGATTAGATCTACAGAGCACTAGAGTATAATAAAGATTATCAGATTTTGAGGTTTGGATTTCGAGTTGTGAGGGTTTTATAATTAATTAATTAACTTGTGATTGATTTCATTAGTGTTGATTTAAATTAATAGTTTTTTTTAAAACTTTGAGAGATTAAAAGTATTAAAAAGAAATTAAGTAAAAAAGAGATTGAGAGATTGATTGATTGATTGATTGATAAATCAAGGGCCTGCGCCCCCCCGGACCTCTGGCTTTTTGAGAAAGTCTAGTAAAAATTTAAGTTTTAAAAGGTTTATAATAAATTTAAATGTTGAATATATATATTAGAATACAGATAGAATATCGGTTTGTTTTTGATAATTGAAAATTAAATTTATTTATTTAAAAATAATATTTATAATAATAATATTATTTATAATAATAATATTATTTATAAGAATTATTATTATTATTATTATTATTATTATTATTATTATTATTATTATTATTATTATTATTATTATTATTATTATTATTATTATTATTATAAGTTGAATTGAATAAATAAAATTGAATTGAATGAGTAGAGTTGAACTGAATGATTTCAATTGAATAATCTCAATAAAGTTGAAAAAAACTCCAAGTCAGATTTATTTAAGATTATAAGATTTATATCAAGCTTTTTGTTAGATTATTTACCGGGGTATTTACTAGGGTATTTTAAACCAATCATATTGTTAGGATCGTGACTTATTTAAACAAGTTTCTCATTTTCTATCATTCATTAAATAAATCTTATATACAATAAGATTATACTATTGACAAGTTGATAATTATAAATTTTGTTTCCTTTATAAATGATATATTATAATATAATCTAATTTAGTTTTCTTTTTCAATTCCTTTTTATAATATACTATCAGGATGTATATATCTCGATTTATTACTTTTACAATATATTTCTTTTTCTCTTTCTTTTTCTTTTTCTCTTTCTTTTTCTCTTTCTCTTCCTCTTCTTCCTCCTCCTCCTCCTCCTCTTCTCTTCTCTTCAAATAAACAATTTTAAAATTATCTAAACTTCTTTCTTCAATTAAAATCACTAACAGATCGATTATCCACACTTATAACTTATACTAATATAAAGATCTATCAATGAATGATTTTTAATTATTAATATCAATATCAATATCAATATCAATATTAATATTATTTTATTTTTATTTATATTATATTAATATATCTTAAAGATTATTAATATATTTTATATCCTAAAGATTATCTATTAATAGGATTCTTTTAATATGATTTGATATAAAATAATATAAATAAAATAAAATAAAATATTCATCAATCCTCCCAAACTCAAACTCAAAATAATTCTAGATACCGAATTCCAGATTCCAGGCTCTGAGTTCAGTTCTGGGTTCTCATAACAAAAGAAAGATCTGAGTTCAATAACTCCGTCATAGATTCAGATTCAGATTCATAATATACCGGTAATTCTATACTTGAATCGGGAATCTTTAATCGATACCTATTACTCATCACTCATCACTCATCACTCATCACTCATCACTCATCACTCATCACTCATCACTCATCACTCATCACATATCATACAAACAATCACAACATAAATCTCATCAAACAAACTTATAAACTCAAGATAGAACAAAAAGTAAAATCCTTATGAAATCTTTACTCTTCTCATTGACATCTCTCTATGAACCCTATCCATATGTTTCCTTATCTCTTCTCCTATCCATTCTCAACTCTTCCATATCTTCCCTCACTCCCACCATCCATCCCCATATCTGCATCACCTTTTCCACCTTCCATCTACCATCTCACATACACAAACTCTTATACTGACTCCATCACTCCATAAAATAAAACTTATACTACATTATCAAGTTCATCATGCCAATTCCAATTCCAATTCCAATTCTGATTCTGATTCCGATTCCAAAAGCGCAAACAAACAAACAAATTTTAATCACAAGTAGCAGCAGTATTAAGCCGCAATGAGTCTTACCATCTGCTCTAGAACCTGCCTCGCCTCATACCACCCATATTAGACACACCTTCTTAACTCAATCACCCCAGGGAGAATACATCTCTCGTCTCCTTCTCACCAGACAATGTATAACTTTCCCTCACAACATTCTCATCACTCATCAGATCTGCTTCCGATGAGACTCGGAAAATCATCATCCACCACTTTAAAGGAGAAAATTCTTGCAGTGCAATGCCATGTGCAACCCAACAAAATCCCATCATATGATAAAAGAAAGTTGACTCTGTGAGATAATGCACCACAGCGCCATTGCAAAGAAGAGAAGAATTGCAAAACACATCGAAACGCAAAACGATGCAAGTATGACGTTTGCCCCTTTCCCTTCCTCCATTTCCATGAAAAGAAAAACCCACAAGCAAGCGAATTATATGCAAGAAGCAACATTGTTTAGATTGCACAACAATAAACAGCAAACCCGGAAAGGAAAAGGGTAGCCTGGCCACCCTGAGATACAATTTGCTTTAATCTCTTCCTCTCCATTCGGTATCTTTATCTTATTCCCTATCCTCATAAATTCATTAAAATGTGGTGGCCATCTCGAATTCTTTTCCATGTATGTATGTAATTCGATACCCATCCCAAACCATTTTCGCAAGCAAGCAATCCAAAATAATTAAACAAGTATTTCCATCCGCAATATGAATCCTCAAGGCCACTGCTACAATATTAAAGCATGTTGGCTTGATTCGGGCTCGATGCACCAGCATTAGCATCCTTTCTACCGCCAGTAGGACTCATGATTCTTTCTGAGCCGGTAAAGCTTCCAGTTCTCGATCTAGCTTCTTGCTCTTCGACTTCTAATCGTTTTCTCCAATCTGCAAGACCAACACTTATATGGGGAGTATTCTCGGCGTCGGATTTGCCGGTCGTAGGACGCTCGTCGTCTTCACCGAAATTACTGAGCCTGTAGTTTTTGTTCGTTTCTTTCCATTGCGTTCTTAGTGTTTCTAACTCGGAGGCAAGACTGTCCAAGGCCAAGCTATTGCGGTTATCATTAGCGCCACCATACATCGATGATTCAGATACTGATTCGTGACCGATCGAATTTCGTTCATGTGTAGTGTGAACTGGGGCTCCGACAATACTATCGACATTGCGTGATTGACGACGGTAATTGTCAACTGATGATTCGACCTGATCAAGTAATAAGGAAACCTTCTCTTCGGCATCTTGAGCACGCTTTTCCAGTTGAGCGTTTTCTTCTTGTAATTGACCAAGCTCATGTCGTGCTTGTTCACTAGTAGATGCCAATTGCTTTTTCAATTCTTCGTGGCTCCGCATCAAGTCAGAGTGACTATTCTGAGCGTCTTGTAATTCCTTTTGAACATCTGCCAACTCCTTGTGCATTTGCGCAGCGGATGAATTGATCTCAGACTGAAGTGTTTCGATTTGACCAACCAAGCCAGCACGTTCGCTTTCCCAACTCGTAGGTGATCTTGATGCCGCAGACCTCTCATCGGCAGCTGTGAGCTGTTCCTTTAATCGTGTATTATCTTGCTTGTATCTAGACAATTCGTCCTTCATTCGCTTTAGCATTTTTTCAGTACCCTTGACATAATGCACGGCAGATTGGTAGTCATTTTCAAGCTGACTCAATTTTTCGCGATAAGCACTTTCTGCTTCTTGCTCTCGGTTCTCAAAAGCTTCCTTAATTTCTTGATGTGCATGCATGCTAGCCGCAAGTTGCTGCTCAAGCTCGCGGAGACGTGCCATATCAGGTGTGTTCGAACCAGATTGAGGACTAGATAATCCTCGATTCCTTGACGCACCAACAGGACTGATACCACGCTCACCTAAAATATCCTTCAAGGTATTGTGCTGAACACTGACCGCATTGGTCTCCAGCTGTTGATTAGCAAGCTGATGTTTCATATCAGAGTTAGCAGCTTGGAGTGATTGTGTTTCACGCATGGATGCTTGAAGTTGCTTTCGAATAGACATGCCCTCCCGACTAGCCTGCTCTTGATAAGCCTCCAATCCAGCGATGCGCTCCTCGGCACTTCGAAGCTTATCTGAAGCAGTATTCGCTGCAGCTTGGTATTTCCTAACCAAAGCATTTGAAGCTTGCACTTGTGCCTCGAGGGCCAAAACGCGATCATCTCTTGCAGAATCACTCGGCGCGATGTTTCTAGCTGCCGAGACTCTATCAAGACCAGACATCACAGCCTGCTTGTGAGTTCGAGCCTCATTTGCGTGTTGCTCAGCTAGTTCTTCAGCATCTTGCAAGCGTCGGGTGATGGACTCTAATTCTGAAGTACGGTTCTCGTGCTCAGCCCTAAGCTTGGAGAGCTTTTCTTCGACAGTCTGGCGTATTGTACGTTCCTCGTCGAGTTTCCGCTCCAAGAGATTCTTCATGTCAGCCGTTGATGTCATGGCTTCCCGAAGAGATTCGAATGTCTCGCTATGGTCCTGCGCTGCTTCCATTACCTCCTTATGTCGTGCTTCTAATTCATCCTTCTCGGCTTGAATGAGTTGTGCGGTCGCCACAGCTTCAGCACAAATAATCGCCTCTTCCCTAGCTTGAACCTCCAATTCGTGCAATTCTGCTTTGAGAAGCTCAACCTCGGAGGAGTTTTGTTGTTTGTATGCTTGTAACTCCGTCATCCGTGCCTGTGTTAAATTCGCGGTATCTTCAGCAAGTTGTCTTCCACGCTTTTCGGCTTCGAGCTCAGCTGTGAGACTATCCACCTTGTTCTTGAGGTCTCGTTGCGATGCTAAAGCGGTAGCCAATTTTCTACTGATATCCGAAGATCGATTAATTGACATAGCTTCGATGTCTCTATTTTCGCTGTCAGGTTGTGGTGTACTGCTTTGACTCCCGGCATGTGCAGCAAGTTTTGCTTTGTGATACACTGCTTCATTGATAGCGGCATCTCGTTGTTTTTCGACTTCGGCAATTTGTTTTGCTGCAAGAACCGCTTGCTTGTCAATCGAGCCCTGAACATTAGCAAGCTCCGCTTTCATTGCTAAAAGAGCCTCAATGAGTGGCTTATCGTCATCATCGAAGGACTCTGCAGCTTTCTGGTCCAGCATGGAGTTGCTTGAAGGATTGGGTGTGTATCCAGCTTTTCGTGCAAGTTCAAGCTCCGAAGCATACCAGGCGTTTCTATTTTTAGCAGCATCCAACTCTTTGAGTAATGTCACAGTTTGGGAATTTCTCGTTGAACTTCTTCGACTGACAGAGTTACTCGCTTGTCTTGTAGGTGGGGGCGGCGATGCCTGACGACTTGTAACATTTCTCAAAGAAATGTCCGTATTGCTATCTACTGAATTTTGACCACGGGGCTGTCGCTGTTTCGACGAAGCTCTTGAACTCGTACTACCTGCTTGCTGAGCACTAGAATCTTGCCTGCTTATCGATTTTGAAGTTTGCTGAGATTGTCGCGCATCAGAATCTTGCATTGGTATCGAATTGGCAATTTGCTGTGATTGTGATTGTGGTGGTGGTGGAGATTGAGGTGGAATTCCAGCTTGCATTGTTTGAGGGGGAGTTTGATTTTGCGATAGTGGCTGTTGCTGCTGTGGAGCATTCTGGAGCGGAGGACGTGGACCACTAGTGATTGGACTCTCCCGAGCCTGGGGACCTTCCTCCTGTGAAGGCGAAAGCGCTCGTTGAGCCAATGCTATATTTTCCGATCTGGGATTTCGCATAGAGGTATCTATAGCAGGACCAAAGCGATTATCAGGTCTTCCTTGTCCTGGAGGACCTTGAGGATTTGGATGACCTTGCGGACCTGGTGGGCCCTGAGAATTTGGATGACCTTGCGGACCTGGTGGACCCTGAGAATTTGGATGACCTTGCGGACCTGGTGGGCCCTGAGAATTTGGATGGACTTGCGGACCTGGTGGACCCTGTGCACCCTGCGGACCCCTGGACCCTCTACCATTGGGCCCAGCATTGGGACCTCGAGGATTAGGTACTTGCTGTTGTGGTGGTGGGCCAGGTTGAGGTTGTGCCGCCGATGATGCTCTCGGTAATTTCGACCCAGCTTGTGGACCTTGAGGTTGAGCCGAGCCTGGGGCGATACCATTTGAATCATTGCCGTTCACATTGGGCTGTCCAGCACTTCGATTGATGGGGCCCTCTCTAGGTGGACCATTACCTTTCTTTGGTTCTGGCAACGCGGAGATATCTCTAGAGCCCATGTTTCGTGGATGCAAACCACTCTTCTCACCTCCACTTGGACGTCTACCTCCAGGCACACGTTCATTCACAGCAGTTTGCTGAGATTGTTGTGATGTCTGCTGGTCATTTGGGTATCGAATTTTGCTTGTGTCGAGGACGTAGACAGTTGAGAGATCTTGAGCCTCACGAGTTGCTGTGCTTGGCTCCCCAGCAAGGACAATAATTTGTTTGCCGTATGCTGTCATACTGTGTCCGGAACGTGGAGAGGGCGAAGGTCCCATATTTTGGAAAGTATACCAACGCCTCGATGAGATTCTGAATGCTGCTAAATCACCTAAATCTGCACCTTCTTCAGTTCGACCACCAAAGATATACATTACATCATCGACAATTGCGGCAGCATGGCCTTCTCGAGGAGCCGGAATATACCCAATGCAATCAAGTTGAGTCCATGCATTAGTGATTGGATCGTAGCACCAAACATCGTTAAACCATTGAAGACCGTTGGTTCCTCCAAATCTGGAACAATTAGTACTGCTCGGGACTATTGACCATCTCAATGTTGAAAACTTACAGGAAAAGTTTTTCATTAAAAGTTACAACAGAGTGGTTTGTCCTGGCTGGGGGTATTTGTCCTACGGATGGTCCACCTTCATCACTGTTTTGTATAAGCATTTCCCATCTGTTTGTAGGAATCTGCAATTGATTCAAATCAAAGGCAACAAGATCATTCATGAAATATCCCTCCACTTGGCCACCAAAGACATAAATTTTCGAGCCCAAAATATTTAAAGAGTGCCCATATCTTCCTGCCGGCCTCGGTCCTGCTGGTACAGCTCTTGACCATTGCCTTGTAGCTGATGATTCTTTAGCATGATTCTCGTATGCGTGAGGATTGACCTACAAGTATTCAATAAATATAAAGTTTCATCTAGGACGTCAGAATCCTCCATCTTGGTATCTCCTCCATACACAATAAATGCATTTCCCACCAGTAAACTTGCATGTCCAACTCTTGGTCCTGGACCCTCAGCTGTCGTGCCCAATGGGTAACATGCCATATTTGCACCCGCTTCTACCATCCATAGATCCCCTTTTACTGTTGAGCTGTTGATGAGACCTCCCATGAGGTATATCTCACCCTCTTTCGAGGCCATGGAATTGACAGCGGCGCCATAACGAGGAAAGGGAGGAGGATGATTAGTTGTATATGTGATTCTTCTTTGCGACCACGGGTATAACGACGAATTGGGGTTTGAATTCATTGATTGTACTGGAGGTGGCGCGCCGTTGCGCAGCTACATTAAACAACATCAGTTAGTATTTGAATCCCCATCTCAGCAATGGGAAATGCGGTTTGCGACATTCACAAGATATTGCCAATCACTTACCGCGATGTCTTGCGCTTGCTCTGGATTGGGTCCTCGTCGAGCGTTTAACTGTTCGGGGCTTGGCGTAGTTGGATTGCCTCCTTGCAGACCTTGCAGGGAAGTAATGGAATTATTGACACTGCTCGAAGGGGTCGTCGTCCTCTCTGCCTGTTGCGGCATACGTCCATTCGCATTTTGAAGGGATGATTGCTGCGAACCAGGTACACCATTCCCGCCATCCCTCAAAGCCTGAGCCTTGTCTGCATTCTTTTTACTCTTGAAGAGGAATGCCATCGTGCCATTCGAGGCCAAGTACTTTCACTTCTTTTCCCAATGCCGGCGCAAGAGGGTAAGTGTTCTAGACGGAAATAACGAATTGCTTTACCAACGAATGCTGTTTATGTCGGGAGAATCGAGGTTGTTAAACTCGATCGGATAGTCTCAGGAAAAGGAAAAGGGATTAAGTCTGAGCCAAAGTCCAGGGTTCTTGCTGTTTAGAAATGGCTGGGATTGAGAACTGAATGTCCATTCAGTTTCTTTGGTTGATTTATTATTTTATTGAAAGTTTTTCTATAAGTAAACAAAATGAAGAAATAGTAAACAATCGAATAAAATTGGAGAGATTTGCAGTGCAGAATGGGATTATTTAAAAAAGTAATAAAGTTTGGTATATTATTATAGTTATTTAGTTGTCAAGAAAATAAGGGAGGTTGATGATGAGGATGAGGATGAGGATGAGGATGAGGATGAGATGTGAGATTGATGGGTTCTCTACCTACTACTCCAAGACAAGACAACCTTTTGGGTGAATTATTGGGAGTGAGTGAGTGAGTGAGTGAGTGAGTGAGTGAGAGAGTGATGGAAATGGAAATGGAATCACGGTCGATCCTCAAAATTATTTACCGTTCTGGTCTGCACTTTTATCGCTTGACCTTGACCTTGAGCTTTCTTGACTTTTGGGCCGCCAGCCTACTGATTTTTCGATCGGAGATAGTAACCTTTAGTATCTTTGTGTTGCTCACCAACCACGAAATATCTTCTACGAAAATACCCCGTACAATATGGTAATACGCCTTGTTTTATCTTCCAAGTACCTGAGAACCACAATTTTGGAATGAGATATACCAGGGGGGAGGATCCAATCCCTTCTAATGTGAACAGATTTAGAAAATTACGTACGGCGTGTATACATACGAATCGATGCCTATTGCCCCATATTGACATGGAAGAAAAGTGTATTCTCATTTCTGCTAAGAAAGATGGAAAGTAAAGGGGGCAAAGGGAAGGGGAACGGGTGCTGCTAATCTCACAAATCAACAATGTCTTGAAGCCAAAAAAAAGGATGAAAATCTAAAGAAGATGAATCAAAAGTACCAAGATCTGCAGTTTCTCTGTATGTATGTGCTACTTATATCATATATGTATATATGTATGTACCTTACTGCCTTTGAATGTTACTAAAGCTTCTGTGACATATCTTCTTTCTTTCTTTCCTTTCTTCAATTTTGTAAGGATTTCCGTCGTTCATGTTCATTGATCGATCGAATTTATTAGTTCCATCCAGCCATTTCGATGTTCTTACCCCTGATTCTGGAGCATTGCCCCTTCATTTCTGTTCAACCGTAATTTATAGGTAGGGCTACAATGTATTTTATCTATTTAAATACCAAGGCCCTTGCTCTTGGGTGTTGGTGGAACTTACTCGAACACCTAGCCAGAGACAACGGTTTGTTTTTCCTTTTGCCTGAAGTAGCGTAACCTTACTCGATATCTTTCTTCACTTATCATTCTTCTTATTCTTCTCATTCTTCTCGAACAATTGATGGAATTTAGAGGGTCCATATGGAAGGGGTTAAAAATTGCAATAACAGTAGTAAGTCGCATGTCGACACCCGTCTGAATCGCATGTAGCAACGCCTCCAAAAGTGATCATCTAATCACTGTCCCGGATTAGCAGTGCGTCGGGTTTTGATTGTTGCATTATTGCTCGGTCGACTACATCTACTCTCCTATAGGTCCAATTATGACTGTGCGCTCGATCTAGAAATGTCCGGCTGCATGCTGTCACATTTTCTACCTCCTCAATCCACAAATGGAAAAGGGACAGAGATCTGGGCTATATAAACATACGAAGTTGGTGATATCGATGGAAACACGAGATCGATTTAGAGGTCCTTCTATTTATTCAAGCTGAGAGGATCCGGGAGAACGGTTACATCCTCACCAATATCAGTGCCTCTAACCATCTTTCGTCTGATACTTTGGGGGAGGAAGCGGATTCGACATATCATTGGTATATTGATTTGGGGGTTCACAATTCTAGCGGCTAAAATCCAACAGATCCTTCGAAACTGTTTGACATATGACCTACATATTGGATACAGTTACATCAATCCTATGGTAACTGGTAATGTAATCCTCCAAGGATACCTCCTGGAACGAGGCAATGTGCCTACCTAGTGGTATATAAATGACTTTGAGCCTTTGAAGTTTGCAGACCGAAAACTCTAGTAGGTAGCGATCAGATCTCCTTACGCATCTGAAAAGAGTCCGGTCACAATCTTGCATGAAATTGCGAATGCACGACCAGAATTGATGCAGTGGATGCAGGTGTCGACAGTAGTGTAGTCTAGTAGCTTAGGGGAATTGAAAGTTAAAAAGTTGGGCAAGTTGGGAATGCAGCACAACATTGCAGTAGGTTGATGGAGCGGTCAAGTAAGCTTGTCCTTGGAACAGTCTTGGAAGTTGGAGCATTCCAGCTGTATGTACGGAGTACTCTGTACATACTGTACTTGTACTGTACATGTATATACATGTACATATGTAATAGGGCCCCCGCGAAGGGCTTGGTCAGCCACTCTCGCCACACTGTGGCGTCGACGTCGGCATTGAATATTGAAAGCGGCCGGGATCTATCGATTATGCTAACTAACACTAATTTGTGAGGCGGTCATAACCCATATCATCATTGGAGCTCGTGACATCCACCTAGCAATTTCGAAGGTGTAATTTGTAATTGGGAGAGTGAGTTGTAAAATACCTGAGGTACGTTAGGTATGTTATGTACATTATTCACATTCACATACACATTCACAAATTCAAATAGATATTATATTTTACATTCACTTTGAAATATATACGAGTAATTTAGCTCCAATTGGAATTGACTATCAAACCTCGTGGTATCGTATAATTCACCCATTTGTATGTTAGCTTTTGTAATCATTATGATCCTGTTGACCCCTATGAATTGCGGGTTTTAGTTTTTTGATATGAATTCAAGCTTATTTACCTAAAGGTCATCAATTTATCTTAGAGTACATCCACCAACTTGTTGCGAAGCTGTACCGATACCTGGACCGCCCTCTCGACCGCCTCGATTTATTCCTTTTCCTGACTTCCAACTGCCCAATGAGCGTTTGATTTTTTGAAGAAGGGTAAACTTCCCCGTCCAAGACCATGACAGCAGTTGCAGTTCAACATGGAGCTCCCCGCCAACAATACAATCCACACCGATCAAATGCCTCTCCGAATTTAATTTCACCTTCTGGCCCACAACCTCAGCCTCAAAGTTATACCTCCGCCACTGGGCCGAATTCAAGAGAACTGCAAAACTCCACCCCCGGCACATTAGCGACGATGAATTCGAGGCATACTGTGAGCAATGATCCAGTCCAGCCTGTCAACGGCGCAGATGCTAGATATGCATATGCGCAGGCGAATTCAGGTCGCATCCATACCACAACGCAGAATGGATCAACACCAGCAAGCACGCGGCCGACTACTTCGGCTGGAGCTACGGCAGAATCATCACAAGACGACTCTGAGCCAGATAGAACACGGCGCAGGCCGGCCGCGTTACTTCAAAGATCAAGGAGTGATTTTGGCCCGATGGCGGAAGATACAAATGCAGATATGGAAGACGATATACAAGATTGGGGAGAAAGACATGGATTCGGAACTAACTATGCATCCGAAGAGTATGTTTCGCAACTAGCAAATGTAAGTCGCTCTTTCCTTCAATAGTGATATCTCGGTCCGACATTAGTCTTTCACACCTTCAAAATTTCCCTTTGTACACACTCGTCAAATTTTTGGTACAAGCAAATTTTATACAATGGATCTTTTATTGCATACTTCTCTGTTCAAAGCATGGGTGATTATTTTGACATTTGGAGGTTAAGTTACTCCTCCTGTATTGAAAGCTTCGATTTCTTCGCAACTAGCCCAGATGGAGATCAGACAGGTGCAGAATGTCTCAGTGAGACATATGAATCCATGCCTGCAGTCTCAAAAGGCTGCGTCGCACTTCGTCGAGCGCATTACCACCGCCTGAAACATTCATTGAGCTGGGCACCTGGAGTTGTCTATGTGGACATGGGCTCAGAGATAACTACTGACATGATACAAAAGAACTGGTATATGTACTTTACGGATAAACGACACGAAACGACGGGCAACCCTAAGTCATTGGGATATGAACTTCAGGATTGGCGGATGAAGGATCGTCTAAAGACAGTTTCTGCAGCGTTGGCAATATGCCTAAACATTGGAGTCGAACCACCCGATCAATTAAAGACTACACCCGGTGCAAAATTGGAGGCTTGGCAGGATCCCACACACCCTCCTGTCCAAAAAGCTTTGGAAACGATTGGAAAATCTTTACAAGCCCAATACGAGACATTGGCCATTCGAACGAGATACAAGCAATATTTGGACCCATCGGTAGAGGAGACGAAGAAGTTCTGCATATCACTCCGTCGAAATGCCAAAGAGGAGCGCGTTCTCTTCCACTACAATGGCCATGGAGTTCCAAAACCGACCTCATCTGGCGAAATTTGGGTATTCAACAAAAACTACACTCAGTACATTCCTGTCTCGTTGTATGATTTACAAACTTGGTTGCAAGCACCTACATTCTTCGTTTGGGACTGTTCGGATTCAGGTAACATACTAAGTAACTTCCATCGATTTGTTGAGAAGCATGAGCAGGAAGAGCTTGAGAATTCGAAGAAAGATCCAAACTATATAATTACGAACTATAAACCTTACATCCACCTGGCAGCATGTGGCGTAAAGGAAAATTTACCCACAAATCCTCTGCTTCCTGCTGATGTCTTTACATCATGTCTGACTACACCTATCGAAATGGCATTATGGTTTTTCGTTCTTCAGAACCCACTTCCATCTCAAATCACACCAGAGCGAGCCAAAAAGCTTCCTGGTAGGCTACAAGAGAGACGAACTCCTTTAGGGGAGTTGAATTGGATATTTACAGCAATCACGGATACCATAGCTTGGACTACCCTTCCTAGGCCTTTGTTCAGAAAGTTCTTCAGACAAGATTTGATGGTTGCAGCTCTATTCAGAAACTTCCTGTTATCCCAGAGGATTATGTCGGCCTATGGATGCCACCCACAATCATATCCGGAGCTTCCGGACACTCATCAACATCCTCTTTGGGAAAGTTGGGATTTGGCAGTGGAAATGGCCTTGGCACAATTACCATCGCTAGAGAAGAAGGAGGCGGGGCAACTTCCAGACTATGAATTTCAGAATTCCAGTTTCTTCACAGAGCAGCTTACGGCATTTGAGGTTTACCTGACCCAAGGTGCTGTAACCCACAAAGCTCCCGATCAGCTTCCAGTAGTTCTTCAGGTACTTCTTAGCCAGCAACATCGAGTACGGGCCTTGATACTACTAGGAAGGTTTCTTGACATGGGTCCCTGGGCAGTAAACCTCGCTTTGAGCATAGGCATCTTCCCATATGTTTTGAAGTTGCTGCAATCGGCGGCAGCAGAGTTGAAGCCTGTAATGGTGTTCATCTGGACTCGTGTTCTGGCTGTTGACCTCACATGTCAACAAGATCTGTTGAAAGATAGTGGCTACAACTACTTTTCGAGTATACTTAAACCAAGTGAAGGGCTCCCAGTGGTAGATAGCCTTGAGCATAAAGCTATGTGTGCCTTCATCCTTGCCATGCTTTGCAATGGATACAAGCAAGGGCAAAATGTCTGCAATCAAACAGATATCATGACTTACTGTTTAACACATTTGCAGAATGCAGACAATCCACTTTTGCGTCAGTGGGCGTGCCTATGCATTAGTCAACTCTGGAATGATCTTCCAGAAGCAAAATGGCGAGGCATCAGAGAGAATGCGCCCGCGAAGTTGTCTAGTCTGGTTCGTGATGTGGTTTGCGAAGTTAGAGCCGCCATGTTATATGCCATGACAACTTTCTTGGGAATCCCTGATCTGACAGACGAAGTTGCCCGGAACGAGGAGTCAATATCCTGGACTGTTATTGAAATGGCAAATGATGGGAATGCCATGGTCCGCAAAGAACTTCTAGTCTATTTCTCCAAGCTTATACATCGATATGAGAGCAAGTTTTGGGTAGTTGCATTCGAGCAACTGCAAGAAGAACGAGAGTACCGACAACACCCCCCCGTCGACGATGGGAATGATCATAAAATGGGGCTCCATTATGCGAGTATGGAAAACAGAAATAAGGACGGTACTATCAAAGCCACAGCTCAGGGCTTATCACACAATTCTATCTTTGCCGTGGTTTGGAAACATGTTCTTATTATGACAATCGATCCCCATCCTGAAGTCCAGCGCAATGCAACCATTATCGTGGATTGTGTTCATACATCGCTCCTTCAATCACCTGTTGGAGTAGCAGCACGAAATCTGTTTGACGATATAAATCGACTTTCAGCGAGACCAAAGGCTTCAAAACAACATGTCTCCGAGCAGAGGCCAAGCACACCAACGAGGCAAGATACCTTATCAAGTACAAATGCTAGCCAGCAAGGTTTACTCAAAAGAACAGCTAGTTACCTATTTACTTTACCGTTTGTAGGTTCCACTGGTGAAGTCACGCCCCCAGACTCAACGGGAAGATCGGGGTTGAAGTCACCAGGCCTTCAGCGGAATTCTTTGCCGATGCGATCACGTCTCCCACCAGATTTCAACACCTCGCCGGAACAAAACGATATCGCATCGACCCCAGGCACATATCATGTAGCGAATGAGCCAACCTCAGGTGGATTTCAACCTCGAAAGCTGTCGGATCCGATTTCCATACCGTTGGAAAGCACTTTCTTAGAATGGTCGATTGAATATTTCCGCGAGCCCCAAATGAAACAAAACGAGGCTGAAGAGCCCGGTAGTACTGATTACAACGAACGACTCTGGCGTAGATCAAGGAATGAAGCAATCTTGCGAGAAACTCAACCTCAGAAAGAAATCGCCGGTAATGGTAAATGGACACATGCTACCGGATTCTTCAACAACTCCAGTCAGCCAACAAAGATGACTCTCCATCAATTTGAAGATCATCTTGCTGTGTCTGACGATCGTGATACAATTTGTGTTTGGGACTGGAAGAAGCAAGACCGCTTGAGTCGATTCTCGAATGGAAATCCGGAGGGCTCAAGAATTAGCGATCTCCAATTTATAAATGAAGACGATCAGGCCTTTTTGTTGACAGGGTCTTCAGATGGTGTCATTCGTATATATAGGAATTATGACTCCGACAAGAAGATTGAGGTTGCTTCGGCTTGGAGAGCTCTGACTCACCTTGTCCCAAGTAACGTTAATTCTGGTATGGTATTTGACTGGCAACAAGTGACGGGCAAGTTATTAGTAGCTGGTGATGTCAAGGTGATCAGGGTATGGGCTGCGGCAGCGGAGCTCTGTATTGTGGATATTAACGCGCGATCTGGTTCTTGTGTTACTTCATTGACTTCGGATCAGATGACAGGAAATGTTTTCGTGGCCGGTTTTGGTGATGGGGCTATTCGAGTATTCGACGCTCGAAACAAGCCACAGGAAGCTATGGTAAAGAAATGGAAGGACGAATCTGACAGGGTGTGGATTAAGAATGTACACATGCAACGAGGTGGGCAGAGAGAGCTTCTCTCCGCTAGCCGTAATGGCAAAGTTAAACTTTGGGACATTCGAATGGATAAACCACTACGAGTAATCCAAGCTACAAAGGAAACCTTACGTACTGCAAGCACTCATGAGCATCTTCCGGTATTCGCTGTGTAAGTCTACCGCCTTTTCGTCCTCTGAAAGTTACTAATTAAATATCTAGTGGCACTTCGAACCACACAGTCAAGGTCTTCAACTTCGACGGCAGGGAGCTCTCTAGAGTAGAGCCATATTCTAGTTTCCTACACCAAGCTCGTCAATCCCCGATTTCGGCCACGGCCTTCCATCCTCATCGGATGATGTTAGCTTGTGCTGCGAGGGGTGATAATCATATAAACCTATTCTCGTGTGCGGAACGAAAGGTGCCATCAACAGAATATTGACATGATGGGTGAGAAGGGCGATTTGTTTAATGAACTGATAAGATAGAAGGCGTCTTGATCGATTATCACATTGTTCGGCGTACTGGGAGTTGTGGCTACACATGAAATGCATAACAGCGGTGCGTGAATTCAACAGGTTAGTAAGGTTTTGAGGGTATCATCCCTTTTCAAGGAAATTTTAAGGGCTTAATATTGGCCCAGGCGTTGTGAGGTCATATCATGAATTGGTTTGAACTTAATTGGCATGTATGGTCAGCATGATTTGGGTTTTGGCTTGCGCTTGGTATTTGCATCTATTATCTGGCTGAATTGACCTTGGCTAGATTGAAGGATTTGGGTGAAGGAAAGAAGTGATGTTGAAGTGAAGTGGAAAGGGAAGGGAAGGGAAGAATGATCTACACCCCTTTTTCTCTTTTTCTTTTTTTCTTCTGGTGATGCCTTAGGTAATGATTAATAGTGGTCGGTTTGCTGTATGTATGTTGGTATGTAGGTAGGAGTCTTTGGCATGCTTATTATTTTTATATAATTTGTTATAGTATAGTTTGGGATTGTGATGTAATAGTGATGATGTTTCGGTTGAGCCTAAGGGCGACCAATTCCAGTATATGAGGTGATCTTACATCCTTATCTAGTTGTCTAGAGGTTTTATAATAGGTAGGCCCTTATCAATAACGGTACTATCGGATAATTAGGTTCGATTTGTTTATTTGGTGATATTTTATATATAAGATCCTATTTAGTTTTGTTGTTTTGTTGTGTTGAATGTTGATCGTTGGCTGTGATGTAATGTGGTGTGGTGTATTATAAACTGGATTATCTGTTTTAGAGTATAAGATCTTGATAGAAGTTAAGAGAATCTCTTCCTTTGTTTTGTTTCGTTGTTTTATCTTTGACTTTCTTGTGAAGTAGATGAGAGGATTGAGGTAGATTGTAGATTTTATAGATTTTAGACGTGGAAGAAATAGTTGATTGTAGTTAATGTTACATAAGATTATATTCACTTGTAACCTTATAAATGATGTAAGTTTTTGTTAGTTTTTGTTGAAATGCTTATGAATCTTGATTAAGATTGGATAATGTTGATAAAGCCTAAAAGGAGATGTTTTATTTAGATTGATATAGTAGATATGTAGTAGATTGATAGATATTTATTATATTAAAAGATAGTTATTGATTCAGGATAGTATTCACTATGTGTATTCTAACCTATTTAGATATTGACACATTAAGCAGATAGATATACAGTAGACCGTTGTATAATAGACAAGATTTGTATAATATTGTCTAACGTTCTTAGGTTTTTTCTTTATAAAAACAATTTCCTTTACTAGATGCTGATCCTTGTTTCTTTTACAATATATTCGAAACTTTTATTGAAGATTTAGTTTGGGATCACGAAGTAGTTTCTGAAGAAACAAATTAACTTCTAGCTTCCAAAGGAATTTTCTTTCAACTTAAACTTACAAGTTCTGGAGTATAGCTCTTTATATCAACATCAATTTCTATCATCTAATAACAAGATGGTTCAAAACAACCAGATACCAGATTGGTTGCAAACCAGGGAGTTGACCGAGCTTGAACAGGATAAGGGTAGAGAACAACATATAGCAACATTACTCAACTCCTCGGAGCAACCCATAGCTCCAAATCGTCTCGAAAATTCCAAATCAAATTATATCCCCGAACACATATTTATCAAACCCCTACATGCAAACCCAACTCGACATCTCGAACAGCTTTCCATGTTCCTGATATTCCGTACACGATTCTTGTCTCTACCGTTATATCAACAGAATTTGTATACCTGGGGTGTGCAAAGGATTCCTTTGGATGATATGTTTGAGATGGAGTTTTTGAGGAATAGTTGTAATGCTTGTGGAATTGCGTTTGAGAAGTTACAGTTACTTGTTGATGAGTTATGGAGAGCGGAAGTATTTTCATCTTCTTCGGATTTGATGAGGTCTTTGCGGGATTATACGCATGAGGATCTGCAGAGTGATAGGTTTAGGAAGGCTGTGGGGTTGCAGCCTCTTAAGAAGAATATTGTTGGTGGTGATGAGGGAAAACTACTGGGCTTGGTAGATCAAAACAGAGTTTCGGAATCGCTTAGAACTCAGGAGCATCAGGATCAGAGCCAGAAATTACCGGATATTAACAGATCATCTGCAGTTCTTTCACAGCCAGAGGAACTACCACAAGATAATGGATCTGAAGTTGCGCCTTCTGGTGATCGCACGCTACCTCCTGCAAAGAGTCGTTTTATGACGATGATTTCTTCTACTTCTCTACATGGAGGTAAGAAGAATATCTATAACCCGTCTCTCCTCCGCCGCCCGATGACTTCGCCGGTCCTGAGTAAAGATTCAGGAAATTCCCAATTTATGCAGCATGGTTCGAGACCTAGATCTAAATCCATATCTGAGGGCGAAAGTAGTGCAAGAAACACCATTACAAACCGACGTTTTTCGACATCTAATATACCTTGAGATGATAAGTGGGATAGCTTTTGCCGATCATAAACAGGAGATATCAGGTGATGAAAGATGGAGTTTGTAGGCTGCTGGTATTAAGGAGGAGAAGGAATGGCGTTGATGAAGTGGGCTGGTATGCTAGTGCTGATTGCCGTTAGATAGATGGGATATGAGGAGGACAGTGGGAGGTAACGGAGGAGCTATTCTTTAGAAATAATGAAGTTGGAAACGGCGAGGAGTGGAGTGGATATGCGAGATATGAAGGGAAGAGTGGTGAGACCATGATGTATTTGCGGGAAATTAGTAGCATTTCAGGATGGGAGGCCTAGCCATTTTGAATACAAGACCCTTTCAATTGGTCACTACAGTGATAATAATATAAATTTAGATTGGTCATTCACGTTTACCTGCACGTACTCCAAATATAATACCATGAATCAAACGATGAGTTTTCCGTGAACTGCAATTAGAGCCCCGAAGAGTACATATACTGTTTATTTTAGGGCCGGTCTGGTACCTACTTATCTACATGGAAGCAGAGGTGGACGTTTCTTCACGCTTCGTATCCTAGAACTCCGAATCAGGAACTATGCAATAAGCAATCCCTTAGCATGCCAAAGCAGCCATAATATCCCTATAAAGATTTAGCACCACTGTCATTCATGCCATGATATTTTCAGCCAGCCATGGATCTTTCCAATAACCGCGGACTTCCCCACGAAATGGCTTAATGCCAGTCGGTTCACAGGGCTGTAATATTTTCCCACAAGCAAGTGAATTATGTTCAAGTTGCAATAACTAACCCTGCTTTATTTTCATGGAAATCTCTTGGGATATGAGAAATATGTACTACTCGATATGTCAAATGTCGTCATATGGCTTAAGATTATGCCGACTTTTCAGATAGCATCCGTAGAAGATGGGATTTAGAAAGGCGTCTCAACAGCGCTATCGTTACTATGTGTGACTTTCTCATGCACCGATCTAATAATCTTCCTTAGTCGTCCAATTATAGGTGCAATTATTGGTGACCACTATGTGCATCTACAATGGCTGGAGTCATGAAATCGCTCTACCATTGAGGAGCTTATCTTGACACTTCCGCGGGAGCTTCTTTACTTAGTCCCTTTCATTCGCGTCATGTTTCTCATGCCTCGGTTTCGATAACCTAAAGAGAAGAAAAAGCTGAACAATTCATCCCAATTGTGACTCTTGCATCGGGAGCTTGCTCGTTGAGATAATGAGTAAGTGCCAATGACGTAGAGATCGAGTAAGTAATGCCACCCTCCTGCAGTGGAAACGACCACCAACCTCACTTCCCAAAGCCCAATATCGTCAAGAAAATGAAATTACTACTTACCAACCAGATCAGATTGTGGGTACATATGCCAAAGCACTAACCCTGACAGCATGTATCTTCATGAGACATTTCTAGCTATTAATACGAGCTGTATGATCTGAGCCATATATGAGACTTAGTGTAGCCAAAATGTCCGAAATCTAGTGTAGGACCAACACATAACGGCCCGGTCCTTAAAGTCAATCACCACGGCACTTGACATATGACCCTTCTGACTTATCAAGATGCTAATTGCTTTTGAGTCAAAATTTCCTAAGTGCTTCCAGAGAAATCGAGGATAATTTTATTCTGCTATGCCGGAATTAATTACCAACACTTGTAAAGGATCATCCCAACCGGCAGAACAACTATTGAACGACACGATCTATCATCACATTTCTCACATAGAACAATCTCCACATATACCCGGCTTTAACGATTCGTTCTTCGTTGCAGATATAGAAAAGATCCGTCATCAACATGACATTTGGGTATCTTATCTGCCTTATATTCGGCCTTTCTACGGCAAGAAAAAGCTCATCCCCTACCACGTCCTATTGAACTGATGTGCAAAACAGCTGTAAAATGCAATTCCGACACAGTCTTGCTAAACGTCCTCATGCAACTCGGCGCAGGCTTTGACTGTGCATCCGTGGAGGAAATGCATACCGTCTTATCTTTGGGTACTCACCCTAGTAGTATTAACTTTGCAAATCCATGCAAGGCACCTGAATCGCTTGCCTTTGCCTATAAAGTCGGCATTAGAAAGACGACTTTTGATAATCTCGATGAGCTTGACAACATAAAGAAATACATGCCCAACGCACAACTACTGCTTAGGATATATGCAAATGATAGTAGTGCTGTTGTTTCTTTGGGGGAAAAGTATGGTGCCCCACTTGAATCGTGCCATGCGCTTCTTGTACGCGCAAGAGAATTGGATATGGATGTTGTGGGAACAACTTTTCATATTGGTGACTGAGCGTTCGTAAAATGATCCAAGTTCTACAGGGCTAACTGTCTCAAGGATCCTGTGCTTCAGATCCCAACGCAATTCGAGAAGCAATTGCTCATTCAAGATTAGTCTGGGACATTGCACAATCTTTGGGATATTCCCTCAAGATTGTAGATATCGGAGGAGGTTTTCAGTCCACAGAAACTGCATTTGATCCAATGGCCACAGCTGCATCTAGCGCCATATCTGAGGCATCATTCCCAGAGCAAACAGAATTTATCGGAGAGCCCGGTCGTTTTTACGCGTGTAGCGCATTTACACTTGTTTGCCGGGTCATATCCCGTCGAATATCGACGGGACCGACAGCTTCCAAAGCATTAGAAATGCTATATCAAAACGATGGGGTATATAAAAGTTTCATGAATGGGCTTACAGAGAAAGAAGTGTTTACACCAACCTTGATAAAAGGCAAAATCGATGGTAATGTAGGAAGGAAGACGGGAGAACATGCCTATACGATCTGGGGTCCAACATGTTCCAGCACGGATTGTGTCACCCGCAGAGCTACTTTTCCGTGCGAGGTTAGGGTTGGTGATTTTTTGGTATACAGAAACATGGGAGGTAAGAGCTCGCGCGGGTTAGCTGCTAACAATATACTGACGAAGCGTGCAGCATATACTTCAGCTACAGCGACACGCTTTAATGGGTTCTCCAGTCAGGCGGTTACTATCTACGTTTGTAGCCGTTCCAAGAATTACGCTCAAGCTGAAGAATGCAGCAGTGAAGTGGAAGATTGCTCGAAAATAGTGGATGCGTCCAAAACTCCTACAGTCGAATTATAATATTTCTAGCATTATACTAAACTATAGGATTTGTCTCTTGTTAAGAGTACTTCTTAAGCAAATTATTCATTTCTTAACAAGTGATCGGTAACATTCATTGATCATTGGGGTGCTTCTTAGGGGCTTTTCGAAACATGGGAGGAAAGCATGTATTTCAACACCTTAATATATGTATGTCAGCTGGGATTTCCTTTATAATTCGATTACACAGGAATCAAATTCAAAGTTACTCCAAAAACTTTCAGATTTCCATAATCGTATTTTAATTCTGTGCGAAAAAGAAGTTTTAAGAGCTCAGCGGTGTATGTTATATATTTTATAGCTGGAGTACCATGGCTTTTGAGCATCGAAAGGCTTTAAATAAATACTGCAGTCCGGACTACTGGAGGCCCTGCATAGCTGGTTTTCGCCCAGAAAGAATATTTCCTATGAGTCTTCAGGGCAGTAGTTGTACATGGCACCTACGCCTAATTGCTGCTCTTAACATTGTGGAGCGTGCCAGGTGAGGAAACTTCCAAATAAGTAGATGGAAAAGAAATACTTGCTGATATTATCAGCACTCGGCGTCTCAGACATCAATGTAGAAGTAAAAGCACCAAAAATTGCAAACATTGGATGGACGTCGCAGATCATCTGCTGCACAAACTTTGGTTGCGAATATCAATACGCCAACTTCCTGTCGGAGTGACACGAATACAGATCGCGCATTTCGCTTGAGATCAACACATGTCTGTGTAGGCCATTCACACTATGTGCGCTGATGCCATTTACTTGTACCAGGCATTTGCCGACTACCCAGATACGTGTTGTTGGATTTATGCAAAAGATCCGCCCTATAGGGGAAGGAGAGTAAGTTCAAATCAGCGGAGACTATTCCAGATGTATAGAGCCAATGGCAACTCTGCCTTCAGGCTTTTTCATCTCAATAAGGATGCCCCGCCTAGATGGAAAAAGCATCATGAAAAAGCGTATAGGATTCAAAGACGCCATTATGAAGTATGAAGCATATTACTCTTCGTGCCCAGAAGAACAAGCCGAAAGCAATGACGGAGATTTTGATATTGTGATGAGATCCCATGTACCAGTTGAGCCACGCAGCATACTATTCTGATTGACTGGTTTATGTGACAATTTTCGTACCATGGGTAGAGAGTAAAGTCTAAAAAACGATATATATATATATATATGTATATAAAATATATATTGACCTAATTGAAGTTGTTGATGTGAATGATGTGACTGATATCTAAAATCTGATACCCCTGTAAAAAGCTATGACCTTCGCTCGCGCTAAAATTCTTACTCATACCATGATCACAACTTGTCGAAAGTACCCCTCCATCCTTTTTTATTTTGTTCATGAACGTGAGTAATATCACTCAATACCACTAGATACAATAGCCAATTACTTCACAATTATAAATATGGCGGAACCTAACAAAGAAATCCCAACGGATCCCTCCATCGCGCCCGGAGACGCTCCACCTGCAGGAGAAGACCCCGCACAACCCTCTAAGAAGGGAGCAAAGAAAGCAGAAGCCAAAGCGAAGAAGGAGGCAGAAAAGGCACGCAAAGCCGCTGAGCAAGCCGCCAAACAAGCTGCCGCTGGATCTGCTGCATCTGAAGATCTCGCAAAAGATAACTACGGACAAATTAAACATACCACAAAACTCGAAGCCGAAAGTGTACATCTGAGGGAGATCGGAGAACAACATATTGGCAAGACGATTAAGGTTCGGGCATGGATTCAAAATGCACGAATGCAAGGAGCGAAGATGGCGTTTGTGGAATTGAGAGAGGAGGGCAATTGGACGGTGCAGGGAGTTGTGAGTGCCAGCGCGGAAGGAAAGCCAGTTAGTAAACAAATGGTCAAATGGATAGGAGGCTTAAAGCTGGAGAGTTTTGTTGCGGTTGAGGCTGTAGTGCAAAAGCCATTAGAGCCGGTCAAGAGCACCAAGGTCTCAAACTTCGAATTACATCTCGGAAAGGTCTACTTGGTAGCTGCTGCTCCTGAGATGTTGGGTTTGGGTTTGGGCCCAGCGAGCAGGGCTGTAGGGAAGTTAGACGAGGAAGAGGATCTAAGTGAAGCTGCTGCAGGTAAATTTATATACCGTTTTCATTTTCATTATTGAGCTAACAAATCTATAGGGCTTAGTGTCACAGAAGGTACCCCGACTGCCAGTTTGGCCTCCCATCTCAACAATCCTGCTATGCATAAACGAGCGCCTGTCAGCCAAGCTATTGCTGATATCCGAATTGCTGTCGAGGACTACTTCTGCGATTACCTGAGAAGCCATCGTTTTAAAAAATTCCATCCTCCTTGTTTGATCGGAGCTGCTTCCGAAGGTGGTGCAAACGTATTCAGAATGCCATACTTTGATAAAGAGGCATATCTCGCCCAATCCCCACAGTTTTACAAACAATTTGAAATAGCTGGAGGCCGAAAGAGAGTTTACTGCGTCGGGCCTGTTTTCCGTGCAGAAAACTCAAATACTCCCAGACACATGACTGAGGTAAGAAAATCAGTTTTGGAGGATGAAAAAATATTAAATAAATGTCTAGTTCATTGGTCTCGATTTGGAGATGGAAATCGACGAACACTATCACGAAGTTTTGCACATGCTTGAAGGTGTCCTCCTTTTCATTTTCCGTAACCTTGCCGAAAATTACCGCGAAGAAATTGAACTTATCCGCTCAATATACCCATGCGAAGAGTTCCTTCTACCCGAAGCTGGCAAGGAAGTGCGTCTCACTTTCGCCGAAGGTCAAAAACTCCTCCGCGAAGAAGGCCCCGAAGAATTTAGAAACGTTAGCGATACAGAAGACATGAGCACGCCTCAAGAAAAAGCTCTCGGAGCACTCGTTCGCAAGAAGTTCAATACTGACTTCTATGTCCTCGACAAGTTCCCCGTCGATGCTCGTCCATTCTACGCAATGCCTGACCCTGAAAATCCTGCTGTCACAAATGCATATGATTTCATGATGCGCGGTCAAGAAATCCTAAGTGGTGGTCAACGATTGCACTTACCAGAGCAATTAGAGGAGGTTATTAGATCGAAGGGGTTGGATCCTAATCAACCTGGTATCAAAGAATATGTAGATGTGTTTAAGAGTGTGGGTGTGCCACCTCATGGTGGTGGAGGTATTGGCTTGGATAGAGTGGTGGCTTGGTACCTGAATCTGCCAAGTGTGCATTTGGTCTGCGATTATCCAAGGACACCGAAGAGATTAAGCCCTTGAGTTCTCTCCAATGCATAAACCGGAACAAAACGATAAACCTAAGGAAATTGATTTCTGGGTGGTTAAATAATGGCCTTAGGTAAAAAGAATAGATGAATGAAGCAACCATGATACCGTATTCAATGGCAGGGATCACAGCCAGACAGCCGTGATGCAATAATCCCAATCGGGATCAAAGCATTTCAGTTAATACGGTGGTAACGAAGTGAGATTCGGGCAGATATTTACCAAGAGAGCAACAAGCTGACAAGAGAAATACACCAGAAGAAATTATATAAAAATCAATTCAAAGACCTAAAATCTCTCCTCATTAAACTGTCCTGTGTGATGTTTATTAATCAGCTCGTTAGGGAATTGTAGTTAACAGAAATCATTCCAGTTCATCAAAGCCAGACAGAATATTTTGTTACGTGACATCATAGTGTCCTTTCATTAATATTACCTAGTATATTCCTCAAGTTCCCAAGCGAAAAATACGGATAATTCTTAGATGTGATCTGGTGCGTTGTAAGTTTATAACTATAACTATAAGTACCAACACAGAATAAATCATAATTATAATCATAATTAGAGTGCGGAGTTAAAGTGTATGCGCTTTTTCTTGAGTTTAACCGGGTGTCATCTGCTGTGTGGAAAAAGTAGGTAGGTAAGGTGGCTTTGGATTTGAGTGGAAATTATATGGACATCATACATATGGCTTGATGTACCTAATGATGGGTAGGTAGGTAAGATTACTTACAAGATCTTTTTGTTTTATTGGAGGATGGGAGGATGGGAGGATGAGGGGGGAGGTTGTATGGTGATGATATTAATTTAGGTACGATCGCTATTGGGGTAATAGGTATTCTTTGGTGGTGTGTGTGTATTGCTCTCTCGTTTGTGGATTATATTTGAGCTTAGGATGATATTTGTGTAGGTGGCTGGTTCACTGGGTAGAGGTATATTTGAAAGGTTCAAATCACATGTGTGTATAGCACACGGTATAAGATGGATTGTTTTACGTCACTAGAAGGGAGTGAATAATTGTAACGTCTTTTATATTTTGAGTAGTCAAGGTGAGAACTCAGCGATAAATAAGAAAAGAAAAAAAGATCTAAGATACCCAGCAAGAGCACTAAAAGCGGGTGTGCATTCTTATGAAATTTCATTTTCTACATTTTAAAATAAAACCATGAGGTGAAAAACTACAATCTAACACCTTACAAAACAGCATAAACAAATTAAGCAAAACATATTCCTAGCTACTAGGTACACTGTTCATCTAACTTTCTCTTTCTCCCCAGTCGAGATCCCATCATTACATGCGGTCGACCACTCCAACCTCTCCTCACTATCTTATTTACAGCAGCTAAATAACGAATTCTCCTCGAAGTTCTCAATTTCATTTTTGCTTCTCGTCTTTCTTTTGTGAGTTTGCTGATCAAACTCTTTATGAATATTTCCTGTATGTTTCTTTTTTGATCGGGTGTGGTGATAGTGATGTTGGTGCTGTGGCTCTCATCTCTCTCATCTGTACTCGTACTTGGTGATAAATAATCAGTGGGCTGCAAGATGGGGTGTTGTATATGCGTATGCATACTTGCTTGCAGTGCAGAAGTACTGCTGGATGATGAGGCGGTGTCCCTGCATGGACTTGTAACTTTTGGGGTGGTGTTTTGTGTTTCTGAGTTTGCCATAGAGGTAGTTGCTGTAGAAACACTTAGGCCTGCTGTTAATGCATTTTTCTCTGCGAGCTCAATAAGTTCTCTAGTGGGACTTGGACATCGACTAGCCGTTAATTCGCCTTGTACAGCAGTTGAAACAACGGATTCTTCAAGCTCTGTCGTCGGACTTGCAGATGGATTGTGTCGTGATCCCGTGAGATATGATGCGAGGCAAGAAAATGACGTTTTGAGTATCGTGTTTGCTTCTTTTCTCTCTGGTTTTTGTAAGACTACCTTGTGGAGATTCTCATCCTGCATTTTCGAATCTTTTAGATGGATGAGTGAATAATAACTGGAAGTGAATACTTTATTGTAATTTGTTGGATTTGTTAGGTTGTATAGAATGTGGAGATTAACAAGTAATTAATAAATGGAAGATTTGCTGACTGAAAGTTGAGTTATAAATATCGGCACGGTGGCTTGGTGAATCCATTGTTTTCAAGAATATAGATGGTGATTAAATATTGAAGTGGTGGTTCAGGTTGGCGTTGTTTTCTACTTATTCCAGGTCTTCATTTGTGAGTATTCTTTCCATCATCTTCGGTTGTTCTGTTTGTCGGATATATATCCCTCATCAAATCGTGAACATCGTTGTCCAAAGCAAAATAATATGCCTCGATCTTTAAGCCTCAAGTACTGTAGTCGAGTCTTCCCTATAGTTCCTCTCACTATTTTGGGCGTCTTCGGCTCCGTTCTCCTCTCCTTATCACGCCTAAATCTCGTTGTCACTGTCACGCTTTCCCGTCTGGATCCAAATCGTGTACCGTTCGAGTCCCCTTCCACTGTTCTCTTCCATTTTTGGGGGGGGATCATGGTCATCGTTCTTTTCCTTTTTTTCCAAAGTACTTCTCCATTCGCTCAAATTTCGTCCTTTCCCTCTCCATTGCATTGCACTCCTTCCCACAGACTCGTTGCACCATAAAACATACACTCAAATCCCCCTCCATACACTTTACCCTTGATAATAGGAGCGCACCACTCATCATACCCTCATCGAGTCCCCATGTTATTCCGCATCTTGAATCTGTGACGGTGATCGTGAAAGGACGGAATCTGGCGAAGTCATGAAGCCGTCTAGTATACACAACTGGTGCAAAGAAGCTTTGGGTATACGCTAAAGTTGAAATAGTTCGTGATTTGGAGATCGAGGTCGAGATGCGGATTCGGGTTCCTGTTGTTTCTGTTTGCATGAACTGATGGATTTCTACGTGGAAGAGTTTGATGTGTTCGATTAATATTGGGTATACTCGAGTATTATATGAAACGAAGTAGTAAGAAATCCGACAAGATAACTTACAGGAAGTTGTTCGAAAGATTGAAATTTCCCACGACGAAAGAAGTAAACAGGAAGGTAAAGCTCTTGAGATAGAGAACGAGAGCTCTGTATCAAATTTCAATGCCTTTGAAAATATAATTCTTTCAATTCTTTTATCTTATGAGTCCATGAAAAGTCGAGATGATTCTAGTAAAGCGAGGAAGTTTCACCTGAGAAGTCAGATAATATACTAAAGTTTTGAATCTTATTCCTACATTGAATCTTTCCTACTTTTACTTCACAAGGCCTGTCTCTTTAGACATATCAAACCCTCCCAGAATCTTATATCTGCCAACAATGAAAACTATTCACGGGACAGGTCCCATCAATATCTAGGAGCGACTCTTAAGGAACCAGATTCATGTGGGGGTGCTCTTTAAACTGATTCGTCCGGAACTGTGATCATCTTACTCCTCTATGATCCTTGACGTGGTTGTTGATGAATTGCATGAAATCATACTCATCATCGTCGGGGTCAATCTCACTGGACTGAAGCTGCGCAGAATTAAAAAGAGAGGTGACAGTTGCGGAATCTTCAGTACTGAAGATTCTTGGCCGAAGCTCCATCAGCCCGATGCTTGGGAGTAGTGGCAAGACGAAGATTCTCTTCCTTGATAGCAACTCGAAGAGAATACCGAATTACTGGTATTAGTATGATGCGACAAATGATGATTTTGCCAAAGAGCAACGGAAGCCTGGCCGTAATTGATAAAGGCGATATCACTTGGCAATGGAGTAGTAATCTTGAAATCTTCTGCGAATTTCCTAAAGCTGCTGAGCATAGTTTGTTTATTTCCATGAAAGTTTAGCTGGAGTAACAGCCTTTTTTTACAGTGGAACCGCGGATTCGATCGAACTGGGTTGCTGAGCTTCCTAAACTGCAGAACTGAAGCCCTTCTGATACAATCGCGAATTCTCAAATCCATGATATTGTGGAATCATCTGTGGATAAACTTATTTCAAAGAAGGAGAAACAGAGTAAGTAGCATCCACTTGCTAATGTGCCATCTGGATTTGCTCCTTCTCCCTATCACGTCTTCAAGCAGCCAGATGAGCACTTCGACGAGCCACTCGTCGACAACGTGTCGAGGTTTGCTTTCGATTACCTCTCTTTACAATCGGGGCATGATCGACAATTTCTGCGAGAGTATCTACAGCGAGTATATGGCCTCCTTCACCATCAGAAGTAGGAAGTGCCGCAATTACAGAGATAGCACGAGCTACACAGTCGTGCCAAATATCAAGTGGAACGACATCTTCTTTCTGTCCATAAACAGATGGTGGTATGCGTGTAGCAAATGTGACGAAGATACATGCTTTGCTGACTTCTTTTTTGACGTTCAGTCGCCAGATTGGGTGGGAAGGCAATCAGAATCAGAGTCATCTTCCCAAAGTGGATTCTCACTCCCGTCATCCGCGTCACTGGTCCATGGTGATTGAGGTCTGTGTCTACTGTCATATTCACTTCTATCAACGTCGGCACCTTCATTTTTATAGTTCTAATGATCATGATGGTACCTTCAAGAGAACAACTGCCCTTTGGATGAGTTGAAGTGTTAGGGATGAGCTGCGGTGCTGTACTAGTTTGTGTGCCACTACCGACACGCTCGCATGGCTCCCCCTGACCAGATTTCAGACCATTACTTAACTTTGGTACAGCTCGCTTCGCGACTTGCGCTATGACGTGCTTGCGAATACATTTTGCCGTTGATCTGCCGTCATGCCTTGGAGCAGGCCATTTGAGGGTAGGGTAAAATTCAGGAATTTTCAATCATCAACAAATCCAAGTGTGTCGATCGTGGAGGTGCTACAAAGTTATCCTCTTGACTGGAGGACCCAGTTGCAGTGTTAGTGAATTGACGGCCACCATTGTCATATGATGTCATTGGTCGAACAGTAGAATGTATGGGAGGAGAAGTAGTAGTAGCAGGAGGAGGATTTGTGGGTTGATTGGGATAATCGACATTTTGGTTGGGAATTTGGCGTGCCACATTGCATTTGATGATGCAGTATGTATGTTTGTTGACTTTTTTAGTTGCAGTAACTGATAAGAGATTTGAACTGGATCCGATTCAAGTTCAACTTCCAGCTTTGAAATGGAAACTTGAATACTTGTAGAATTGTTTGAAGGAGCACCAGGTCGAGGCTTGGTTGTATGCAATACCGAATAAAGGGTGGTTTGAAATCTAAAATCACTGTGACAAGCACAACAGTAATAAGTTTTCAAACTTATTGGAAAAAGAGTTGTCTGCCAGGAGTATCAAACAGAAGATTTGTTATTTGTAGTTTGAGTTCAGGGATATTACTGGAATAAGGCGTCTGTTTGGAGTTATAATTGTTATAAGATCCGTGCGTGATCGAGCTATACTAGGTAAGCAACGACATGTTCTCAATCTGATGTTATACTTTGAATTCACCAGACTTTCTTTAGTCTTTACAAGCTCCGAGATACCTGCTAATCTCTTTTGGACAAGTTTAGGCAATAGGAGGAGAGAGCATAGTCCTTAGCTTGGAATGATATGAGTAAATAGGCGAGGTTTACTCTTTATTGAGAGCAACAACTCTGGTCGAATACCAATAGTATTTAGAAAGATACTACGAGTATATATATACATTTGTCTTTCCGGAGTGATTATACTGGTTTTGGGTATTGACTATATGGAAGTTCAATATAGTCATACAGTGGAACCAAAGATATAAATGATTGAAGGGCAACTAGAGAAGGAGTAAAACAGAGAAGACAAATAATAAAGATTTATCACTTGAAATGACTAGATAATTATCAGAGCCATATGTGAACTGTCATAGATAGTCATAGCCTGAAAAACCCAGCAATTTTTTATTCTAAAAGATAGGTATCTGGTATTTATAGCCCCTGTAGTAGAGCTAATGGAAAGGGAGAAGAAAATTATGACAAATTATGATACTTGAGTAGACATGTTACAACCTCACTCGAGGCTATCCACTAAACCCACTGATTGCAATTTTTTGACATGAAGTAATGCTCAAAAGGATGACAAACTTGTGTATAATAGTCTGCCCACACTTGCATCATTATACATGTTTTCCTTGACACCCGGATGATCTTATTTTCTCTAAATTTACACATCCATCATGGGAATCCATACTCCTCCAAACCAATCTTTCAACAAAGGTTCAATCTATGGGATTTCCGACGATCATGCCTCCTCCACCATATCCTCCCCCCATTTAGTGTTTATCGGCTGGCTTTGGGGTCTTTGCGTTTGGGTTTCTAGGATCGTTCTTGAACTCCTCGCCTGTCATAGTCAATCTAATCAGTATCTTTTTACATCAAGCTTCGTGGTCCATGTCCGCAATCAAGTAATGGGTTAGACGTACTGTTTGCCATGGCGTTGGCAGCAGAGTTGATTCCGTACATAATGACGACACCTAAGTCCCAACTAATTAGCCCGAAGGTTTTAACCCTAGTTTCCTAGGCCCAAAAGCTTTCAAAAGTTGCAATCCGTCACATCTTTGAGCTGAACCACTCTCAAAATAACATACCTGCAACGAAGAAAGGAGCCATTGGCTTTGCTAAAAACACAATCTCATCAGTAAACATTCCTTCAACATCGGAAAAGTACGGAACGAAAGCTTTTCACGGCCTTCGATTAAAGGGTTTAACATACCGATAGGCGCAGGGAACTTCTTTCCTAACCAAGACATTGTGATGTTGTACTGTGGGATACGATTGGAAATGTACCGGAGGATTGGATGGAGGTTAGATGGTGGTAATTTTGATAGTGTATTGAGGTTGAGTAGGTATGGCAAGAGCCGCAATCCAAATAAGCTAGAACATATTCAGGTTAGCGTCCGCATCAGGGTCGTTGAGAATTAGTGTTGCCTTTAATATTAGGCCAATGGAGCTCACTTCCCAACTCGGATTAGTCTCATCATCGTCACGCAAAACATGTGACGACTTTTCAAGCCATGGACATCTTCAGCTTCAATTTCCCCATACAAATAATTTATATCTCAATTGCAATTGGTCTCCACAAGAGCTCAAGCCTGCACTCAATTCATTATTATTCACCCAAAATGGAGCCACACATCCTTGTTTACTCCTCACTTTCGTCACTGCTTCCTTTTGTCCTATTTCCCTCATTTAAGTTCACAGATGTTACCCGGTACAGCCACCTTTCACTCTTTCTCTCACATCATACATATCGTACATCAAAATTGTAACCACACACACTTGTAACCAATTTATTATTATTACCTATCCAATTCTTAACCTTCCCGCACTCTCTTTTCATTTGACAAGCCGCCCTTGCTTTAAAAGGGAGACAAGAATTCAAAAAGTGCGGGGTATCTAGAAAGCTTGCCATTGTTGCGATCATTTTAATCCAATTAAAGCCCTCCTTGTGCTACGAAACCTATTAAACCTACCTACTTTGCAGCTTCCATCTTTCTTTGTTTCTGTTGATTGCATCTCCGAAAAGAATAGGAGGAGATAACGACAATTCTCTAAGAGATAGTATCGAAAATCATTTCTGCTTTGCATTCGAAAACGACACGAGACGAGGTAAATCGACAAGGACGGCGACATCAACAGCATACCACACTTGCGATACATTACAAGAATCGGATAATAATTGAAGCTTAAAACCTCAATAGTTCAATTGGCCAGTCGACTATTCTTTCCTTCACCTTTCTCCGAGTGCTTCAGCTTTCAATTACGGAAACTGGACATCCATCAAGCAAGCGTCTTCAACTCTAACAATCATCAATCAACATCGTCACGATGTTTACAAGACGTATCTCACGCAGCTCTATCCTGAGCCAACCTCTTCGAGCTTTCACGACTACATCTACCAGTCTCTCCCGCGCTCCAGCCCTAGCAGATATTACCCCTCAAGATGTCGCCTCATTCGATGCAAAGCAGAAAGAATTTCGAGAAAGAATCGCAGATCAACATCGTAAGAAAGAAGCTGCAAGTGAGTCCAATCTTTCCTCCCAAGCTCAAACATCTGCTTCGGCAGGCCAAGCACTAAGCGGAGCAGAACACGCAACCGGAAATGGCGAGAAGAAGGGAAAGTTAAGTAGCTTGATTTATGGTACCCCAGAAGGTCGGGAAATGGACAAGGAGATTGAACAGAGTTTCAGTCAGGTTTTGGCGAGAGGCAAATATGTTCATTCGATTGTTTTCCATGAGGTGAAACCAGATAAGGTTGATGAGTATGTCAAATTGGTTGGTGAATGGTATCCAAAGATGGCCGGAATGGAAGAGAATAAAGTACACTTGGTTGGAAGCTGGAGAACAGAAGTTGGCGATTGTGATACTTTTGGTAAGTTTTCAGCTTCCCTTTGTTCATAGATCTTATTCAAACAACAGACACTAATAATGATTGATGATGATAGTTCATATTTGGGAATATCAAAGATATCACGGTTACCACGACTCTCTTCACAGTATTGCAACACATCCCGGTTTCGCTGAATTCGACAAGAAGCTTAAGTCTCTCATCACCAAGAAGAACGTATCACTCATGCAAGAATTTTCCTTTTGGCCTACCACTGCTCCACGTCAACTTGGTGGTCTCTTTGAATTGCGCTCTTACACATTGCACCCTGGTAATCTCTTAGAATGGGAGACCCACTGGCGTCGTGGCCTCAAGGCTCGAAGAGAAGTCATGGAAGGAGTTGGAGCTTGGTTTGTGCAGATTGGAGAGCTAAATACTGTACATCATTTGTGGCAGTTTGCTGATTTGGAAGAGAGAAAGAAGAGAAGAGAGCAAAGTTGGGAGATTGAAGGTTGGGGCGACACAGTTCACAAGACTGTGCCATTGATTCAAAATATGAAGAGTCGTGTGCTGATTCCAATGCCTTGGAGCCCGGTCGCTTGATTGATTATTAATTGTACGAAATGAACGTTGGGCTCGGCGAGAGGACTGAGAGTGGGATTGAGCATAGAGCATTGCGGATACCAGGACAGATTTAGTCAATGAAGTGCGATATTGAAGCGATGAGATTGAAAGTTGAATGGATGATACGCAGCATGGGATTTGATTTTGAATCCGACACACTGCTGCATGCATGTATTGAGAAATTGATCGAATTGAAAGCAACGCCAGTCAGTGTAAGGACACCAAATGCAAAAACGTCATTAATGAGAATAGTTTAGCTACCGAAAAGAGAATTCCCACACTGTACCGCTAAAATTCGTGTCATTCTTGGCTCGTACCGAGGCAGCTTCTTCTCCGGTACGGACACAACCTCATTCATATTGACTATTTACGTACATGTCCCACGATTTCACCGGGCTCCATCCAGCCTCCAGGTATCCATTCTTGTTATCAAAACACGTATTCTCTTCTTGGCGGGAGTTGTCTAAGTCTAAGCTTCTCTAGCTTAATTATCACTTATCTATGGTTACTGAGTGAGTGATTATTGATCAGATAGATGAATAAAGAAAGAGTAGATGTCGTGGTGGAGATTTTGCGCCGGGGAGGGGGAGGGAGACTTTTGTTTTAATTTGATATTTGTTAAGATTGTTTTTAAAAGGTTTAAGAGGTTTAAGAGGTTTGAGAGATTTGAGAGGGTTGAGATTTATTATTTATTATTTATTATTTATTATTTATTATTTATTATTTATTATTTATTATTTATTATTTATTATTTATTTTAATATATAGAGTATACAGCGATGATATCGATATTAAGTGATGATACAAGTGATGTTTTGGATGGTGTTTTGATTTAGAGGGGCTAGGCGGGGATAATGAGGGTTTGGGTGGCAGAAGGGGCAGATGGGTTGAGAGAAACATGAGGATGATAAGGTGGAATGGTGATGAGGATTGGGAAGGAGATGTATTATTTGGAAGATTTTTAGTTCTGTGGTCTATTCTCTTGATAAAACGAGAGGAGTGAAAAGAGGGGGAATATAATAAAGATGGAGAGGCAATGGAAATGAGGACTTTTATATAAGAAATTTGATAGATGATATAAACTTGTGAAAAAGTGACGAAACCATCCCAGCCGTCGTGCCGTCGAGGAAACATACCAAAGGTCCCTAGATAAAGTTTTAAAATACCATCATGATATAATACACGGTATAAATCTTATCGTGTGAGTATTTTAAGAGGTGGGGGAGGTGACGCGGATGGGGATGGGGATTAAAAACTATATTTAAAACCTATGACTTTTAATACAATGTATATATAATACTCAAACAATATTTAATATTATCTTTATTATATATTTACAAAGCTGTGCTAATCCTATCAATATTAAAACATAGAAATAACATTAGTATTAAATAAAAATAGTTTTAAATGAAGATTCAAAACTTGAAAAGTATTTATTTTCAATTCTATTATTCGCTTCTTTTTATTAAATAAATGGATAATGCAAAATAAAATCATTAATTCTAAACTATCTAAATAACTAATAAAATAAAAAACCGTGTACAATGACTGGAAGCCCGGAGTGTATTGATAGATAGAGAGTATTGGAAAGGAATTTGTGTTTTTTGAGATTGCGGAGCAGCGAGGAATGGGGATGAAGGACAGATAGGTTTTGTTAGAAATTTAACTGTGTATTCATTACTTTAGATACCTGGGTACTTGTAACTTGAGGAACGAAAGACTGAAAAGACTGGTAGTAAGATAAGATTTCAAGTTTACTCGTTGGTATGGTTTTTGTGAGAATACCTTTGTAATCTTAGTATAGCTGTAAGGAAGACTGGTTATATGATTGACACTATCTGAAAGTTGATGCGTAATAGATTCTTTCTCTATTATCCACCTTCTTACACCTCACCTCTTCTCCAGAACTCCGCAATCACTGATTGCCGGAGAAGTATGAAATCACGTCTTGACTTAGTATCATCAAGATTAAAATCGATCAACATCTTAATAAGGAACATCACGAGTTCCGAACTACCTCTCCTCCAATACTCCCACTTCTTCCACTTTCTCCACTTTCTCCACCCTCCTAGTTCCCTCTACTTCCCCCTCATTAACCCTCTCACACAACCCCTTCAATTTCTCCCCAACCCACTCAAAATCCCGCAATTCCAAATATATCTGCGCGCTCAATCTAACCCACAGAACACTCGCATGCCAACCAATCTGAAGATACGTATCGAATTCCTCAACTGCAGTTTTATTCAACCAGAATTTTATTTTCTCCGCATCACTCGGTTGGAATGCCTTTGAAATGGCATCTCCGTGATGGTTCTTGGAGGAATCATCGGCCCAAAATGGTATTGGTAGCCGAATATTAGTAAAACATGTTTCTCTTCCGGCGGAAATGGGAAGTGTGTATGTATCTAGTATGGAGGCACATATGGAACCGCCTACTTTGCTGAGGTCAAAACAGTATTGTCGGATAATTGCCTCGCCGCCGCAAACGGTGTTGCGGAAGGAGATTGCGGCCGGGATGCAGAGGTAGGGGGTATAGTCGATTGTTGCGACGAAGTTGAACATGGAGAGGAAATATGTGTTGATGTCTTCCAGGGTATCATTTTTAGAGCTTTTTCGGTAGCCGTGGGATGTGGGAAGGGAGGTGCGGATGAGATGTTGGTTGCGCATGGGAACATAAAAGACTGCGCAGGAGCGAGGAGTGTAAAGCCATCTGTGGTATGTTAAGGTATGTTTTTTTTGAGATAAAGGAGATCATACTTATGACAATTACTGACGAAAAAGTCTGGACTGACTGAACCAAGATGTGTGAGATCAATATGTCCAATACCATGAGCACCATCAATTAAACTCAAAACACCTAGTTCTTTGCATATCAGTACCAGCTCTTCCCAAGGCATTCGAACGCCTGGGAAGGTTAGGACCTGATATTTCTATCAGTACGATAATTGTGATCATTGGTGAAGCGAAATAGGAAACAATAAAAGCAATAAATATCCAGAGTCATATCAGAACTACTGACCATATAAACCCCCTCCATTCGTAAAATCGAAGCAGCCTTACCGTATCAAATATAGCCAGCCTAACATTAATCCCCATAGCCCTAGCCGACATCACAAACTCTCTAAACTTCCGCAATTCAAGCTCCTCATCAATGGGAAACTCTAACACCTGACAATGTGTCAAAACCTCTACCCCCAACATCTCCCTCACACTCTCAACCGTCTTCTCACACGCATCATAAATCGTACTAAAATAAAAAATCAAATCATGATCCTCCCATTTCAAATTTCTCAACACGGTATTTGTGCCCGTCGTAGCATTCGGCACGAGAACTATTTCCCTAGGATCAGCACCTAGGAGAGGTGCAACAGCTTCTCGTGATTTATCGATGAGTTTGGGGAGATCATAGACGAAGAATTTATCCGGTCTGGAGGTGCATTGTTTTTGATATGCTTCTTGAGCTTCTTGAATGGGGCGTGGGTATGCGCCAAAGGAGCCGTGGTTTAGAGGGGTATAGGCGGGGGAGAATTGGAAATGGACGTCACGCATGCGATGGCCGAATGGGGGCCGAATTGTCATTTTGGATGATTGGGAATGTTGTGATCAATTGTTTAATCTAATTAGAAAGTTGCAGATGTCAATGATTGATATTGGATGGACTGATCAGGAGGAAGCGAATGTCCAATGCGGCTGGTGCGGTGTGAGGTCATCTCATTCATTCTGTTTTATGTAAGCGGTCACACGTGATCAAATTGCACAACCAAATTACTTTGCGTGAAGGTATTACACATCGAAAAACACAGAAACAACATTCACATCTACTTCTCCTGTAAATAAATAATATTGTCAAACTCGATTATCTGATGGTAAAGCCTCAAATCTCAAGCAAATTCCACACAACCACAACAGCACATTCCAAAGCCTCCTGAAATCGCCTAGGATGATCCCCCATACCCTGAATCCCAAAGAAGCACCGCTCATCCTCCACCTCGTAATGTGCCAGAAAAGACTCCGGATCCGACATAAAAAAAACCAGCTTCCTGATATATAAATCCTGCAGCAGAATGCGTTTTGATCTTCTTGGTAGCCCACTTCCGAGCCAGATTCCAAGTGGGGTCTTCGAAGAAAGCAGGAATAGGTTCGTCTTCAGCGATCATTTCTTCTAACGCATGGCAAAGTGCCGCGAACCCTAAACCTCGTCCAGTCTTTGTTATTATACTCCTGTGTACATTCACCGCTTCTCGCAGTAATGTTTTCAGCTCTGTTGCGTATTTTTGATTCTCGGCTACCGCGGCGCAAAATCCGTACATGGCGGGTGAGACAGCTTGCATCTAGTCTATTCGTCCAAGACGGAAGAGCATAGTTGTGAGTGCTTCCCAGCATGGATACTGTTTGCCAAAATGAAATAGCGAAGCGATTTGAATAACCAAGTGGCAACCGGCTCTATGTGGAACCTTGAATGGCTGGAAAAATTTGTTATCCAGCGTGGAAACGTAGAACTGTATATAAGTCGGGGCTTGGTTCTGAACTTGTCGGAAATTTTCTTCAACCCGCTGTATTTCTTTCTCGATTGTCAAATTAGTTTCGAACGGCATTCTTCTAGAAGGTCGTCTATCTGCACATTTGCTTGTTCATAGCTCTTAGCTTTTGGTCGTTAGTTCATAATAGATCGCGTTATAAAAATTTTGATTTCGGCCGAGGAGGCCGCATCTAACATCATAGGCTCGCAGATGAAACCTGAAGTTCCATCTTCGCATACTACAAGTTGAAATAATTTGTCGCTCCATCTGTTGGATGGACTGCCGTACAGATATTGGTTACAGCGTCCCTTTGAGGTCTCGGGGGATCCATCATCGAGACAGATCACAAATTTTGATGCCTCAATATGTTCCAGCGCTGCGCTGTTTCTATGGTTAATTCCTTTCACTATTTCTCTTAGCTGGGCCCATGAGATACGTTCATCTGCAGTCAAGGTTGCGACTGCTGGTAACTTCTCTTCTGGAAGGTGCAAGATTTTCAGATAAGTCTTTTTCAACAAAAGGTATGTAGATTCTTGGCTCATGTTTTTTGCAAGTCTCGCCTTGAACACACGACTTCTTCTGAGCACAACAAAATAATCATTATCCGCATATTTGTGCATTTCGTCTTTAGTTTTTTGAGGTATGCGTTTGGCATTAAAGATCCATTTCAAAGAATCCATACAAAGAGGCTCCTCATTCAAGTATTGCTGTTCCAGGTTATTTGTATCCATGCCTTGTTTAAAATTCCACGCTGCCAAGGAAATGATTGCCGCTCGTTCGGCTTGACTATGCGTAATAGTACTTGAGACGTGACCTCCATGAAATAGGCTATATGGGTTCAAAGGTCTTTGAGACTGAAGATACATTTTAGCGTGTAGCCAATTATCGGTCTGTTTTCGCTGTTCGACCAGTCGCTTTTGTAGTTCAGCTCCAGGGCCATTGATGAATTCTTGGATTACGGAAACGGTATGAGATAGTTGAGTCTCCGAAATAAACTTTTGTACAGACGCCAGATGTAATTCGGGCGAGCTGGGGAGATCCGGAACGGGCAGCACCTTGAATGAGGAGAGTTATTCCCAGGATTGGTGCCATGACCATTGACGGCGATTGGAGCTTCTCTCGTAATATTCGAATTTGCATTTAAGAACGAGGACCTGGCTGCAATTCTCACGGCCAGAGACGATACACTACGCTCGTCCAGAATTTCTGATGCTTGGATGGCAACATCAAACTCGTTTCCAATCCAATTTTTGAGCTCAATCGCGGTTAACGAGTCTAGGCCAAATCCACAAGAGGTGTCCAGCCCAATCTTACTGGAATTTAACGATATCGGATGAGAAACTCTTTGCATTATTGCCTCTTCCAGATTGAATGTGCCTCCGCTAGTGATGCTGCATCGCTAATAGTTTGCTTCCGATCGACAGAATTTTGAGCTTCTTTTAAATCTATCACTTTCTCACCCGTGTTTCGTACATGTACGAACGATGCAGATTGTGTTGTTGGTGTAGAATTCGCAGCTTGGGCTATCGAAACTCCGTCTATGCCAAGAACAACTTGTTTGCAACGATCCTTCCGAGCCTGTGGGCTTAATGCATAATCCAGAACAGCATCTAGCTCATGAAGATCCACAGGGATCATACCTGGCGAACGAGGTTTTGCATTTTCAATTCACCGTCAGCTCCATCATAAACTGAGGTGTTTTTGATCAATCCCAAATCCAAGGACACGACAGGAGTCCCAGAAAGTTTTTGGTTCTGCGCAACGGTGTCTTGATACAAGGTACCGGAATCTATCAGGGGTTACTATTTTTCTCCTTCATATGGTTCTGGACTGCAGTGTCCCTGGAGAGCTTCTTAGAAAATAGTGCTTACCGTAATTTGCCTGCCCCATAGTACCAATCACGCCACTCAGTGATGAAATCATGATAAAAAATTCCAGATTAACATTTTTGAACGTATCTAAAAGATATGCAGTTCCATCTAGCTTTTTCTCTCGAGGAGTCATGAAGTTTTCAAATGTCATTCGTTCAATGATGACGTCCTATTTCACACATTAGATTTTTGAGAAATCCAAGACGGGGATAGCTCTTCACTTACCTGAAGTACTGTAGCTGATTGTACAATCCCTTTTACTGGTGGTAAATTCATCTTTTCGATCGTGCTAGCCGCATTTTGAACCATTGATGGAGATGAGATATCAGACAATACTATGTAAACCACATCCTGGTGATATGCCACCAAGACGTACTCTCAAGGAATCCATGTGGTCATCATTAGCTACTCTTCGAGACAGGACAACAATACTCTTAGCGCCGCTTTGAGCCATCAACCAACAAATTCAGTGACCGAAATCACCTAGTCCACCGGCGATGATGTAAGTAGAGTTTGAGTTAAAGGTCATTTTATTATATTCCTTTGAATGCTGGTTCATGGGTCGATATTTGAAGGTGTAGCTTCAGGGCCACTTTCGCTTTCTCCTGGATACCCTACGTGGATATAGGCGCCACATTTTGCGATGCACGCAAAAGGAGTCCTCGTTATAAGTATCCTTTACAAAGTTCAGCACCACGTCAACTCTAGCTTGGTTGGTAAGCTGGAAAAGGTTCTGCTTTAGATTAGTAGCGTGTTCATAGAATATATTCTCGGCTTGGAGACTAAACTGTCTTGCAATACTTTCTCTGTCATCTACTTCCAATACAGTTGCAAATATTTTAGCGCCAATATGTTAAGCGAGTGTGAGGGCAGTTCGTCCAAAGGTTGTAGAGGCGCCGTGAATCAGAATTGTTTGATCTTTCTCTAAATGGGCCAGCTCCACCAAGGAATGATATGCAGTCATGAATGAGAAAGGGATTGTGGAGCCTATTCGAAAGGAAATGTCGCTTGGTGGGCCAAAAACATTCTTTTCATCGATTCGAACATTGGCTTGAACGCGCTTTAGTGTTATAGGACCAGCCACAAACGCGGCCTCCGACTCGCAGACCGTTGTTAGGACGTTTCCAATGCTAGTAACAGTCCTGGAAAACTGAAGAATGTGTTGAGGAAATTCTTTTGTCGATGAATTCGCAAGATTGACCACATTGTCAGCTCGGCTCATTTGTTGTGCGTTTACAGCAATCTGAACTTCTGAAGGGTCAAGGTCTTCAGACAGCGACTCGCCCACAAAATATTAATTTTTATCGATGTTTGCTGTTTCCAAATCGAGGTTCAGCGTTTGACCAGAACTCGAATATGCGACGGTTTCAACAGTAAGTTTCCCTGTAGCTCTTGCTATCCAACTATTGACGCCGTGGTCTAGTAAAAGACGAGGAATAAGCAGCTTTCCATTTCCGAAATACACGTACTCCTTTTCATTAAGCAGTCCTCTGGGAAGAGGTTGAAAAGGCTTCTATTAAAATCGTTTTTATCGTGTGTAAAAGATCAAATGAAAGACTGATCATTCCGTCTTGGACATCCAGGGTAATACAATTGAGATACGCATTTTCTGCAGAAGCACTTCGGACGAATCCAGTGATTAAACCTTTCTCCGGATTATCCGCGGCTGATGAATCTTGGTGAGCGCTGATCCACCGGATATTGGCTTTATTTGCACCCACAACACCAACAAATTGCTGGAAAAGTTGTGGAGATGGCTTGACCAGTAAAGGTTTTTGACCATTGTCAATTTTCACTTGGATAAATCATCCCCTAGAAGGTCTGCACCCCATTCTATACATCCAGCACTAAATCTACTTTCTTTTAACGATGTGCAGACCTGGTTGGCAAAGTCCTCAGTGCCGTCTCTACTGATCACGCGATTAGGAGTAAGTGATCGCGAGTCAGGCACAGCTTTCCTCGAGAGTAACAGGTTTCCCTTTACTTCATCATCATGGTCCAAAAGCTGCATGCCATCGAAAGAACGTTGAGCCAGACGACCGTGTATTACCTTTGCCGAAAGATAGGCCGCTGCAGACCATATCATGACCCATCCACCAGGATTAAGAAGCTTCTGAGTATTCAAAAGTGCAGTGTCCGAGATATGGTCCATATCGTCAGCTACCAAGATGACTATCATAGGTGAATGATTTGAGGCCCTGCTCCTCAAAGTCACTATCGATATCTGATATTTTCGATCGCAGAACTTGATCACAGTAGAAATTTTCTCGAGATTTCCTTTAGCATTGCATCTGACGTATCTGCAAAATCATAAAACTCGATACCGTTGTTCTGGAACCTTTATAATGTTGATAGAAATGAGGCTTGCAATCTCCACAGAGTCCGACTTGGTTTGCAAATCTTCAAGTTTGAATATTTGAAATCTAGACAATTTATGCGCTCAATTAGGGAAATGCGTTCCTTGTGAGAAGATAACTGCTTGATATCAGGAGCCCATTTCTTTTGATAGCTAAATTTTCGTGGCAAATCCTACTTGGAAACTTGAGACTCTCCAAGCCCGCGTATCTCCAACTCAGAAATTTCTAGAACAGGATGTTGATTACCCCAATCATTGGCTTCGTGCACAACTAAATTTGCAATCGCAGATCTAGCACCTTTCAGAATGAGAAATGTGTGCAAATTCAATTCCCTTCTAGCTTGTTGTTCATATCTCCGCGAAGACTAATTTTACCAATAGAAACCGGCATCACAGAGCCTCCACCTATTGTATTGGAGAATAGTGGCAGGCTTGTATGAAGTAGTGCATCGAGAGTATTTGGGTGAACGATATGGGGCTGCATGTAGTTGCTAGGCATTATTGACTTGACGTCTGGAATCTTTACACTACCGGAAGCCTTCAACTTGCTCATCTTCAGCATGCGGACAGCCTGGAAAGAAGGACCATATAAACTCCCGTTAGACCGCATCTCGTTGTAAATATTTCAAAGTCGAGAACTTGAGGCTTTGCATTTGTCTCGGTATCATAGAGTTGCTTGTCATAATTTGAGAAATGTGGGCCAAAAGCGTCCGTCCGTTGGTTTCGACCCAATAGTCGGTTTGAATGGTGCCGCTGCAATGCTCATGCTAGCTTCACCATCACTAAGAGCAGAAACTTTGAACTTATAAGAGCCTCTAGTGAAGTCTCTGCAGAGCCTCAAATTGATTTGAGCCTCTACTTTTGAAGGAGAGGAAGGGATGACAAGTGCTTTTAAGAAGTGTACATCTCGCAAAATAAAGGTTGGAACAATTCCAGATGCTTGGCTACCCTCATAGAGCTGACGCACGGCCTCTATAGCGATACAAAGATAACCTGAACCCGGAAATATGACAAGCCCGTCTACTACATCGTCGGCGAGCCATGGAAATTGTACTAACCCAAGTATGTGCGTCCAAGCGGGCTCGATTGCGGTACTGCTTGATATCCGTACCCCCAAAAGATCATGATATGGATGTTCTCGTAGTCGATGTTACTTACTCAACCGAGATTCGTGCCAATACTTAGTAGAATGATCCCATGGATAAGTTGGCAATGCTGGAAGATACCGGGGCGATTGCAACTTGTGCCTGCAAATTGAATTGGCCGCATCAACTTCGATAGGATACCCCTGATCAAATAGGCTTCGTATGAGCTCCAGAATACTGTAAGTTGCATCTTTATGTGTCACCAAGGAAGGAAGATAAATATATTTGAACGGATCGGACTTCGAAGCAATAGTTTGTCGTATTGGACTTTTCAAGACACTATGAGGACCTATTTCCACCAGGATATGATTCGAAGAAGCGGCGCGCAACTTATCAGCTAGATTTTGTGCAGCGCAGGAATACTCCAATGCATCGCTGAAACGGACCTTGGATAAAAGATTCTGGACCCAATAGTCTCAACCAAAGTCTGTCATCTTTCTCTTTGCAGTAACGCTAGAGATGAACTCGACATCGCTACCGGCATCCACGTCTATTGAGCCCATAGAGCTTAAATATTTATCGGAAACCTTCTGCATATGATGAGAATGGTAAGCAGTATCGACTTTCAACTTCCGGCTGAAAACACCCCAGATCATTAAGCATACTCTGTACTTCCATAGTAGCATCTCCATCTCTCGAAAGGGTGGTACTTGAAGGACGGTTTACACATGCCAAGGATACTTTACCCGTCCGTGTAGAGGAAAGTAGTGGTAACACTTGTTCTTCACCAAGGGCGGCTTACAGCATTGCACCCTTGCTTGGAATGAGCTTTTTGCAATGACCTCCAATGAACTTCGATGGTACGAAATTTTTAAAGCCTCTGATCGAGAAATGAACCCGGCACTGTAAGCTGCAGCTATTTCTCCACTTGAATACTTATTCTTAGCAATTTATCATCGACGATGCAAGATCTGAGGAGCTTCTAGCCCCCCACTCGGACGAGGAGCCATACCAAGGTCCCCAAAGTGTGGTTCCGTAGATCGGCTTGAGTAATTTCGTCGTCGAGGTCATTGAGATTGTTATCGGGAATGGATTAGTAAGTGGATTGGAGAGTGGGTGTTTGAGGGGGATGGTTGGGTTGGGTTGGATTGATGGGATTGGATATCATTTACCATCTACCTGCAAACGGTATAAATATAATCAAGCATCTTCAGAGATATCCCAAAAAAATTATTACTTATTGCATAATAGGCTGTTAGCCTATACTGTAGCTTAGCATATATTAGTTGATAGCCAAAAAAGCCCATAATAGGTGGGTGATTCAGGTTGGATTTTTGGACGATCATTAGTGTACAAGATGGGGATAGACGGGTAAGGGATGATAGAATGAATACACTTCATGGTACAAACGTCATTATTTAATTATCAAGACCAAAGAGCTCTATAAGGGTATCATCGCAGAGAAAAAGTATGCCTGTTCCAGTACTACTACAGAGGCTTATTCAGTTTGTCAATCTTGACACATCTACTCTGAAAGATCTGTATTTACCTGGCACTCGAGTCAGCCATGCCTTTAGCACCATGACAGAGAACATCAACTTTGACTTGTTTCGTGTCGTCCACATATATCAATAGACCTGAGCTGAATCTGTCGTGCAATTTTTTACGAAAGCAATACACATTGTATCACTATTCCTCGCCGTCCTCAACATCTCCACCCATGACAATCTTTAGCCCTGCTCTCGCCCCCTCGACCGTATGCTCCAATGCCGCCACCTTGGCCAAAACACTCATTAACTTCGGATCTCCACTCTCCACCCTCACCTTCTCTTTAACCCGGACTTCTTCTCCTTTATACATAAACACCTCATCCATCTCATCATGCTCCAATCTCCTCTGCGCTCCTATCGCAAATGCTATTCTGCTTCCCAAATTCACTTGTTGTGCTACGGGTTCAAGAACTCGTATGGTAAGCAGTATTGAGCCATCGGAGATTGTAAGATCGAGAGACAGATTGGGAGGTAGTGATGGGGAGAAAGTATCGGGATCGACGGGCTTGTGTGCCCAATTCAAAGAGGCGGGGGTTTGAGTGGGAGATTCGAGGAGAGAAGGGCCTTTGAGAACGAGCTTGGCTTCGGTGAGGATACTATGTAGGAGATGTAGCTGTGAGGATATGAAAGGAGCGGAGTGACGGTCACCAGTCCAACGAGTTATATCGACACAATCAAGGCTTTGGTTTAGAAGATTGCGCAGCTGCGTGAGGGGTTCGAGAACGATAGGTAGGATTGGGGAGATGGAAAAGGAGGTCGGCGGGAGAGATTTAAGGCGGAGGTGAAGCGTCTAGGGAACAAAAGTGTTAGTAGCGCATGACTATGAGAGGTCCAATATTTTGCGCATGGTAGGGAATTGAAAGAAATTGAAAATCGGTAGGAGTAGCGAGGAAGAGGGAGAACAAACTCCTTTAACCACCTGAGTGCCGACGCGCGTAATGTGACCCTTTAGATACTCAGAACGAGGTGATGACATAACAAGGGTAGACCCTGGCTCAACCGGCGCAAGAAGTGCATAACAATCTTCGAGGCCCGTCTTGAGTGAAGCTAAAGTGTCCTGAAGTGATTCTAGAAGCCATGATAATTCGCGTTCCTGAAATGATGGTTAGTTCACGTTATGTCGTGTCGCAAACGTGTAGGGGAAACTATGTATGTATGTACCGTAGAATCATCCTCTTCTTTCATTAACTCATGGGCAGGTAAAGATGGCCAAACCGAGGTAGACATATTGATATACGTTTGGCGTGAAATTAGATGTTCATAAGGATGATGTAGAATGCGCACTATGATGGAGCTGTGGTGCACTACAGGCCTATGACGTTAGTGCATGATAGTTTCTGCCGGGCGGTGATCATTAATCTATCTAGTACTAAATTATTATATCAGCTCAGAAGTCAGAAACATACCTAGTAACGCCTCTATGCTCCTCCTTCGTCCTACATTATATATTTTGTCTCTCGTTCATAAACAATTGCTTCTAGCAATATTCGCACCCTTTCCTAACGGGCGGAAATCACAGCTACATAATCAAGCGATATCTTGGCCGAGGGGAAAATATGTCTTCCACTCAACCATTGCTGCCCTCCAAAGACGATAAGAAACCTAAACTGCCAAGATTAGGAAAGAGTACGCTTTCTCCATCTCCCATCTTATATGAATATAGCTTATTTTTAATGTGCGCAGATCAAAGAATTCAAAAGCGACCCCTTCTCCACCCCGCAATTGCATCACCCCGCTCCTCTTCGGAAAAAGTCATCTATGTCTCTCACAATTCACAATTCATCGCCATTGTAAAACGAGTTCGCAAATACCTTGATAGCGCAGAGTTTCGTGCCGGGCCTACAGTTTTGCCTGGTACGGACAGGGAACTCATGAGAGAAATCGAGGAAGGCATCAAACACTCCAGAATGGGAAAGAAGGCTAGGGGTGGTAAGAGTGAAGAGGTGGTGATGAAAGGAGCGGGAAAAGCAATTGAGAAAACATTGATGTTGGCGAATTGGTGGCAGCAACAGGAAGGTGTGAGGGTGGCTATCAGGACGAAGAGTGTAGCTGCCGTTGATGATATTGTGGGAGTTGACAATGCAGATGAGGATATGGGAGAAGGTGAGAGTAGAGTCAGAAGGGTCAGTGTGTTAGAAGTGGCTGTTTCATATATTTGATTTACGTGCTAGGTTCAATGCACAGATCGTGGGCTGGGGAAAAAGTTTACAGAGGAGCTGTAAATTGTTGGATTATAATGAATTGTTTGGGCTTGGAGTTCGAGTGTGGTGTTATGGCATATTACAAGCGGGTGTTATGATACGACATTGAATTGGGTGGACAGGCGCTAGATACCAAAACAATTTGTACATGAAAAGGGCCTGGAACAAATCAACCAAATTGACACTGCAGGGCCCGTCTTTTACAGCGACTTTTGAGATGTGTCTTCTCAAACAGTATAAGGCAATTGCCACAGATTAAAACTGCTGCAGCGAGACAGGATTTCCGATGTCTTTAACAAAGATTACACTGGCGTTCATATGTTGTCACTTTCGACGCGGGGAGAAGGGGGAGAACAACGACGTTACTTTATGCACAATTGATACGGCTATCGGAGGATGCTAATCAAGGAATTGTGCTCACTCCGGAGCAGGCAAGTATTGAGAACAGTTAACGGGATATCATGAAGCAATCCTTTGTAACTGCCGTCACCAATTCAATCAACAAGTGCAATACTCAATCGCTTTGTGGACGACATACTTCACAATACTCGGTTCCTTCGCAGGAAATGGCAGCAATCGGATATAATCTTTGAGCTCGACAGATTCATGTAAGAACGATCCGGAGAAAAGAAGTTAAGCGGCTTAAGATGCAGTTTTCTTAACAGCACAAGAGAACTGCTATGCATCATTCAAAAGATCATTCAATGCAGGACCTAAGAAAGCACCAAGGAGATGTAAATTTTCACATAGAATGTAATATATCATTGCCTCCTTGTCTAAATTCACTCGAATAACTTACTATGCTACCTCGTCACTGTTTAAAAGACTGTGTAATTTCAATTACTTCCTGCAGCTAGCCCAGCGATCAATATCCCATCCTCACCTCACCCACTGCAAACCAGTATCCAACCAATTCTAGCACGCTCACATCCTTACACACCACCAAGTGATTCTTGGAGTCTAATATCCCACAAGTCAGGTCTTCAACCGTTGAGACGTCTCGAATCAGCCTTTGCGTTTTACTCATTGTTTCTTTAAACCACGTTCATTGCTCATTTCCATTTCTATCAGACAATTTGTCCCCTTGCTCAGCGGAATGGCGAATAAAATCACGAGAAAGCAGGGCCTCGCTAATAGCCCTGTATCTATTATCAATTACGTCATGCAAAGATCCCAACAGCGAGTTGGCAATCTGATTCTGTCTCTCTAAAGCAGGGAGCAGAATATACAGCTTTTTATCTTTGTCTTAAATGTCAGTCAGGCCGACATTGAAAAGAATGTAGTTAAGAGCTCACCAAGTGCTTGAGAAATGAGCAGCCCCTCATCATCTGGTCTTGCGGCCCAGTCAGCTTCATTTGCCGAGACATGAGCGCCAGAACTTTCGTCAAATCGTACTGCATGGCTGTGCATCAGAGTCGCAAGGTTGGACAAACGGACCTGTTCGGTTTTCCATCATCCGTAGGACTAGCTCCTTCAACATTTGCGATATTTACACAAATTTCTTCCTGGAGACTGGCTTTCTTAGAGTCTTTAAGCTCCAAGAGGACAAGAGCACTGCAATATAGGATCGCGTCTTATCATCATCCTAAGAATCTGCCTCAATATCTGATGTCTCAATGACATGTCCGCCAATTGGAATGTTCCTATTAATGAGGTAGCGATTTATATCAGATATGTGACGAATCGCACCAGGTTGGTCCACCGTGACGTGCTGTGATTCCCTACGGTCAGGTAGGAGCGGGGCGTCTAGATCAAGCGGTCTACTTACCGTGATATTTTGGACGATTAATGTCTCCATGCCTATGCAGCTATGGTTAGTTGTGATAAGCACTCGTTATGGGATTAGTTTGTGATCCTTTGGTGACTTACTTTCTCCTCTGATGGGGGCTGATTGTCTCATCTTGTCGACCAGAACTTAGTTTGATACTGCTAATCACGTTTAGTTTTGGTGAAAGCAAAGAAATAGAATATGAATTCATCGAAAGTACCCATAGATATGTTTAGCTACACAGCGATGCTTATGCAGAAGGCACACGGGAATTTACTTACTAAAGCCACTGAATTCCTAAGCTAATGCTTGAAAATGTTAACCCGTCGCTTTCGGAATAGTCGATCACAATATCGCAGTTCGAGTTGGACGTTTATCATATGAATCAAGATGATGGAAAGACAACTTTTAACCATCTACTTCTTGACCGACCGTACAGAGATTAGTGCTGGCTGTACCGGAATCGTCTACGGTTTAATGTCACAAGCGACTGGACGGTGCTGTCGCAGTCTGTTGATTATAGAATAATGTCTTTCAATGTAGATAGATGTACGGTCGTTGGCCACTGCAGTGATCTGGGAGGCAAATCTTTCATGTTTTATGCATTTGATATATGAATCCTCTTCAAGTTGTGATTACCAAGAAATAGGTAGAACAGCCCAAGAATCATTCCTTCCCTCGATTCCTCGTAACCCGCCTCTACCACTCTTCTAGCATACAAAGCAGTTGTAAAATTTGCTTTCCGATCATCTCGGTTACGAATCAGGGCCTGAACTACATTTTATAAGAGCGGCTGTCTCACCTTATTGACATGTCAGCTCGAAGCAATGGTAATAGTGTCCCGATAGTTTAGTATATAAATTTTATTTGAGCTAATGAATAAGCTCTTTCTGGGAATGTGTGAGTATGTCGTTTGGAAAGCATTTTTCCCAAATCAACATTCGCTATCGAGGACCTAGGGGCCAAATTTAGATTGTTGCGTGATTTTTGGTGTTTGATATCCATATAATGGCTAAGCAGACTACGATCGGCGAAATCATTATATACACTTCCACCCTGGCAGTTTTGTATTATGGCTTCACTATAGCTCGAGCTTTGATTCTGCAACGTGGAGTTTCCTCGATATAATTAGGGATTTGTAAGGTATGGCTGGACGGTTTTCAGATACAAGCTGCCATTGCTAGTTTGATATGTCACAGGTTGAAGTGTGAGTGTGGAGTCACAATGAAGCGGGCAGGTTTCCTTGGTGTAAATCCAAACGCGGCGTCAATTTCGACCCTTTAGACCTAATAACTTGCTAGTTGATAAGTTTCTACCCCTGAATCTAGTCGAAATAACCGGCGACTCCTCATACTGCATAATCTCGCCCCTCATCGCACAGTTTAAATGGATTTGTTGTTTTTGTTGTTGTTGAAGTGCTAATGCCCTACTGTATATCGATATACAATAGATTCTCGCGGAACTCTATGATTGACTAGGAATTCTACTTGATATTCACATCGCGCCGGTTCTTTAGACACCCGCCACATGCTGCTGGGTAGCCATGATATCATCATACATACCTCATTCTCAACTTAGTAAGTTTTTGGCAAGTCGGTCTATCAATTTCTTGGCTTCGGGACTAAGAGCGTGACTTGATGACTGCGGTTTTTCAGCAACTGCCATTTCAATGTCCTTACCTATTAAATCAAAAGTGTCGTCCACTTCCCCTTTGAGCTTGCCAAATTCATCGTCGATTATATTAATCATCTCTTTACGCATTTTTGCTGATATGTTATGAAATATAGTGCCGTTGGAGGTATGATTTGTGATGATCGATATTTGACGCACGTGCATGCCCTTGCCTATTTTTTTTTGGTTACTATGGGAGTGACGGATCATCTGGACTGGGACAGAATATCTACCTCCTTGACTGCAGGCTTCACGATAAGCCGGCATCATTTCCGTAGCAATGAAAGATGAGGCATTTGGTTCCTCAACATATTGCCGTATTGTTCTATTGTGAAAAAGAAATAAGAAAGGCGACACAAAAGTAGGCGTATATGATATGATACCTTAAAAGTCTCGCAAATTTCTGCTCAATAAGACTGAATTGATATTCCAAGTCTTGTATGCGAAAGTTGATTCCATATTGCATTGTAGTTGAAGCGTTTTGTTCTATTTCCGGGCTGTCAGCTTCATCTGCCTTTCATGATGGTTCAATGGATGGATAATTTGGGTTATCTCGCCTTCAATACAAGCTCGCAAGCCGCGCAGTTGGTTGTTGACTTCCTCTAGGAGACTCTTCATGCTCGTCGTTATTTTCTCTTCCAACAGTGCCCATTTACTCTTTAAGTCGATTCTCATCCTTTCAATCATTTCCGCATTCCAATTGACATAACCTCTCGTTCCAGCTTCGTGTTTTCCGTTATTTCTACACCATGCCTTATATGATTCTATTGAATCTCAGACATATTAGTTATCTTCTCTAGTAGTTATGTAAGAATGGGAATTCATACGAAAATGCCACTATCCTTTGTCAGAACCATTTTAAGAGAATATCAAATGTTTGCTTACATGAGAAAATTCACGCACCTTACTTGCAGCATTTCCTTCCCACTGTATACTGCTCTTATCTTCCTGAACTTAATAGGATACACCTAGTTCATGATTTAGGGTAACTCACTAAAGAAACGGAATATGTCACTTCGTAAGACATCTCGGAACTTTCCATGATGTTTCATAACCAATGCAACTGCCTATCCCCCCAACCCCCCTCTCCTCCCAATTGATAACGCCAGAGCTGGATTTATGGATTATTTTGATCACCGATCTCATTCCTGCAACGCTCATGGCCGTCCATAATTGATGTCCCTTTGTCGGCTTTGTGAACTTGAGCCAGGGCATGGGTGGATTCAGTCCAGATTTCAATGGAATTGAAAAGACTTGGTAGCCTTGACCGCATGAAATGAAGTGCCTGCTGAAGTTGAGCACTGGCGGTAATTTTGCGGCAGAAGCGACGTAGTTCAGGAATACCACTCTTCTGGACCATCTCAATGTTACCTTTCTCCGCAAACTCCTCGTAAGTTGTATTTGACACACAAAATACATCTAAACATCCGTTTGGAATTTTTTTGTCTATAGGCTGTTTGGAGCCGCCCAGTAACATGTCGATTGCGAGCTTCGATGAAGGACCAAAGTTTCCTATAATTTGTTAGGGGCTAATTCAATATTGGGAAAAAGGCAAACCTTACTTGCAATCCAGTTTTCAGGTCGCAGTTCCGCAATCTCGAACCAATGAGGGCAATTTGAAATCGCGTATCTTTTCCACTGAAAGACCCCTGGGATTTAAAAGAGACAGAATGGCCTAAAATGCTATTATATGGATGTCTATAATTAGAACAAACTTTTGGTACTTAAGTCACTTGATTTATCGTGAAAAAATTTGCTACAGGCTTCTGAAGTAAAAGCCATGTGTATCTTGACCCTCCTGCTAAGTGCCAGGACCTCGAAGAGCTATCCGCATTCGAAACTCCCATCCTATTCTTATTTCGACCTAGTGGCATGGTAGATTCTTTTAAATTGAATAATAGGAGAGGATGGAAGTAGAAGAGGTTTCTTCCGCCTGTTGTTTCCTTGAGGAATTCAGAGTTTCAACATAAAAACATTGGGTGTTACACAATTTCAACTTCTAATGCCAGCATCAAGATAATACAACTTTCCTGGAGAATAGGATAGGATAGGAATGAGAGAGAACCGTGGGTTTGAAGCATTGAGAACTTCCATAATTACTTTCAACCCCATCAACGAAAAGAACCACAAAACACCGGAAAGTCTACCAAAATGCCTCTGGCTGCTTCTCGAGGCAAGCTTCGGGGAATTTTGCGTAAAAAGCAACCATATGTGTTGACGGGTGTCCTGTGAACATCTGTGGTCCTGTTGCTCAGTTTTTTATCTAGTCCCAATCTCGGGTGTTAATAGCCAATTCTGACCATCTATTAGCATTTTTTACTACATATGGCAAAATATTTCAGTCATATTCCTGGAGAACTACAGTTATAAATACCATGGACTTTTTGCTGATACAACAGTTCCTGCCCGCAGCTTGCACAAGTTTCCCGCCGCGCCATCCAGAATTTCGACAGTAGAGCCTTTGATGAATGACGGTATTTTTACGGTTGACGGCCAGGCATGGCACATCACAAAGCATCACGAAGCAGATATTCTCAGGCTTCAGATTCTCTGTCATCCCAATACTGGGAAACGCGCGAAGCGTTTGCTGGGATTGACTCAATATTTGATCTCCAACCACTTTTGAAAAGGATGGTAAGCATAAATCCTCGGATACAAAAGCTCGGATGGAAACATTGATGATCAGTGCAGTTCTTAGACAGGACAACTGAATTCCTTTCGGAGTATCCCAAGATCCACTTCTTTTTGAGGTGAACGACAATTCTACGGAAGGCCCTATCTCGACATCTGACAAGGTATTAGTAGGTCTACGCACTCGCATTTTTCTTGGCAGACTGGGTTTATCCGTGGGCGTGACACACAATTGAGGAAGGATATATCATATTCCCATGCGTTGGTTGATGAACATTTAGGAAAGGCTATTGGAAGATAAATCTCATCAGAGAAGAACACTGCGGAAACCATGAAGGCCAGGTATATCTATTTGGATGAGCTGATCAAAATGGCAAAGTATAAATCAGAACCGCTAAGTCAGATGTCGAACCAATTTCTTCCAGCTTGTGAGTCTACTTCGAGCGCACTGGCTTTGTGTTTTTCTATCTTTTGATTATCCAAGCTTCTGGAAGAAGTTACTTAAGGAAGTCATCGGTCTAGGCGACGCGCTCGTAACATTCGATTTGCTGAAGTCAATTAGATATCTCAAATCTGTTGTCAATGATAGTTAGTTAAACATGCCCCGGTATTTGACGCTTGTCTCTAACTCCCTAGGTTCCCGTCCTCTTGCACCGGCGGGCTTCGGTATACGAAATTTTATCATCGAGCCTTGTGTCCTACCAGAGGCGGCATACCCAACGGTAAAAGTTCCATTCTCGTTCGTCCAGATATAGAGGTACGAATTGTATTCCACGCACTGCATAAAGATCGAGATATCTGGAGAGAAGAAGCATTGGAGTTTCGTCCAGAGAGATGGGAAGATTTACGCACCACATGGGAGTATATCCCTTTCCTCGCGGGTGGCAGGATATATCCAGCGCAAGAGATAGCCTTGATCGAAGCTTCTCATTTGATCGTTTGATTCATGCAAGAATTCAAATATCTAGAGAATAGAGATCCAGAGAAGAATTTTGTTACGGGTATGAAGCTGACTATAAAGAGCAAAAACGGTGTCAAGTTGGTTTTGAGGTTGCTTGATATGATTGTTTGAAAAGTTACACAATTTTTTTTTCTCTTCCCTAGGGAGTCAAATTTGTACTTGGGGACTATGACGGGGCCGAAAAGTTAAAAGGAACAGATATTTTGATGACTCAGAAGACTTTTTTGACCTAATATAGTTATCAAGTTGATTTTCACATGAATATCAGACGACTAAACCATTTGGACCCGATATTTGAAAGTAGGCTGCGCAAAAATAACCCGCGGATTGCGGATATCCATGGATTATCCGCCCCATAGATTACCCATTAGGCCTACAACCCGTTCTACAGAGCCTTATTGGGATCTTAAAATAACCTTCTTTGCAAATAGATTATCTGCGGGTTACCCATTAGCACAATAATCTGTTCCACGGAGCCCCGTTGCGCAGCCTCCTTGGAAGACATATTCTAAATTCAACTTTCGAATTTCGCATATAATGTCTATCACAAAATGATCATATGTTTATTATAAGGTACTTCCACTCGGAATGTCACGACTAACAGGCACAACGGGGTATGTATGATGTGATATAATTTGATGGTGAAAATCAACGCCAGTCATTCTCGCTGCATAGTTAAAGTAGTGATGAATCGTAAATAGATAAGCTGATGCCCTTTCCAAGACGCTTCATCAAAACTAACGGATGCCCATATGCTTTCACCATATTTTAGAAGGAATAAACTAGGAGGATCCGGAAAACCTAACAGGCAACGAAGAGTTATGATTCGCCTCACCTAAATGCTCTAAAGCACATCTCTTGTCTCATCTGACATGAAGTTTCTCCGAAAAGATGTGCTGATCATTCCTCCAACTTTTGTACAAAGCAGTACCTGCTCCTCCTGCTGGTCTCATAGATCCTCCACACCCACGATGTATGAATGACTTCCACTGGTTTCCATGTTAAACACCCCAACAATCATCAAATCGACTACAGCGCGATTTTTATTCCACGCGCTTCAAAGAATCAAAAGCCAACAGTATTAGGATTGAGACCAAGTGCACGATACATTTTCTTCTTCTTCCTTAGAAAATCTGCAGACTTCTGTTGTTTCTGAACGACTTCAACACCCTCATCTCCCTGATTTCGCATCTCGTTTTCCGGAACTCTAGAGCTATGATCGATAGTATCTAACCGCATCAAGGCATCCTCTAAATCCTTGGTTCTTTTCTCCATCATGCTAAGACGAAGATTGAGATCCTCGATGTTGGCTTCTTGATCTTCGATGATGGTAGTGAGGTCTTCCATTGGTGTCCTATCTTTTGAACAAAGACGCTTTCGAGTGGGGTGTCGGATCGGCTTGGAGGATTGATTGATGGGATGTTTGTGACTATGTTGGCAAGTTAGCACCAAAAGCTCCTTATGAGGGTGTAGGAGATTCACCTGTCCATTCTGCTTGCTTGATTTATTTAATTTTGAGGATTTTTTGCAGAAATCAGCGTTTTTACTGCGTATGAAAGTTTGTCTAGAATGGGTTTTCATAGTAAAGACGTAGTGGAGAGACCTGATTGTTGAATTTTGAGTCACATCTAATGGTACGGCGTTTTGATAATTCACAGTTCACATTCACCTCCATGCGAAGAGTGTGAATCAATCTACCGTACCATTCCAAGTATAGAATGTCAATCACTAAGTGAGCTCAGTACTTCTACCAAGCCATGTGCGTAAAATGATTTTTATAGTAAGTGAAGAAAAAGACTCTATCTAGAGTAAAGTTCATGTCGTCTTGATTGTATTTTTAGTGTTTTGGCACTTTCTTTGTCAAATCAGCGGTCCGATAGCTGAGAGACACTCAAGTAAATCATATATGTACTTATCTTCCTAGGTAGATAGGCATAATAAAATTATTCACTCAAAGTTGCTCAGGAGTGCTTAGCGTTAATGGCTCCATCCAATCATGGGTCAATAGCTGACTGTGCTCTCCTAGATATATAAGAGACATATCAATATCATAATATCTCATCACTGTCTATTATTAAAAACACTATTAATTTTTTTTATTATAATTACGGCGGTACTTCTGTATTTAATAAGCATACCATTTTACAAACCCACGTTCTGCAATATAATTTCATCGGCTTGTTCAGAAATCTTGTATATAAATAACCAACATATTCAGTACCAATCTCGTTGCTGTGATTCATAAAATCGGTCGTATTGATTACTTAGCCACCTTGATCCATAGCTCAAGCAAATATCCCTACATTACAAGTTTCGATATCAAGGCCCGATAATTGGTAAAAACGGATTCTCTAAATACCTAACAATACTTCTTGGTTCTCGAGACTTTCATCCCAGACAAGAAAGTATTAAAAGAATCGTTGTATAGACATCTAAAACTAATCAATACTTTTAATGTCGTTTATTTATATAACTACCTAATGTACTCATTAGCCCCAACCAAATCAAAATCTAAACAATTAAAAGCTCCATTAGTAATATAAGAAAAGTTAAGTGCTACAAACCAACCAACTCTTGTCCAGCAATTAAGTCTAGTACCCTACTTTCCGGCCACCCCTCTTTGCGGACACATTTTTACACCAAAAATCATCATTTTCACCTATTAATATTTCAACAACCGATTAATTAAATCGATTGAAATTTGAATTATAGATTTATTATATAGTTATCAATCAATCTTGAAAATTTTAGATTTTTATTATTGATTTGATTGAGAATTGAAAGATTAAATTTTTGAATTTTCAATTTGTATAGGATTTACATACAAAATTAAACAATTATTAAAAATAAATTATAAATTTTTTTCGAATATTTATATCATAATTGATCAAATAGATCAATTTATTTTAAAAAATATTTTACAGAAATCCTTTTAATCAAAATATTATAATTTTAATCCTTATAAAATTTATAAATATTAATAAAGATTTATTTATATTATTAAAAATTCAAAATCTTAATCTATCATATAATCTTTGATTTGAAGATTTCAAAAAAATTTATAGTTTATTTTTAGTACATTTTGTTGAAAAATTATTGAAGCTTTTCAAGTTTTTCAAATTTGTATATCAATCTTATACAAATTAAAAATCGTAATTTCAACTTTCAATTTCTTAATCAATAAAATCGCAAAAAATCTGAAATTTTCAGAATCTATTAATAATTATATAATATATCTGTGATTCAAATTTCATCAAATCCTAATGATTAATTGTGAAGTTATTAATAGCTGAAAATGATGATTTTTGATGTAAAAAGGTGTCCGGAAAGAGGGGTGGCCGGAAAGTGGGGTACTAGACTTATACCAAAGCCGTTGTCTCCCGTCACGCACCGAGAAACCATGAATAGCCTACTTCCTACACCTGCACCTGCTTATCATGAACCATATCTTAGTTTAATTTTAACTCACTCGAATAAAGATAAAACTAAGTCCAGATTAGTCACTCAAAAGACGATTTTCAGCAAGGGACAACAAGAAAGGCTTGCCTTGAGCTGAAACTACCTACCGAACACTGTTGCAATATTCGCTTCCTCCCGCCTGGGCAATAGCACTCCCATCAAACGAGTGAAATAGTATCATTATAGAGAGCTAGATAACATAAAGACAACGTTTTCCATGTATTGAGTAAAGTTTGAACAAGTACCTAGATAAGATCAAGAAGATACTAAGCCAGGTTCTCGGGTACAACGGCTGAATCTCGGAATAGGGCAATAGCTTCAACTCTTTTGATTATAAGAGTTCTAGACTTTTCTTATTGTATATTATGATGTTTTGTAACAAAATCCTTACAAAAATCATATATTTTTATATAAAATTAAATATCAAATAACTTTTTCAATATTGAATAAAATTAATTAAAACTTTTAAATATAATAATTAATTATAAAATTATTTCAAGAAAATTTACATTATTTAAATTTAAAAATTAAAAATTTGATTTATATAATTTTTTTATACAAAATAAATAAAATTTTGATCATTTTATTTTCAATTCTATATATCTTTTAATAAAATTATCAAAAATAAATTAAATAAATTTTAATAAATTTCAATTGATTAATTTTATTTTTTATATTTTTTATATAAAGATTTGATAAAGATTTGAAAAAAGAATAAATCAAAGTTTTAAATAAAAAATATTATATTATACCAGGGCCTGCACCCCGGACCCCTGGCTTTTCGAGAAAGTCTAGTAAAAATTTAAATATTGAATATATATATTAAAGTACAGATAGAATATCAATTTGTTTTGATAATTCAAAATTCAAAATTATTATTATAAATATTATTATTTTAAATATTATTCTTTTAATTATTATTATTATTATTATTATTATTATTATTTCAAGCTTTTTGTTAGATTTTCTGCTGGGGTATTTTAGACCAATCAGATTGTCAGGATCGCAACTCATTTGAACTAGTTTCTCATTTTCTACAACCTACATCGGGTAAATTGCAATACGCTACATGTACAGCAAGGTTTTGGTGTCGGCAAGCCGACAATAATTCTTTAACAGAAAAAAATTAACTACCTAGCACCTAGTGTAACATTGGTTACACAAACAGATAGACAGACGAAAACAATCTAAAAGCAAGACTTATCATTTACATTCCCAGACATAACTTTAGCCCCCAAGGAGTTCCACAGTCTCACTAGAATCTCAATCCCAATCTCCAATCCCAACTCAAAAACCATCAATATCCACCTCCAATCCAACCCTAAACCTCTCATCAACAATCTACCTCTATCTAGCACTTCCATCCCATTATATCAATCAAAAGCATAATACCCATCCAGAACAGCACTGCGTATCTTAGCTCAAGAAACTTTTCCACCATTTTCTGCATCAAGTTCCTCCGCCGTTAACGAGGAGAACGCATTCAATAACCACAGTAAGTTTTATATCCCGATTAATCCAAGAACCCTCTCCCCCTCTCTAGCAATCCCCCAATAGGGTTACTTTATAGCTAACTAAAATACTAATTAAAACACTATACTATCTATCTATCCATATAAATAAGTAAGTACATTAACACAGCATCAAAACCGCACTCTCACCATACTCCCCATCACACATACTCAATCTTACTATACACATATCAAACCTCACCACACCATCCAAAACCCAAACCCATCCCCACATCACAGCACATCACATCACTAAATTAAACAAACCAAAATAAAAGTTACCTACCTAGTAATCTTACATACTGGGTATTACTTTATTTCATTAAGATATACACATATATATATATATTTAAAATTATATCTATCTTCAACCACCTCTCTCAATGTCCCATCCCACACTTCCCCTCTATCCATCCATCTATAATCCTACAACCTCTAAACCCGAATCTTGACACCTCGCTCTTGCTCTTGCTCTCAATATCAATATCAATATCAATATTATATCAATCATAACACACTAAGAAAACTCCTATTTCCTTCCTCCTTCCTCCCCTTCTCCCCTTCTTCAAATTCAACCAATCTCCTAGCGCACTCCCCATTATCTTCACCACCCCACAAACCCATGAAATATCTTTTCATCTTTTCCCTCATCTCACCTCACCCCGCCCCATCTCAAAATCTCCCTCCTCCTCCTCCTCATCCTTCTCCTCATCCTCCTCATCCCACCCACAAACTCGCTCTCCCCACAACATACATATACGACATACACAACCCACCACCACCATCAACAAACCCAACAAACCTACAACCCTAAAACAAAACACAAAAACCCCACCTTCAGATCGCAACCACTCACAAAACACCACCCACCATAAACCTTCTATCAAATCCAATTCTTATAAAATTACGGCAAGGCGCACTCTCCATCTAAATAAAAGTCCAAAATAAACCGCTTCTGCTGCCCTACAAGGGACATTCATTCCATCATACAAGCAAGAACAACAAAAAAGAGTTGAAAGAACTCCGAAAAAAAGATGTCCGATTCTATGTACAATTACAATTCCATCATTACCACCCATAATGTCTCAGCGTTTTTGGTATCCATAAAAGCAGAGCACTTACTAATCGCTACAGTGATATACAAAATTCATTTCATTCCTTCCCTTCTAAACCTGGATTACCTTTACTCCCATTATTTACTCCATTTCATCCTTCCTTCCTGTTCCCCATAATCTATCAACCATTCAAACAAAATCACCTCGTGACGCTGTTTTTCTGGCCAATCGTTCCATTCCCCAAATCTACTTTACATTCCACCAAATTAACGGTGTTTCCACCTCCCATCGAGATATTCATGGCAGCTAAGTTCTCGAAGCTTTCTTGATTGAAGAATTTTTGAAGCTGTGTTTGTGCTGTAATTGCATTATCTAAGTTTTCCTGTTGCAAAACAAAAAGTACTGTGACTCTAGCAAAGTCTAGAACTTCCTGAGTAACGGAAAAGACAGCCGTTGGGTCGATTGTAGAGGTTGTTAGGGTTGCGGGTGTGGTCTTCGTGGTGCTCGGAGATGAAGTAGTGGAAGGCGGTGCAACAGAGGTTGATGCGGCGGAAACAGCTGAAGTGGACACAGACTGTGACGTAGAGTCCGCTGGGTTGACATCAGTGTAGATATAAGTTGCATCTGAATTTGCAAGGGCGCGGATCTTGGCCTTCGTAGGATCTGGCTGTGCATTCCTTTTTACCTTATTGGCCGTAGAAAGCGTCACTTCAGCACTCGCATCTCCCATTCTTTCATCGCTTCCATCAAAAGTGACCAGCGAATTTTCCGACGCACAACTCAAGTCCCCGGCGTTAAATCTCGCCAGAATAGTATTCTCGAATAAAGGGATCGAAAAATTGGTTTGAGCAGCCGAAATTAGTCGAGGTATAGAGTCGCCAATGGTCATGTTTTTGGCAGTGCCTGATGACGTGGTGGTACAACCTGTAGATCCTGCAACTGTACATATACTGCCTGTGAATCCATTTGTGCATATGCAGGAACAAACACCATTATCGAAGTAAGAAGTTCCCCCGTTTTTACAAGCAGTTGAGCTATCTGCAGCGCAGATTTGTACTGGAGTGGCGGTTGCGGTGGTATTTGTTTTGTGTTTGTCAATTACGAGAAATTTGAGAGGTACGACAACGGCGGTCGCAATTATTATTAGTAAGATTATAATAACGAGGACGAAACCCCAACAAGGCAGACCGCAACACTTCCTTTGCCTTCTTGCATTTGTGACATGTTTTGGATCATTTGAATCGTATTCTGGCCAGGTCGATAAAGGTCGTGGAGTATCGCGAGCAGGCGTTTCACGACCAGGCGGCGGAAAGGCCGATAACATCCCGGAAAGAGTAGAACCTCGTCTCTCAAAATTAGGTGAAACTGTTATATGTTAGAGATTGCAATCTAAAAGAAATATCAACCACACTCACGTTCAATTTCTTTCTCGCTTGGAAAATCTCTGTCGCTGGGAAAATCGTCCAAACCCATCCGACTTGCTGGTCTTTTGCCACGATCAATCATCGATGCTAATCTCGTTGCTCTTCTAATCAAGTCTGGTAAACTTGTCAAGCTACCTCTAGATTCTGCCTCTCTTACTGCATCAATATTAAGACGTGGTGGTCGACGTAATGCCGATAGCCTACTAAAAGGTTGGCCATCATTTGCAGAAGACGATTTGCTCGAGTCACTAGGTAAAGCACTTGCTGCTTGATATGCTCCGAGCATAGCACTTGCGTTCGGGCTCCTTGTTCCATCTCGCGAAGGCAGATCAGTGGTTAGCGCCATGGCAATTGTTGGAACTGATTCGTCAGAATTTGATGGAGTAGGATCAAGGAGTCCAGTACCATTTGCTAAAGGTGAATTCAGATCCCCAGGCATCGGCCATTGTGTTGATCTTTGAGCTTCTACCGGACTTAATGTCGATTGTTGTAACGGTGTTGGGTATAATCTCCTGGTATCCGATGTTGGCGTAGGTATTGCAGCGAGTCGTGCAGGGTCGATTTGACCTGAGGATCGTGTTACGATCATAGAGGGTCTTGCTCGTTTGCCAATGCTAGCACTTCTGATCAATCCTCGATCGTCGTTATCATCTGATGCTCTAGATTCTCGACCTTCCGATACTGTATCGAACCTCCTATCATCTTCATAATCATCCTCATCCTCATCCGATCGATAAAAGCCGGGCGATTCTGGTCCCCAACTTGAAGGTATAGCTGCACTCGATGCATATGAACTATGTGAGCCTGGAAGTGTTCGTGGACTGAGACCCATGCCCTCAGATACCTCTGGAATTGGGGATACATAAGAAATTTGTGAATAATATGATGAAGCACCTCTTCTGGCAGTTGGTGGTGGTCCTAAATTAGTACTTCTCCTTGCCGACGGTGGAAAAGCTGGTATTGGAACAGGAAAGTCAGGTATCGTACCGACCGATGAAACGGTAGATTGGCGTGACGATGATGTTAGTGGAGGAGACTGTAGTGGTTGATAGTTGCGATCAAAACTATCATCTTGATTTTGTGGTAAGCCACGAGTTTGTGGTTGGGCAAAGAAATCTTGTGGCTGCGGAAGTTGTTGTGGTTGGTATTGAAATGTTGGGGTAATATCTTGTATTCTAGACGAATCAAGGATTGAAGGTACATGACTAGGTCTTGGTGGTCTTTGAGGAGGTGGGCCACGATTAGGAGGAGGTTGATATTGTTGAGGTTCTGGGCCAGGGTTTGTTCCCATCAACGGCCATTGTGCTACTCGAGTAGGTCGAGAAATCGCGAGACCGACAGTACTTTGGGCATCGTTTTTCGTCATTCCTGGTGAGCCTTGAAGTCTTGCTCTGGGCGGACTCGGAACATTGCTCGTTGATGTAGGATCGTAAGGCCTTGGTGTAGGTATCGGTTCGGTAGGTTTACCTGCTGCTGCTCTTTCTCTTGCCCTCTTCACTGATCCACCTCTACTTGGCGCATCCCATGGTTGTTGTTGACTCATCTGATACAAATATCAGGTCTTTCGTACTACCAATAGTGAAATCAAACTCAGGTATCCGCAGTTTCGAAACCAATATCCAATCATCCGGGTCCTTCCGTGTATTATTTCGTTTGTATCTGCATGAAGCCGTTCCGTCTAGATTATTTATTTCCGCAGTCGTATGGGTCCTTCTTCCAAGACCCCGAAAGTGACGAATACTTTTTCCTAGGATATTCCACGCCACAATAAATTTTAAACCAGGGACTGAAAATAAGGATCGAATTTTTTGAAAGATGTTGACGGCGAGCCTTAAGGTTAGAATATAAAATTGCTAAAGAACGTAATTTCGGTTCACTAGGAGCCGAATGGGAAAATAAGAAGAATTGAATGTCTATTGGACCGAAGTGTACTTTCGCATATCCGGATCGAAGACGATTCGTATGTAGTGAATGAAAGAAGCCAATCAAGGCGGTTTGTGAAGTCGAGGGTCCCTCAAAGTGTAAACTGCGCAAGCACAATCAATTAGTAACTATCGCCAGCGACAAACGGCTTGCGCGCAATGAAAGTAAGAGCACAATAGAGCCAGTATCAAAAGATTGACTGGAGACGAAGAGTGGCCATAGGGTGAGACACACGATACCGGTGGTCTCGCTATCAACTACCACGGACTTTTGGCTGCCACAAAAACTCATATAGAAATATGCCTCAGTGTTCAATTGACAAAGTAATGATAGCATTGGGATGATCCCCTTCAACGACGCCGTCACAAATAAAGCAAAAGCCCAAAAAAATTTCAACATGGCACAATACAAGTAATCATCGGCTATGTTGAAATCATTCACATACATTTGATGTTTCGCAAGCCTGAGTGGATCCTTCATGCGATGTGAAGACTTCCCTGAATCGCCTTCTCTCCTGCCCTGATAACGTCGATAACTTTTGCGAGTCGATTGGAATATGTATTGACCCCGGTACGTTGACCTCAAACGTTCTCTTCTTCAACCTGCCTTGTTGTGGGAGAAGCCGGTCTCTGCAGGTACAAGTTGAAAGGTCGGGATACTTGTATATATTTTGACGAGGGAAGTGGAGAGTATGGTATGTGGAAGGAAGCTTTGGAAGTTTGTAGGCACTCTTTGGTCGTTTCAGAATCGGGATCCTATCACCAACCTATTGTATCCAAAAATGAGCGTCGAGCCGATCAAGCAATGCTGAAGCGCAAGTCTTGGGGTATGAATTTAAAGAAAGTTATCGACAAAAAATGAAGCCACAGGAAGTCGGATTGGTTCGGGATCCAGTTCAAAGTCGAGAAAGGCTGTGGTTGAAAAAGGAAGTCAGGATTCGGTAGATATTTTTGATAAACAGGAAGGAAGGATCTAAAAGTGACATTTCGAGCCACACCAGATTTGTCTGAGCCAGTCAGCGAGGAAAACAGCCTGGTTGATCAATGCTCCATCTGGAAACAGTCAATTATGAGTTTGAGGGGGGGTTCCTGATGGATGGGTACACGGTACTTTCTCATCGTATAAATGAGGGGGGCACATAAACGAAAGTACGTACTTGGAACAATGCAGTGCATCCAACAATTCGATAATTTAACTGGCTGAGGGGCATAAATCTTGCAGAAAGGCCCTTCAATCTGGACAAAAAAGTTTCTTTTACCTTGTCCTCCGATTATCCATGATCCATACCAAGACTACCAGTCAACCCATGGATAAGGTCGCCATACAAAATGCTTCCCCTGGCCATGCATGGTGATGAAAAAAAAAGACATCCGATCGTGGTCAGACTTGGAAAGTGGTGTTTATTTTTTATTCACTTGGTCGCCAAAAGAGGTGTCGAGTATTTTTTTGCGGGTCACGACATTTACAAGGGGTTTCAAGATATCATAGGTGTGTTCTAACCTTGGATAAATCTCCATGTTATTGGTTGATTAATGGGTAGACTTATTAGTTGGATGTAAGTACTTTAGAAGAATATCAAAGCAGCAACAAGTCAGGCGTACATGACTAAGTATGTGTAGCACTATCAACCAATCATGTGCTTGGAAGAGTAATGATACTGATTGCCGCTTTCAACAATTGAGTTCCGTAGGTACGTTTCTTATCATTATGCAGTTGATTTTCTGGGATTATCTTAGTCACCAATCAATCAGCCTTCCATTCCATCCAAGCAACTCCAGCCTCTTGCCAAGTTGCCATCCCATTTTAGCGCTACAACGTCCGCATGAGAAACGGGCGAATCCAGGATACAAGCGAGAATGGAAGACGACAACATCTTCACCTTACCTGCACTCTGTCATATACCATGGAGCTCGTCCGCAGTTAGCCACATACATGTACGCTTGCTCATCGGAAAGACTCAAATAAACACACCTAGCACAACTCACTCCTCCACATCAGCGAAACGCCAGAAGCTCTTTTCATAAAGTCTTCCTACAGAGTATATCCTCGAATTATATTATAATACCTTCAATCCCTTTTCCACTTTTCCAGGTACTTTCCCATTTATCACATACAATTACAATCTCACCAATCTTTACCCTTGTCACCCTCGTGGTATTCCCATCCTAGACTGAGTCCGGGCAATCTTATTCCACTGTTTCAGATTGAGAACAGGAAAAGGATGCTAATTCGCTTCACCGCAGGGTCAAGGAGTACATATATCTGAGCGTTACCCGTTCCTTACAGGGACTAAACCCCCATCTTTTGACTATTCAAGACAAACTTACTGTAGGTAGATAGATGTCTTCAATTTTCAAGCTCTAAACTTGGAGGCTGTAGAATTGTTGCAATGGGCATCTAGGGAAGAACATTTCCTTCTTAACGACTAGTTCGTACATACATACATACATTACCTTCTTTTCGCCATTTTCTTTCTAATTTAGCTTTTTAACTTTTTCATCTGATGTATCATCAGTTCAGGAGGCTGGATTCTTATGTCAGCTTTAGCCTCGCAGATCTTGCATTGGCGAAATGCTCGCATGTACGGAGTACAAGAAAGAGAATATGCAGGTACACATCTTGCATCTCATTACTCATCAATCCTAGCAAACTGGAGGGGGAAGAAGAAAAGACGTACAAGCAAGATATCGGATTTTCATCACACCGTCTTTCCGTAGGTGACAAGCCAACTTTCTCAAGAGGTCAGGTAATACAAGATCGTATCTCTTTCTCCTATCTTCTCACTAAAATTCTCCGCGCTCGCCGTCCTCACATTGTTCCCATCGTGATGCAACGTTTTTCTTCCAATTGCGCAACCTCATCGAGAACATTTTCCCTAGCGCATATCTCCATATTTCTCATCTGCAATACCCCAAGGGTTGAAATGGTGTTAGTACCCAAGTCAAGCGCCTTGAGGTATTTCCTAGCGATAAGCGGAAATGAACTATGGGCCTCTTGGCTATAATTACCCTAGCATTCAATTTACGGAGAGATAATGGGTACACAAAAACATCAAAATATTATTTGTCTGGTTTCCAATTTATTGATCATCGGCCCAGATTTGGCTTTGGGGCCTGACACTTGATATCATCACGGTGGGGATACATTTGCATAAGGAGGATGAGAAGTGAGTCAAGTGACGAAGGAGAAAATTTTCATTGAGTTGTGGAAATTATGAATTGCATATTTTTCATCTCCAGTCAAGGCGATACGCTTTTGGATTGGTTTTATTCGTTTCGCTGCGCATCCTTTCCATATCTGCGTGGAAACTCCAACTAACACTATCCGAAATTGCATGTCGGCATAACGCTTCTGAGATTTGCAAGTGTTACTTTCGTGTGTCTCCTAAAGTTCCCCTATTTACTCCTCCAATCCCTCCGTGAATGAAATTAACTTCATGCTGGCAAAGTAATCCAGGGTGTCGTGATCCCAAAGATGATTTCGGAAATATTGAATTTCTGAGAATAGAGTTATGGTTCTATATTTCACTGGCATTGGTGATGAGTCAGCCGAAAATTCATTCTTCTGTTCTTTACTGCGGAACGTTGTTGCCAGCGCAGTAAACGAGTCCTTCATTGATTCCGGCGGTGGTTCGAGGCTGCTGCTGTACTATGTTTACTCTTGTCCCACGAAGTACATCCTTCATGAACACACCACGCTGTTGTGGGACCTGGTACTTGATCCTTGGGTCGGCTTTCGATGTAGGTACCGCGATCATCCTAACATCCTACCGGCATATATGTATGTCTCATCCTTACTCGTGTCTCCGTATCACTTCCATTTTGAGCCTCTCAATTGTCATTGCGGTGACACTTTTGGTGATACCAATCACGTTTATCGTTCTAAGGTGTAACAAATGCCAAATTACCTTCTGCTACTCATTACACGTGGTTTTATGCCTGGCCAAACGTTTGGTGATACAACAAATTGCAATTTCACCTATGTTTTCTATTTTCCTTGGACTTCGTCATTACACGAAATCTTTTAGTCTTCATTTTCTTGCTGGGGAGAATCAGGCAAAGCGGGCTTGAGTTAGGTACAATGGGCATCATTACACAGTAATAATTTTCCTGTGTTATCGCAAAATTTCCATATGTCGTCAATTATCGCCTCCTGAAATTATTATTATCTTTCATTCTGACAATATACCTAAAACCTCTTTCGTCCGCACTATCGAAAGCAGAATAGTGGAGGAAATCGGGAGAACAATACTTACTGTAGTACAGAACACCTCCTTATCTTCACACCAAAAGTCAGCTCACAATAGGTCTCCCTCTGGGCTGGCTAGTCCGACAAGTATCCAATTTCAACTGTTCATCTTGTATTCCCCATTTCCTTTTTATAGAAACACAAAGACTCAGAACCTCATCTCCAGTCTAAACTTCTGCCTCCTCATCATCACATATACTTGAGAGTATTACAATACGCAAATGCTGTATTTGCTTGAATTATATATATAAATTAAAATTTTATATCTTCTCCGATACATAGTAACTTAAATATCAACTAAGAGCCAAAAGTCCAAATCATATTTGATGCCTGCGCGCTGCGACGAAGTAGTCCTTTCACGTTTGATTATCTCATCACGATATCTAAAGTTCTGCACAGGTTTCAGGGTAGTTGATACTTCTGTCTTCTGTTTTATCTTACTGTGATTGATGGTAAGTATCCCCGTATCCCTCCGGCGCTCGCTGATGATAACAAGAAGGGGGCTGAAGAGTGAAGAGGAATAAGTGAGGAATACTGGGAGGGGTAAATTGGATGTGGTGTATGTGTATATGTATAGACGATAAATGGGATTGTAGGAATATTTAAGAGGTGATAATATGGGATTGTAGGAAGTAAATTGATTGTTTTTTTTACAATTTGAATATGCAACTTGCAGTCTCCTCACTTCGCACTTTGCACTTGTCATGTAGTATCGTAGTACTAATATAGTATTATAGGATTATGAAAATCAAAACTTTCATATTTTCAAGTTTCAAGTTTCAAGTTTCAAGTAGGTTACTTCCTGTACACTAACCAACCCTACCTCCCCCCCCCAAAAAATAGAGATTGTTCATTGACTTAGTATTCCAACATCTCTTTCCCATCTCATGCTATATATATAATTCATGCAATCCATCGCCCTCTCTCACTCTTACACTCTTACACTCACTAATTCATCATAAATACATCACTTATCTTCAGCCTTTCCATTCTTTCTACTCATTTCTCTCAAGTTTTTATATTTGTTTTTTGATAACTAACTCCTTGTTCATTGATATATTATGAGAAAGTTGGAATTATAGACCAAATACATAGAGGTTTTTAACCAGTCAATCACATGACCTCCTGTAATTAGATATAAAAGAAGAGCTTTTACCTCTCCTTTCCATTATAATCAACCTTCTATATATATACATTTGACCCTATATAACATCAATCCCAAAACCATTGTGAACCTCATTTTCTCTATAAGTAATGTATTACAATATGATCTAATTCAGCTTTCTCTTTCAATTCCCTCCTTATAACATACTATCGGGATATACATATCTCGATCTATCACTTTTACAATATATAAATAATCTTATTGTTCTTTTTTATCGAAACTAAAGTATAAATGAAGTATTATATCTTGAAATATATATATAAAATAAATAAATAAATAATTTTCTAATTTTTATAATTTAGAACTTATTATTATATTTTTAATTTAAGTTTTGAAATTGATTAATGAATTTATAATATTCCCTGAGTAGAAATTATTATATTTGAATAATAAATTAAAAAAATCAAGTCTCTTTATACAAATAAAAAATTCTTTTATTTAATATAAAATCTTTGAAACCATTAGTTTTTTTTTCCAACTAATCAATATTTCATATTTGAAGATTATAACAAAGCTTTTTTTTTTCCAAATCTTTTATTTTTGAAAACTAATAAAGTTGTATATTTATAAATCTTTAAATAATTTTTAATTTTTCAATAAATAAATTTTTTATCATCGACTTATTTATATATAATATACTACAATTTACTTGATATAAATTATAGAAAATAAGAAACTTGCTTAAATGAGTCGCAGTCCTGACAATCTGATTGGTCTAAAATACCCCGGTAGAAAATCTAACAAAAAACTTGATATAAATCTTATAATCTTAAACAAATCTGATTTAAAACTTTTTTCAACTCAATTTAATTTTATTCATTCAATTTATCTCCTTCAACTTAAAATAATAATAATAATAATAATAATAATAATAATAATAATAATAATAATAATAATAATAATAATAATAATAATAATAATAATAATAATAATAATAATAATAATAATAAAGATTATAAAGATTATAAAGATTATAAAGATTATAAAGATTATTTTTTAAATAAAGTTTTCTGATTTTCAATTATTAAAAACAATTTGATATTCTATCTGCACTCTAATATATATTTAATACTTAAATTTGAATTTTTATTAGACTTTCTCGAAAAGCCAGGGGTCCAGGGGGCGCAGACCTCTAGTATTAAGATTTTTTAGATTATTGATTTTATTTAAATTATTTGATACATTTAAAGTATCTTATACTTTTGAAATATTCAAAATATTAAAAATAAGTAAATCAGTCGGAATACTCAGATGTTTTCCAATATATAAAATATCTAGGAAATGAAAAACTTATATATCTATCTAGTATGCTAGTTTTAAAAATTAGATGCACTACACACCCGTTCGTGCTAATAGATCTATTTCCTAACCAGAGGGAAAAAGAATAAAATAATACATCTCCCTCACTACAAAGTGACTGCAAATCAGTCCAGTTTTCAAATTCTAACCCTCAGAATTAATCTTCCGCCGCACATCCACATACACAATTTGAATATAATCATCTTCATCTTCACCTGGTACATCAACATAAAAAGTAGCTTACTTATAAATATATAACTGATACTATTAATGATACCGATGCCGAGAGGATGGGCATATGATATACTTATAGCACCGATTGTGTTTCCGGACCCGGCGTTGTCTTTGAGAGTTATGAGGGTATAAAGTTTTTTGCTGGCGAAGACGCAATTTTGTGTCTTGGTGAGATGGAAGGAATATGTTTCCGTGGCGTATGCTGGTGTCGTAACAACAGCGCCGAACGAGGATGGGAGCAGAAGAGGATGAGGAGGCGGCGGCGTAGAGGAAAAAGTAGAAGTAGACGAGCTACTGACGAAGGCCATGAAATTTGGAGAAGAGATGATACTTTGACTTATTAGTAGCAGCGTGTAAATCTGATATCCAAGAAGATTTTTGGTTTATATAGTCTCAGTCTGGAGGATATACTGAATGGATCAAAATCGGCGATAGTTATATTTGTGACACTGGCTCAGTAGCACTGGTAGCATTCATGTTATCGGGAAAAAACGGCATTGCTGTATTCGGTATTAGAATCCAATGTCGCTGCTTTTAGTGTTTGGACATTTCCGATGGTATTTAGGAGAGGTTGCCGCCATCAGGGTTGGAAGTAAACGTAGCTATAAGATTGAGAGGACAGCTAGGCTACGAAATGCACTTTGTCACTTTGTAGACTATTGAAAGAAGAGGATATATTTTACCGATCTTTGCTATAACGCATTTGGCTGAAGAGTTATAGGCTAGATTACCAGCACTGCGTTGGATATAGTATCCTGCTCTACCAATAACTGGCTTGTTTTGTTTTTACATTCCTATTATAATACTCTACTTAGAGGTCAACAACAGGATGATTTGAAAATGGGGAATGGGAATCAACCGTCAATTTTAAATGTAACAATTCGTGCTAATGGATATATAGCCAATAGATTCTTTATACATTTCAAAGATTCTAGAATGCTCGCAAAGAAAATCGGAGTTCTGTTCTCACATTGCTTAGGTTATATTTTATGGGCTTCTTAGAATACTAGTCCATGTAACGGCATCGCCTGAGTTCCTGGTTTTGGAGAATCCTTCACAGATGTTAATTACTGAATGATATCCTGCAGTATCAAGTTTTGCTGGATAGGTGAATTGTGAAGCGCTAGACCCAGGTTGCTGGCCAGGATTTGGTAACATGAGATATGTGCGCGATGCGATAACAGCGTGAGACGTTGGGTATGCTCTGTATTTCAAATGAAGTCATCAACCGGAAGTCTCTTTATTTTTAAGTGCGATACAAGCTGTGGAATACATCGGCTGTAATGAGATAACTCACTGAAGCCTAGCCGACATAAATCCCGATCTGGTCCCTCGCGGTACTGCCTGCCTGGACCCCCGCACCGTACGCGAATTGCATGTCGAGAAAAGATATTTTTGTTACTGTAGATGACCGTCGCCACATTTACGAAGACTGCCTGTGTTTGAGGCTATTCAGATAGATTGTATGCATGAACACCCAGGAATTCAAGGGCGGCTGCGTTATTCCAACTAGTATTTTTAGCAACACCACTAGTGTTAGACATAACCCATGCATCATAGTAGGCACCGTCAATTTTGCCTTAGCTCTAGCCTCAAAGATGCTGCTGAGGTCTTTGTACTCCTACCATTCTGTTCCAACCTGATTGATAACAGGTACATTCCTAGCACCTAGCAGTATATTAGTGCCAGTGGAGATCATTTGATAAGGGGGTTTGGTCTGGATAAAAGAGATGCGGATTATTTGTGGTTGATATGTGCGAAAGCACATCATGACAAAAAGCAGTTGTTGCAAGGATTCAAATGCAGTCATGCTACCACTAGTCCGAACTTGAATAATGGTATGAATAGTGCACAGTAGGTAAGTAAATTGAGCCTTGCTGAATTCATTTATACCTCCATGAGAAACATTATCCAAAACTATGCCGTGCAATGTTAACATAATGACCCACATTGTTTCAAAAGAAGAATCCGAGAAATAATAGCACAGCTATGCCGTTTGTTGTTTTGCCATGGCCAAGAAATGCACAAAAGATGGCTATACGAACTGACCATAAATAGCGCCGGCATTTACGTCTTTTTTCACATGTTGAGTTTCTTCGATATTGCTCCCATTTCGGCAGCAAAATTCAACGGAACCCCAACCCCGCCCCTTCCCCCAACGGTCCCCACCTCTTACCTCCGTCAAAACCCAATGCGGTAGACCAAATAGTCAAAGCTGCCTGTCGCATGGCGGAAAAAATCGTCTAGTGTACCCCGATGTCAATTACACTATGCGTGCTATGTTCCATAATAAGTGCTGCGCAATTTATGCTATCTAACCAGCGGCGGAATTTTCATCAAGAACAATGCTAAGGTCATGAATGTGAATTTTCTTTATTCAGGCGGTTTTCACCCGACTCAAAGGGCACCCAGTCCCATCGGAGAGGATGGATTTCGCGAGATCTTAACTTTGTGCGAAAAATTAGGGCACTCTGGTGAAGAAGCGTACATCATCGCGAGAGGGAATAGCTTCTCCAAAGTGCAATTACCGATACACAGGTGTGCGTCGTCCGCCTCCAGAGATGCAGAAGGAAATCTTGTTATTCGGATCGCCGACAAAATAGAATGAGTGCTTGGGTGTTACGTTTTGCTGCGTGTGAGGGTGTAACATTTATTGTGGAGAGATTTCGGGAGAATCAACATGGCGGTGACTATTTATGAGGGGTTGGAGATGATGAGAGAGCTTGGTGCTGTGTTCTATGACGAGGAAGGTGTAGAAGAACTTGGGAACGAATACTAGAATGCGACGAGTGATGAATGTTTGTGGAATGTCATGGAAGGAAGCCAAATTACACTCCTTGATGGATATAATCTCAAATCTATCACATATGATCTCTTCCTAAGCTGTAGCTTCTTTAGCATGGCATTAACACGCATTTCAGCGTGCTCCTCGGCCTCCATTGTGTATAACTTCCGATTGTAAAATTTTCACACATATTCCCGAACAATTTTCATACTCTTGATACCAATTGCTTCATAAAAGTGGCTCGTTCATACCCAAGTATCGACCAAGAGTTCCATGCACACAATCTCTCTTATATTAGAGAAAGAAATTTGAGAAAAAGAGGCTAGCCGAGTTAAAATCGAGTTGGGGAAATACGCATAGCTGTGCAAAAACCATAGAGCGGCATCTCACTAGTGATATAGCATCGACACCATCCATGAAGCAAATGTAGCAGGCAATTTTAGTACTTATTAAAACCATAACATAGAAGACCGGCTGCACGGCCCGCAAACTTTGAATGATTGCATCACCTTCCGAGCCTCGAATATAGTTGAGTATGCAAGTTTCGACTCTGCTAAGAGATTAGACTCCAGCAAGGCTGGTATCAGACGAAATTGAATCTGTGCAATACGTGGAGTTAAACTACTTGGGCATATGCTAGAAAGCGCCTCGATACCAAAGCATCCCTTTGCCTTCGGATACAGTGACAACATCTATCAACTCATCTTGAAATTAAAAAACTAGATCATTGCAAACTTTTGTGTTCAATAAAAAAGAAACATAGCTGTCCCTATCTTCACGAGTTGCTGCAAGATGCAAATAATGAACAATATGCGAATGATAAAGGGCACCCGACGGATGGAAATGATGAACGAAACGGATATCCATTGTGTCAATGAAACTCTTCAATGTCCCCATCCAAATTTGATAATCAAATGGAGCTTGCCTAGGAATTTTGTGTATGATTTATTCATGCATGGCTTAAAGAATGATATATCACTCGAGGAGACTTCCAGGGAGTAAGTCGAGTTAAGGATATTCACATTCATGCCAATTGTCAATCACTAGAGACTTCTGTTTATGGTAGAAATCAACGGGAGATATAAGGTTATGTGTTTATGTGTTTTTGAAGTCATAAATTCAACTAGCCAGTGTCAGTCTTACTAATCATGGTAAGGCTACCTAACTTGTCCCTCATAATACGGTGACCGAAACGACCAAATGTGAAGCTAAGCTTCAGTACTTGCCGCGTCAAGGTTGACAACCTAGAACTCTCAAACAACTCCTCAACTTCTTCATCATCTCCATACCAAAACAACAGTTTTACGCTCTTTTTTAGTAATTGTTCGTTTGACTTGATACCCCAAAACTCAATCAATTATCATTTGCAATAATGTCGGACGGTCAGATTCGCAAGCCTGACAAGGACTTCTCCAAAGAGGTGGACACACAGCTTCCAGAAGCTGAGCAACTTGCACAGGTATATCTCTTTTATGGTTGGAAAAAAAATGCCAAATTCTCTAACTTATTTTTACTCTATTAGACAAATGTGCAAGGCGCCATTGAGAAGCTTACGGTATTGGAGAAACAAACAAGACAGGTCAGACCCAAACACTTTAAACATCAGCGCACGCCATTAACATTTCCAACAGGCATCAGATCTTGCATCAACATCTCGAATCCTCGTCGGAATTGTCACTATCTGCAAAAATGCTGGCGATTGGAGTTTATTGAATGAACAAGTTCTGTTATTATCGAAGAAACATGGCCAGCTCAAACAAGCTACGACAAAAATGGTACAGGTGGTTATGGAGTTTTTGGATTCAACACCAAACCTCGAGACAAAGCTCACAGTCATCGAGACATTGCGAACGGTCACAGAGGGAAAGATCTTTGTCGAGGTTGAGCGCGCCCGAGTTACTAAAATCCTCTCCGATATCAAGAAGGAACAGGGCGATCTCAAATCTGCAACCGACATCTTGTGCGAGTTGCAAGTCGAGACATTTGGATCTATGGAGAGGAGGGAGAAAACAGAATTTATCCTGGCACAAGTCGCATTATGTATAGAGAGCAACGACTGGACACAAGCTGGAATCTTGAGTCGGAAGATCAGTACCAAATATTTGGCAAGAAAGCCAAAGAAAACTCCAGAGCAATTAGTGAAAGAGGCAGAGGATAGGGAAAAGAGAAGAAAGAAGGGAGAGGATGTTCCAGAGCCAAAAGAGGACGATGTTACTGATCTCAAGTTGAAATATTACGAGCACCAAATCACTTTAGCAAAGCATGATGACAAATATCTTGATGCCTGCAAGCATTATAGACAGGTTCTTGATACGGAAGCTGTTGAAGAGGATCCTCAAAAGCTTCATTCAGTAAGTTTGATACTTTCACTCCAGTCCAAGAAAAAGCTAACATTTGCAGGTCTTGCAAAGAATCATCTACTATGTCATCTTAGCTCCTTATGATAACGAACAATCCGATCTCCTCCACCGCGTACACAAAGATACTCGTAATAGCCAAGTACCACTCGACTCCCAGCTCCTCAAGCTATTCACAGTTCCAGAACTTATGCGATGGCCCGAAGTTTCAAAGATATTTGGACCACACCTTTGCGAGACTGATGTTTTCGACGTTTCACAAGGACAATCTGCCGACACCAAGGCACACAAACGTTGGGAAGATTTACGCAAACGTGTTATTGAACACAACGTTCGAGTGGTCGCCAAATACTATACACGAATTCAAATGCCCCGATTGACTCAACTTCTTGATTTGACCGAAGACGAGACGGAGAAATATATTAGCGAGTTAGTTACTGCTAAGACTGTTTTCGCCAAGATCGATAGGCCTGCTCGTATCGTCAACTTTGCTAAACCAAGAGATGCGGATGACGTTCTTAATGAGTGGAGTGGAAATATGAAGAGCTTGTTAGGATTATTGGAGAGAATTGACCATTTGATTACGAAGGAGGAAATGATGGCTAGGATTCAACCAACCAAGTCATCAAAGGGCTCAAAGGCTGGAAAAGTTAAGGCTTAATGATCTTTTCTAATCTACCCTTAATGATACCTGCCGCTTTGTACAATTACTCTAGATTCTAATGAAATGAATCGTTTATGCCCATGTCTATGATGTCCTATATCTATTCTAGCTTTGTAACTCTATTAGAACGAAGAGGTGTCTCCTGTCCTTTCTATGAAACCTCCACTTCTCACTCAAAATGGCACATCCATATCCTCAACGCTCTCCTCGACCACCGGCTTCTTTTCATCCAAACATTTTACCATAAACCCTACAGCCACATTCCCAAACTCCTTCCCCATGGGCACAAAATGACCTCCCGGATGAAAGCACACTTCCCTACTCCCCTCCTCACTCGCCTCCACCAGAGCCATACTCCTATGCTCCTCTACCACAGTATCCAAACTCCCAATAACATGCAAAACCCGCGTTTTCAGAGGCGGATTATAAAATGCCTCGTATCCTCCATACGGCGCATAGAATCCAGAATACAAGATACAAAATTTCAGCGGGGGTTGACGAAGTTGCTGTTTAAGGGTTGTGAAGGAGGCGGGGTAAGGAAGAGCCTCAGAGGGATTCTTGACACATTGAAGAGCAAAAGCACTTTCGCGATTCATCTCCAATAAACTCGCTACGAAATACGCGGCACATGCCCCTTGGGAAAATCCAATTACGCCGTCGATTCCTCCTGCTTCTTGGATCGTGCTCGCGATTACTTGTAACCCTTTTTCAATGCCGGCGTATCGCGCTCCGCCCGTCTCCCGTTTCCACCATCCGTATGCGTCGGTTGGTGCGAGGGAGGGGTCGGAGCTGGGCGTGTAGCCTGGTATGTCGGCTGGTAGGAGGGGGATTGGACCGGTAGGGTAGAGGAGTTGAATGCCGCCTGGGTAGATGGGGTGAGAGGGGGGGAATTGCCGGTTGAGGAGTTTGGTTAGGGCTTTGGTTTTGGAATTGAAGGATGGACCGGATTGCGTGTAGCCTGCTGGGTGTTAAATGCTTGAATTGGTCTGTGAAGAATAAGGGAAAGGGTGTATATATACCATGTATCATTAATATCTTAAGTTTCCTACGTCCAGACCCCTCTGAGGGTGTTATGCCATTTGCAGTCATATTTCTAGTATTTGAGGAAATTCCGCGAGGACGTGAAAATGTTATGGATCTAGAAGAAAGAGAGAATATATGAGTGTAAAAGGAAAACGAAGTTCGAGAGAGAGAAAATGGAGAGACATGGTGCATTTTTGAGGAGGATGTATCTTAATGGAGATAAGGAGGGGATATGACAAATTCGGGTCAGCCTTGCGCTAGGCTTGTTTTGGGCCGGCGAGGTTGTGGGATGGGTTACATCTTTGCATTTGTGGACACTTTTGAGATTGGATGAGTGGTTCATGAGTCTTAGTATTGGTATTGATGGATAGACTTTGAGGTTTGGTACTACTAATAGAGTGGTTGTCCTGCAAGGCTTTATGCTCGTGTCCAAGTTTCTTGTAGATGCAGAATCCCTGAGAAAGACCTGGAAAGTCTCCTCTAGCTGTATTGCTGGAAAATAGAGATGCTGAAGTTCATGCCCACAAGAAACTGTAGTATTATCATTTCTCCCGCATTAGTATATGTTGCATTGAAAAGTCAAGAGAAGTTGCTCATCGCTCCTATGGCTCCTCAGATTAGCGAAAATCTCGACTTCCTTAACCCATCTGGGCCTCATTTTATCCTCATCCTAAATCTAGCATTCAAATTCGATCTAGCACTGCAACTGATCCGCGTTCAAATGAGTTCTTAACTTTCACCATTTGTATCGTTAGATGCAAAAATTCCGTTGGTGGTGATGAAGATGCCGACATTTTACCAACATTCTAACAGAAAGGTTAATACATGTGGAACTTTCCACGCACTTCGAGACTTGACATCCCTTAGTCTGAATAGCTTCTAAAGCGATGAAGAAAGTTGGCGGGGTAACCATCTATTTTCTATTCAAAAAGATATTTAGATGCTTGGAAATTCAAAAGATGTGTTCTTCTTTGGTTAGCGTGCATAGTTGCCATCGCACAAGTCGGGGCATGTTTTCATGCAAATTATCCTTTCTGTCGCCTCTTATCACAGTAATCAAGGTGTATGCATTTGTACTGAGATAAAGGATGCCAAATGCTACGCGGTATAGCAGGAAGAAGCCTTTCTGCCTTGAGAGTTTTTCCCGTGCTTCAACCCCATGTCCTGATGTGTACGAAATCTTGAGATGAAAGAGAAGCGGAAGCTCTGATAATCATGTCCGCGTTTCTAAGACTTACCTCTTTACAGTCGGCTCAGAAGAGACAACCATCAAGGACAAAAATCTGTTTGTTTTCACTTTTCACAAGGCCACTTACCTCTAAGATACGACGATGCCTTTCTCAAGTGGGAACCGAAGCAATATCGGAAATCTACCTGGGAGTAAAATATGAAGCCTTATCCTACGTTTAGGGCAACGAAAAAGACCGAGATTATATTTCTGTTCATTCGTTTACCGTCACTGGAAAATAACATGCAACCTTGCATTATACTATGGTTATCTGATCGTCAACGGACCTTACAGATCTGAAGGTGCAGAACGTCGTGTTGAGTCGATGGTTTGTTTGACCGTGGTTGACCCAGACAGTCATTGCAATTACCAAGCTTTAACATAAAATATCTATCGTACCAGTATCCAAAATTTCCGTTCCATTACATAATTAGAGAAGTGAAAGGGGAGAATTTACGCAGTAAAAAGAAGTTGGCACCATGGCTCAGGTTACGGAATTCTACCTGTTCCCAAAATCGAAGAAAAAGGAACGCCTTGAGGCTTTTCTGCGCTTTTTCTCACAATCCAATAAAATCAAAAATTCCAATACTTGACTTCCTTCAGAAAGTCTCCAGCTCTAAAACCACGCAATACATAATCTTTTAGGAGTTTATGGTAACCACTTCTCTTTTCATTTAAAGTGACGCTACTGGAATTCAAGCGAGGTCATACGCGCCACAACAGACTTGACCTCATCAATTCTCAAATTAACCGCAGAAAGCCCCTGGATCAGAGCTTAATGCATGCGCTTATCAACAACGGTGAGAAATTGGTGCTCATTTCCAAAAATGGTAATGCAAATTCCCGATTTGGATGCTGAAGCCATCCTAGTCACACAGTCCAACAATGAAGTGTCATTGTGAAAGGAACAGCAGCGCCACTCAACTAATCTCCTGTGGATAAGTCTTGAGAAAGTATTCCAGGATGGGACTCACAAAATCAAGATTTGAGATGTAAATGCAGTCAACTTTTTCCTGAAGATGATCATGTCGACAGTTTAAATCAGCTTAACTACCTAGCAGTAGTAGCCAACTTCATGCCCCTCAATAATTCCACGAATCAACTGTTTCCGACTTGAGTGATCTCTGCTCCTGCCTCCTTGAATTTTAAGCTGGGAACTAATCATAAACACAGCTTAAGCTCTTCATGGTTATTAGGGCCGGAGAGCTTGATTGTTTTCTCGGAAGCCTTGGAATTTAAGCTTTGTTGTTTATAGGTATCATGTAAGATCTTACGCGATCTATGCTCATTTATGCTCGGTGCAAGGCAAGACAAACGAGGAATTGGTTTTAGATTTGAAATGTGCGGGCGGAATTGCACAAATCAGGCAAAGATTGGATCAAGAACAGACTGTATGGCCTGACGCTACAATATCATCAATATCCTGCCTACCAACAGGAGGCTGGATAGAGGCGTCGCAGCGCCATAGGATAAGGAATTGCTAATGATCGACCCCCAGATAATCAGGTGAATTCTAATTACGACATCGAAGGCCGATTTTGATGGCACACTAACTGATAGATATATCTCGACAGAATTGAAGCACCACCTCCAACCCGACCGAAGTGACAAAATCTTCTGGATATAGTTTCCTCAACCCTGCTTCCCACGTAGCAGGATACGAAACATTATTTCCATACATTCCGTCTTTTTTCGCCAATGAAGAATGTAGGAAACCCTCAGTCAAAAAATAAGGAATCACAATCTCGATTCCTACTCTCCCCACAATATTATCCATCTCCGTTCATCCAAGTCCGCTAAGATCCAGCCACCGCTTCCCGTCCAGATCCCATACATTTCCAAAAACCCGGCAGAAGACCCTATTATCAACAGGGTTAACCACAAGAGTCAAATAAAGTCTTAAATCAAACAAATTACCAGTCTGGACTCGCTTACATAGCTATAGCTTACCAGCGACCTTATACTCCCTAAAATCGAGCTCTATAATATTAAATCCGGGGCATTCAAAATCTCTTTCTCCATTGCTAGACTTTCGAATACTCTAGAGCGACTTGACATTCATAGAAATTTGAGCCATGAAATGTGCCCTGTCTCTTTTGCGGGTGGATAAACTCTATATATATATATAAGTTGTTTCACGCGATGGGAGATAGATCGAGATGACTTTTGCGGGAGATATTATGTATGTTTTATTGGGTACATATGGTTGCATGTGCGTTAGGTCAAGGTCGAGCAGATCATGCCATGCCATGAAATGCTGGACTCAGCCCCGGGCAATATCGTGTTCAAAGGAGCCATTGCAATGGATGATTTTGATTGCGAAAGGTAACCTGCTCAAAGACTGATTCGCGGGAATGTATGTGGTGTTTACGAATGGGCATGAATTGCCGGTGTTTGCAAAGGCGCAGAAGGATTAGAAAGAGGTGGGATAAGGGCATTGATGAATGTATTAAAAACCAGAACCAGAACCAGGAATGAAAATTGTGTTATTAAAACTAATCATGTACCCAATATCTCAAAGCTCATATTAGATTAACTTAGAACTTCTTTGTAATTTGAAACCTTGGGATAATAAAATGACGAAAAGAATAATTTGCATGGTTAATCATGATCACTGATATTGCGATCAGATCAAATTTCCACAGTGTATTGATCCAATATCTCTGTACTTCAATTGATTAAACGAAAGGTAATTACATATTATTCTTCTAAACGGACTCCAAACACCAAAGAAATACCGACGAAGAAAAGCCGCATAATGTTTAGATCATCCTGCAAATCTCCGTCTCCCAAATCAAATGTCTCGCCGTAGTATCTCCTAGTATTCCTTTCCTAATATCCAAGAATCTCATCCCAAAGCCATATCCCCTCATCATGAACTCAAAGTAGTGCCCCAGCCCTTAATTAAGGGTATCAATTCCCCGCAGTAACTCCTCTCGAACTTAACATACGTCTTCTTTTCTCCGAAACTCCACGCTACAGCATTCATTTCTTCCCTATCGTAGCTAGGTGCAAATTGCACAAATCTTTCCAATTGTGCATTGATAGCCGGCCATTTTTTAGCCGCTCTTTCAGGCAATTTCAATGCATAATAACCCACCCTCTCAATTTCCCCACTGTCGATCTTGATTGTAACCGCGAATGTATATCCCACCGTGTTCAAAAACTCCCGCATTTCAACGAATTGAGATTGACTGGGTGGTTCCGCTCCGGCTAATGCGTTGAAAGATGTTGCTTGTTGAAAAGATATAGGACCTTGGGCTCGGAAATATAAATTGACAGTTTGTTTTTGGTAATCCACAGCTACATGTCGCACTTTCTGCAACCCCAATTCCTTGAACCTCTTCTCATGTTGTCTCACGCTTTCTGGTACACCTTCGGCGCCTAATATATCATCAAGAGGTCTCATCCCACCCATGTAAACCCATGCCTTTACCAACCCCTTCTCGGCGTCGAAATCGCATGACTCTTCGGGTGTCCCATCGTACAGCGAACTCCAGGAATTAATTAACTTCCCTAATGTATTGACAATATCAGGAGACAGGAGACCTGCGGATGCAGCAATGGATACAGTATCTATCGGTTCCCGGGAGTAGAACCGGTAGTTTAAAGCATCACCTGGGCGATCCGTTACACGCCAGAGAACAACACCGTTGTGGAACGAACGGGAAAATACGGAGAGGACCTTAATGGTTGTGTGCTCGGAGTATGGTGCTTTGATTGACGCTGAGAGGTTTCGAATATCATCTAGGAAGCGCGATTGACTGAATTTTGAAGACTTGGAGACCAATTGAACAACCATTTTGACTTTGAAATAACAGTTCTTCAATGAGGTACGACTATCCCATGATTATGGTTCTGGGAATCCAAGGATTTATACCCAGATAAACTTCCCCAAGCCCAAGCAGTGGTTGCGTGTGACCATGTTATAATCTCGGCACTCATGCCAAACGACTAAACCGGTATCCAATCCCCAGGTCTTGTAAGGGTTTGATTTTGATTTTATGATGAAAATCTTTAGCGGTCCACTTAGAAATGGAATGATTGTATCGCGGAAGACTAAAATATGCAAAACACAAGGATTGAATTCTTACCGCCATGTTTCTAGCATTAGCCGATGCATGGAATCTGCAGAGCTCCCTGAACCGTGGTGATGGGACGATGTCTTAATGCATGGAAGTATTTCCCCATGTATTTTTGAGAATTTTCTGTTCGTATATGAGCAAATGTGACGTTAGATGTGGAGACTCAACCTCTACCGGTGGTATGGTGTGGAGCAGGATAGCCCACTCGGGATTTATGCTGGCTCGGTTAATTTCCGATGACCAGGAATAAGCTCTTTCTAATATTAAACACACCGGCTATGTTTTTGACTATGGTCTCCATAAAAGGATCAATGCCATACTCGGGAAGAAGTCCAAGCACGCGTTCGGTGTTAGAGCTTTAGAAACGGAGTTGGGTTTTGATGTGGGTCAAACTTGATAACTCTTTGGACGATATCGGACGAGCCACTGGGTGGGAAACAAGACATGACATTTGAATGCATCAAGTTATAATCAATTTTCATCGTTCTTTAACACCTATTCACTATAGGTTGGGTGTCGCACTTCTTTTCCGCTTTCTCTTCGCTTGCGTGGCGGCCGAAAAGTCGTCGTCAAAATTTAAAGGAGTGAGCTTGTGTCTTGTTGGACTTTGAATTTGAGGAAGGGCTCTTGGCGCGGACTTCCGGACTACCAAGCTGTTCTTGAGGCGCTTCGAATCGAAATTGATTCGAAGCTATCCTTGTCTTCCGTAAAACCTTTTTTCACCGATCCTCCGCCTAGTAAACTCTAAAGATCGAACCCAGCGAGCCGGTAAACATCCTTATTGGTTAGCCGTAGCGTTCTTTGACGTTTCTGTGAACCTTGCGCGGAATTGAAATTATGAAATAAATCCTGGATGCCATATGAAATTTCACCATGAGTACGATCAATGATGGAAGAAGAATGGATGAAGTAAATAAGGCAAATAAAAACGAAATAGCTTGAATCCTTTCTTCTCAGAGCAATTCGCACCATTTCCTTCAAAAGTCGTAACATTCTCCCAGCAACGTGCTATTTCCAAGAACTTCAGAAAGCCCTGATAGTCGCTTTCTCAAAATATAAAACGCTCATGAAAATGGAACTTGAGGCATACCGTGCTAGAAAAGGAAGAATTAGTCGAACAGTGAAACTTCGATACATCGCGGTCGAACTCATCATCTTTCGAAACCATTGCAATTTAGGGTTTTGCGTCCTCAAATGCAAACTATTCCGTGATTTTTAACCGACTTGCATGCCACGGATCGTCCCAAACCTTAATCCCCCTTTCATCCAAATCATCACAATTCTCCACAGACCTTTGACTCTATCCCTCTACAAATTGATTTCATGAAAAGTTAACAAGGCATTATCCCACATTTTGGACAGGGAGTATATTTATCCATTAAGTGGTGATTCTTGATAAAAGATTGTCCTGAGATCATTGAAGCTTTGAATAGGTAGGGAGCACTGAGGGGCTAAAACAGGCTGGTCATTCAGGTTTGAACTAGAGGCCTGATCGTGACGCTAGGTTTCTCTTCCTTTCTCCCTCAGTCTTTTTGCTGCGTACAGCATTGATATGGCGCAGGTATTGCTGGTTCATCGTCAAGTCTGGGAACGCGCGATCTGAGCCCAAGTAACTATTTATATATGTGGACTTTGAATGCAAAATATCAATTTGGAAAGTTTGCCGTGTATCTGAATTTATGCCAAAATAGGAGTATGCCCCGTGTCTCCAATATGCTCAACAAATAAACTCCACCAATGCCAAATCCTGTCATAATGCAGCATAATTTTGTAATGCTCATCAATTTCAGAAACACAACTTTCGCTGTTTAGGGTCACTAGGGGTGTTCCCCTTGTCTTTTGATTTCTCCCCTGATTTAGCCTTTCGCGAACTAACCGTTAGAGGTTTACGGTTACTCCCAGATGCGGCTGGTGTCCCAGGCGTCTCTGATGTCTCTTGGACTACATCTCTAATTGTTTGCCTCGATAGACAAAGATCTATGTGCTCATTGAATTCCCTTTCGTTTGATGCTTGAGGCCGCTGACAAACAGGACAATCCCACCATTCCTCTTCTATCACAGCATCATCTGTGGGTTTAGGATTCGGCAGAACTTCCTTACCATGATGCCGTCGTGGATCATTTTCTTCACGTTGACTTAAACTTTCCATTTCCTTGAGTTCCTCTTCCCGTTCTTGGCGCTCCGCATCTTCAAAGAGGAGTTCTTCGGGCCACACTTCCCATTGCTCTTCTAAGACATTGTCTTGGAGATTTGAGGCTTTTCGTTTAATTCCAGATGAGACGGATTTGCTCTCGTTGTCGCTGACGCCATTCTCCGTAGGGTCTTGTTTTCGAAAACCAAAAAAAGCCATTGTGTCAGGCTTTTTCATACTGACCAAATTTGTACATCGGAGTCCCATTAATCGCAATGTCATACCTGGGATTTCGGTCTCCAGTTTCTCAAGGATTGGAAGAGAATATTTGTACAAATCATCAGCTGAACTGACAGCTTTGGGTGGAGCGGCCTGTCTGGTGAGTACCTCGTAAGTTTTCAGTTTCACTTTGAGAACTAGAGTTCGCCCTTTAAACTGTGTTCGTTGCATGTCTTTTTCCAGCTCTTCGGCTGTCTGCCGAAGTTTAGCTCGAAGTTCTGCAGGGTCATTCATGTCACCAAATGTACTTTCTGTTCCGACGCTTTTGCGTGTGTACTCCTCGGCTGGTTTAACGTCTGTTCTTCCAAGCCCGAGATAGCATTGCATGAGAAAGATAAATGCCTTGTCTCCAAATAATTTTGGTAGATACTGCCGCACATTGTAGATTCCTCCACATGTATTTACCCCTATGGCACCTAACTCTCTCTCAAACACTCGACCAATTCCATTGACTTTACGGGTTGGGAGATCTCGCATAAATTTCATGATCTCAATTCGGTCATTTGGGACACGATATTGACCATTGGGTTTGTTCTTATTCGAACATATTTTGGCCTGATCATGTTTTGTTAGCAAGTTCAAGTTAATCTCAGGGTCCCGAGAAACAGCTTGGTGATAATGACGCCCTGACCATCACATAGCCCACCTCTTGGCTTGCGGGATACACTCACTATCTTCGCATTAGCTGCAATACCAGCTGATATGGTAACCTTCGTCTTTTCATGAACTTCTCTTCTCAACTGTTGAACAGCAGCCTCCGGATCGATATCATTCTTTTGACAGTATTCCGTGATATTGAGATATGCTTCATCAATACTCGCGCTCTCGAACCTGGGATCATAGTCTACCAGGATCTCGCGAACTTCTTGCGCCTTCGCTGTATATTTATCGAAGTTCAAAGGCACTTGAATAAGCTGCGGGCACAATTTCTTCGCTATGAACCCTGCCATCGCACTTCTGACCCCAAATCGTCGCGCATGGTAGTTGCATGTTGTAACCACTCCTTTTCCAACAGAAAATGGAACATCTTTCAATTCCGGGCGATCAAGCTCCTCTACCGCAGCGTAAAATGCATCGCAGTCAATATGGACGATTGTTTGACTCAAATCTCTTGTGAGCTCGAGCTCCGCAATTGCAGTGTCTGCTCTTCGACGATCGTAAGCTAAATCAAGCTTCTCCAATTCAGCCTTCTTTGCCAATATCCGTTCAATCTTGACAGTCAAAGTTTTGTCCCGTTCCTCTTCATGGTTGAAATATTTAGATCCCTTTGAGGCGTTATAGATAATCTCGGAAACCTGATTATGAAGTCAGAAGGGACAAACGTGTTTCAGTCGCGACATTCTTACTTTTGACTGGTCTACGAAATCTTGTCCGGATTTTGTAAGAGATGGGCCCAGTAAAGAGTATTTGAGAGACTTGTGCTCGTTGTCGTCGTTTTCGGGAGTTCCTTCGGATGCCATATCGCAGTGTCCATACTCGGCCTATGGGGGCACGTAACAAACGCGAAAGGCATCATTATTTGACGCGCTGTCACGCTTTGATTAAAGATTTCTCTTACGTAAGCAATTTTAGATATTGCTTGGAACAAACCTCAAAATTTCGATATCGATATTTGTACTGAATGCAATGGTATTCTTGTAGATGTTAGAAGACATCATATTCAGGAGCATCGCTGTAAGACTGTACAAACTTTCCAAAAAGCAAAAAGTTTCAAGTTCATGGTGGGATGGGAAAATGATTTGTGAACGGACTCGGCTAAACTTACTCCGATATATTCGATTGATAAAAAAAAAGTTGAGCAAGTATGTTATGAATAGATGAATGATCTTACATTCCAGTAGCAACCATGAGTATGCATAGAGTAGCCCGCGCTGTGGCTTCATCCGAAGCTTGCGCTGGAGTGCTACGTGCAAGTGTCCCGAGAACAAGATTTCTGTGCTTAAATGCCCGCGTTCAAAGGCTCGGAGCAAGAAATGCGTTACTCGGTGCTGGGCTGGGAGCGAAGAGACATTTCTCTCAATCGCCGATTATTAGATCTGGTGTTGCCCAAGCTGTGTTAGAGAAGGCCGCAGCGGATCCATCAGCCCTTACCCAAGAAGCGATTGTTGATAACCTGAATGCTGCAGAGAGGGATCGATTGAGGAGGGTTAGGAATATTGGTATTGCAGCACACATCGACAGTGGCAAGACGACTGCCACAGAACGAGTCCTTTTTTATACTGGGCGAATCAATGCTATACACGAAGTTAGAGGAAAGGATGCCGTCGGCGCAAAGATGGATTCTATGGAATTGGAAAGGGAAAAGGGTATCACAATTCAGTCTGCAGCTACGTTCTGTGATTGGATGAAGGTTGAGAATGGAAAGGAGGAGAAATACCATATAAATTTGATCGACACACCCGGACATATTGATTTCACAATTGAGGTCGAGAGAGCTTTGCGAGTGTTGGATGGAGCCGTCATGATTCTTTGCGCCGTTAGTGGAGTTCAGAGTCAAACAATCACCGTGGACAGACAAATGCGAAGATATAATGTTCCTCGTATTAGTTTCATCAACAAGATGGACAGAATGGGTGCCAACCCTTTTAAGGCGGTCGAACAAATCAACCAAAAACTACGAATTCCAGCAGCAGCACTTCAAGTTCCAATTGGTTCAGAAGACAGCTTCAATGGTGTTGTTGATTTGATCAGAATGAAGGCTATCTACAACGATGGACCCAAGGGAGAAATCATCAGAGAAACTGACGAGATTCCCGAGGAACTTAAGCAATTATGCGAAGAGAAGAGAGCTCTGTTGATCGAAACATTGGCCGATGTTGATGACGAAATTGCTGAAATCTTCTTGGACGAGAGAACTCCATCCATTGAACAAATGAAGGCTGCCATCAGACGTGCAACCATCAACTTAAAATTCACACCTGTCTTAATGGGAAGTGCATTGGCAGACAAGTCAGTGCAGCCCATGCTAGATGCAGTCTGTGATTATCTACCAAATCCTGCCGAAGTAGAGAATTTGGCGCTCGACAAGCGAAGAGCTGAAGCCCCTGTGAAGCTTGTCTCTTACAATGAGCTTCCATTTGTCGGCCTCGCCTTCAAGCTTGAAGAAAGTAATTATGGTCAACTAACCTATATCCGGGTTTATCAAGGATCCTTGAGAAAGGGCATGAACGTGTTCAATGCTAGAACTGACAAGAGAGTCAAGATTCCCAGAATTGTGCGAATGCATTCCAACGAAATGGAAGAAGTTCCTGAAATTGGTGCTGGAGAGATCTGTGCTGTGTTTGGAGTTGATTGCGCTTCTGGAGATACTTTCACCGATGGTGGGTTACCATACTCGATGTCTTCTATGTTCGTACCAGATCCTGTCATTTCTTTGTCCATCAAACCCAAGACAACCAAAGATGGATCCAACTTCAGTAAGGCTATGAATCGATTCCAACGTGAGGACCCAACATTCCGTGTCCATGTCGATGCTGAAAGTCAGGAAACTATTATTTCCGGTATGGGAGAATTGCATCTTGATATCTACGTGGAGCGAATGCGAAGAGAGTACAAGGTCGAAGTTGAAACCGGCAAACCTCAAGTCGCTTACAGAGAGACCATCACTGAACATGTCACATTTGATCACACTCTCAAGAAACAAACTGGAGGTGCTGGAGATTACGCTCGTGTCGTTGGTTTCATGGAACCTATCGAACCTGGTCCAAACGGTTATGCCCCATCTACTTTCAAGGAAGAAGTTACTGGAGGTTCCATTTCCGATAAATTTTTGTTCGCTTGTGAAAAGGGATTCCTCGCCTCCTGTGAAAAAGGTCCTCTTCTCGGTCACCCCGTCCTCGGTACTCATATGGTTGTTAACGATGGTGCAACCCATATGACTGATTCTTCCGAAATGGCTTTCAAAAATGCCACTCAACAAGCTTTTAGAAAAGCTTTTAAGGAAGGTAAACCACAAGTTCTTGAGCCTCTCATGAAAACTACGATTACAGCACCCAACGAATTCCAGGGTAACATTGTCGGTTTACTAAATAAGAGAAATGCTATCATTAGTGATACGGAAATTGGACCAGAAGATTTCACTCTCATTGCGGATTGTAGTTTGAACGCTATGTTTGGATTTAGTTCGCAATTGAGAGCGGCTACGCAAGGAAAGGGAGAGTTTGGTATGGAGTTTAGTCATTATGCTCCTGCACCAGGGCAATTACAGTAAGTCTTTTTGGCATCTTTTCACCTTTTTTCTTTAAATGAACACATCCTGACACTCCATCTAGAAAAGAGCTCATTGCCAATTATGAAAAGGCACAAGCCGATAGACACAAGAAGTAATGGTTGAAGGGTGGTTAGGAGGAGTGAAAAAACTAGTCAAATTTCGAAGAGGTGCTAATAGATGACGAGATGTATCTCGCCAAGATATAAAAGGGCATAAAAATTTTATCCTAGGGTTTCCAGATAAATGAATGAGATGTACGGATATACGAACTTCGAAGGGCGTACAAAATTAAAAGTTTCCAAAGGTGCATGGGATCATGCTTTAGATGGATGGATGGATGGATAGGTGATTGGGTATGTGAGGAATGGGCTGACGGGTAAGCTAAATATACCTAGACCTATACTGTATATTACTTTATCGAATAGATGAACAAAGAAAGACCTCTCGACTTCTATGACAGGAATGTTAGTGTCAGTGCGAGTGTGATGTGTAGTCAACTTTTGTATGTTGGTGGAGCAACAGAGCGCGTCAATAAGTGAATCCATAGGAAGGTGGGAGGAGTAGTAGAGTTTGCGAAGTGGTCATTAAGCTGAAAGGAAAGCACGGAATGAATAGACATGTCATATAAGGAGCCTAACACTACTCTATGAAATTAAGGATTAGAAATATCTCTAACCCTAACAAGCTCTTCACAACATCATAGCTCCTCACATCTCGTACCTCATAAGAAGTACACACAGCAATGCGAATATACCTCCTCTCTATACTTAACCATTACAAATTGCATGTATAATAAGTAGTGTGAGTAGTAAGAATAGTATAAAGAGCTAATGAGCACTAACCATTAACTACTAACGAGTTCCAATACCTAGTTCATGACATCATGTTCCCCCTCCCACTAGGTAGTTTTATAGTTTCACTAACTTCACAAGCTACTTACCACTCCCTTCAATTAAGCAACTATTCCTCTAATCACAAATCCACCAAAAAAAGAACCTGCTCCTATCCAAGCTTACTCCCCAGCCCTCCCTATCCCCCAAAATCCCAATCTCCCAATTCAACACAGCGACGATCCCTTGCATCAAATCGCAGCAATATCACCACATAACCATCTAAAACATAAAATTCCCACTTATGATCCCCTTCCCAGAAATTCCCATAGTCTTCGGGATCCTATATAAATAACCATAAGCTGAATTTCTTTTTAAAATTTGACACATTTTAACGCACTTTAATATGTGTTACGAAAATTTTATTTATATTAGTACTGTATTGAATGCGATGTTTACCTGTACTCCGCAGGTCATTGTACCAATGAGATAGCGAGACAACGGAAGAAAATTGAAGGATGGGGCGGGGGGGGAAGGTGTTGTGGATAGGTGGATAAGTATGTAGATGGATATATGTAAGATGGGATATCTTGTAGAGGGAGATGAGAGGCTAAATGTTTGATTTATGCTTGATGTGTGGATTTGTTGGATGACCTTTTGCTGGGGTAGTGTTGCTGAAAGTCCCTTTTCTTATATGGTTGGAAGAGATTACTCGTTAAATAGTATAGCTCAACAGTGTAAGACTTTTGATTGAATGAAAGGACAGCCAAAACAGGTACGAAGAGACGAATGAGATAAAATGATGCAGGAAATGCGGTGTCATTCATCTGTTTGCTTGAACATTGCATGAACAAGACTCCAGTAATTCATTCCATACCCATACACATTTGCACTCCCATCCCTATTCCCATCCATTTTCATAATCACATCACGTCGTCCATATTCATTGTTTTCATTCTTGCATGCACATCTCATCCGAAATCAACTAGCGGCATCGATGTATAAATCAACGGCTCCCCTCGCTGAATCAGAAATACGCTGGCTTCAAGCACCTCCTTCTCTCTTAGCATATTCCTCCTCAATAGCCTCCTCGTATCTCTTCTCCGCACTCTCCCTATTGCCTTCAATTGGACTCGTAGGATCCTCCTTCAAAACACCCTTATTGACCAACTCTTCCGGCTGCGGACGATGACTTAATTTCTCATTCAAACTATCGGCCCGCATATGTTTCTGCAGTTCTTTTTGTTGTGCTTGGATACCCGGAGCTGCGGTTGTGGAGGAGAGGATGTTACCTGATATCCATTTAGTTCTTGTTTCGCTTTAGATCAAATTAGAAGTGGAAGTAAATTCAAAACATACGTTCAACCAAATCCTCCTTAGTAGGACGATGTTCCAAATTCTTCTTCAAGTTATCCGAAATTCTTTGTTGTTCGAGTGCATGTTGAGCACTTTGAATACCACTATTTTATTACATCCCGCAATTAGCGCATGCGTTCAGATAGCTGTCTTCAGTCTAAAGAGTCCTCCTATAAAGGATATAGAAGTAGAAACATACGGCGCGGCATCAGTATCCAATAAAATATGTCTCTCCTTTAACTCATGAGCCGTAGGTCTATCAGCATACAACTTCTCCAAACTTTTCTGACGTTCATGTTGTGCCGGTCTCACGAGGGGAGTTGTATCGATGAGGGGTTCTTCCTTTTGTTCGGACATCTTTGGGAATGTTGTGAAGTGAGTTTGTGGAAGCGTTTGTAGGAGAATATGTTTATAACGAGTTTACGATGTCTGTGTTTGAGAGAGAAATTTGTTTATATGATTTGTATTTAATTGGTTGCTACAGCAAAACAAAAAAGAAAGAAACAAAAGCTTGAAATAGTTGGACTCGTGATGATGAATTGTCTTCTTTGGAATACCCCGGCAACCAATGACGGAATTATTGTGGATGCGGGGCTCGGGCCGCTGATGGAGAATTGAATGAGGGGCTAGAATCTTCTTCAAAAGTTAATTGATATTTATATACTCAAGTATATCTTTTAATTTGTAATATTATAATGTTTAGAATTAAAAAATTAATATTAAAAATAATAAATATTTAAAAACATTCAATTTTTAAAATCTTTTCTTTTTAATTGAATTATTTTTAAAATAATTAAATAATAAATTATTAAATAATATAAATCTTTAATATCTTTTTATATAATTTTTAATTTTTATAAATTATTAAAAAACTAATATATTATTAAGGCCTTGCTATTTATTATAAATAGTAGAGTGAAAGAATTTAAACGCCCGATCACAGGAAGAGTACCATCTAAAACAATCAAATCCACTACTATAATGGCGAGTAATGTTGATGCTGTTACGAGTTTGGTGCATGTATTGATAATCACTGACAATGTATATAATGACGGCCATTGTCGGTCTACAACGGAGAGTACCTTTCCCAAGGTTCCCTGAATCATACAGGCCGATCATGTGTGGTCTCTTTAAAAAGTCTGGAAGAGTCTGGGCTCTACAACCTGTACCCTGAGTTAGGTGATGCAAAGGGCATGGGTAAATGGGCGAATCGTGTGCTAGAACTGCGTCAGAATTGGTCTACCGAGCAAAGAGCGACACCTGAAGAGCTTAGGCTGGCTTTCACTATAGTCGGGGACTGTTTCAATAATGTCGAAACACGTGACATAGTAATAATGCTCCTAACATTCAAAGCTCGCAAAAGAGGTAAGGATCTCTTTAATAATCTTTGTTTAAATGGATAATGACACTTAATCATTAAAGGGAATATTAAAGACGAGAACAAACCTCGCGCAGAATGGGACCGCAGACCAGATGAGGTCCGAAGATACGAAAGTGTTATTAGGTTATATTACAAATCCCTAATACAGAATGTCGGCTAGTTGAAAAAAGACCAATATTTGAAATTTCTTACTAATTTAAAGAGTTTTCATTTATATAATAAAGGTTCTATAATAGAATTAAAAATATAATAAAACTTTTTGATTTTTTTTATTTATTTTTCAAATATTTTAATTTTTGTAATATACTTTTATAAAAAGTTTATTCAATCTTTGAAAAAATAATTTATTGATTATATTATAAATTGTTTTTTAAAAAATCAAGATTTATAAAAACTATTAATATTTTATTGAAATATATATAAAATTTATTGTTGAAAAGTTATTAAAATAAATTTAAATTATTTTAAAAAAATACTCTTGAAAAGTATTTGAAAATATACAAATTTATTTTTAAATTTTATTTTAAAAAGCTTTTAAAAGTTCTCAAAATAAACTTGAAAATCTTAATTTTAATCTCAATCTCAATCTCATCTTAACAAAAAATAAATATTTAAAACACTTTTAAATTAATTCAATATTATATTATTTAAAATTTATATATACAACTAAACCACCAGTCATCTTTAAAAGTTGCAATCAAATCACTACAAGATTCCACAATATAAAAATCTAAAACAAAATCCTATTGAATATTTAATAAGTGGTAGATGTAACATCTGGTTGAAACCTATAGCCGAACATATCGACTTGGATTTCTTCGGCGGGAAGGCTCTCTTCTGCAGCGTCGAGGTTGTCATATAGAGCTGCCCATTTTGGAACTTCTCCATTTGGAACTTCTCCGTTTGGAATGTCTCCGTTTGGAATGTCTCCGTTTACAATGTCTCCGTTTGGAACTTCTCCGTTTGGAATGTCTCCATTTGGAACGTCTCCATTTGGAACGTCTCCATTTGGAACGTCTCCATTTGGAACGTCTCCATTTGGAACTTCTCCGTTTGGAATGTCTCCGTTTGGAATGTCTCCGTTTACAATGTCTCCGTTTGGAACTTCTCCGTTTGGAATGTCTCCATTTGGAACGTCTCCATTTGGAACGTCTCCATTTGGAACGTCTCCATTTGGAACGTCTCCATTTGGAATGTCTCCAATTGGAACACCTCCATCTGTAACAATTTCATCTATAACCTCTCCATTCATAACTCCTCCCGCGAGAACATCACCCAAAACATCATCCAAAACAGCATCAGGAACAGAATCGCGCAAACTAACTCTAAGCATCTTAGGCATAACCCTCTCATACGTCGGAGCCATATAACTCAACTCCGCATTCTTCGGATCCCAAGCAGGCTCAACATTCTCCGCCTCAGTCTCAGTAGCAACTCCCAAGCTCCGATCCAACTCATCAACATAATCATAAGCATCGGACCCCTCAATAGCAAATCTCTCATAACACCCTGCTTCACCCAGAGGCCATTCCGGTAATCGGGACACATGTCCATCCGAGTATGTGAAGGTATACTCAAAACCCACTCGTCCTTTATATTCTTTCTTCTCACGCTTGTAATTATCACCCTGTAGACCAATAGGGCGATATTTCTTCGGTTGTAACGGACGATCATCTTCATATTTCCACTCCTCGGCCTTCTTATCGAGATACTGTACTCGAAATCCCGTAGTGGGATGAATATACTCATGAGTTACGCCAACTTTCTTACCATTCGTATCGAAGCCATAACGACCTGGTGTGCGTGGTTTCGAGCCGTTAACTCTATACATGGCAGTGAAACTATCGTTGAAATCTCCCGTTCCCCATCCATACACTCGTTCTTCATGATGATGTGTTTTTTCACGCGTGAGAGGATGAGCAATGGTAGATGCGACCCATTCGCCCTGGCGCCAAATCCATTTTCCCCAACTTTCTTCCTTACGGGCATCTTGCTTTTGCACGTGAAACTCCCGTTGTTTGTTGAGTTCATCAAAGTTCCTTTGACGGTCTTCGCTATCTGCTCTTATGGTAGCTTCGTTAATCGACACGTACTTTTTGATTTGATCCAACATCCATGCAAAAGTAATGTTGGACATTTCTTCCATGTTGTCCTTGCCCAATAGTGTATCGCTCGATCCTCCACCAATATGTATGTGGTATCCCGGAAACCAGACTTGTTCCAGTACCATCTCACCAGCCTCGAGAGCTTTCTCCATCTTCTTGCTTTCTTCCATCTTGACGAGGCTTTCTGTAGCTGTATTTCTTTCTTCAGCCAATCTTTTTAGTTCTTCAAGGTTTAGCTTATCAGCGACTGTAGCCCTTTTAGACATTTCATTGATCATCGCCCTCCACTTTCCATCTAGCTCTCTAGCCAGAGTTCGTTGTTTCTCTATTTCTTCATCTGAAGGTGTCTCGGACATCTTGACGTAATAGAGAGTTGGAGTGAATGCATTGCGGTGCTCATCAAGAGCTAAAGCTTGAAAAGCATGCTTGATGTCTAGGATATGAATTAGTCTCAGTCAATGCAGTACCACGAAGAAGAAACTCACTGGCCGAAAGCGCAACATTGTGCCATTCTGGTTTTCCCCCAAATCGTACCCATTCAGGTAGTTCAAATCCAAACACTTCCGGCGGGCCCAAAGCTCCAACAGTATCAAAAACTCCCACCACCTCTACATCCATTGACTCTTGACTTCGAGCCCATACCGTATCGATATCCTGAGGTTTAATATCCCAAACCAATTCCCCATCAGGGCGTTCCACAAGAGGAGGCTGCGGGTCAGCCAGTCTCCCAAGTTGCCAATCCCAGTACTGAGCACTACCATAAAACCTTTTCCCAGACAAAACCCCCGACTTCGCCTCAGACTTCCTCTCTCTATACAACTTCCACAGTTCAGGAAACTCCTGCAGCCTACTTTTCGAACAAATGCCAATATCGGAAATCAAGCCCGCAATCGCCCGAGCCGTGTACGCTCCCCTAGAAAACCCAAAACACATGATCTTATCACCAGGATTCCAATTGAGGACACAAAAGTTATAAGCCTCAATCACATTCCCTTCCAAACCTTGGCCAACTGCACCTTCGACCTTGGGTGCTAAACCCGTCGATGTAGTGCCCACGCCAGAATCATACCAGACGACTTGTTGCCAGGGTTCGTCATCTCCTGGATCTTTTCCAACACTGTTGATTGCACGACAGAGACGTGTTACATTAGATGGACAATTATCTTTCCCCGAAACCGCAGATTGCCATGTTCCATCGCAGCAAATAATGATGCGTTTCCTTGCGGATTTGATTTGGGAGTCGGGAAATATACGTTTACTTCTAAAGCCGGACATATTTGAATAAAGAATGAATAGCAACGAAAGTGATTTTCCGTCCAAGTTTTCGTGATGGGAATGTATTATATATCCCTCATCCCCTCTCATTTTCCAAATAGTGCATTAGAAGCCATTAGACCTAAACAGCCCCATCATCCCTCCTCGAGTTCAGCCCAATGCAATCTCCCTATGGTCATGATCATGATCATCACAAACCACCAACCCCAACACCCACCTCCCTAATCCACCTCTGCGACCAAAGTCCAATACGTTCTAGCCCCAATCCAATATTCCAGACACGCACGCCACGATCCAGCCCATCACATTAAATGCATTCAGCTGGCCCCACAATTTCCCAATCTAACCGCAAATGCAAAAATGCGGTCGTTTAACGCCAGAGATAACGGGGTAGACACTTAGATGGGAGGAAGGCCACGGAGTCGCCGGTTCTGTTTTTGGCGTAAAGAGGAATGGGAAGCTGAGATGGATGGTTTGGGGGAAGATTTGCGGATGGCTTTGCGGGGTTGTCATCTTAAGTCTAACCTTGCATAAGCTTAATGTGAGCCCCCGCTTTCTGTAATTGTTAGTACGGTATATCAAGGTCTTGGCGTTACAGCTACCCGGTACTCATTATTGGAATATACACAAACCCTCACCGATACCCTCACAAATCCAAACCATCTGCATGGAAGTCTCATCTAACACAACCACAGTTCCAACTTAATGCTACCATTTTATAGATTCATTCTATCTAAGTCTTTTCTTTCAGTGTCTATCTAATCGTTCAAACTCTATCTAAGTCTGTCGGCGTCCAATCTTCCTCCAATCTTCCTCCAATCTTCCTCCAATCTATTCCTCAAAACTCTCGAATTCAAAATATCCCTCTCCCAATACAAATCTCTAACCATCCTCACAATACCTCCTCACAACATCAATAATTCTCATCCTCGTCCCCATCTTGTCAAAAACCTGCGCATGATCCAACGTTCCAAACCATAAAACCTCCGTCCCTACTCCCTTCCACTCGCGATACTTCCACTCCTCATCATCTACCATATCTAATCCATCATCATGAATTCCTTCTTGATCATTCTCCGAACCCATTACATTTACACCCGCAGTTCTTTCCTCTCCTGTGACTTCCGACTCATCGATCTCAATCAATAGCGCAGTGCTCAGATTTGAAGCGTTCTTTACAATCCCATTCGCATTTCCATTGACATTCCTCAAACTAGGAGTCGATTTCCCAGATAGCGTCCCACAGCACAAATATCTCCCCACAGCCTCGGTATCCACAATCAAATCTCTCCCCGCTAAACTTGCTGTGATTTTTCTTCCCTCAAAATCATCTTTCCACAACACATTCTCATTCCAGAAAAACTTTCTACTCAACGTATGACTGACTCCTGGATCCATACTTGCAAAATAGTATAATTGGTATTCATTTGCATCTCGTGGAATTCGACGGGTAAAATTAAATGCGACAGAAGGTAAATGTAGACAAATAGAGACAGGATCGATGAGAACAATTGGTCCAATGTGCGGGGATAGAATAGGTGATTGCAGGAGGTGAGTTGTCACCACTGTGCCATACGAGTGGGAAACTAGGACGAACTTTTGATTTGGGCCAAAATGTTGGCTTATTATTTGGAAGATCTCGAGAGCGGTCTCTTCACGAGAGAGAGCAGAATGTGTGAGGCGAAAACTAATATTCATTATCTCGAGGGCAAGAATACCAATGTGATCATCGGGTGTGCCAGTCGAAGCATTGAGTTCGTTGAGGAATTTGGTATAAGGATAGAGACCGATGCCGATTCCATGAATGAAAACAACTGGAAGTTTGGTTTTTGAAGTATGTGGTCGGTGCCAATAAGATATATGCTGAGCAGGTGAATGATGCGTAGTAAATAAACTGTGCGGACGAATAGGAATGATGCTAATAGATTGTTTGAGATTCGTGCGGTAAAAGTTGAAACCATGGTAGCGGAGGGAACAAAACGTTAGGAAGTCAACGAATCCGACACACTGTAAAAATAACATTAGAATCTTCTATCGACATAAGAAGTCAGAGAATCACACTCACACAATACCAAATCAAGCTCCTATGCGACATAACAACCTCATCCAAAGTCAACCTCAAACACCTAGCATTACCCCTCCCATTTGGAATTTCCCTCCCCATCTGCCTCTCCAAAATCGCAATATATTCCTCCAACTCCTCATCATCATCCCCAGGGGGACCATCCCGATTAAAAAAAGCCCAAAGAAAAAACTCCTTGACATTCTCCCTCCGAATCTCTCTAATATCCGCGCCTAGGAACCATTTCTGCAAATACGCCTCCGGATCCGTAATATTATCCGAACACTTCTGAAATAATGCCGCTCTCTCTTCTCGCGACGGTGCTGGTGGATGTACAGCTTCGCGCTGAAGCCAAATGCGATAAGGGAGGAAGCAAAAGAGGAAGAAGATAGATTCTGTCAAAAACACAACTTCTAATCCGCGACGAACTCTATAAAGATGATAATAATCCGTAAAGAAAGAAGTAAAAGCAAGACTAAAACAATATGCTAAGCTAACAAGGGGTATACTCTGGAGAGCAAAAATACAAATTCGTATGAATACATATTCAGGCCATGAATTGTTAATCATGGTGGAACTGGGGGATCGAATGGAGGTATCGAGAGAAGAATTTGAATGTTCATCTGAGAGACCATGGAGGAGACTTTCTAGGATTTCCCAACAGAATATGGAAGGAGGATCGAACAGCTCAGCATTCACGGATATTGTCAAGGCTGTGCTGTCTGCTCACTCCATGTGTTGGGAATTTTAACTCCTGCCTGCCTAGGTTATTTTTATTTGGGGCAAGGTTCACATGTCAACCAAGCAATGACGAAGTTGTAACCTTATTATTGTGGGGCTTGTGGCACATAAAACTATAATTTTCGAAAATCATCAATTCATACACCAGCAATCCATGCCAATAGCAGGGTGCTAAGACATACATATAATTCTCAAAACAGTATCAGCTGATGACAATTTCGTCTCATTGAAGCATACAAAGATGTAGGAGTATGAAAGCGGCGTGGATGGGTGAATGTCCCGGTGAACTTTTCAGTCTTCTGCTTTTCACATCACCGGAGAGACCACCACCGAGCAGGTGGACCACAATAGATATACCGGCGAGACGAAAGAGAACAGATCAGATATGAACATCATGTAGACGCCAAGTGTGCCAATATTTTGTCATAAACTCGTTTATATATCTAAAATACCGTATCCATAAACTTCATGTATATGCCTCGATATCATGTCAATAATTCATTCATTACCTCATTACCTTACTATTCCAAACCCCTCATCTTCAAGGGTGCACTGACTCCGGTAAAGTTACCGGTCTGCGTCGTATAATCACCCACCACACTCAAATTTGCAATCCTACCCAGCAAAAACTCTAGTTGTCTGTATCCCACTCCAGGAGTATACTGCGGTATTTCATGACCTGCCAAATTGACTGTTGAGAATGTGAGTCCTCTCTCCGTATGCCAGGTTCCTTGAAATCCAGCCCCAGCAACATCATTTTGAGGTGGTGTGTTGGGGATTGCAGCGTTGGCAATAGTGAGAATGGTGCCAAGAGATTGGTGGTATGGGATGTATAAGTTCTGGGTTGAGGAGGGTGCTTCTTGGAATCCTTGAAGACCATTCCAGGTCATGTTTTGAATGGTGATTAGAGAACCATTAGCGAATAGGAGGAAATCGAGTAGACCGTGACCGATGATAACATTGTTTGTGCGGTCGATGACAGAGGGAAGTGGGCCAAGTGAGGAATCGATCGATTTGTCTCCATGTGGGAATAAGTTGGGTCCTCCAGTGCAGATAAAGTAATCAGTATCGACAGGAGCGTGGATAACTTCTTTGACGTCGGTACGGTTAAAGTAGTTGTTGGGTCCTGCACCGAGTGATGGAAATCCGAGTTCATCCCATAAGTATGGACAATAGTCTGTGAGATGGTAAATATTGAAACATGGATTTACATAGTAAGCCGCGTTGTAAATATCATCGTAAAGATCACATCCATATTCTTTCGAACTTGGAGCCGTTGGGATTGGTCCTGCTGGAGGGAATACTGTTGCATATTCGAGGAATTCGGTATAACCACATGACTTTGCTCGTGCGGTAATGTTTGCGATATATGTATCGTTCAGATTAAGGATATTTTGATAGTACAGAGCTGCAGCTGTAACGGGTGCCGAACCCATCGTATCAAAATCATTCATCGATGGATCATTGATCTGAGCATTCTGTCAGTACATAACATGAACACGCCCTTCTGTAGTAACGTACCTGAATTCCCTTCAAATTGTAGTACGTGGTATCGTTGCGATCCAAAAAGTTACTGGCAATGTATGGAATATATTGACCAGCATAACTCTCTCCCGTAATGTAAACTTTATATCCTTGCATGCTAAATGTATCGATGAAATTCTTCCAGAATGCAGCGAATTGGTTTCCAACATCAATCTCGTCATCAACAAGAATATCTCCAGGTGAAAAGCCGGTGCTGACAGGTTGATCGATCCAGATCATATTGGTCAAATTGGTCCATGAATATGGATTTAAAATTGGTGCATATGTGCCGGATTGCCAACTGAGAGGACCATTTTCTTGGAAAAATCCATCGAGGGAGGAACATCCTGGCTAAGAGATCTTTAGCAATGTCTTCTGAACCATAAGAGGAACTTATGTGTAGGAATGAACTTACACCACCGTTCAACCAGATTGTAATCTCTTTCTCCGCCGCGGGATTGTCAGAAGGAAAGAACCAAAACCACAATCGATTTGTATCGGTAGCATTTGTGCTAACAGGTAAAGTACCGGCGTAAGATTCACCAATATCGAAGTCGACTTCCGGTAATGCGGTTCCATTGACGGCAAAAGCTAGAATTGATATTAATCAACGATCCTCACAAAATTCTTGAAAGTCGATGAATTAATTGGAAAGTATCTTACAAGCAGTAGAATTTGTCAAGTACTTAGAAGTCGATCTTGACCTCACCACCGGTTGCCTAGGAGGGTTTTGCTTGGGTAGTGATCTCTTTGCATATTTCGCATGAGCTTCATGATGTGGTAGAATGGCCACCACAGAAGTAGCAGAGGCAGCAAGCACCAATGCTAAAGAATTCAAGCCGCGCATCTTGTCAGGAACGGGAATTGCACAAGAACTTGAGAATCACACAGAAGCAGAGAAAAGAAGAATGGGTAAAATGATGCATCCATATTTATATATTTGCTCAAGCACACTAATGTACCTCAAGCATAAGAAAACCTTTGGTTGATCAATCAGCACGACATCCAGCGTGCTTGAGCGAATTGCCAATTGGATCTCGTGTGTCATCATCCAACGTCCATTGATAATAGGTACATAGGTAGTGAGTGTATTCCCCATATACCTACCATGTCGATAGAGCTAAGTAGAAGCTACCAAGCCACCCATGAAAATAGTAAGAGAAAATTGACTTTTATACCTTCTTATCTGAGTAACTACCAGGTACAATTAGTCCGAGGTAACGAAGAATAAATCAGTGCGGGTACCTAATTCACGCTCAAAACGGAAGCTAGAAAACGATCTGCGTTGGCAGTGAAGATAAAGATAGGCGAAACCTTAACTCCGTTGCCAACCACTTTGGTGGGGATACGGGATGTGGACCTATCATTGGCACGTCATTCAAGCAAGCTTTCTTGCAATTGCTACCACGGGAGTACTCATAGTAACCTTGTAAAGCTTTATTAAACCTACATCTTCCTTTCCTGCGGGATTGTTTACATGCAGAGTAAGTAAATCATCACAATCATAACACAATAGGCACGCTATGCTCTTTGAATCATAGCAACACAATAACAAGTGACGGGTCGTCTCGGTCTAATATCTAATACTACTCTGCAGGCGAGAATGCAAAGCAGTGGGACCCGAACTATCGAGATTGTCTCGTGAGCTTTGTAATTTTACATACGTTTTAATAGTACCGACAAATAGTATATGCATGATATTCGTGGCCAATTGCCAGAGAACGATCAAGCGGTGTAAACTATGCATAGATTTTACATCGAAAGCTACATTCTAAAAACTGTACATGATGGTATAGTGGTACGTATCAAAAAACCTCTCGTGCGTGTTTAGCCCAAATTAATATTCCGAACGCCTCGCCATCAAACTTTTCCCATGATCACATCAAAAAAGAGCACGAACAGCATGAATAGCATCAGTCGTCTCGCCGCCAACGGTATGCTCTTCTGGGTTTGCTAAAATACGAACATTAGCTTATCTGAAATATAATGGTTCCTCGAAAATCTCCACAAGCAAAGAATATACTCACGATAGAAGAAAGCCGCTACTGCAATGATTATATAGACAATCACACATAGAGCACCCTCTAGATAATTACTCTTTTGGTCCCGTAAGAAATTTCCTACAACCAGAATAGCTAGGATCAAAACAACAATATCAAACATCTCAAAGTTAAGATCCAATTTCTTATTTAAACCCCAGGAAATGATGACAACCAGAGGGCCGTTGAATAATGCCGTTTGAATCGTTGCCCCTAGTACATGAGATAACGCAAAGTTCATCTGATTGTCATAAGCCTCGTCTACCGCCGAAAGATGCTCGGCAGCCTTTTCAACTAGAGGAACAAGAATAAGGCCCATAAACGCATCAGAAATCCCACGATCTGCCACAATATGGGGAATCTGTTCAACCAAACTGATAGCAATGAGAGTCACTAAAGCAATCGAAATTGAGAGAGCGATGATACACTCAGTGAATGTAAGCTTGTCTTTCTCCAAATCCTCGTGGCGATCCTCGTCCTTTTGTTCATCCGCTTCTAGGATAGCATCATAGATGCTATGATGAGTCCGCATCTGAAAGAAGACGTAGGTGCCATAAGCAATTATAAGAAGTACAGAAGTGATGCGAGATATATTGAGGACCTTTTCCGCAATAATTTCTTCGCTAAGAGCCGTGGTATTTTTCAACTCCAATGCTGTTGCAAATGCCGAGGGAATGATGAGGCCAAGTCCACTGTTATAAAGTTAGTGAAAGCGGACTATGCATGAAATATCTTCTTACGCGGTCAACAACAGTCCACTGCCAACTTCACTAACAGCTTCGTCGAACTCTTGCTCTAAAATGTAATTCAGCTAGGGAACCATAGGATAACAAGCTACTGTGCCTACCGTCTCGTGTCAAGCCACCAACAAAAAAGCACATCCCCAAACACAATAGCAATGTAGCCAGCATTGAGCCTAGAATCGCAGCTTGAATGACACTATATTCATTTCTGATACGTTGGGTTAGTGCATGAAAGTATAAAACGAATAATATTTTCTAACCTGGTTAAAAGGACGATAAAGAGAATCATCTCAACAATGCTTCCAAGTGTAGTTTCTAACAAGATACCAAACACCTTTGGTAGTTTCCTTGCCAATTCCTGTCCAGCAAATCCAATTAAATTCGCGCAAGGTACCATGGCAATGTAATTGAGTATGAAAATCGCCAGATTAAGTTCCGGTCTAGCATATCGAACAGCAAGGGCTGCTGGCACAACCGGCCACAGAATATTAACAAGTCGAGAAGCATCGCTGGTTGACTTCCAGCATATCCTGAAGAAATGAAATGGGTGTATGCCGCGTCTACCACTTTCTCCATCAGGTTGAATGCCCTTTGTAACTTTGTAACCCTTATGATTGACTCTATGCATAGGTAGCATGTGGTGTAGAGTTTCCGATAAGTTGTGATGTGCGGTCGTCGAAGTCCCGGTGCTTGTTTCGACTGAAACTTCTGCAATATGACCCTGTACCTGCGGTGAAGTAGCCATTTCAATGTCCTCCTTTGGTGCCGTTGAAGTGCTGGTTGTCTTTTCTTTACGTCTCTGAGCATTTCGAGCCATGATTGGAAATTTAGTTTTGGGAGGTAGAAGGGAATAAGTCGAAAAATCGTAGGTCGTCGTTGCCCTGTTTTCTCCTCTGTGAATCAGATCTCGTTATCGTTTTTCGTGCCTGCGAAGTTAGTTGAGTCAGGAGTCCAAAGACATTTGAGTCCTATTCACTATTTAAATACAGGATTTTGGCGACGACTGAAAATGAAATAAAATTGCAATTAAGAATGACATCGCTCAGAATGACAGAATGACAGAATAACGCGCCCAGGAAAAGAACACAAGACATTCTGGACACAGCTGCCAAGCGTTAAGCCGACTCCTTGGCTGTATCAGTTTGAGCAAACAGGATTCTCAGAAAAGTCAAATGTTTCTCCTGAGTTATTATAAGCAAACCTTTCACCAAACCTTTGGCCATTAATTTAGCTGTGATACGGAGCACGAAGTAGTAACTCGTGAGCCAGCAATGGTTTTTAAGCCGTTGGGCTACTCCTCCAAGCAAATGTTGGCATTCTCCAAATCGAATTGAAGAAATCGCACGCATTATATGCCGAGCTGGCAGCGTGCCCCACAGCAGCGACCACGCGTTGTGAATCCGTAGCGAAGAGTGGGCAAATATGATAAACGTCAAAGTGCTCCAATCATAAAAATATCTTTACTTTCAGCATTTTTACTTTTAAGTAAAAGAAGAATGTATAGAAGACGAAGTGAAGACGGGTGACTTTAAAAGTAGTGGTTGCTAAGAATTTTAAGGAGGGGGGTGACATTGATTTATACGTTCTTCGTGTAAGCATTTCGCTTGGAGTTGCTTAACAACATTCCGGCCTTTCTTTGGTTTCTTGACTTTTATCATCCCAAGAATCTAATCACTACCTAGTAATTAGATGTATTAGAGTGGAATTGTAAAACATTCCAAGAAATAAGTGATGCAAACTCCTCGAACAATTACTATAAACATCAACATATTATCATATCATCAATTTAGCTCGACATATCTACTGGGCCACAGTTCCGTTCTATCCGGCCGGAGTGGTATTGATACAATAATGCCTTGGCAGGGAGCGTGATAAGTGTCCGTTTGAGATTATGAAGAGCAGTAGTTGATCGATTTGCATAACTCCTATCTGGTATAGAAATGATATTTAACTCCCGGAATAGCATCATCTCGCTGGGACTAGATTATCATGAATTCCCTCCGACCATTAACGCCAATATCCTCTCATTAATCTCGCGCTTTAGCGTACCACCGTCTCGAATTACCACCCACACCTATCATCCGTCTTGTTTCTCATATCTCATGTCTTGTGGTATCATTTATGGAGCATATCTCGCCGGATCATGCTTTGAAATAACGTACCAGGCATCTAAATGTCATGAGTTAATCAGAAAATACATAGATTAGATCGCAATGTGCTTACGGATAACACCTGGAATCCAACCAAGGATGGTCAAGCAGATGTTGATAAGAAAATCGACTCCACATGCAACCTTGAGGAAGACAGCTAGAGGAGGAACAAAGATTGCAACAATGTATGCAAATACGTCTGCCTGTAAAAATTGTTAGAGATTTGATCGATTCTAGCACGGGATGAGCGGAACAGGCACTTACGGAAGATGATGCCGCCATTGTGTCTTTGTAATTGAGAATCGGTATGAATTAGATTTATATATGAGGATGGCAATTGTGTTCTTATGTTGATGAGTGTATGAAACGGTTTAATTTGAGAAGTTCTTGTAATTGAGAATCTGTCTAACTTTCAGATGAAAACATTATTGTTATATACCTACTACAAGGACAACATTGAAAATCTTGGCAAAACACAAGCGCATAGATCAACTCGAGAATTCCGAGTCAACATGACGTAACTTTAAATATTAAGCAACAGAAGCTGAGCGGATTGTGGCTTAAACAGTGCTGCTTTGAGCTGTTTGAAACAAGCATCATAGATATTCCCACAATCAATCTGAGCATCTAAAATATGTTAATTCAAACAGCGACGGAAATCAACAAGCCACAGCCACAGCCACAAATATAGGGAAGCTTCGGCACTTGACATCCGAATACTCTATTTCTGGAGAAGCCTAGCTGGGTATATGGGTCTATTCACATCACATCACATCACATCACATCATATATCAAACAAACCAAGCATGGAAAATCAAGATGCAATTGGCCCATGATCACATCCACGAAAATCCCACAACTCAATCTAAAATTACAAACTCAACCTCAACCTCATCATCTACTTCCTCATCACCATCACCACACAGCAAACCCTGCACCATATGCCACACACCCCGCAACGTCCTAATACGATGTCAAACCGACCAAACGAAAAAGTGGCATTTCATATGCACGGGTAAGTGTTGGAGAGATGTTAGTGGGGGGAATGTGGATGGTGATGCTTCGCATCCGGAGTATAGGTATGGAGGGATGTGGAAGAATAAACATGAAGGGGTTAGTGCGAAGATTAAGGGGAAGGCGAGGGAGAGGAATAGGAATGGGAATAGGAATAGGGGGAAGAGTGCTGGGATGTTGGAAGGGGGAGCGGAGGATGGGGTTTGATGAATGAGGGTGGAGGAATTTGTCTTTTTTTGTAAAAGGAAATGGTTTATGGGGGAATATTGTGGAAAACGCATTTGCGTTTGTATGATATTCAAAATCTCTTGCATGGGGAGTACAAGGTGACCTCCATGAAGACGAGTTATCACCTTACGATATCAGCAAGAAATTCCTTAACTTGCATACAACGTATACACTGAATATAGAGTATATACAATCCAAAGAAAGAAAGAAAGAAAGAAAGAAAGCGTCGAGAAATGAGAAGTTCAACTAGAAATCTATGAAATTATATACAGTATCAAGCTCGCAAATCTTAGTTTTAATTATCGATTTACAATTACAAATACATCGATTTGTTTATGAATTGAAAGAATTATATCGTTAATATAATAAGATAAACTTCAAGTATTTAATAAGATTATTTATTATAGAAATTTATTAATTTATTAATTATAATATTTATTTATAATATACATTTATAATAAATTAAAACAAAACTTTATATATATAAAATTTAAATATATATTTAATAACTTAATTTATAATTTAAAGATATATTAAAAATATTTTTATTTTAAAGAATTTAAAATTTGAAAAATAATTTTATTCTAGTTTTAAAATTTCTTGATTGAAGTTATATTAAATTAATAAATTTAAATATATATTTAAATATATATTTATATCATAATATAATATCAACTTTTATTTATTATTTGTTTTATTATATATATAAAAATAAAATAAAATATTAAATTTTATTTTTAGTTTTTAAATCTTTTCAATTCAATAATAAAACTTTTAAATATTTTTAAAAGTAAATTATTTTATTTTATTTTATTTTATTTACACTTCATCTATATCTCATCTACACTCACATATTAAACAAATACATTGAAACTATAACTAACAAGCAAGCAATAACGAATTAATTAATCTTCTACCCCTGACGCCCTTCGCAATAGGTAATATAGTTTAACGTCAATCCCGGACTTCCTTATCTCCTAGACCTAGACCGGACCAGACCAACAAACCCACCACCCTGCGCTAAATCCACTGCATACCTCCATATCCTCCATCACCCTCCATCCATCACAATAGTTCAATAACAACTTTCTAACTCCCTTCCCCCTCCCGCTCAAGCTTAAGCTCACCCAACAATCGCGAATAATAATGCTTTCCCTTCATCTCATAAATCCAAATCCCAATTAACCAGCCCCTAGCACCTAGCATCTAACACATCCTACCACTTATAAACATCATTCTCCCAAGCCGCACTAAGCGAATAAGAATCCGGCTCAAAATTTTCCATTCTCACACCATCACGCTCCGCATTCCTTCTTACTCTATCTTCATTTCTCCAATCCCTGTATGCAGAATCCGAAGGAGGACATCCAGGACAATCACAAAAAAATCCATAATTTTGATAGAGACTATTGGGAATACTCGCATACGAGATTGTAAGTTCCTGGTCCTTTTTTACCGCGTCGGTGGTTGTGAAAATCATTCTGTTGCTATCTTTGTCGTAGTTGTAGCTGCAGTTTCGAAAACCGGGACAGGCGTGATTGAAACGGGAGGAATTGAGAAATATACCGGCTTTTCCGCCGCTTATGTGGAAACTGTTTGGGAGTTAGTGATGCGCTTTTTTATATGAATTGAGCCGAATAGGTTTTCTAGTAAACGTAATAACATACCGATTGGTTTGAAAAATTGCGAGAATTTTGTGATTAGCGAGACCATGCCAACAATGTAACCCCAGATAAGTAGCTTGGTTTTTCGCTGTCAATTGTTCGAAGTTATGATAGATCTGTAAAATCGAAGATATGAACAAAGGTTCCTCGGAATGAATTATAGTCCCAGACTCGATATCCGTTCTTGCGAAACAACCTAGACCGCCCTTTGGGGAACTTTTGATCTCGAAGAACTCGTTCTTGAATCCGCTTTCTGGCTTTGGAGATGGAGAAGGAGGAGAAGGGGGAGAACGTGGTGCCAACGATTTAGGATGATAAGGGAGGTCGGCTATCCATGGAGTAGTAGCGTCTGAATTAATAGCCAAATCGTGATCGGGCGGTGCAACTACTGTTTCTGATGCCAAAAATGGCGCAGTCAAAGATGGAGCTTCGGAGGTCGAAAGGGCCAAAGAAGATGTAACTGAGTCTGATCGGACCGATACTGAAGAATTCAAGGAGGACGAGGATGTTGACTTCAAGGAAGAAGCTGCTGGTATTGAGAGGCTTATCAGTTCTCCCTTGCTCCCGTCGATCTTTTCTTCTTTTGAAGGGGATGCCCGTCTATAATGCTATGATCCAAGTGGTGGTTAGCGGAAATTATGGCACAGAAGAGCTGCAAAAGTTTACCTTCCCGACTTTCCACTTCATGGCCATTTTAAGCCATTCTTCAAACTGACTGGCTTCTGCCAGAGGAATTGTATGGGCGGTGGTGATATCCATTTAAGAAAAGTGTCGTATGGGTAGGATATTTGGGTTTCTGTTGAAAGGAGGAATGATTAATTAGTATTATGATTGTAGAAAAGATGATAGATAAGAGTATGTCTTCAGAAAAAGATATTGATCAATACGATAACTAATTGAATGTTTGAACTGCGGTGGAGAAATGAGAGCGGAGAAACGGTGAATTTGATTATATTTGAATTTGATGCAACTTAAGATCAGAAGGGACTTGTGCGCCTACCCAAAGGTGATTGTGTCGTTTTGTAAGTTCAAGCTAAAGTAACTTGCCAAAGGAAAGTGTCTGCAAGTACCTAGAGAATATCGGGTTGCGGCTAAGGCAACGCTGCTCAATAGACTACTATTGCGTTGATAGTAGAAGCTCTAGGAAAATATTATGGTCGTCGACGTTATCCGCTTTTGTTGTCAACTAGCAGTGAAGATGCGAAGGGCTTTGGCAACGTTCATGTTTAAATTCTTCTTTTTGATAGAAAATTCTAAATATGAGTTTAAATTATCTTTCGTTTGTGGATGAACAATTTCTGTTGGATCAATGAAAATTTGATAATATACCCGGTGCCGACAATAAAGTCGCGTTTGACAGCAAAGAAATATATCATGAAGAAAAAGAAGCTGCGACAGTCAATAAACATTGACGACAACAACTACGGCAAGCACCCTGTGACACCAAAAAAACAAAGCATACCTGCAAAGCATGCAAAGCAGAATTCTTTATCGGCGCACAAAAACCGCAAATGCTTTCTTTCTATTTCGAATATTAGTGAGGTGCTGTTTCTTGTAAGAAAAGAGAAAAGGTTCTCTGCAAGAAGCCGAACTTTATGTAGGACCTTGAAACACTAGTAACGGGTGAATACATTACAGTCTTGCCGATTAGATTACTTGTTGCAGGATGACTCACATTCAGAATTGCTTTTTTCAATGTTTATGATTTATTGAGATGGTTGGAAATTGAATGTTTGAAAGTAGACAACACATTGAGTAATTGGGCTGCGGTGGTTTCGGACCGAAAGAGCTAGAACGTTTGAACAAACGGGTAAGGAAACACAAGTCACGGGAGATTTGATATTGAAGTCAATAAAGTTGATATATGTTCAAACATATCTAAAATCCACTTCCACTGTGACTGTTTTTCAGATACCTACTTAATGTTAGGGACCAATAAAACTTGATGACCTAACTACAATCCTCCTTGCTCACAATGGCATTCACCAATTTTGCCATTCCTTGGATGTTCCACTTTGGACGGCCGGCCGCTGTTCTTATTAGCAAAAGTCACCGAATTTGTATATAAAGTACTGACCTCAGCAATTCTATCAATCCATTTCAATACATGCGGAAACTGATTCATTTCTTCCTGCGTGATAGCACCTGAAAAGTCCCACCCACTCACCCATGCTGAAAGTCTTGTCAATGAACCAGAGCATCAAACGCAGCATGGAGATAACTCACGCCAAGTTCCAATATCTGCAACTGAATATTTTCCTTTTCCATTCCCGGCCAAGTAATCACGGGGCTCGCCAGTATATTTACCTGACAAGCGAATTTCGAGTACCCCAAAAATGCGCAAAGTCTCGTCCTTGTATCTCTTCAAAGCTCCTATGTACCAGCAGCATTACTTAATTGTTCTACACGAAGATGAACAATAGTTACTTACCTGGATTTTTCTCACTTGCAATCTTGGCAAAGTAGGTCACTTGACCTTGGTACTAAATTGAAGTCATTAGTAATGTTAGAAGAGCAGACCTCAACTGAGGTTTCGAGGAATATGAAGTTCATGAATGCCCCATATGTTTGACTTGAGGATTCTAGAAGAGCTATTGGCTTTGACTTACCGGAGCGCCCTGCAAAATGATTAGTAGAGTTACATGAATAGGGGCAGCAAAGAACTTACGCTACCATGCCAAAAGAAGAGCCATTGGAGACACTCATTTCTCTCCAGCTCATCCTTAAATCCGAATATATCTTTGCTGTCGAACTCTTTCAGCAGGTATAGCAACTCTGCGCTAGTCTCCATGACAGGAAATGGAGGTGTCTTAGTATTATCAATCAAGATGGGAATTCGGCCTGCAAGATAGTGAGCCTCGAACTTTTCGATGATTTTGTTTTGTTGAAGCAAGATTACCATTTGGGTTTAGCTTTAGAAACCAATCTTTCTTCTGCTCATTGGTCGTGATATTGAGCAGAGTGTGAGTGTCTGGTTCAAGTGTTAGCATAACTTTTTATACTTGACTCCAGACCAATCCCAAAAGTATGGACTGCAACAGTTCCAGACTATTTGAACCGGCCCACGGGAAGATCATTACATTCGGTGCCATACGCAGCCTTTAACTCCTCAAGCATAATCTGAACTTTCTTGCCATTGGGTGTTGACATTGTTATAAGATGCAAGCCCTGATCGTATTATAATCAGCTAAATGTACTAAGCATGCGAACTGAGGGTAAGCAACCTTTGCATTTTTAACCTCATCAGGAGTACCATCAAGATAGAAGTTGGAAGACATCTTGGAATAATTCAATTGAGATCTAAGCACAACTTGATGTATTTTGGGATTGTATACAGAATGAAGAGATGAAAGTGAAGAGTACAACGAACGTGTGTAGTGGGCGATGCGGGGATGTTTTATCAACGTCATAACTGCTATTCGAGTAGCTTCGGCCACCAAGGACTCTGATTAGACTGTCGGGCCATGCATGACAAATGATGGAAATCATTTGATTGATAAGCAATGCCTAGGTATCCATATAAAAATCACCATTCGGGAGGGTGCTGTCACGAATGAAGAGTATAGAATTGAAGTTAAGTCGACGTATTGCCAGCATATTTTTCATCATAAATCAACATCTCTAAAAAGGTGGAAGACATTTTGAAGATATGGATTGTATCGCTTACCTACTCAAATAAGAATCAGAATCTCCTTTTTTGTTTTGGGCTTCCGTTTCTTGTACGTCTACTTCTTTCGAAATGATCAGAAAACTAAGAATTGGAATTTACCCCACACATTAGTCAACAGTCTCCCCGCAACAACGCATTACATAATCATGGACATTATCAGTTCCAAGCTCCAAACATGGGAATAATCTCAATCTCTCCTCAGCTGATTATTATAACATTCATGGAATGATATGGCAACCATTCACACACGATAATAAATTAAACTGAATTAAACACCGCACACAACATCACAACACAACAATTTTAAGTATCAAAACACAAAAAGAAGAATCATATTAATTGCTAATGATTGCTTTTCGAAGAATTCATCAACCAACCAAATTATTCATCAGCCCAGGACTGGTAACGAGCGAAAGTATTTCGTTTTACAGTCAACCATTCATATCGCCGAGCGCCATTGATCAGATCGTCTTAAAGAAATCATCATGATCAAGAGATCTAAGAAGATCCGGAATTGGAAGATCTTCCTCCCTTCTTGCCAGCCTCGTGCGGGTCGACTTTTCCGTGTGCGAATTCTGCCCGAGATGTTATTATCAAATGTATATGAATGTAGGTTATGGAGCATTAGAAGACGGGAAAAACTTACGGCCTCCGCTACTGCCTCCGCTGCCGCCTCCGCCGCCCTCGTTCTCGTAGCTCTCATCGGTATCAGGGCTTCCTGTTGCATGTCCACCTTTGGCTCCAGCCTCCTGCGATTAGAGAAGATGGTTAGCGACGGAAACGTGTAGAGTATAATACTCATTAAGTAGAAAGGTAAAGGATGCCTACATGTGGATCAACTTGGCCGTAGGCAAACTCTCCAGTGCCAACTCTCTTGTCTGGAGTACCGTCCTCCTTGAGACCCTCGTGCTCTAGAAAGATGTTAGAACATGGCATGGCATCGAAGGGTAAAAAACAACCCACCAGTGGGCTTGTATTTGTCGCTCATTTTGAAGTTTATAAAGGTTTGAATCAAGTTTTATTTTATTAAAATCTTTTGAAGTGGTGTGGATGCTAAAATTGAGTTGCTTGGAAGGAATTGAACGTGATTGACGGGGAAGCATCCAAATCTTATATAGCAAAAGCTCAGTGTCCCTACCTCTTCCTATTCCTTGCTTCGGAGCATAAACTCCTAGTCGGGATCAACAGGAGATGAGTGAATGATGCTATGATTGCCCTGACAACATGATTGATATTCAAGTCCAGAAATGCAGACTTAGTAAAAACAGGCAAACATGAAGTAATATCTTGATCTGAACAAAGCAAACTTTCAATAGATGATGGTATGCGGCGTATATTTGTGTAACATCATAACGCAATAGATCTATCAATATTATAATCATATCATAGACTGATGATGTCACGTATTTGAAAAACTGTACCTGACGTCCGCCTAAGTAATGATTGGAGGAAAAGTACATTGACCCCCCTCTCTCTATACCAGCCTTAAGTAACCTCACCGGTTTTATTTGAAAATGCTCATAAAAAGCAATTAAGAAATGACGGTGTGATATGATGCGATGCATCGTTCTATTTACTCAAGTCTAGATGTAATCTACGAAAAACATCCGGTTCATAGATTCAAGCCTCTGATGTCTTGTCTGTCTGGCTGGCTGATGGAAATGGCATAGGTTACTGCGAACCCGAACACGAAATGGAACGCGTCTTACGGTGAAAGGGGCTCGCGCTATCATGTGATTTGGTGATGAGTTGATTGGCATGTCGTAACTACTTTTCAACTGCCCAGGCAAGGAAACTTTGGACTTTGGAATTACTGTATTAAGTACAATGCGAAAGAGCTGAATATGGGGGAAACGATGAGTATTCTTGGTATTCTGGCTAGCTGTTGAAATTCGAATCTTCTTTGTATGTATCACTGATTCGATGTAAGTTATCTGAGATAGATGGTGGAATACAGGCTTGTTGAAGTTATCTTTTTGTTGTTAAAGGCATAGCATATATATAGGAAGCTTAATTAAGCTGCGCGACATCATGTCATCATCCGGTGATCCAAGAATGGAAGGAAGGAAAGAAAACAGCGGTAGAATTATTCTGTTCTGGCTATAGCTATCGTTTACCCCTTTCTCGGAAAGCTCGTGTCATTATCTTTATCGTGTCACTGATGGATAGACCGCTATTGGTATATATATATGGAGTATATCTTGAGAAGTAAGAGAATATGCAAGTAGGTTACTGCACAATATCTCTCTGAGCAAGTGCATTGTATGGAATTAATACTTTCATACTATCATCTAGAAGTCTCTCCCATTTCTAACCACGATGAAGTTCCAAGTGGAGCAAGGAGTTCAGGTAAATGGGATAGATGTCTTTTCCTGTTTCGACCTCATATTCATGATTATTACATGAAGTACAGTCTAGAAGTTTTCCGCAGTATAATTCTGTTTGTGTCTTATCACTTGATAGAAGCCATGATGTGTTTGTTTGTTGGGCTTAGGGAGAATAAGGAGAATGATGTGATATAAATACTTGCCGCTGTTGAAGTTCCAGGGCGCTTCATGATTCGAGTGAATTTACCTGTACACAATCATGCAACTTATAAGTTTGTTTGGCAAACTTTTAGTATGTTTTTACTTCGTAGTCATAAATGTATCTTGCAAGTGTTCAAAATCAAGTGTTATTGTACTGGAGGAATAGGAGCCTTTTACAGTATCTTACATAGAGTAAAATGCCATCACAGAAGACAGAAACAAAGCAAAACAAAACAAAACAAAACAAAACAAAACAAAACAAAACAAGTATGCCTATCAGGCCAACAAAACCAGTCACCGTTATTTATTCCATTAAAAACCCAAAACCCACAACCATCCCATCAACCCCATTCACCCATCCAATCTCTCCATCTCATTTCCCACTCTCCAAGCCTCCTCACACCATTTCTCAAAAAAGAATATGAAACCAAAATCATGGCTCAACATCTTCCGATCCAAAAAACAATTCACAAGAACCATCTCTACTCCTACAATGTCTTTCCCAACAGACTTTACACAATCCTCCCACAAGTTGAATAAAAATAAACAAAAATCTCCCGCGAATAACGGCATCGGTAGATATAATAGTAACTACACACTCCCTTCAATCGATATGTCGACGCTCGGTTTCGAAATCTTCGAAGACGCACGCTGTGCTATTTGCGATGGCGATTTGGATCCTAAACAAGACAGTACGTCCCCCCCCAACCCTAAACCCGTCACAAATCCACAAACCCACAAACCCGAATCCTATAAACCCATCTCCTCCCCCCTCCAACCTCCCAAACACTTCCAACAAAACATCATCCCTAACAAACCCTCCCCACCCAAGCTCCCCCATTTATACCCACACCCACATCCACACCCACCCCAAACATCCAACTCTGCCCCCCCTGCCAAACCCAAATAACCCATCTAAAACTCGAATACGAAATCCTCAAGCGTGAGAAAAGAGAAAAGCAAATTAAAGAGTTGAAGCAGGCGATTGAGGTTTATGTTGCGCAGGCGGAGTTGAAGAAGGTACTTAGTGAAGGGAATAGGGTTTTGAGGGGGCAGATTGAGGAGATTGGGAGGAGGGTGGAGGGGAGGTGAGAGGGAGAGTTAAGTGGAAGAGGGTATGTGAAGGCGGAGGGAGGGATGGGAATGGAGGGTAATTGAGGAGTTTGTTATTAAAGTTTGTAATAAGAATAAGAATTACAGCCTTCGAGTCTGCAGGACAGGACCTACGCCGGGGGATTTCTAATAATATTTAATAACATTTAATATATCCTACCTCCTAAAACCTGATATAGATATTTAAATCCCGACTAAGCGGATAGGATCCCTGCACAAACCACTTACTCGTTATTTCTGCGTTTCTATTTATTTAATCTTTTGAGAGTAGGACCTTACTATGTCTAGGCCAGTACTTTATCATAAGATAAATCTACTCTACTCTACTCTACCCTAATATCTAGCATCTCCTTCTTTAGGATTATGATTTAACATTCTATAGTCACACGATGAGTGGGTAATTGTTCTTTTGAATATAACCTAACCTATATAAGTTATAAACAAATTATAAAGAGAGTTCTCATCCACTCTCAAAAACAATTGCACTCAAAGACTCTCCAGACAATCAAAACACCCTAGTATTTTTATTGTACATCCGCGCTTGTGTGAAGTCATGCCTAAAATAAGATATTAAATTCCTCATATACGATTATAACATCTAACGCTAGCACACATGGGAATTTATAGAGTGTCCTCTCTCGCAGCAACACATCCCTAGTGAGACTTACCACCAACCCATCTCATATGTACAAGAGACCCGCGATGATCCATGATGCATAATCCAAACGCAAAGGGAACCGTAAGGAAACGGAAAAGAAAAGGCTAAAAGACAAAAACAAACAAGTTAGAAACCAGGGTATCATTTCCCAAATCCGCTCTGCTCCGTTGTAAATGCAATATCCACTCCTCCCACGAAACGTAAGGAAACACACGACGCCCAGTCAATCTATTTCTTCCACCCATCTAATCCACATCATCATCTACCGGCATCGGACTCCTAACTGTCAATTCATCCGATTCATCACTTCCGACATCCTTATCCTTCGTTTGCGATGAAACCGAGATTTCCGGGCTCGGTTCTAAAGCTGCCATCCTCTCTGCTTTCCTTGCTGCATTCCTAGCTTCACGTTGTTTGACTAAATCTTTTTCCGCTTCGATAGCTTTTGCTCTTCTAATCTCAATCTCCTTTCTCCTAACCACTTTGCGTAATCCTTCTGACGCATGAATTAATCCATCGATACTGATAGCATGGTTTGTCATCTGATGATTAATATACGTATACACATTTGCTGGCGATGAGCATTGGAGTAATTGTTGTTCATTGAGTTTTAATAGAGCCAGCGCGACTTGGAAGAGGAATGTGCTACCATCGTTCATACATAGTACCACATCCCAGACTCTGAATAGAGCTTCAGCGGAGAGACAATCGGTAAAGACGCTGAGGAACCATTGGAATGTGAGGGCTTCGAGTTCAATACATAGGTCATCTAGATGCTGGGATAATTTGGGGAGAATTTCGGCGACGTATTGTCGTAGAACTTGTTGGTCTGCTCTAGAGGCTAGAAGACTGTGGTCGTAATATCCAGGTGGTAGGGTATGCTCGATAATACTTGTCAAAACCCAGAAAGCATCCTCTGCCGTCGGCATAATAAGTAGTAGACATGCAGTGATTAAATTCATCCCTTGACAATATCCAACCTCAAGGTTTCGTCTAGAGTAAGCTAGGAGTACTTCGTTTAGTTTAGCAACTCCAGGACCTTTTCGAAAGAAAATATTGTCTGTCAATGTACGATTGATATCCATTTGGATTTGAGCAACAACAGCCGGATCATCATCTTCCTCACTACGAGCTATCAAATCATCATAGTAGCCTGGGATACGCATTGCAGAAGCTCCAGAGCATTCAGCCCAAATTTTAGCTCTGTATGCTACTGGAATACCACCAAGAACTAAATTCTTGAACTCATTCCACTTGGCACGACCGACTTTGCCTTTGTTACCCAAACCAGATACACCAATCATTTCACCATCTGCTAGACTTGCCTCTGGCATAATTGCTATAGGTCGCTGTGACCGAGAGTCTGTATTCAAGGCAAGAGCAGCGGCCGCTGCCTCTCCTTCACGTTTGCGCTCGGCTCTAACTTTGCGAAGGAAATCATTCCACCGCACGGTTTTCTCTCTTTGCAAAGAATCATGAACTTCGCCAAGTTGCTGTAGCAATAATTTCACGGGTTCAGTATCTTCCGTTGGAGGAACTGGGGTAGAGGGCGGCGAGGGAGTCTTCGAGATTGTGGCGGTATCCGATGCGATGGATAATGCAGGGGCTGACGTAGTCGCCAAAGGAACAAATCCTCTTTCTTCGGTTAGAATTCCGGGGGATCTTGGCACCTCACCTCCTTCCATAACTTCGAATGCAGGCATACTACCTGATGGTGTATGGGCTAGTAACTCCGTGGGAAATGTTGCAATTTTGAGATAGTCTTGCCAACGTTTCACAGGCTTGTCTTCATCATCAACCTTTTCGTCAGTCGCTGTAGATCCAGGTGACTCAGGATGGAGATCATCGATATCATCTCCTTCAGCTACTGCTGCCGATATCGTGTTACTTCTCCCACCATTAAGCATTTCCACACGACTACCTCTCTTGCCCTTTCGCATCCTCTCAGCTGCTTCTCTTTGCCTCTTCTTGCGTCGCTGATCATATATAAATCCAAATCGGTCAGTTAGGAACTCTTGATTGTTATAGTTTTTGTATTGCATCAAGGTTGGCGGTTGGTCTTCTGGGGCTAAAATAGTGTCCATCTCGACAGGGCCAAAATTCTCACTGCCTGCTATACTAGAACCCTGCGGACTAGATCCCATTGTATCCCACCTCTCCTGTGCGGCAACAGTCGTATTTTGTGTCAACGGAGTAGGATTGCGTATGGGTCTAGGGTTCATCTTTGGTGCCGCTCGAGCAGACATTGTGCTTTTGGTACTGGTTCTGGAACGTGTGCGACTTGGTGGTTCGGTTTCAGCACTGTTAGACCTGCCACGACGGGTTTTGCCATCTGGATCACGAGCGGTCGAGGTGCCGGCGACGAGCTTTAATGCCAACGTCGCTAGACTAGATTGCTTTCTCTGCCGATTGCCAGCTAATGAACCATTACTTGGAGGACGGCTTAAACTTTCCAGTGAGGATACAGCATCTGGTGGGTGGAAAAGATCATTCTGTAGAATTGTGCGTCGACCTGGGCCCCCACTTCGTACATGAACGGTTGCGCCGTTGGTGATCGCGTCCCCATTTATGCTACTTGCCCGGCTGGTTGTATGACTTGTTTTACTTGTCCCGCCCCAAATATAATCCTTCCAACCTCTTGATGTTCCAGATATTGCCTTATCCAGCGCGGGTTCTTTGGCGCGTATTGTAGCATCATTTTCTATACTGTCCAATTCACCTGCGACCACCGTTTCACTCATGGCATCGTTCATCAGAACCTCCAACGCAGACTCGCTTGAGGGAATGGGGGTACCAGAAATCTTGCGTTCGCCTTCGATGGTTCGCAGACGAGTTTCTAAATCCAGGTTCGATAGACCACATTCCAAGATAATTTTTCTCAGTGACCTTTCCCTTTCTTCTGCTTTGCGCCTGAGAGCAGCTATTTGCGCATCTCGCCTAGCTAAATCCTCTGCTATCTGTCTAACCAGCTTCACAGCCCCATTTCTTGCTATCAACCTCTCGATATGTTCATCGTTTGCATGATGTACCGATCCAGGTATATGGGTAGAACCTAAGGGCGCATCGTCGAACAAGGCACTACGGCTGTGCGAAAAGGAAGAGGATGTAGTTAAGCTATCGACCATAGAATTTGCGGCGGAAGCTTTTCGGTTCGCCGTTCCATCGTTTGTAGGTAGTATAAATTGGGGTCGTTCATGTGTTGGCGAGTCACCGGAGAAGGAGGGGAAGGAAGTCAATGATTTATCTGAAATCGATGATGCAGAACTCGATATTTGCGAAACAAGTCTTCGTGACTTTCCGCGAACTGTTTGCGATCGGTGACTCCTCATCGATGCGGCTGAGGCTGTCCTGGAAAGATTCCGCGTAATATCATTTTCCATCGCTGCGGTATCTTGGTTGATATCAAGAAGTGATTCCTCCCATTTGTTCCAGTTATATTCACTCTCTTGTTGATACCTCAAAACAGAATTCGTAAAGGACTGGGAAGAAGAAGAAACATAAGAAGATTCCGTAAAGGCAGGACTTTGGAATGAGAAAATTTGTTCTTGTAATATATGGTAACTAGTAGGTGATATTGATTTGTATTCGTAGTTGCTAAAGGCCTTTTTTGTTAATAAAGGTCGAGACATCATCACCAACTATTTGGCGGCACTATCTCGCGTATTTCGTAGCACGAACAGTCCAAAAAATGTAAAATCGAAATTCCGAAACTTACATATAAAAACAAAACCAAGAACTTCTTCAATTATTATACAGCCAACGGAAATAATGAAGTTTATACCTGGATCATTCGGTATGGAACGATTCATGCTCTTCTACTTTCGGAAGACGTGATTCTGCATCCTATGAGCCAATTTGGTCTTGGAAATGGCGCATCTCAGTTCTGTTGGTTTTGTTGCTTTCTCTCTCCTAATGAATACCACCGTGTGCTACGAAGTATCACTACTCCGCTCTCCTTTTCGGTGATCACATATGCAGACGCTCACATTTTGCATATGTTACTATTTGGAAATAGACAAGGCAGACAGATCAATGTGATTGAAGGATTTTAGGATTGAAAAATTGCTGTACATTGAAGCGCTCGCTGAGAAACTCAGAATACGATACATCTCGAAAAGCAGCACTGATAATTCATATAGGCGTGATAGGGCGGCGAAGGCCGAGGCAATTACCCCAGACTTCGTCGGGAACACCTGCAGACTCCCCGCCTTATTACTTACGGTGTCTCTCCTCTCTCCTTATTTAAAACATAATTGTTTTGATTTTACTGTTTCTTTTGTTTTTATTATTTTTCTCGAATCTTGTTCTGAATTTGATATCATCTGACGGGACATAATACCATTGGTACCCAAATATGTCTGCGTCCGCAAAGAGAAGACTCGCAGCACTTTCCGAGCAACTTGTGAAACCAATTGGAGATCAGGGAACCTTCGAAAATATTCCGATTCTCAAGAAAATTGCACCAGATTCAACAGGTCCGAGAGTGAAAGGCAAAGTAGTCATTGTGACAGGTCATCATTCTCGTTCCAGACCCTATTCTATAGTATTGACATAGTGCAGGAACCAATAGTCCTTTGGGAATCGGACGAGCATCAGCACATCAGTTTGCACAGAATGGCGCAAGAGCTGTATACATATGCGATTACAACGATTCAAATCTCGAAACGCATAAACGGGAACTTGCATCATTATACCCAGATGTCGAAGTACACACGCGGAAGTTTGATGCGGCGGATGAACAATCTGTGAGGGAAGTTATTGATCATGCGGTAAAGACATATGGGAGGTTGGATATCTTCTTTGCGAATGCTGGCGTAGTAGGCACGAATAAAATATTTACGGATATTTCTGCTGATGAAGCTTTGTCTACTTTGCGGACAAATGTCGTCAGGTAGATGTCCATTGAATCCTAGGCAAAATCGCGTACTAATATCAAAGATAGTGTAGCTATGGCAGCAAAATATTCAGCACCGGCCATGATGTTAACATCATCGGATAAACAATACCCATCCGGCAGTATAATAGCCACAGCTTCAGTCGCCGGTCTCCGTTCCAACGCCGGTTCCAGCGACTACTCGGCTTCCAAATCCGCCGTGATCTCATTAGCCCAAACAATATCTTATCAGCTAGCAGGCACGGGAATTCGCGTCAATGCCATCTGTCCTGGCGTTATTGAAACAGGTATGACAGCACCAATGTATGAAGCTGCAAGGGCTAGAGGCTCGGAAAAGAAAATTGGTCAATTGAATCCACTAGGAAGAGGTGCGCACGCGGATGAAGTTGCGAGGGTAGCGTTATTCTTGGGGAGTGAGGAGAGTAGTTATGTGAATGGTCAGGCTTGGGCTGTCGATGGCGGGCTTAGTGCTGGACATCCTTTTGTTCCGGGAAAGCTGGGTTAAGACGAAGATGGATGTTTAGATTGCTGGGTCTCGAAGAGGGTTTCCTTTATTCAATAGATGTCAATCCTGTGTGATTTTCACACAACCTCCAAGTTGGGCGAAGATCTAATCATAATGCTATTTTGCCTCGCACATGATGGTAACCTCCCCACATTGTCACCCAGCCCCTTATGCTTACCTTGTTATATATGTGATGGAAAGACACAGGGTGAGGTCGAATCGTACTTATATAAGTAAGATTATCTTCCATATTCATTCCAAATGTTCTTCATTACAACTCTCTTTTGTTCTTACATTGCACCAGATCCGATCAAAGGTTTTTATTTAATCTCTCCTCACTATGGCTAAGAAACGTTCGCGTAATGCTACAAAGTCAAGAGGTCAACGCGGTCCAAATGGTCGTTGGCTTTCGAAGGTAAACCCACCTACCTATGGAAGTAGTAAGGGAGCTTGTGATGAGGGTGGATAGATTGTAGGACATCCTTGAAAAGATGACAAATTAGATCGCGCACATTGGACTTGATTGTGGGACTCATTGGTGCCGAACATGCAACTATCTGCCAATATTTTTCTGAAGTTGCGCAAGACATTACAGTGATAACAAGGGGAAGAAGGCTGTTAAAAGTAATTAACTTAGAAAAACTAGCGACATCTAACAGTTAGTTACACCTTTTACTGTAAAAGTACGATCTGTTTACTACATAGGTAGTGAATCTTCACTGCCCCGATGAAGTACAATTCATATGCTATTTTGGGAGATTTAGGTATTGATATAATACAGTTTAAAATACGATTTGTTTTCATCCAAGAACTCTTCTGACTAACTATTCTAAGCAGGCGCGGTTGAGGGAACGCTCCCAAGCCGACTTTCTCGTCACAAAGCACGTGTTTCTGGGCTTGAAATGGTTGAGATGGTTGAGTGGTAGAAGTTGGGCGATGGCTACTTTTGACACCTGGTGAGGTCCTCGGCCGCTATTGGGTAGTTGGTGAAAGATCACGATTTGCACCAATGAAAACTTCGTGAACTTCCTCACACGAACTCAACTCAGCCAATGAATGCTTCGCTACGGGCTTTACTAGCAGCCTCGCCTCTCATTACAGCCTTACACTAGCTAGAGTTCAGGCCCACTAGCTGCAAGGCTACAATAATAATTTTGCTTTCCGATAACGAGATTTAACAGAGTCATCATTGATACAAAATTACCATATTCGTACATTATTGATTCAGTATTAATCAATTACATACATTCTTTTATACAATGGCAGATCCTCTTCTATCATCATTATGTCGCATCTGTCATATCAATCCCACAAAGTATACATGTCCGCGATGCTCTCAACAAACATGCTCACTTCCCTGCTCCAAACGTCACAAAGTCTGGTCATCATGCTCCGGTATTCGCGATCCTACTGTCTATAAACCAAAAGCACAATTGGCAACTCCTTCGGGCATTGATCATGATTACAACTTCCTTCATTCAATTGAGCACCGAATCGCAAGATCGGAAAAAGAGATTGTGGAAGAGCGAGGCCTTGTAACGAAAACGGAACTCCAGCTGGCAAGAGAAGGCCAAAATGACGATAGAAGACGATTCAACAAAACCACATGGCGTCAGCGCGAAGATTTTATTACTAAAATGCTACAAAATTCCGGAATAACACTAGTTAAAGCCCCGAATGGGATGTCTAGAAATTTGGAGAACACATCTACTTGGAGTAAAACGCAGAAGTGCATGAATTGGCAGATGGAATGGATTCGAGAGCCAGATACGGGCGGAAGAATACTGCATAAATCGATAGACAAATGGTCAATCAACGATACATATTCAATACTCCTGGAGGACCAACAAAGATTGAACATGGCGCCAGAGGAAAAAGCTGCGCTGAAGAAGAGGAAAGCAAATGAGTTGAAAGAGAATAAGGCTAAGAGAATTAAGTCAGTTGAACACTTGTTGGATATACCGCCACTTTCCTCATTTCAAAACTTGACTGGAGCTTGGAACGTAGTTTTGGATCAGCCAACGATATCAACAGACCAGGATTCCACTTACCAAGCCAGTACACCACGGAAGCTTGATTCCAAGTATCATTTCTATCTCCATCGACCTAAGACTCGATCATCATATCCTAAAGTACTAGTACCTCTGGACCCAACACAGTCAATATCGAAAGTTCTAGAGAATCGTACAGTCCTCGAATTTCCTACCTTCTACGTTTTTGAAACAGACAAATTTCCAGACACATTTATGCTGGAAAAGGATTATATAAAAGCTACTGGAGATGGACCAGAGATGGAAATTGAGGAATCTGAGGATGAGGATACTAGTGGTAGTGACTCTTCCTCGGATGAGGATGAAGATGAAGATATGGAAATGGAGGATGGAGAGATTGCATCATGAAGTATTTTATGATCTGTTGCCGTCAAATTGTATACGTATAAAAGCATTGCGTCCCATGATACCCTCACACTAGAAATCCAACATATATCCGTTCAAAATGATGTATTGTTTATATCCTATTTAAGAGAGTCCAATTTCAGTAGACTCTAAAATGTTCTTTATATAAATCTTTGATTCTTATTTGATCCAATTCTTTTCTGCATTAAGAAATACCAAACTTGTTCCCGATAAGCTTAAAAAATGTGTAAGATTACTTTGATCTTCTGATAATTCATTCTTAAAGTTCTGACTTCATGCAATTCGGATTAGCATAAGCTGCAAATCCACATATGGGAAGAACATCTCCAGCTGTTCAAAATCTTGTATTTCCTTATCTGTGTCGCCGTACGGTATTTTGCTTGAGGTCGTGTAAAGTGGTTTTTGATCGGTGATAACGTTTCCGTGCCAACGACTGCCGTTTTGTTTCATTTTCCCTCTGACTTGAAATTTGACGCGCCCCTCTACGTGATAAAACATTTTACACACACACGAATAGAACCTGCGTGACCTGAAATCATAATAGGATCTTCTTGAACCTCATGAAGTAAGCCAAAATCCACAGTTCTGGGAATTACGTGGAGGCGTTATCCGGAATTTATATTTACTGATAGCAAGTAGAGGTGGATTCACCCCGCTAAATACGATTGGATCAACAGAAGCACCAAATTTCAAACGACGAAATAAGACTACAAATACAAATACTCGTACACTTAAACAACAACGCAACTTCAAACGGGTCGTCAACACTTCGAGAGCAACAACACCGCCTCATATATTACCAAGCATTCAAAGAAGAACTCGCCCGTCACCAATAACGGGAAATAGCCCATCTTTGAGTGAACTTGGTGATTCAACTTCACTCTTTGATTCGTCTCTTCTGATCATTGGTCGAGCATCCAATTCAAATTCAGAAAGGAAAGGAACTGTGGTTATTCTTGATACTACAAAATACGACAGATATCCCGTTAAGGAAGGAAACAAAATGGTTAGAGAAATATCTCCAGCAAAGGTGCAGGCACCTCGGCCAGAAGATCCTAAAGATCAATATCCATCCTCCCAAAGCAATGCCGGAAATCATTTATCAAACATTCCTAGATTCGGAGAAGCTACACTTCCACAGTCTCCACTGAATCGCAAATCTCAGCAACAATACTCTGAGTTATTCATTCAACCAAAATCTCGTCCCGAATTTCACAGAGATACAGAAAAACATGGTATGTACTCTGGCGTCAAATCAACTTACAGTGCTAACCTCTATATAGCACATCCACACTTACAAGCAGCAAAAGATGCTGCCCGAAAGATTATCGACCCCTTTATGCCACGAGCTCCAGCCGATTACAACAAGCCAGCAGTTCGTGCACCAGTTCCAGGTTCCTCATCGTATGCAACGACTCACCCTGCACCTCCACCTACATTTGGATCCCTTCCAAACAGTAATGGAGGCTTCCAATCCATAAATACCTATACATCCAACAATTACGTGGATCTTACCACGTCTAAGCCGAATTACAATGAGACACACATTTACGTTGATCCTGCAAAGGCACAAGAAGATTTAAAAGCACTTCTGGAGGGCGTTATAGAGGATGAGGAAGATACAAAACCCAGAACCAGATCACGCAGAAAGAAGAAGAATGCAGAGGTAGACGACTTGATGGCACAAATGAATGGGCTAAAAGTCGAATCGGATGAAAAGCTGGAAGTTGCATCGGAAGACGAAGAAGAAGATGATGGGACTGTCGAAGGAATTAGTGTCAAACTACTTCCTCATCAAGTTGAAGGTTTGGAATGGATGATTGGAAGAGAGATTGGTACAGGAAAGAAAGGCATGGTACCCAAAGGAGGCATTCTTGCTGATGACATGGGTTTGGGGAAGACATTACAATCAATTTCACTCATTCTGAGCAACCCTAAACCATCTAGTTCAGACGAAACTCACAGTAGACGCAAATTACCTTCCGGTCTGGACAAATGTACTTTGGTCGTTGCACCTCTTGCACTTATTCGACAATGGGAAGCCGAAATCAAAGACAAGGTTGAAAGCAGCCATTCTCTTCGTGTGTGTGTTCATCATGGACCTCAACGTACGAAACGATTCCAAGATCTCAAGAAATATGACGTTGTAATTACAACTTATCAAATTCTTGTTTCGGAATGGGGAAATTCGTCCAAGGATGATGATGATGAAGGTGTAAAGGTCGGCTGTTTTGGCATACACTGGTACAGAGTCATTCTTGATGAGGCCCATACTATCAAAAATCGAAACGCCAAAGCTACACAAGCATGCTATTCTCTTCGGAGTCACTACCGTTGGTGCTTGACAGGAACGCCAATGCAGAACAACTTAGATGAATTGCAAAGTCTGATCAAATTCTTGAGGATTAAACCATACGATAATCTCCGTGAATGGAAGGACCAAATCGATCGACCAATGAAAAATGGTAGAGGTGATGTCGCAATCAAGCGTCTTCGTCACTATTTGCAAATTTTCATGAAGCGACGCACCAAAGAAATCTTAAAGAAGGAGGGAGCTCTGAACCCCGGAGGGAAACCTTCGATTACTGGACAAGCCAATTCAACAGGTTTTAAGGTCGTGGAGCGTAAAATCGAGAAAGTATTTGCCGAATTCTCCCCAGAAGAGCGCAAATTTTATGAAAGATTGGAAGCACGTACCGATGCAAGTATCGAAGAAATGATGGGTGGGAGTAAGGTCAACTACGCAAGTGCGTTGGTATTGCTACTGCGTCTGAGGCAAGCTTGCAATCATCCAAAACTTGTGGGAAATAAGTTGGGAAAAGATACCGATGCTCTTTCAGCAGAAACTAGCAACGCTAAATCAAAATCAACAACTGACATTGATGAGATGGCAGACATGTTTGGTTCTCTAGGTGTAGGCTCCAAGAAATGTGAGGTTTGCCAAATCGGGCTTGGTAAAGAAGCTATTTCGCAAGGTGCAATTCGTTGTTTAGATTGTGAAGCAGATTTGGATGAGATATCTAGTAAGAAGCTCAGCCCAAAGAAAAAGATGAAGGAAAAGAATAGCAAGAAGGATAGGAAGCACAAGGCATCTAAGCCAGTTCCAATTCGTAAGCCCAGGAATAGGAATATCATTGAAGATAGTGATGACGAGGAAGAAGAAGGTGAATGGCTTGTCGGAGATAAAAAACGTGGTGCTCTTACATTAGGAAAGGCTGGTGGAAAAGAAGACGAGAATTGTGAAGGTGGTGGTGAATGGCTTGACTCAGATCATGATTCAGATCTTGATGATTCTTTCCCTGATATCCAAGATATTGGCAAGAAGAAGGTTATTAACCTTGATAGCGATGATGAAGAGACTGCCGATGAATCATTTGAGGATTCGGAAGAAGGTGAGTCCTCTGAAGAGGACTCTGAAGAGGAGGAGGAAACGGATGTTGAGGATGAATTCGGTTCCGACGAAGAAGCTGAGCTTTCTAGAGTTGCTGCATCTACTAAGATTACACATTTGATGAAAATTTTAGGGAAGGAAGCGGCTCAGCATAAATTCATCGTTTTTTCACAGTTCACGTCAATGTTGGATCTTGTTGAGCCATTCTTACGCCAAAAAGGTTTCAAATACACTAGATATGATGGTGGTATGAAGAACGATCTTCGTGAAGCCAGTTTGGACAGACTTCGTAACGATGAGAATTGCAGAGTCTTACTTTGTAGTTTGAAGTGTGGTTCTCTAGGACTCAACCTTACAGCTGCTACTCGTGTAGTTATTCTCGAGCCATTCTGGAACCCTGTAAGTTCTTTCCATTGCTCACCTTGCATTACATGATCAGTGCTACTAACACATACATCCACAGTTCGTTGAAGAACAAGCCATTGATCGTGTACATCGTCTCACGCAAAAAATTGATGTTGTTGTCTACAAAATTACCATTAAAGATACAGTTGAAGAGAGAATTCTACTTCTCCAAGAAAAGAAACGAGAGCTTGCAAATCAAACCATTGAAGGTGGTAAAGGTGGTGCTGGTAAATTGGGCATGAAAGAGATTCTTCAGTTGTTTAGAAGAGATGCTGAACAAGCTCCACCTGCTGCTGGTGCGTATGATCTAGGCGCGAAACCTAGGATCCTGAAGGAGTCCGCAAGTAGGAGTCCAAGTAAGAGTGCGGCGAATTTGAATAGTTATGGTTCACAGGCTGCGTCGCCGCCAAGAAAGATTACACCAACTCCATTTCAAGCTAAGAAAATAGAAGATTCGGTTTATGGTAGAAGATGGTGATTTGCTTCAATAGAAGAGTTTATTTATTGGTCGTTTGGTGACGATTGTTTGTCTAGATTTTGTCTATATAGGAAATATCTTGTGATAGATTTGGGATATATTGTGGCTAGGTTCCGGAATGGGTATCGGACTGCGCTCTGAGAGTTTCTCTGTCCTTCCTCTAGGATCCTGGATGGATATATGATGATGAATGGCTGTTTAGACGAGAAATGAAATATATTATTATTTAAGAATGGGCGATTGTGATATATTTGAGCAGTAGATTCTTTATTTAAATCAAGCCTTCATTGACCACCATGGATAGATTCTAGCCTCAAAGCTTCAAAACCTCAAAACTACCAATTAATGTTCCAACAATCGTTTTACTGCATATTGTATACTCAATTGGAAGGATCACAAAATTTAATTAAACACAGTATATCCTCACTTTTGAACAATCGGCTCAAATTAGATGACTAATAATTCTCTACGAAGTACAGTAACCTTAACGCATACCTCGAGTAGAGGAGAGGTAATTAATTTGATCATTGACATTTTGACCCCTCTCGGATCCTGCGGGCACTTACAGAAAAAGATTACGTATGTGCTTTGTTTTGTTGATTATATAAGGTTAGTTTAGGTTTGGTATTTGCTATTTGGGTTGAATCATAGCATTTAAATTAAGGTTCTTTGCTTTGTGCTTTGGGATTTTCTACTTTATATTTTATATTTTATATTTTATATTTTATATTTTATATTCTGTAGGTGTATTTTTGTATATTGGATTTCGGACTTTAGATTTTAACCTTGGTGGTTTGATACGAAAATACAGAAAGAGGGATATTTTGTCCTTGTTACCTACAACTAGTAGATACAATGACCCCAACATCAATAGTAGGGAGTACAGGCCTTGTCGTACGTATTCTTCTCACTCACTCACTCACTCACCTCCTTCATCATCACAATATCTAACCCCCAAAAAACAGGGCTCCCATATCCTCAACACCTTGCTCTCCCACCCCTCCATCTCAACCATCCATTCCCTCTCTCGTCGCAGCCCACAAGAACCCGCCGCGACCTCCCCCAAACTCTCCCCGCTCATCTCCGAAGACACAAAAACCTGGTCGTTACTCCTCTCCTCCACCAAACCCCCTCCCACAATCTTCTTCTCCGCCCTCGGAACAACAAAAGCCCAAGCAGGTAGTATTGAAGCCCAGCGCAAGATCGACCTAGAATTAAATTTAGAACTTGCACGAACATTCGCCAACCTTAACACCGATTCCCAATCCGATGAAACCACCAACGCGCCGAAATCTAAAATCTACGTCCTAATCTCCACCCATGGCGCCAATAGCAGCTCTCGAATCCCGTACTCAAAAATGAAAGGGGAGTTAGAGGATGGGGTTATGGAACTCAAGGATTCGTTTAAACATGTGGTTATTTTGAGACCGGGGTTGATAGTGGGAGAGAGGAGTGATTCGAGACCGGCGGAGTTTGCGTTGAGGAAGGTGGCGGGGTGGGTGGGATGGTTGGGGGTGATGGGTGTAAGGATTTTGGGCGCAGGATGCGAGGGTTGTGCGAGGGCTGCTGTGAATGCGGGGTTGAGGGCGCAGGAGGGAAAGATGTGGATGGGGGTTATTCCGAAGGTGTGGGTTTTGGGACAGGCGGATATTGTTAGGTTGGGGAGGGAGGAGTGGAAGGGCGAGTGAGGGGTGGGTTTGTTGATTTAGGGATGGGGTGGTTAGGATTGTGGGGTTTTCAAAATTGAGTGGATGGATTGATGGTTGGAGTTTTGAATTTGGTGTCATACTAGATAGCTATGGGTGTGATATTATTAGGTTTAGGGTGTGAGGAATGTTTGTATTGTAAATTATTTGTAAATTGTTGCTTCCATTCATTTATAAATATGCTTTGTCGTTATTATGTGACTTTCATCTCTTTCGATCACTTCTTCCTCTCTTCATGTCACATCATAAATTTAGAATAATCCACCAAAATCCACCTTCCAACCTCAACCCGAACATCCACAACCCTCTCACACACTCCCCTTCCCCTTCTTCTCCCCCCCCAAACCCACTCTCCCCACTCTCACATTAACATCCCCTTACTCCCTCAGGCCCCCACCCATTTCACCCGTCTGTCTACTCACATCCCTATTCGCAGGACTCACCTCCAGCGGATTACCATAACCTTCCTTCTTCTCCCCTTTTCCCGCTTGATCTTTTTCCGATTCGGGATTCGTGATGTTGGGATCGAAGGCTGCGGATTGTTCGCGGGCGGCTGCGTCGTCTGTGCCGGATTTACTGTATTCTGTGGCTTCGGTGTTGATGCTGTCTTTTTGTTGGGAGTCTTTGCGGGGGAATTGAGTGGAGGGGGTGTTGGTTATAGGACGGGTGAAGGGGTGGGTGAGGGGGAGGATGGGTTTGCTGTGGATTGTGGTGCGGGTGAGGCGGGTGAGATGGGTGAGGCGGAGGAAGTGGGTGTGTGGCATGGTTATATTGTTGTTTTGTTGTGTTGTGTTTGTTAAGGTTGTTTATCTCGTGGTATGTTATAGAGGTTGTAGCTCTAGGATTTGGATTAGCTTTGTATTTGAAATTCATGTGATCGAATCATATTGGATATACATTTTTTGAAGAACATAGATTCAACATACATTGAGTTTAATCTGGACCGAATATTTCAAAAATAATATCAGCTGAAAATGGTGTTTGTTTGTAGATATGTTGAGAAATGCTGGAAACTACAGGCAAGATTTTGCACTCTCCAGTTGCATGTATGCATGAAATGACAACGACGTCATCGAGGAGCTTTTAATGTTTGGAGCTACCCCGCATTATCTCGCCCCTGGATAGAATTATGGTTATCCAATTAATCGAATGCGAAATATGATCTATCGGTCAACATATCGATGTATGGTGTTGTAATTGAAATATGCTACCTTGTTTTTTCGAGTGTTACTTTTCCAATTGTGTTGATATGTAATAGCAAAATGCTGAACAGAGATATTATTCAGTTAGTTCTACTCCGTAGGTTTGTTGTTCATCAGTATCTTGAATTAGAACATTGATAAACATGTGACTGCCGCTACTCAAGCCATCGGTTCGTTATGATATGTGATGCTGATTTTATGTAAGCAATATTTTCGCCACGCTTGTCGATATATTTCCGCTTCGAACTAATCTCATTTTGGCTGTCCGAGTTGCTTGCATCGAATTGTATAATCCTGCAAGAAGCTTGGTATAGATCGGGATATCTAGATATGCGAGTTTGCGTATGGAAGATTTGAAATTGCATTTCTAGTCGTACATTCTTCCCCGTGGATAGCAGTAGCGTTTATGTCAATAAAGGACTGAAAGATTGGGGAAGGTTAGAAAGGAGAGACTTCTCCTAGTGGAATTTGACTCGACACAAATCTTGGTTACGCCACCTTTAGTCTTGATGTCATGATCACCTAGGTAGGTACAATCTCCCATAAATCTTATAAACATCATACACTCCCTCCTCCTTTCATCTTCATTCAAAACCATTCCAATGTTGCGCACTATCTCAAGAAAGACTTCCCCCCAATTCTCAGCTAAAATCTTTAAGCCTACATCTCTTTTTTCAAGAAACATGGCCGATAAGCGTGTTGAGCAAGCTGCCCAAGCTGCTGGTGAAAAGAAGGATACCAACCCTTCTGTAAGTAGCCATTTACTTGTCCAGTTTTAGTGCCTCAAATGGATTAAGCTAATCAAAGTGACTTAGAACCCATCAGTTATTTCATCTGGAGGCGCAATTGGCAAGCAATTCAATCCTGACGGGAATATAGGACAAATTGGTGAGAAGATTGGTGGTCCATTCTCAAAGGTACATCTCAAAGCCATACACTGCCTTCAAATCTTCGAATCTGACTCGGAAATAGGACGGTGCTATCGGTTCCCAGTTCGATGCCGCAAAGGATGGTCTCGCTGGACAAGTTGAGAAGGCTGTTGATGGACCAAGTAGACCCGCTACTGAGAAGAAGTAATGACTTCCGAGGGTGATAAATGAAAGGCTATGATAATGTCATAGGCTGGAATGTAATACTTGGACGTCTCTCACATCACAAAACTGGTCGTATGTACCACAATCGATGAATAATGAGCCCTGTTTCAACGACATATACTTTGGTGACCTGTCGTTAAGTCGAAACTGAGAATGTGATGTTTGCAGCGGACCCTTTTAATACACAGATAGTCTTCAAGTGGTGGTGGTGTAATGACAAAACCCAGTCTCCTACAACACTGTCCATCTTCTATGTACTTGCTCATCAACTTTGATGAGCATTACATTTTCTGATCTTTCCTTGAGGGCTCTCACTGCCACCCAAACACATGAAATATTGTTATCTGTCGCCAAACATTTAGCCGTGGAAAAGAAGTTATCCAGCTCCACAGATCGCTAAGTGAAAGGCTTTGCACTCAAGACCTCCAACCCAGTCCATTTAACAAAGCGGCTTACATTCTGTCTGACTTTGCTATCGTGCTTCTCGGGAAATGCGATTACTGATTTGCGAACTCTTGACAATACATTCCATATTGTGATACCATGATTTGAAGTTAAAGATATCATCAAAGCGGCATCGATTGATGAAATAAACTTGATGGTGTCAGTTCGGCATTCGTGTTCGGGGCAAAAGGAAATCAAATGATATTCGGCTTCGATAAAACTTTCTTCCGATCGGATAAACTTCGACAGGGATATCTTTGAATCGAAGCGAAGGTGTTTAGCTTGCTTGTGATGGCGTGCTTTCTCGTGCTCTCACGCTCTCACGTATTTTCTCCGAATTCACTTATTACTATCTGTTTAACACGGCAAGTGAAGAAAGAAGGTGGGTTTGAAAGTGGTGAAATTTCTTATGAAGGTCTCTTATTTACTATTACTAAAAGGTGATTTATCGGAGTCTCGGTTTTACATTCCAATTGATAGGCCAAAGATTATATATCACATATCACACTAAATCTTTCTCTTTCAGGTTAAGTTTTGAAGGGATATTATTTCCTTCTACTACTGAGTATATTGTTGACTTCTTTACTTTACTTTGCAACACTCATTCTTTTCATACTCTCAAGTGTATCAAGACAATTGGTCTTGGATTTCTCTTTTCTTTCATTTAGATTCTTGTCTTGTCGAAAGTTCTTCGAAGATACCCCGCCACCGTCAAGTCGCAAGAATGGGGGAATCAATAGATTATGATCAAACCAAAGGCATAAATACTAAGCCAGAAGGTGATGGATCTAAGCAGGTAAGCCAAAGGAACGCCCATAGAACTTATTTCACAAGTGACTAATCATCTTGTTCTCCGCAGGAACCACTTGGAAAAGATTCACTCAACTCTACCTGGAATTCCGAAACCGAGCCTTCTTTCCGAACATTTTCTCAAAAGTCCTCCAATTTGCCATTTGGACAAGCAATCGACTACGATGCGATCAGTGGACCTACCTATGTTACTGCACAAACTTTGGTTCAACAAGTAGCATATGCGCTCTCCGATAAGATCTTCTCATATTCCCCAGAATCGTTTGATTTGGATGTTGCTGTAAAGTCTTGGGCTGCGGCGAACACAAAAAATGCCAATGGATATACTACTCAAGTTTCCCCCATGCAAACTCGATCCGGCGCTGGATCAATTGCTCTTGGATATATGTTCTCAAAGGATTTCGATTTGACCAAGAGACATATCCCTCAATCACTTTTGGCCTCTTCTTCTAGTCTTCATAGCCTACGTTCAACTCTCGACCAGCTTTCTTTATTATACTCTGTTGCAAATCCATTTGTAGCTCACGTTGCTGCTGTTGATTACGCGCCAGGGTCTGGTGGTCTCGTTACGGACTATGCAACTGCTTTGACTGTAGCAGAAGAGTTAGGACTTGGTTTGGTTTCTAGTTCATCTGCATACGAAGCGCAACATATGTCTCTTTTCTCTACATTGCTAGCAACTGTTCTTCCAACCATCCATACCTACGATGGCATCACTGTTGGTCGTGACACTCTTCGTGTTATTGATATTCTTAGCCAATCTGGTCTCAGCAGTTCCTACAAGAGCATTCTTGACGAGATCTCGAAACTTGGAAAGAGAGCTGATGCTGAAAGCAAAGTTTCATCACTTCTTGAAGCTTTTAACAACGAACTTGGTACATCTTATGGTCTTTTTGAATATAACGGAGATGAATCTCCAGAATCTGTTTTGGTTGTCTTCGGTTCCGTTGAAAGTTCTCTCGCTACTCAAGTCGCAAAGAAGCTCTCTGCTGAAGGAGAGAGAATCGGTGTTATCAATGTTAGAGTTTACAGACCTTTTGTAGAGGAAGCTTTCTTGAAGGCTCTTCCTGCATCAGTTAGAAATGTTGCAGTCCTTGGTCAAGTTCTAGATGAGTCAGCCGCAACAGATGTTTCTGGTCACTCTAATTTGTATGAGGATGTTTTGGCAGCAACTGTATTCTCCGATAAATTCCCAGCTGCTCCAAAGGTTGTTGATGTCAAGTATGCTCGATCGCAAGTATTCACACCTACTTCTATCGCTGGTATCTTCCATCAACTTAGTGGCAAGTCCATCAACGAGTCAATATCACTCTTGACTGTTGGGCAAGTTGAGCAATACTCATTCTTTGATCTTGAGGATGCTGCTGCTGCTACCGCTCCTTCTGCTATTAGCAAGCTTCTTTCTGGTGATTCGGCCAGCAATGTTCTCATTAATCAAACTCATGACAACTTCATTCAAGGTGGTGTTATTAGAACTGATATCCGAAACTCCAAAAAGTCAATCGAGGCTGCTTATCCAATTGAAGAAGCCGATGTTACTTACATTGGAGATGAAAAGTTATTCAAGGAGATTGGTATCTTAAAGAACGTCAAGTCGAATGGAAAGATTATTGTCAAGCTTCCAGGTGTTAAGGACGAAGATTTGGAGAAGAAGATTCCAAGCTTTGTTCGCAATGAGTTCAAGTCAAAGGACGTCGAGTTATTTGTCTTGGATCCAACTTTGTCAGAAGCTCTTGAGAAAGAACCTTCTCTTGAAACTCTGTTAATTGAACTTGCTTTCTTGAAGATTGCTCGCCCAGAACTTCTGGATGCCAGCAAGGATAAGCTCGCAGCTATTAATGGAAGCCAAGAACAACTTCAAGCTGCAGTAGCTGACCTTGAGAAGGTCACTCGCAAGGTTGAAATTCCTGTGACTTGGGCTGAAGTTGATACTGAAGCCGAAGTTCTAGACCTTCCTGCAACTATCAAGTCCAGCAGTTTTACTGGTTTCCAAAAGGAAGAAACCGAGGCACCATCTCAACTTCGTAATTGGCACGCAGCAGCTAAGGGTCTTCTCTTTAAGGAAGCTTATGGTACTACATCTGAACTTCGACCAGATCTTACTGCCAAGACATATGAGATTACCGTAAAGGAGAATCGTCGTTTAACCCCTATCACATATGATCGTAACATTTTCCATATCGAATTCGATTTGGGAACATCTGGTCTTAAGTATGATATTGGTGAAGCTCTTGGTATTCACGCTGTCAATGATGTTACTGAGGTTGAGGAGTTTATGAAATTTTATGGTCTCAACCCAGATGATGTTGTTGAAGTACCTTCTCGTGAAGATAAAAATGTTTGGGAGGCCAGAACGGTTTTCCAATCTTTGGTGCAAAACGTCGATATCTTTGGTAGACCACCAAAGAAGTTCTACGAAGCCCTCGCCGAATTCGCTTCTGACGAGAAAGAAAAGAAAGAACTTCTTACCCTTGGTGGCCCAGAAGGTGCTAATGAGTTCAAGCGTCGCGCTGAGGTTGATACCATCACCTACGCCGATATTCTTCTTGAATTCAAGTCCGCTCACCCATCTTTCCATGACATCGCTCGCATTGTTTCACCAATGAAACGTCGTGAATATTCTATCGCCTCTTCTCAAGCTGTCAATCCAACAACTGTCGCCCTCATGATTGTTGTCGTATCTTGGGTCGATCCAAAGGGTCGCGATCGTTTCGGTCAAGCTACACGTTACCTTTCTTCCCTTCCTGTCGGATCTAAGGTTACCGCTTCCGTTAAGCCTTCCGTCATGAAACTCCCAACTCTTGATACAGCTCCTCTTATCATGGCTGGTCTCGGTACAGGTCTTGCTCCTTTCCGTGCTTTTGTTCAATACAGAGCTATGCAAAAGGCTCAAGGTAAAGATATCGGTTCCATCCTTCTTTACATGGGATCCCGTCATCAACGAGAAGAATACTTGTATGGTGAAGAATGGGAGGCCTACCAAGATGCAGGTGTTATCACTTTACTTGGAAGAGCATTCTCTCGTGATCAAAAACAAAAGATTTATATTCAAGATCGTATGAGAGAAACAGTCACCGATATCATTCAAGCGTATATTAAGGATGAAGGATCATTCTATTTGTGTGGTCCTACATGGCCCGTACCAGATGTTACGGAGGTCCTTGAGGAGGCGATTAGGGAGGATGGTAGATTGAGTGGAAAGAAGGTGGATGGAAGGAAGGAGATTGAGAGATTAAAGGATGCTGGTAGATATGTTTTGGAAGTTTATTAGACGTGTTTGAGGCATTGTTGATATGTAGCTGGTGGTTGGGTTTGTAAAGCGTGTTTAGACTATACTGGTTAAGATTGAAATTCATAGATTGTTTCTGAACTCTGTTTAAAAACCAGGGGCCTGCGCCCCCCGGACCCCTGGCTTTTCGAGAAAGTCTTATGAAAATTTAAGTTTTAAAAAGTTTATAATAGATTTAAATATTAAATATATATCAAGATGTAGATAGAATATCAGTTTGTTTTTGATAATTGAAAATTAAATTTTTTTTATTTAAAAGTAATAATTATAATATTTTATATTATTATTATTATGTTACGCCAAAAACTCCACAGAGCCTCCAATCAGGAATCACGTGATGGATCTTAGGACCTAACGGAGCGAAGAGTTTAATCGTCGCTCCAATCGATCCAATCGATCCAATACCCACGAAGGTCTATATAATCAAGATGGATGTCCTTTGTATAAAGCTTCGTGCTCAAGATCAATCATTTAGTATACTCCACTATTAGTTACGAATTGTATATCATTATTGTCATTACTTTAAGTCCCTGCTTGACGCCTAGTTATAAACCTACCTCGAGAGCCTAGAGCACTTCCACGTGATCTAGACGGCAAACCTCGTAACAGCTACGTACTTTGTTTAGCCAATAATTAGAGTCTGCCAGAAGCAAATGGAATTCTGTGGCCAGTGACCACTCTCCTGGCCTGTCTGGGAGCTTCTAGTTCTCTCTTATTCACTTGGATATCAATTTTATGGTTTGGACCTGGTTCTCATTTCTCTCTCTCTACCTATTTAAGCTTCGCCTTCCACCAGGGGGCATTGTATATATAGCAGCACTGCTGCAGGGACCACGCAGTCTAATCCAATCCATTTAGGGAATTCGCGTTTTAAAAATACTGTGGAATATTGAAGGATAAGAACTCGGAGTTTTAAGAGTCACTTACTATTGGTCACCAGTTGAAACAAGTGGCATATGTTTGGCCGACAGTGAGTATCATGCAAATCGACAATGAGAGGTTAGATTCAACAGTACTTGCTTCATTTGAGAGGAAATTCAGCTAGATTTTGACCTTTGGTAAGAGAGGTTTGTCAGTTTTGGAATTACCATACAAATGGATATGCAATGAGTAGGATACATCTAGTGTAGCATGAACGGACTTGTTTGTGAATATAGAAATGTATGGTATACTCAAGACTGTGTAGGTAGCATTTATAAAACCAAGTACTCACAGATCGTGGCATACCCAAGGAACTTCATCACTCTCATGGCGGTACTTCTTTTGATTATACCCAAAACAAATCTATGCTCATGATCCGATACAAATAGAAAGCTTCGGTGAATACATACAACTCTCCCCTCACATGAATAACAGAATACTCCACTCATTCTCGTCTCTTAACTACAGATGTGTGATATCTGTAGATATATAAACACTCAAGTATATTGCAAACTTCCACAATCACAAACAAAGTAAAATGATATGGGACTCATGGTTTGTGGAAGATGCCAGCATAATTTTCTCTCCTGGGAAGGTTTCTGTTAAACAGTAGTATTGAAGGAATAAAATCTTACTCGAAGAAGGAAGATGAAAAGATAGAGCTCCTCCTAGTAAAGGAAAGATGATAGTGTAAATGGTAATAGTACAGTGATATCATGTAGAAGACAGTGGCAACGATAAAAGGTGAGGCGACAATGTTACTATCATAAACCCACAATTGGCATATATATAGTCGACTACAATTTAAGAGATCAAGCCATATGTGCGGGATTTCAGACGGACGTAGAATCTCAGAGCTTCAGCCACAGATAAAACTCAGCTGCGTCTTCACCGAAGAAAGCTATGGATAAGATTGGGACCCCTCAGCAGCATATGCCAGCACCACCTTAAACACCTAGAGAAGTAGAATATTCTACCTACATGTATATTAAGTTCTAGGAATATGAACGCATTCACTCCACTGCGGTTTTACTCACAATTTAAATCTCAAACAATAAACCCAGATCTTCAAATCCACTATCTATCTTCCCAATAGCCTCCTTGCATATATCTTCTTGATATAATATATATTTCATTACATTTGGAAAATTGGCAGCAGCTACCATCAGGCCTAGACTTAGAGATGAAAATTCTGTCATATATCCTCAACATTTCATCCAAGATTCAACACTACACTTTCATTCTATAATCACACAATTCAGAAGTTTCTTGAAGCTTAAAACCCATCTCTTGATAGAACATATTAATGAAACAAACTTTACCCATCCCATCTCATCCACTTCATCTCGCTCACTGCACTCTACATTGGAGAGGCTTCGCCATACAATATCTTGATACATCATACCTGACTCGAAGCTCTTTGGAGCTACATCACGAGCAACCAAATAGGGCATCGGCATAGCGAAGCGAGTGCCGGGAGTTAGTTTGGATTTAGTAGACTGATCAGCGTAGAAAAAACGTGAAAATCCGGGGAACTCGAACGTGACATTATTACGAAAATTCTGAAGTTTTAGAAGATTTCACCATATGCAATGGAGATGAAGAGATATAAATGATGTTTAAAATTGTGTATCTTTGTAGTCTTAGATTATTGGATGTATTTTATGGAATTGTAGTAGGTTGGGCAAATATGTTTATTTAACGAGGTGATTGAGTTTAGTAACTGGCCAGATTTAAACTCGAAACTCTGACCCAATTTTGAACATTAGGTCAAAGTTTGAAATTATTTCGATATAATTGAACTACCAGATTGATCTGTATTTCCAATCTTTTAAGATATCATAATGATTCTAGATGCCCAAAAAGTTTCAAGCCCTCAATGTTTGAAATGTCGGATAAACTAGTAATGCTTCACTGAAGCTAATCGTGAATACAGTCCTTAAAAGACACTATGAATGTGTATTATCATCATACCAAATCTCTATACGCAATTACCGAATGGTAGGATATTCTAGAACCAAACTTTGTTCTCCTCCGGTATCGAATATGGTTAGGCAGTTTTTGATATCACAACCTGCTCTAACTTAGCCAAACCCACCAGACCCTTAGTCTCAAGCTATTGAATTTTCATTTGGACCAACGTGATCATCATAATATAAAAGAAAAGACTCCCCAAGAACCAAAACCAAAATCACACACAAAGTTCCTTCAACACAAAAATCATCGATTCAGAAAAAAGACAACTAAAAATCAATAAACATGAACGATCCAACTCTTCATAATAATAGATTCATCAATCCCGACCCGAAACTCATTGATGATATATGCGAGGACTGCCATTTCATGTTGCGGACCCGGAAAGGTATATTTCGGCTCATTACAAGTGGATATATGCATAGACGGCTTCGATGGACCCACGAAGATATGTCATTACCAGAAGGCGATAAGCCGGTACCTCCTCCTACCACTTCTCCAAACCAGTCTGATCATACACTCCTTGGCTGGGGATGCGTAATTTGCGGACTGATTCTCTCTTCTCCGAAAGCCAGCCAAAAAGGCTCCGAAATCACACATCCCTCTGTCTATCACAAATACAACCCGAGGGTTCCTGCTTTCCGTAGCATCAGCTTTCGCCCCATCATTGCCAATCAAGCTGACGAAGAGGTGGAAAATCCATTTAAGGATCAAGCGCTTTCGAGGACTAGTCGACACCCAACAATCCTAAATATGACGGAGGTGGTAGAATATTTTCATGAGAATCATATTCATATCAAGGGTGTCATTGTCATGAGGGGAGCTGAGGAAATCGTCAGAGTGCCATGGCATCTTCCGATGTGGTCTATTTTTATCCGTAGGGACTTACGCTTCAGAGTCAAGGGAGTTTTTCAAAATGGTTAGCCAAGTGTCAAATAAAAACTTCCTCGACCGCATTGACGACTCAAATACCTACTCGATAAGCAAAGTATTGAATTTTCTGGATTATATTACGGGATCCGCGGACGAAGAATTTTATATGGCTGGAGATAGTTTTGATTTATTGAAAGGTGGTTCTCTGTATCTAAAATAGTTGTCAGAATTTTGGATGCAATCTCCATCGGAAATATGTAACTGAAGATAGAAATGCCAATCACGAGAACCATCAATACAGAAAAGGTTTAAGTCTTGAATATATATCATTTCATATGGGGTTCCATAATTGAGCCTACTTGCACTGTTCCAGTAATGCTCTCCCATAATCACCTCTGTTGGGTAATCTGTTGCATGTATGAATGTGACATCTCGCCGGACTTGTATTCGTCAAGAAAACTTATTCAATGTTAGATATGTAACATCAGAGATAAGATGACTTACTGCCACAATGGAAATCCAATTCCATAAAAGCTACAGGACTATGGATACGATAATAATATGGATCATTGTCTCCAAATTCCCCAATCCAAGCAAAGTAAGTTTCGCCGAGATGCTTTTTAAATAGTGCGACTCTCTGCTCTAAGACTGCATCGGGATAGTACTCATTGAAACTCTTGAAAAGCTTAATGATCAGCTCCTGCTTGTCGGCTGGAAACTCAGAAACTGGACATCCTTCATAGGGAACAATCCTGTTGTCTTGTCTCGCACCACCCAAGTGTCTTTCGTCAAAAGGGTTCCACCTATCATCTGGAAGGCTCTTTCCATCCATACCCTTACTCAAAGTTGCCTTATCTTGTAGTTCTCTGGACAAACTTTGCATCAAGCTCAAACTATCCATTTCTTCTGATCTAAATAACCTCAACCCAGCATGTGGACCTTCGTCGATTCTATCAGGTTCTGCTCCCATGAATGTAGGACCAATCACCATTCTCTTGCCAAGGAATACTACTACATGAGACAAATGATGTCCAAAGAATGTGTATCCCCATGGTTTCCTCATGGATGGTGTACCAAATAAGCGGAAGTTATAGGAGTGCTCGTTGAGTACTTTCTTGCCATTCACTAGATGGCCAAGAAAATCGTTTGTGAGGCAGCAGGCATGAATCTTTTCATAACCTTGTTTAGATGATGAAGCTTTGAGAATGGCATGAATAGCGGTCTGGATTTCTGGGGAACACTCATCGAGTCGTAGTCCGCCTGTTCAGTATGAGTGTGAGATCAAATGGAGGGTGTAACCAATGCCTACCTGGGTTCATGTATAATTCTGGATTTGATCCCAACCTAAACTCATCATCCGTAACATCTTCGAACTGAACTGCTTTTCTCTGTTCCTGAGACAAAATCTTTAGAAGCTCCTCCGTTTTTGCAATTACCTCCTCAGTTGGCGCACCCTCATCCTCCGTATAATTATACAGCCCCTCTCTAACATTTCCATCTGATGTGAATCCTCTGTATGGTCTCTCCAAGTTTTTTGCTTCAAGTCGGTTTATCAACCAAGCAGGAGCTTCTATTTGTCTCCTCGACTCACACCAACTTAATGCTGTGTGGTCTTGTATCCCAGCAATGCGGGGATGATCTGGCGAAGGTATGATATTGCGGAAAGGAACAGCTGCATCGGAGCGGGGCATTTTAGGATCTGAAGTTTGAATATATCCAGAGTTTTTTGGTAAAACTGCCATATTGAAGTTTGATTGAGATACCTGGGAGTGATTTTAAGACTGGAGTTTGACGGGAAATTTATGTCACAATGGGTTTCTTGAAAGTATGTGAGGGGAAACAGTTTGAATATGAATGTTCTTCAATTGATATATCGCTATTGACAGAGCCAAAGCATAACCCGACAATGATCTAACCATGACTTCAGTCGATGTGGAGAGCTTGTGGAATTGCTGCAGAGACATACGAATGCGAGTCGAATGAATGAATGATACCGGTGGACTACCGGCGTCATTGAAGTTGGGATTTTCATTCTGAAGCTTCGGGGAGTTGAATGCTTATTAATCCCCACAAACTAGCGTCTGAATCCCTGAATTCCCCTCAATCACCCCACAACCTTCCACTTGACATCTTGTGGGGACTTTAACCTTTCTTACCCGTCCACATTTGACCAAACATACGGATCTCAGTCCGAGAGAAATTGACCATGCACGACGGGGCTCAAGGTGGCAGATATGGATAATACGGTATCGGAGCAGTTGCGGTCATGAAGGTAGTTGTATCGGCTTCCACCAAAGTGGGATTGAAATGAGTTGGTGAGACTACGAAGCTTTTGTTTAAGTCAAGAACAGTTCTCTTCAATCTCTACCTCTGTTCCTCCTCCAAATCTTTCTCAAATCCTCTCATCCCAACATCTCTTTCAACACTGCTATAGGGAATTAATATCTCAATCATACATCAGCCATGCCAGTACCATCATTTGAGCGTACGTTGTTCTATAGTTCCAGCCAAGCACTCGTGTCAACATGCAGACTGATATGCTCTTTTTCCTAGGTCTTGTACGATTCGTACCTCAAGCGTCTGAGGAGGTACTCATAGGTCAACCAGTAGACTTGGAGCTCGATGTGGGAGCTGCAATCATTGCAGGAAAAGAGGTGAAAATTGATGTATACAGCGGATCATCAGTATTAGAACCAGGCACTCCGACTGGAACAATCAAAGAAATACGAAAGCTTCTATCTCCCCTCGCAGAGTCCGAAGTTGGCACAATTCGATGTATCGGATTAAATGTAAGATACCACTTCTGTGGAGGGGTTATGTGGCATTGATTAATTATTGCACAGTACGTTCAACATGCGCACGAAGTTAAAATGGCCATCCCAGATCTACCGACTGTCTTCATGAAACCTTCGACATCTCTCGCAGATCCATATCCTTCTCCGACAGTTATCCCAAAATTTTCGCTGAAAGATGATTGCTGTGATTACGAATCTGAGTTGGTAATTGTGATTGGGGAGAAATGCAAGGACGTCAGCGAGGCAGACGCACTAAAATATGTTTTGGGATATACCGCGGCGAATGATGTTAGTAGTCGCGCAAGTCAATTTGCACAAAGTCAATGGTGCTTCAGTAAAAGTTTTGACGGAGCTTGTCCAATTGGTTTGTCTTCTCAGAGGAATTGAGTAATTTAAGTTAACAAAATCCTAGGTCCGGTATTGGTGTCAACGAAGCTCATCCCAGACCCATCGAAACTTCGAGTGAGAGGTCTAAAGAATGGAAAAGTTATGCAAGATTGCGGAACAGAGTATGAAATATTCCATCCCATTTTAAGCAGTAAACTGACCAAAAACAGCGATCTGATCTTCCCGGTTGCAAAAATTGTTTCCTTCCTCTCGCAGGGTACTACAATGCTGCCAGGTACCATTATTTTGACCGGTACACCCGCAGGTGTTGGTAATAGCTTCACACCAAAGGAATATTTGAGGGAAGGAGATACATTCTCCGTTGAGATTTTACCACATATTGGAACTATGATGACCAAGTTTGAAGATCAAAAGTAAATCGAGATTGACAGCACTAGGCGGTTTATCAATGTCCAATATGGCAGCAATTATCAATTGCACAAAAACAATCACTTTCGTCCGGTAGTAAGCTTCCATTCGTTCACTCAAGTGGTTCTATTTTCTGAAGTGTTTTCCCTCAAACCCTCTCAGATTTTCAAAATTAACTCGTGAGGGGGTTTTCTATCCACTGTATGAAGCTGCAAACAGCAAGACATCCAGTCGCATCCTTGCAGCTGCTCTTCTCGCACCTCTCCCCGTGCCCCTGCCCCTGCCCCTTCCCCTTCTCCTTCCCCTGCCTCTGCCTCTGCCTCTGGCTCCGCCCTCTACCCCAGCTCCTACGTTTCTTATCAACGGCGGTCTTCCTATTGGAGGCCTCCTGATAGGTCGAACGTCTCCAGGTCTAATGGGTCTTCTGCGTTCCCCGCCCCCGACTCGAATGGTAAGGTCTAGTTGAGGAGGCATCTTCGCTTACTCTGTGTTGTTTATACACGGCAGTGCGTGTATTTCACCGGTTATAACGGTTTAGATGCGGTGAGGATCCCGAACTTTCCTAGGCGTTTTGGAAACCGCTCTGTCCAGCCTTTTCTCAATAACGTTACCTGTTGTAAACTATCGTCATTATAAGTGGGGCAGCGGGGCTACAATTTATAGGATGTACTCTTCCGCCTGTTATTCCGCGGCTTTGGGGATGTCACTCGTCTTCAGTCTTTGACCCTTTTGATACCTTTTCAATCATTTGGAATTGTGGAAGTTTCCAGTCTTGAATTATCAAACAACTATAACAATGACACAAATAATCATTCTTCAATCGCCATAGAATATTATGCCAAGATGCGTTTAGCTGTCTGAATGGGTCAAGGCCGGCTATACCATAGAATGAGGCTTAGCCATGAAGCAAAGGGTTCGTCATCACACTTGTTGTCCTTACGCCCTACTTTTACAATGATTTTATACAAGCAATTCTCGTAATTGTGGAATGAGTCATATTTAATTTTACGAAAAGGTCGAATCGTGACCTGATGTTATCCAGTTTGTACCCCTTATTTCTAGGCAGATGAATTCTGTACTTGCGGCTGAGAAAAACAAAGTAATATAAATGTAGATATTTTCCATCATTAGAATAGATCATATCAAACAATATAATTTGAATAAATATGGCTCCTATTACAATGAAGCTCTGCTTGATATTTCTCAATCTTTCTCATGCCGTCTATGGCATTATTCAAGCTCCTCCACTTCCTGGATCCCATGCCCTTGGAACCACAGCTTTCCAAGCAACAGACTCATCAACCTCTCGTGGTCTAATGCTTTCCTTCTTCTATCCCACCTCAGCTCAAAATACATCAAACTACACATTCGCCCCCTCCTTCCCCGTAGCCACCGCTCTCCACCTAGCAGAGACCTACTCCCTCCCTCCCACCATCCTCCAAGGCTTCAGCTCACGCTCCTACAACACAGCTCCTATTCTCCTTTCCAACAGCCACACATTCGATTTCCCCGTCCTCCTCTTCTCACCAGGCTACGGAAATACCCGTCTCATGTACACAACCATTGCCGAAAACATCGCTTCTCTCGGCTATCTAGTCATCACTGCTGATCATCCTTTCGATGTAGATTTTATCGAGTATTCAAATGGTACAACGGCGACTTGGGACGATATCGATTTTGACAATAGTACCCAAGCGATTCCGTATGTAGATGCTCGAGTCAGGGATTTACAATTCGTGTTGAATTCGCTCTCAAATTCTTCATTTACTGCTCAGATTCCTGGGATCTCGAATTCTTCTCCTAAATCTTATGGAAAAGGAAAATCTCAACAAATCTTCCAAACTAAAAATATCGGTGCATTCGGACATTCATTAGGTGGAGCATCGGCTTTATCAGCTATGGGCATCGATTCTCGTTTTTCATGTGGAATTAATCTTGACGGTGAAATGTTTGGGAACGTCGTCCAAACAGGACTTAAATCCCCTTTCATGATTATGGCAAATGAATTGCATTATAGAACTGAAGAGAGAGATGCTTCGTGGTACGATTTTTGGGCTAATTCTGTGAAACTTGGAGGTTGGAAAAGAGATGTGAGAGTGAATGGTACGACGCATGGTAGTTATACGGATTTGGCTGTCTGGGCGGGAGTATTGGGTTTAGGGGGATTTGAAGATCTGTTGGGTACGATTCAGGGACAGAGGATGCTGGAAATCGAAAGTGAGTTTGTGGGTAGCTTTTTTGGGAAGTGGTTAAAGGGGAAGACAGGGAAGGTATTGGATGGTCCTAGTAAGGAGTGGCCGGAGGTGGTTTTTGATTTATGATTTTTGGGTATGATGGCTTGGAAGCTTGGAAGTTGAAAGTGATGAGAAGATGTGGTCATGACCTTTACAGATAGATTTATGTGTAATGTATTCAATTATTATTCCACCGTGCAGATTTCGGAGGTTGTTTACTTCGAAAGATATGAACGTTGAATCTGGCTCTATCGTTATTCGAGTCATTTGTGGACCAAAATTCGGTCTTCTGGATCGTAGCCTGAGATGTTGCGATACTTAACTATATGCTCTCGCCGAGAATATGTCCACTTGCAGCCTCTATACATTTTCACGCAAGTATTTTGCTCCCAAGGCCACGAAGATAAAACTGTGATATAATCTCTTTGCAAATTTACTTGCTCGAAATAATGATATTGACTAAATTCCCTAATTGTCTTAGAAATATGTGTCAAATCTTCAGTTATTGCATGCAAAGATGTAGAACCGAATCGAGAATGAGGGCGGGAACGGAGAAACTATCCTCGAGATGTTGTCACTGTGCGAGCATTATATCGCGAACATGCACAAGATTGAGATTTTTGTACTGCTAAGGTGTTACGAGCGTGTAACTTTCTCGACCGAGCTGAAATATGATAGGTTGTGACGGATTAGGCTGTGTTCAAGGGGTTGCCATAACCGTCGGCAGTAATGATATCCTAGTGTTACCCCTCATGCAGGGCTTTGTCATCCGGTTGTCTTGTTTTTGTTTACATCTATCTTTCCAAGTCCTTGAAAATGTCTTCCATTATTGATGGGATTGATCATTCTTGGATACCAAACTCATATCAAAACGACCTTGCAGTTGTATAAACGAAAGTTACAGAGAATTTCCATCACCGAAACTTCAACACTCCACAGCCATCAAAACTTGCGATTGATAGTAAGAATCCCTATCAATTGTCATGAAAAGTACCAAGCGCTTGGCATTGAAGTACTCTCGCAAGTCTGTGAGTTTGAAAATCCCACTTGGAAATCCCTACATTTTTCTAATCTTAGCCTTCTCTCCACAGATACTTCGTATTTATCGCATGTTGAAATCTCTCTCAAGTCTCATAAATAAAGGCAACTCGCATTACCTCCTAGCGTAACCGACCGAAGAAACTTCCTCGAATCTCGTACAACCACTTCCAAAATGGTAAAACAAAATGATGTTATCGCTATTATTGTGATTTTCTTAGTTTTCGCAATGATTCCTCTAGCGTTTTACGCATATAATAAGGTTTCGAGAAAAAGATTATCCTATAGTGAATATTCTTCAACTACAGTTATGGAAGAGCATTCTGTGGATTCGGCGGAATCCACGGAATCACCATCGTCGGCATCGCCACCGCCACCGCCGGGTAGTGGAAGGCGGGTTGTTGGAGCGGGAGGAAGACCTATTGTTGGGGCTGTGGCTGGGCCTCCTGGACCTGGACGTCCAGTGGCAGGAGGGATGGGTGGATGGTTTGGTGGTGGAAGGCCTATTCCGGGTGTTTCAGGTGCCGGAAGACCTGTTGTCGGCTCTGGGGGAACGGGAAGTCCGATTGCTGGTGACGATTGAGAAATTTAATGTTGGGTTTTTATTTGAATTGAGATTTAAGATTGTTTGGTCAAGAAACTGGTGAACACAAATAAATGGCCGGGTGGTTGGTCATTAGTTTCGTGCTCTCGCTTACATTACAAATCACACTAGCGGCCGCCTCCAAGCCCAGCAAGATTTTATCCGAATATCAAAAAAGTTTTCACAACCCCCACTAATTTAATGGTAAATATATTAAGAAACGCGGCAACGCCTTCCATCAAATAGTTCATCACTATTCATATAGGTGAGATGGCCGAGTTGGTCTAAGGCGCCAGGTTAAGGTTTATAGATCTTAATCACAAGACCTATCACAATCTCCTGGTCTAGTAATAGGCGTGGGTTCGAATCCCACTCTCATCAGTATTCTTTTGCTACTTTGGCATATTTTTGGGAATTTGTGTTCTTTCCAGCCGTTTGAAAACGAATCTTTTGCATCTCTTGGGATCTCTATGGGTCTCTTACTGGACTATTTCTCGACCAACACCATCTATCCACTTATTTTCAACCGGCAAAACGTTCCCGAAACAAGCGTGGAAAAAGCGAACGAATCATGAAACTTGGCTTGGGACACTATTATGGTGTTATGCCATAGCGCAGTTTTGACATGTGTCACGATTTGGAAGGTTTATATCTTCTAAATAATCATCTGGGAGGTTTTACATATACTCCTTATGTGTTGATTGGAAAGTGAGTAAATACTTCACAATATTTTGTGGAATGTCTTGATATATCCCATTTTGTCGATCTACAAGTCGATCACACCATGATGGCGAAAGTTCGACGTCATTTTAATACCATATATATATGTATATATATATTAGGACCACATAATATCATGAAACATGCATGAAAGCAGGTACACGTCGTGCACTACATCAGACGATCCAGACTATCATTTAAGCTTAAAATGATATCTATAAGGAACATTCTTTTCCGTCTTTTCTTTGCAGGTTTTCATTTTTGCCTATAATAATAAACAAGCATGTATTTTTCTATTTCTCCATTGACTATCCTTGCCAGTGCAGCATTCTTCACTTCTTCTGTCGCCATGAATATAGAGGTAAATGCATATCGCAGTTTCAGTTTGAATGGCCACTAACAATATACCCCTCTAGGCTCGACAAACCCCCGCCCCTTCGTCGACCCCAGCTCCCAGTCCCATACCCACCACAAAAACTACTCTTGATGCCACTCAATCAGCATCTCAGTCACTAGCAATACAATCAGCACTTGCGTCCTATGCATCCTCTCTTTCTGCAGCCTCCATTTCGGCCATTGCTGCTGGTTCCACGCTCACTGGCCCTAAAGCTTCTGCTGCTGCCAAACCTACCACAGATACTTCTGGCTCGGGAACGGACACGAACGTGATGTGGATAAACATTGGATTGGGATTGGTCGTTACTGGAGTTGGATTATTATGAACGAATAATGTCACGGAAATTCTCAAACATATGAAGAAATTTCGAATCCTAGAATGGTCGGCGAGCCAAGCGTGAAAGAGTCGGAGTTCTTGTTCATTTCTGGAGTTTGGGAGTTATATTGAGTCCATCTGAAATATGAAACGTCGAATATCGTTCGAATATACAAGATTGTCGCGCAGTCACTAGGTTGGAGGAATCATTTAATGATCGAATTCAGATTCAGATATCTAAAGATATCGTTGGATTATGGAACCCTATGAGCTGGAATCAAGCGATCAAAGCACAATTTTGGATTTTCACGGAGGAAAGAGCCACCCTCAGCGGTATGGACATAGACAAAAGTGGTATTCCCGGGTAAATGGCTGGATCGGAGTGCACTTCAGCACATTTATACGAATTGGATGATATATCTATGGAATTTTACAAATGGAGTTTCAGTGAATATTGTTGGTTATGAGGTAGGAGGCTGGATTTATTGATAACATACTTTCATCATTGGGTAATCAATAGCCAATCAAGGAAGGAAGGAGAGAAAAACAAGAAGTTCCTCGTCAACATCTACTGGCTCTATCAGTACCAGAAGTCCTTCCTTATTTGTATCAGTATAGAAACATTTGGTTGCTATTCCTGACATTCATTTCTATTTAAAACAACACAAAATCTCCATTTTTATCATTGTGACTTAGCTTGAATATTCCTTAACTTCTATTTCCAATATACTATTTTTATATTCAATACCTGAAACCGCCTAATCCGGGATTTCCAGCGCCACATTAATAGCGGACTCGTTGTTCACAGCCTTACTATACAACCTCAACCAGAGAAACGCAATCATGCAAAGTTCCCGCACCATTCAAAGAGAACCTTTTGGCAACTTGATCCAAGACGATCAAGATTTCGAAGTTACTCATGCCTATGTTCTAGCAGCACGTGGGGGTGATCCGAAAGATCGCCCTGCTGCGTGGAAAGAACCGGAATTAATCCCAGCGGGCACTCACGATCAGGTAATTGAAAGAATTCTTTCTGCCTATGATTTTTCCGCGGTATTTATTAACCTTGTATTAGACAAGCAAGGTAGACAGACCGACCCAGAATCAGAAACTAATCTCAGCGGGCAAGTCAGTTCCGGTAAGTTAGAGAATCCTGTCTTCCACCGAAATTTTTTGCAATACATACTCATCATCCATGTATTAAAAGAGACCCACCTACACATCTATTCTAAAACATCTTGAGCATAATCTCAAGCTCAGAGAAGGGGCGCCCGGGATAAGGCGGCGCAATAGTATAATCGATCCAATAGACGAAGAGTCAGGTTTGACTATTCCCACACTCAATATGGCGAGAGCCATTTTCTTTCGTTGGCACTCGATCAGCGAACAGGAGTGCAAGATCATCGCCCCTCCTGTTATAGCACGACTTCGTCGTGGTGATCCCGAGCTGGAAGACTACATCCACGACTTGATGATTTATCAGGACAAAGTAGAACTTGAAGTTTTGCAAAGAGCGCTAGATATGACATGTAGTATAGTGCTTGCCAACATTCACACGGATGATTTCAAAGAAAGATGCAGGTCGAACTTTGGTCACCTCCGCTTGGCGATGTTGTTTTACAACCTTGTAACAGATGACGAATTATACTACATCTTTCGTACTCTTTGGTTAGCTGTCGACTTTAGTTTTGTTCAATGTAGCGACAAGCTTCCAGATTCTCCTACCGATGAAGACGAATTTCGATGGCATCTGCGGAAGTTCACCAAATTGAAGTTTGCTCATCTTGCAGCTTATTACTTCGAACAATGTTTGCAGCAGAAGAGTCCTATTCGTCATGAATCAATGCAACCTTCGAAAGCTGAGAGGCAGGCTTTCGCTTCTGGATTGAGGCGTGATATGGAAAAAAAAGAAGAGGAATTATCTAAATCCCAAGAAAATGAGAATGATAATGATGCAGGACGCCGCCATCCCCCTGTAGACCCCAAGGTTGAGTTAGATCAAGACCTCTTTGAAGATCCACCAGAGGTTGTGATACATGAAGACCCCCTTGCAACTCCCAAGGCTGAGGACAGAGAGATAGCCTGGTTCAATTCCGAGCAGGCAGCAGAGGGGTGGGCGAGAGGGGTGATGAATGTGGTAGATTATTGGAGAGAGCCACCATTTTCGCTCTTCATATGGGATGTTCATATGTTGCCTGCTACGGGAAATTTCTTGGAAGGTGGCGGTTCGACATGGTAGAGGATCAAGAGTTTTCAGTGAGCTGAGATATTCTCATCATGGAAAAGGGGGTTGATAGCGTTGAGAGCCATATTTGGAAGGAAGGGTTCAGTGTAAATACTGCCATAAAATGTATTCCATAGCGCAAGGGCACGATATTCTCGTCTCTCATCAGTAAAGTACACATGCTTGATAAAACATATCTTCGTATGAGACTCGACCCTTCTGCGGTGCTTGGTGCTTGATCATGCACAATGTGAACGTTTGCAAGATTACGAAATGCCTATTGTCTGTTGGGGCTGTTGGGGGACTTGAAAGAAGATGAAAAAAACTTCTGGAAGTCATTAAGGGGATGCGGACATCGTAAGCTTGATACACGGAACTGGGGAAATGTGGAAGAAGGCTGTGTTGTGTTTTAATTAGTCTAAAATGACATTGATGAAAGTAATGATCATGAGCCTCGTTTGTACGGAGTACTTGAGTATATTAAAAATGATGTACAGAAATGATAAGATGTAATAGTCAAAGAAGCCCCACACAAAAACACCGTAGCCAATCATCATTGGATCATAGAAGATCTGCTTGACACCTTCCACTTTCAGCTCGCCGCCGCACTGCCATCTATGCAGGATCCACATTTAGCAGCCACTCAACATGGGTTAGAGCGGCGCAAGGCTAATGGCAATGGAGGGCCTCCGTTTTTGAGAGTGATACAAAACTACCTCGTTGACTGTCAGACCTCAAAACTTCAAGATTTTCTCTTCATTTCTGTATACATCTACCTTTTTGCACTTTACCTCTCACGTACCCTCTCGTGAACGCTCTATAACAAAACCCTTTCGGCATTGCCGCCCGCATGCTCATTTCAGTCACAAGTTAGTCTTATCGTATGTATAATGATGTCCCGAGAATCGAAGATTCCCAAAATGCTTTATATGTCCTAATCCTTCATAGTATCTACCAACCATGGAAGGGTTTAGCCCTGGAACCTTTGGTTCTTCACCATTCCCATCTTACAAAGACCCCGACATTGGCATTAATTTATCAATGGACTATGGCGGGACTCAATCTGATGACTTCGATGAAGATCAAAGAGTTATATGGATCTTAGATCCTAGTAACACTCTATCCTCAACCGCAAAGAACCAATTGGGTCATAGCGACAACATCAAGATGGGAAAACCTGATAAGGACATCGCTGTAGAACGCATGGTTTGTCTACGTCTGAAATGGCAAGACGATGACGTTCGACCACTCTGCACTGAATGGATGCCCGACGGGAGAGCGCGGAGGGATACCGCACAATAATTACTCAAACTTCCTCAACAGCCGCCGGCACTGTCATCTCAAAATGTAGCTCTCGAACGAGCTGAAACTTGCCGACTTTTCTTTTGTTCATTAGATCTCCTTTTACGGCCCATGTTTATGTATTGGACATGCTCGTCGAATTCAGCATCTTCCAAGCTCGAGAACCACGAGCCAATTGTTACCTCTTGGTTCTCGACAGTACCATGCCGGCTTTCATTTTCTCGCCATTTTTCCTTTTTAATTTCATCCGACTTTAACTTCCGAAGCGAGTTCGTCAGCATCTTAGTGATATCAAACGAGCCACTAGAGAATTCAGGATTTTCAATGCCACGGAGACATTATCATCCTCATCTTTGCAAGTGTCACACTACATGGTTAACCAAAAGACACTACAAAGATTTGGTGTGCTTAATCATGGAGGAGTTGCGAATAAATCGATGATTCTTTTGGACATGACCGATGTACGTCTTAAAACTGCATATTTGACCGATAAAATCACTTCAACATCGCTTGCTCCAAATCTATGTTCTACAGCAGAGTAGCAAGTAGTCCAAAAAAGAACAAAATCCAACCATCGACAGAAACACCCATATTACCAACCATGGCTAGCAAAGATGGCAGCCCACCTTCCTGGTCGCTAAATGCTGACGGAATACCATACGCTTATAACGAATTCTCATGGGGGATAGATATAGATACAAATACTATGGGCATTGATTGGGATCAATCTTGGCTCGAAAGGACTTTCTCAGAGCCTGAATCACCACAAAATACTTTCAACTCCAAGGGAGAAAGCATACAATGTCAGCCAAGAACTAACTTCAGTGAAGGATTTCATAACATTAGTGATTATGCTGCTGACGGCCTAGACGAATTGTCTTTATCGCTCTGGGACGATTTAAACGGGTTATCGGACTGCCCAGATTTGAACAATATTGAAATGTTGTCAGTACCACTTACGGACAACATGAGCGGCAGTGTTACGCATCCACTGCCATTACTCGATTTCTCCATTGACCCAACCTTTCAAACATCTAGCAACGAATTACTCGGTACTTATCGAGATCCATTCCAAGCAACATTCAATGAAACCGCTACCCAACAAGCTTATGAGACCTATTCTCTCATCTCGAATCCTCAGCCACCAATACTAGGCAACTCTGACTGGCACCAAATACAGTCTCCACCGTACATGAGCTCATCGACTGGAGTCTACTTCCCTCCCTTGTCTTCCATCACACAATCTCCAACTAGCAGCGCCGACTTCATATCGTCCCCCACGCAATCTTCCACTACCAATACCCAAAACTCAATACTTCTATCAACATCCAACTCAACCACATCCTCAAGTGATCGATCATCATCTGACTCACCACCAAGTGAACAAAATGAATACACTTGTACAATTTGCTGCAAAACTTTTTCCAAGCGATTCGAATTCAAGTATGTATCCCAATTTCCCCTCTTTCCATCTCCCAAACTCCTTCACTTCCATTCACACCACCCCATACTCTCGTCTCTATTTCTCCTATCCCATCATTTCTACCACGAACCCACTGACCCACCCACCTTCACTAGTAAACACACGCCCCTCCACACCCTCCCCCACACCTGTACCCTCTGTCCCCACCGCACAGCCCGTAGAAGAGACATGACTCGGCACATGGCCGCCAAACACAAAGATGTCGGTCCCTCGGGTCCAAAATCTGTATCGAAACCTATTTGTCCTGTGGAGGATTGTAAGCGTAGTTTTGCGAGACCGGATCATTTGCTTAGACACTTGAGGAGAAAACATTCTGGATATGAGTTGGGATCTTGAGTTTTCCTATTTCTTTCTTTTTCTTTTCGCTTTACTTCGATTTTTTCAGCATGGCGTTGGTGCACGGAAAATGCAACGAATGAATGGGATTACAATGGTAAATATTTGCAATGAAATCATTTAAAACATAACTTTATGCCTTGATTTCCAACTCCTCATTTGTGCAACACCTTAGTTGCCTAAATTGTCACATCGACTTAAAAGCAATCATTAGTGATATTCATATATACTGATAACGTACACCGAACCCCATCCAACCAAACTCCTCAAACCACCAACATGGCTCCCAACCCCAACGCAGCCGGAACAGCAAAATTCGTAATCTGCGCCGCAAACCTATCGGCAGCCCCTTTACTCGTACTCGTCGCCGACGGCGCCGCAGTCTTCGAACTCGACACTCCTATACTCATCTGAATATCCTTCATTTGCAATTCCACCGGCTGCGCCGCATGTACCGTTTCGGATCCAAATTGAACAAGTCCAATATACATATCGGCCGTTACATTTCCCAACCGAACGAGTTCCTGTACGAGTTCGAAGATCTCCGCATCAATCGATTCTTGATATATTTTTGGAACCCAGGAAAATACAGCTTGTTTTTGTCCTTGTTGGTTGAAGCCGCTGAATAGTTGATACGTGACCCCGCTTAATGTGTATTCGGGAGCGTTGGTTGAAGGCTCATAGTAGCCGATTGGCCAGACGCCGCCCCAGACGGATTGCCAGATCATTATTTCGTGCGTGGCGGCTGAGGCGTTGCTTGAGGATACGTTGTTTCTGTCGAGGAAAATGTCGAGCGCGATGTCGGCCTTGCAGGCGACGGCGTTGAGGGCTGTGGTCATGTCTGTGGCAGATTCTTGGCCCTCGGGAAAAACGGACCAGCTGCCGCTTAGATGGAAGGTTGCGATGTTGATTATTTGCGTGGGGAGTTGGATGGATTCGAATCCGACGTTGGGGTAGGCGTGGACCTGTTGTTTGTTAGGACTGGAGTTCGAGAGCGATGGCGAGGACCTTAGGGTGATGGAGAGACATACATATTCAATATTTTTTTCCCACATCCACGTCGCGTTAAAACTTGCACCATTGGTATCTGCTAGAAGGACCTATGAAAGGGATATCAATATCATATTCCCGCAAAAATCAATGATCAACATCGAAATAACGATCATCAACATACAGTCATATTTTGACTTCCACTGCCATCATCACCCCATTTATTCGAACCATAAAGATAATCACCGGAATCCGTCAAAGCACCACCAAACTTTTCATTCAACGATTGATGCGTCTTCGCACTGGCAAAGTGAAGTAAAAAACAACAAGCAAAAGACCATGATCCCCAAAAAGGCATACTCGAGCAACTTTTAAACATGTGAAAAAAATGAAACTTGTGGCTGCTTGTGGAGTTTTTGTTGGAGAAAAACATGTTTACATCATAATTATAAGAGTCGGTTTTTTTATTATTAGAAATCACAAAGGCTCGTGGGTCCCATGTGTCCTGCCATTGTGTGTACGAATCTTTGGCTATTCGCCAACCTCTCCTTCCCTGATGCGAAATTATCGGTGGGGCCTGCTGTATTTAGGTTTTGTTGATTTCGATTCCGGGAAGGGAGGAATCTGAAATGATTGCGAAATGCGAAGCCCCTGCCGATACTCATATTCATCCTAAACCATTTATAGTAGTAACTTGGACCTTGGACTGACGATGTAAACAATATGATTGAGTTGATCGAGTCTTACCAAACATATTTCATGATGGTTTTATATAATAAATTTCAACAGGTTGAATATGTTTACTATTATATTAGTATTCTTGACGAAATACATAGTGACTTTACAACTATTTAAACGAATAAGAAGAACATCATACTCATAATCAATATATGAAAGATATCCAAATACCAAACATTGCTTAAATAGCCAAGCCAAGGGTCTTGATATTTCGCCACCATCTCAGACGTACCCTCTTTTAGGAATTCCCAAGTTACGAATCAATTTTCCATTGACCTGCCATGCATGATGCGCTAGCCATGCACAAGCTCGACTTTACTAGCCAAGTGGTTTTCCCAAGAGGGAGAGCCCTGTTAACAAAAGCATGAAAGCACGTGCATTGAGGACTTTTTCTTCCTGAAGTTAACCTTAGTGAAGATATCTATGTAAAAATAGGTCGATGGCCGGTATTGCACCGACACTTCGGATACGGGCTTATCCTTTAATTCAGAGTCAGACTCTCACTAACCCGACTGATGTAAAGTTGGGGAAGTTGAGTGGTATGTGTAGATGGAGAGTAGAGGGGTTTTACAAAGTTTTTGCTGAACCCCTAACTTATTAACCACTTTTATAACTTCTGAACTATCTGTTGATATTTCCCAAATTCAAATGGGGAGAAGAAAATAAGAGCTGTGTACGGTTAATTAGAATTTCGACGGTACCTGTATTTAGTAGATCCAACGGGCACTATTCTAACTATATCGATAAGCCAACTTGTGACCCCGCTCTCTCGTCAGGGGCAAAGTCGGTACATAATTCACGTGATACACGAAATTTTAAGACGACACGTGCTCAGGCACTAGGGAGATTGCATAAATTTCATTTAAAAGATCACATACTATGCTGAAGTAGAAACGAATAATCAAAAACATTATGAGTACGACGAATCCTTAATTTCTTCCCAAATCACTCTGTGCCTGCGGACAATTTGAAAGATTCCAGTGTCAACTAGGCATTACGAGCTTGTTAAGCTTTTTTGGTGTCTGGGTGCAGGAGCACCTGACTAGTCATTCGCAATTGGCGAAATCACTATTAATGTGTGGTTGTGTTTCGGTCAAGAGCGTGCCATTGATTCTGCTGAGTTGGAAAGATCAACGATCGAAGCGTTGGGGATATTTGATGATCATTTAGGACGAAGGGTAAGGTCTCCGGAATTTCCCAAGAGGAAGTTGAACGGAATTCAAAACGTCAGATTCTACAATAGTACTTTCCACACAAGCCTGAAACCCACGGGACTCACAATCATGTAGCTCCTTGCCAGAGGATTTGCTACGAGGTAATTTTGCACAAGGATCCCTGAAAAATAAATCTACGATATCAGGACGCCCGTTGCGTGCGGCATAGTCTTTTGCAGTATACTGAAAATCATCCTTAGGGGAAGTATCAACACCAGCGTCGAGCAAATCCGCGACAGCTTTTTCATTTCCTACGCAGCAAGCGAGATGTAAGCAAGTTTATCCATGACTTGTATGACTTTCGATATCTGCGCCTGCAATGAGCAAGCACATGGCTCGTAAAAATTTTGGTACGGATAGAAATGGCAAGTGCTGTGATGTTTTTGCCATTGGGAACCTCCAGATTGGGATTTCGCGCCAACAATAGTCGTAGCTTCCCGAAATCTGTTGATTCGTAGCTGCCTGATAGTAAATGTAGGTCTCTATCTTCTCTTTCGTCCATGTTCGGGGATTGATTGCTTTCTTCTAAAACTTTATCCAAAGCGCCGACCTCGGTTTTAGCCATTGGAGATGTCCGCTCGGTTGAATCCGGGAGAGTTGAGACGCCGTTTTCGTCTACTGTTTCTATGGAGGAAGTGTTCTCGAAATCTAGTCCTCTACAAGACGTATTCCCTTCATCTATGTTCAAGATAGATGAGCCATCATTTCTAAATTCTCCCTCTTCAGTTGTGATATCGGCTTCGTTTTCCTCCACGACTGACGAGCCTTCATCGCTCGACTCTTCATCCCACGGGTCATCATCGCTAGGTGAGACATCTTGATATGCTTTGTCCCGGAGCCACAAGTTGAACAGAATCTTCATATAATCTGCGGTACAATGATGGGCGGAAAATTCTTGTAGAAGTTTGCCGTGTATGTCTTCGTCCTTCGCTAACTGATGGAAAATATTCCACTTTTGCAGGCGAGTGCAAAGCTGCTTGCAGCAATTTTTCGGGCAGGCCGGGTAATTGATTAATCGCACTTGATATCTTCACAAGTTCCAAAATTCGACAGAGCTTGCGTCTATCCATTTTTTGGTTTTGTATCAGCAGCTCTATTGGGCTCGTGCCACTGTCATTTGAGAGGGTGATATCTGCCCTATGTTTGAAAATAGCCGTAAAGAATGTCTTTCCCAGCCTGAAGCTGCGTCTGGTAGATATCTTGAATATCTAATGCATAATCGTGTCACCCTATTTATCTGTAAATCGCCAATTAAAATTTAGCTTGATGTTGTTACTTAGTGACGCCGTGACGATATCCCGTGTGAAGAAAAAAATACATGGTATATCCACGGTGACCTCGTCAGAGATAATTCTGACGAGCGTCCTCTCAAGGCTGTATGGGACCGCCTCTTTTGATATGAGAATCCATTGCGAAATTGCAACATGCAATTTTGCCATCCAATCTTCAGATTTATCTTGTAGTGCACAATCTAAATCTACCCCGTTTTTTTCTCGTATTAGGTCGTGGAAGTTCATCTGGAGAAGGAATTTGAGATTTGTCGAAGGTTCTCCCGGTTTAGCTAGCTCACCGAGGATAATAATTAATATTATCGGTAACGTATCGGGGGTGAAATGTATGAAGTTCGTCCTTATTCCCCATTTCAGGAGTTCAAGGGCCGCAGCATTGTCAAATATTCTTGTCCCATGAAACAAACTGATATATTTTATAAATGAAAACAAATCATCAATTGATATCTTTGGATCCATAGTGAAAATAAATTCGAGAAGCTTGCTGGAATCTTTTGCTTCTCCTAGAAAAAGAAAAGAATCGTATAGAAGTTCTACAATTGGATGTGTAGGCCGGAAGAGTCTTCTGCATTCTTGATGTCTGCGCCGGCTGTGATAAGACTCTTGATTATTTTCCCTATACATTCCCATATCCAAACCGCGTCTTGTTCGTAAAACTCCTTGGTTGAAATAGAGTCAAGAGCTCTCTTCGCACAGTACGTTGGGCTACCAACAACGCTCCAAGCGTTTACTTCAACCCCGCGGCCGATAAGAACCGTACAGATACCTGGCAGTGCCAACCTTACAGCCCAATGAAGGGCAGATGGTCTTGATTATCCTGTAACTCTTTCTATGCAGAACAGTGGACTAGAATCCGGTTCCAGCATGTAGTTGTAATATCCAAACATCCATAGTCTATAAATACTGCTGCTTTCATCAAAAAGGAGCAACAAATCATCTTCAATTTCACTCCATGAGCTCTTCTGGACATGTTTAGGCTAGTGCCGAAGAACGTATTCTATGAACGGATATTGCTTTCAAAAGCATGCCAGACCACATTGAAACCTGATAAGTCAGGATTAGCATTATCCAGAGGTACAGGCTCTCCATCAAACTCCGAAAGACCTAGAAATCGAAAACACGTTCTCGCAATATCCGTGTGATCAACAGACAATCGGTATTGTGCAATATCTGCGCCACAAGACTCATTAATGTCCATGGAGATACTCCTTTACTGTGAAGTGAGCAAGCTCTAGGTAATCCGACTGTGAACTTTTGCGCACGAGACTACTGCACCACTTAAGAAGTTCATCTAACGTAATCATATTTCTCCTCTCAAAAGTTTTGTCACCAGGACGTACTGCAAGCGCTTGAAGCAGTTGTGTTGTAGTCGGTGGCTTAACGGCGTGCACCACCCAGAGAAGTGTATGCCTGACAAGTGCTTGGTTTTCTTTGCTGCTCTTGTTTACTCTTTCAAGAATACGGTCGTATGATTTAGGTAAATCTGGCGGTAATTTCTTCAGTGCCTCACGGCGATCTCGGTCTGTGCTGCATCCACAAAGATAGTCCATTTGACATGCAACCCACCGAAACCTAGATACATTTAGTTATACAGTCAGGATTTTTTAGGGGCCAAAACCATACATGCCATCAGCACCCTCTGTAAGGACTTTGACAATATGGCCTATCAGTTCAGGCTCTTGAATGTGAAGTTTATTCAGCTTCTTTCGCGTCTGAATCTCAGAATGCACATAAAGTTGCAGGTCGCCACTTCTTGCAGCAATGGAAATACTAGCATAATCTGTCAACACACTTCGGATATCAACCTCATTGCGACTAGCAAGCAAGGTTTTGATTGTTCCCGATGGCTGATTTAAGGATTGTAAGTGCCTTGTAACGTCCGCGCAAAATTCTCCGGCCTCATCTAGGCCATTTACTACAATACTGGTAGAGATGAAATTTTTCGATATTTCGACTATGAGTTGGCAGAAGTCTTCGGGGGCGGCCGAGCCTTGAGTGTATTCCGTCATATTATGCTTCTCGCAGAAAGTTTCCAGCTGGATAGAGGCATTTTCATGCTGAAGAATCAATTGTCGTGCCAACCCCCCCAGAATGGTCCGTGGATCGTGGGTCCGACTATCCTTATAGTCACAATAGAATATCGCAAGTCGTGATGATCTTGTTAGTATCAAATATGATTCTAGAGAGTCTAGCCTAATAAAAATTTCACACCGTGAGATGAGTCCTGGCTTTGTTCAATTTCTTGTTTGGCGGATGCCCTTTTTCGCGAGGCCTAGTTAGCTTGCTGTAATGCAATGCTGGGTTTGGGATAGGTATATGTTATATCAGAACGGTTTTTCTAGCCCTAGCTATTGTTGTTAGAAAATAATGCAGCAACTGGGTAAATTGCTACGTACGTATTCCATATCCCCAAAGCTTCGAATGATCTGTGAATACCCAACTCTGAAACTCCTTGCTCTTAGTGAACCAAACGCCTATTCCTGGTTGTCTTAAGCGAAAGTTTGAATCCTGCCGTTTTCTAACATCAATAGTACACAAGAGATTGAGCTTCTTTTGGAAAGTTTTGTCTGTGTCATATTTAGCAGTCATCTTTCAATCTAGCATTATATAGGAGGCGACCTCTAATTAACCTTTATCTTTCTAACCGCGCAACATTCAAGGCATCTATACTCCTCTTAAGCTCTTCCTGCTTCGCGAGTACTTCAATTGAAGCAGACCTAGAAATATTAGAGAGGAAGATTAAAACAAGTGAGTTAATTTACTAATATTTGTCTGGCGCTCATAGCTATGGTCATTGTATTCTTATGGTTCTGAACCTCTTTGAGTAGCTCCGCAATCGTTCCTTTCTTGAACGGCCACTTTAGTCTCTGCGATATTGACTTCACTTCCGGTGTCGCATTATCCAGTTCATTAACAATATTTTCAAGCGTTGTTTGACAAGAATTGATGTGCTGTATCCTGCTGCAGCTATGGGACGTCGAATCCGCTGCCTCCAGTTCCTGCACAACATTATTCAAACTATGGAGCACACCAGCGAGACTGTTCACTTCCTCAATAAGGCTGTGGACAGACTTCTCAGCATCTTTGACGTCCCTGATGTACTTGTAGCCTCGTTGAACGACAGTATCGGCAAGTGATATCAAGCCAGCCATGCTTGACGCTACACCAAGAGCCTCGGCCATTCTTGGGGAAGTGCAATCCAAAAGCTCAAGAATAAACCAGTAGCTGGATAATAGATGTTGTAAGGGGACCAATGGTCCAGTATATATCGCTGGTTTCCGCAATAGATTTACAGCCTCAGATGTGAGAAGCTCAAATAACCAAAAATAGCAAAAAGAATTTAGTTCTTTTCGAGGAGAAGGGCGAGTAATATCATGTTCTTATGGTTTCTATCCAGCCGTGGCCAAGGCTGGGACAGCTCATTCTTATGCTGTGACATTGTCGGAAGGCGAGGCACTCCTCTGTCCTGAGCCATACGATTATATCAATAGGTATGACAAGTTTACAACTGGAGCTCTAAGCCATCATGTAGCCTTATCGTGCGTGCATAGTTTGAGAGAACAAAAGGGGAAAAGAAATCAAAACATTTGGGATTTGAATGAAATTCAATTGGTTCAGAGAGAACATCAATAAAACGGTGATTAGTCAGCAAATCACACCTGTACACTTTCCCAAAAGTCACCAAGAAACATCAGCACGCACAAATGAAGAACATCCATCAAAAGTACAAGTTGCATTGAAAAGGTATCCATCCATATTCTTTATTCATAAAACCACCAATATCATCAAGCCCGCTTCTCTCCTTTCGTTTCCTGAACACCAGCCCATATCAAAGTCCAAATAAAATAAACTCTCATCCCATATGGTATTCCAAAATTCGCCTCCCCTTTTCCTAGCACGTCACGATGACCTTTTTCTGCATCTTCAATCACCCAAGTACATCTTGCATCTCTCACATAACAGTGCAAGGAATAGGAATACAACAGCATTCATAACCATCACACTCTATGCACTTTGTCTTTCCAGTTGTGTTTGTGCCCTTCACGATATCAGAGATAGTAGACGAGGCTGCGGAGCCAGGACCGTTGCGGTTGACGAGACCGGTGGAGGTTGAGGTACACATTTTGAGTTGTGTTTGAGTGGTTTGAGTGAGGTTGATGTGGTGTTGAGTGGTGCTGAGGTCTGCAGTGAAAAAGTTGTTAGTTTCTGATTCTGGTTGTTTATGGTGCTGTGCGGGCTCGATTGGTGTAGACTTGAGCTTGGAATGGCTGTGTCGTCATATTTGTGGCACCGCCATGATATCGTACCCACAGTAAGAAGTACGGAGAGTAGCTTGTAACTTACAATAGCTTTTTGTTTTTGATAGTTGTTGGTAAATTCAACTGAGAGTAGTTTCTGTTTCTCTGAATGTGTTTGATGCCAGAGGGAAAGTGTCAAGGAGGAAGTGAATGATAATATATAGAGAGAATTCTAGACGTGGCTTAATACAAAGAAAGTTGTTACGCATCAATCTTGGAAGCTTGGAACTCGCCTAGTAATTGGCTGATCGTCATTTTGGACGATGTAATAGCGGAGGCACAATTTAGCGGAACAATCATTATGACTTTTCATCAAACTTGGTTAAGCTTCGAGATTCATGGATTTAATAATTAATTATAGATTGCCATATGGCATTAAAGACTATTAGACACCTAGGGTGTAATCGGTCGCGCCAACCAGGTGTTAAAATAGCAACCAAATGATTGTAGATCTCACACTCCATGCTGATCTCTTTTCTTTGTTATACGGTGGAGCTTGGGTCCAACAAGAATACCAAGCCGCATAGCCATTAAGATCGACTGATAGATGCTAGAAATGGTATAGCCGATGAAGCAATGGCTAAGCCTTGCCAGTGATGTACCGGTCCTTCGATGAATTTCGGTAGAGTGATGACACTCTATCAGATGCCTCATCCAATAATATTTTCTCTGCGTGTGGCAGTAAAAGATGGATGCATACCACCAGACGGCACCTACTCAAGTCCATACGATATTTCGAATCGTCTGCACAGCCATCTTTCAGCCAAATTCCAGGTCCAACTGTTCCCAAACGTCTTTCCCTTCATCCTCCGTTATATTCTCGTGTGTTTGAGTAGTAGCAATATCATCATCTGCTAGTTTGATCTGACCGAATCCCTCTAACATTCCTTCCACTTTCTCTTTCATTTGCATGATACCCTCGGTCTCTGCTCTCGATTTCTCAATTGGTCGTGCATCATTAAAATCAATGATTCTCGTGCTTGGTATGGTCGATATTCGTTCAGGAGATGGTGGAAGTTGGCGAACAGGGTATGCAAATCCTCTATCTTTTCATGGCTCTATAGATGTCTAAATTAGTATTTTGTTTGGTGTAAAGTAGAAATGATTGCTCATACCTGTTCTGGATGGATACTCATTATACCAACCAGTTCTAGGAAATTCAATAGTAATGACTTTGCGAAACGTTTAAGAATCAACTTGCGATCCTCATGCTTTGCGCTTCCTGTTGGTGTGCCGGGTGGTGTATATAGCTGTTCAACGCCCTCAAGAGGAGGAATATCATTTTCGATCTGCCATAAAATGTCAGTATGACAAAGCCCAACAGCTAGCAGCATTCAACATACTGTTTGGACCTGTCCGAATGTTCTGTAGACTCCAGTTGCTGGTGGTTCTGGCGGTTGAAGATATCTCAATCCGGTAGGAAGATCAGGAATGCGGGGAGGAAGTTTGTAGGTTGAATTATCGGCGATCTTGTAGCTTGAAAATTTCTCAGCGCGTAGTTTCTCTATTCGTTCTATATTTTCGGGTGTAAATTGCTTCCAAAATAATGGTGGTCCTGGAGGAACCTGTGCGATCGAGTTTGGCTGTAGTTGCTGTTGATCTGCCATTGCTTTACCTAATAGAGTTTGTCATCCCCTAGAATTGTGGTTTCCAGTCAAATTTGTAATGGGTTGAGCTCGCCCAATGTCTGGTAGTTGTCGCAACATAAATACTTTGTTCTGAAAACATGGTGGATGAGAGTGGTAATCGTAGATTAGATTGACCTTGGTGCCGAAGATCTACCGACACTGTGGAAGAGGGTTTGTCATCGGTACAAGTACATCTTCAGTCAAACTTTCTAATTCATAAACCCCAAACCACATTTTCTGGTAGGATTCTTGGATTCACTATATATGCTTATTCAATGAGGAGAACCTGACTTCTACCACTGCGCTGTGTCGCAAGAATGTCTCGAATCGGACGGAATAATGGAGGGTTAACCTCGAAACCTGGATGGATTGGTGCAGTAGCACGCTCTTGGGAGGTAAAACTATTCAAACATATGTATATGTAACCACCTAAAATTCTATTATAGAAAAGCTATGCGCCAGATTATCTTGGTTTTGTATTGCTATTGACGGCATACATCTTGGTAACTTTCTAATCCATCTCCGCCTCTATTATACATGTACAAGTTCTAATCAATTCCCTTCTGTTCAGATCGAATTTCTTCAAGAGCCGTTCCACCGCATGTTCTTTATCAACAACATCAATATTCAATATCCACATGCCTTAGTGGAAAGAGTATCTGTTTGGTGGAATCTGATTTATGCAGGAGCCGTTCCATGCATAACTTTAGCCCTCTGGTTGGGGATTTCCAGGGCGAACCTTCATAAATGCCATATCACCATGCTTGGGTTTCTCATTGGGTTGGTTCTTACATCATTCATTACAGATGTCATCAAAAATGCTGTTGGGAGACCTCGACCCGATCTAATCTCGCGCTGCAAACCTGCACCAGGAACACCAGAAAATAAGCTAGTGACCATAGATGTATGCACGGAAAGAGATCACCATACGTTGCATGACGGGTGGAGAAGTTTTCCTTCGGGCCATTCTTCATTTGCATTTGCTGGACTTGGATACCTCGCATTTTTCTTCGCTGGACAAACACATGTCTTTAGACCTAGGACTGACCTTGGAAGGGTACTCTTAGCTCTTGCTCCTTTGCTTGGAGCTGCCATGATTGCGATAAGTCGATGTGAAGATTATCGGTAAGCTGGATTGCCATCGAGTTCCAATGAAAAGTACTAACACTATCATAGTCACGATGTATATGATGTTACATGTGGATCCATTCTCGGCATTTCTCTCGCATATTTCTCATACAGAAGGTATTTTCCAAGGCTACATTCATCTAAATGTCATGAGCCTTACCCGTCACGGGAAGCTGTATTCAACCAAGGGTTTGGAAAGATTAAGAACGACGAAGAGACAGAAGTAGGGAGGGCCATAGAGTCTGATATATCAGACAACGAGAGTGATGCATCCTAAATTTTTGAAAATTATATCATCATCGAAGCGAATTTCCATGTCGGACATATTTCCCTGTTCTTGAGCCTATGGATTGTCTGACTTTGATCTACGATTTACCGCATTTGGGGAATAAGTGACTCCCTTTCACTCTCTTTGTGTGTTTTGAACAATTCTTCGAGAAGACTCGTGGAAACCTTTGAGGTCATTATGGCTGTAATTTTCCTTTGTCTCATGGATCTTGATTTCACCCAAAAAATTATATGATTCCTCTGCTATATCCGTCCTAAATTTAATTCATATTTTTACTACTTTAATTTTTGATTTCTAGTTTCTATCCGGAAATTGATGAGAAATGCCATATTCTCTGTTTCAGTAGTACGGCAATATTGAAAGCACGCTTAAAGACTCGGTTTGTACTATGCAAGTCTTCTTCGAATGCCTAAGAGATCATTTGACCTATCCTCTTCAAGCCGCGCATCACTTGTGAACTAGAAACAACATGGCCGACGCCCCTCCTCCGGACGGGCGTGGCCAATGCCAGCTCTAACTGAACTGAAGAAACGTCAGCAAAGAAGACCCAAACGCCGTTCCAAGGTGCTGCTAAATCATCTCCTATTGCTATTTGCCGCTGGAGCATCTACCATATATCGGGAGTGGCTCACTTCACCACTCAATGCTCTATTGGCGTGGGCAGGCGGAATAATATTTTATCATCAAGCCTACTGGCTGGCCAACATTCGCCCATTTAAAGAAGTACAGAAATGTAGTGCAACATTGAAGGATGCAAAGGATTGGAGGCTAGGTTATTACTTTCGAGAGGTCAGCAACGATAAATGGTGGTTATATATGGCTTGCCTAGGAAATGAAGATGGTTGGTCAAAGGGGCGCTGGGATGGTTCAGTTAGTAAACACAACCTTTGATTACTTGACAATACTAAAAGTTAAAGGACTTTATCTACCGGTCCATTGCTATACTATCCATCATTTCGATACCACATTGGTACTGGGTACAGTTGATGTTACTGTTGGTATATGTTAGTTGAGGAACATTTCCCCTGATTATCATATGATTATCGTCTAATAAGGTGCCTATAGGTAATCGGCATATTTTGCAGGCTTTTACTGCTATCTGTAAGTAACTATATCCATTCTTCGTTATCCTATTTGAAACTTACAATATTGAAAAGTTTGAGCAAGAACTCTCTGAATGGACATTGGTTCCAATGGTATTTTCCGCGGGTGCGGTCGTCAACAATATCGTTTACGCAGTCCTCGCTTTTTTGTGTTGACCCGTTTGTCTTATTTCTCAACTCCGCAGTAAACTCGATGTTAAAAGTTTGCTTGACTGCTATTGGCTGCATCAACTTTTTTTCCGTCGATTTTGTGGTATTGGTTCCAATTTATTGGCCTTCCGACTTTCTATATATTCTATGTCCAAGAGTGGATACCTATACGTGCTGCATCAATATTTATTGCGCGCCGGGACAGGCTTGCTGCTGTTGGACGTGATTGGGAAGACAATCGAGATCAACAAGACATGGAAGAATTGGAACTTATTTGGCCCTGGCTAGCAGGAAGAATCAAACATAATTGTTTCAAGCTTGCGAAAATAATTGTCAAAATTCTGGATCTTATAGCTATAGGTTTAGACGAGTGCTATTTCCTTTGGATATTTTGTGGGAACTGCTGGCATATTCCACGGCGAGTCGCCGATCTTACAAAGCGCGAAGTTGCTTTTGAACTACAAATAGATGTTCTTGAACGGCGATTAGCTATTGTTAAGGAGGGCGAAAACAATTACCGGAGGAAATTTGTGCGGCTGCTGGGAATGAGGATGGATTGCATAAATGTACATCACGGTTTCAATGATCAAGATCAGATCCTGGGGAGAATACGTGAATTAGAGCGACAGAGAGACGACAGACAGGTGGAATACCACGAACTATTGGCAAAGTACACAACGCAGCGCCAAGCTTCAAGTGCATTGATCTTGGCCGGTGGCCCAGCGAGAACGGTGGAAAAATTGCTTGATGAATCCCTTCATACAAAAGATTTGCACCGTCAACAAATCCAAACTCTGACCGCTTCAGTCGTTGAAAGTGGTGCTGAGATTGCGATACTCAAAGATAAAGTCAAGACATTAGAACGTGACCTCGAAACTGTCAATGAAGGGAAAGCAACATTGTTATGGCGAGATATGGAGAAACAAAATATTGAATTGAGGAAAAGGGCAGAAGAAGAAATCTGGGAACGAGACGTGAAAATTCAGAGGCTACGGGACTATCGAGATGACAATTCTGTAACATCATTGAGTTTGGATTCAAAAGGACAACAGATTTTGAGAAGACTGCGAGAAGAATTAATGAAGGCGGAGGATAAACTTGCCCACTCCGAAATGATAATTGCTAAACTGAAGAATAATGAAGCTAGAATTGACGAAATTAGGAAACAGATCAAGAGGGAAGCATTATACGGGGCATCAGAGCGAATGGGAGAGCTTTACATGAATGCTGCTATTCAGGTTGATGAGTTATCTGAAAAGCTAAAGAGATTCGAACACCTTACTGACCCGGAGCATGATATCGAGGCTGTTCAACGTAATTGTAACGAGGAAAAAGGGAAATTACGACACGAAATTGCCGATAAAACCTCCCAAATATCTACATTTAAAGCGCAAATTGACCATGCAATGGGTTGCTTGGATTGGACTCACAATAAGTTTGAGCCTCTGGACAAATACTTGGGCTTTGTGCCTGGAGCAAAAGAGCAGATAAGACGTTTAGTAATTGAACTTCGGCGTTTTCATTTTCTCAGTGAAGTTCATCAAGGACCCGAAACAACAGAACACCTACGTGTTTTGGAAGATTTGGCCCGTGAAAGAGATCGTGTGTCAGATCAAAGGCAGGATCTGCGAGTAATGTGTGATGAGCTCTTGCATGAAAGACTGCGGAATGAGACAGAGTTGGAAGTGCTAAGAGATCGAGAAGCTCGGAGGAACACACAGGTAACTAATCTGCAGAAGCGAAACAGGGAACTCCAGGTTCAACTCATGGAAGCACAAGCGGCTGTGCCTCCAGCTGACCCACCAGATATTACAGAAATAACAGCTCCTATAGCAGAGATTTTTAGAACGAATCTTTTAGCTCTAGAAATGGAGATTCGGAGGAGGGGTATAGAAATTCAAGATGCCGTAGGGATTCCGGGTGTTGATGGTTTACCGAGAGTTGAAAGAGAGCCGGGAGAAATTTCTATGTTAAGAATTTTCGAAGGGCATAGAGAAAGATTTGACGAACTATCAGGGCTAGTTAGAGCAAGTAGACCTATATGGCTAGGAGCGGCAGATGATTGGGTTGATGATGATTCAAACAACAGTCCGGAGAATCTGGAAGCGCGCAGCCTAAACCGAATATTAAGAATTCAAGACCTTTGGGACTATATTGGAACATTACATTACGACACTATTCTTTTCCTCCGCGAATTCTGCACAAGAAGAATTGGAATAGTACCAGGTGTCGAAGCACCCGAACCGCCCCAGCCTCCGCCACCTGTACCTTCCCCAACTCCTCCTCCCCGAACTCTCCCTCCACCAGCTCTTCCCCCCAGGGATAGAGATCTATTTCCAGCACAATTTACACGCTATAAGTTGTTCGATATTCAAAGATGGAATGTCTTTCCGCTGTTTTATGAAGAAGTAGATTCTTCGCTCAGTGTCCTGGATGCTCTGCAAGGATCCATTCAGGCACAACTACCGAACTATTATGCAGAGAAGATTTTCCCCGGCGCGTTCCTCGGTAAGTTGCTGCGTGTGGTTGGCACCGATGGATCCATGGACAACCCGGTTAACGAGCGTGATGTAGCTGAAACCTTATACAGGCTTAACCATTCATTTGTTTTGAAAACTGTTACACAGTTTCCACTACAAAATGGGGGCTTCAGATATTTATCTCGAGAGATCATGTATCCAGATACGCTGGACGTGCCTCCACCGAGACAGATAGTCGTATTGTATTTGTCTGGTAATCTCTGGCAAGGTATGAGCTTGAAGCAAGGGGCACAGTCACCCCCCGAGTCTGAGGAAGGATCTGACGGTGAATCTGGTGAAGAGTCTCCTCTTCCCGATCTTGTTCTACCCAAATTGGTAGAATTCAACATAGCAGAGTGGAAATTAGGTCACTTACGTGAAAGCTGGATGAGACCCGGACATGTCACTATGCGTGAAAATTTGTCTCCGATTTGTGCAGTTGCACTGTCCTTTCATTTGCAGTATCCAGGCATACTACCCCGTCATTTGAATGGAGCAGAGGCCTATGAAAATATGTATGAAAGATTTATGAGAGTCCTCCCACATGCTAATAGGGACTATTCGCCGTTGCATATTCAAGTGGTATTAGAAGATATACCAGGAAATCAACATAACAGACCACACTACCGACTCGCAGTCGTCAAGTGCTACGAATTAGCCGTTGGAGATGTAAGATATTTCTCCAGGAATCTAGGTGGTGATTCACAGAGTCCCGTGCTTTATGTATTCAGTGAGCCCGACGGCAAATTGCATGCAATGCGGAGGAGGCGGGATGGTGATTCTGAAGACATGCTTGCGGATTTAGACTGGATTCAGGATTTTCAGCAACCATCTCCGGATCTTCCTCAAGCTCATACACCAGCTCATACACCAGCTCAACCAGTTGATGTGGTACCACCGGCTGATTCTGTACCCGCTTTCATGAGAAGAGATGAAGATTATGGAAGAAACGTCATCAGAGCGCCATTTCATAGGGATGGTTGGTATTTTGACGTCAATATATCTCATCTAAACGAAGGACTGACAAAGCGTCATATGAACTGGATACATAACTGCGGCCCACAAGCATTGTATTATTCAATGGAAAATCAAGTTAATCTTGGGAATTTATTTTGGGGAGAATTTTTTCAAATATTTGAAGAAGCTTTTCCCCGTCACTACAATGCCTGGGAGGGAGAAGAGCTTGCTAGATTGTTAAAATGGCACCCACGACTTGGAGGATTTACACTTGGTATTGTCCATGGTGTTGTTTTGGTGAGGATGCAATCATGATTGATACTTGGTCCCAACCGGAGGGCTATGATCCTGAACATGACCAGATAGTATATGTTGCCTCAATTACGGACGTGCGATTCCAACCCGTAGCCGGTCGACCGGATCATAGGAATCACTGGGTAGGTATGAGCTATCCCGCAGGTGAAGCAGCGCCGCCGCCTCCTCCATTACATACGACTCGACCAACCGTACCTCCTCCAGCACCTCCTAGATCAGTTTTTAGGCCCTTGTTAGACGCACAGGCCAGCGTACGAAGGAATAATAATGATACTGCACCCAGAAATAATAAGACTGCTTGGTTTGATTTCGATACTAGGGAAAGTTTCGCATCTAGGACTGGTCAGATATGGGTACCACCACCTCTGCCTCCCGGCCTCCTGTAGCTACACATGCCGTGCAATCAGCAACGTGGCAAGGCGTGAATGCCGCAGCAGCAGCGTTTCAACTGGTCCAACCAGCCGCGGCTAACACACAGCAAGCACAGCAACAAGTTGGTACTGCAATGCAACCGCAACAGCAGCCAGGCTTGAATCCCGCTGCAGCAATGTTTCAACAGGGTCAGCCAGCAGCTGCTAACGCACAGCAACCACAGCAACAACTAAATCAAGCAGGCTTCGGCACGAATGCGATCACTATTAACGATCAGCTTGAAATTGCACGTCAACTTCGAGAAGAACAGGGTCGTGGCGGCAATGAGGAGGAAGAGGTACGCAGCCGAGGATCCTAGGGAGAGGCCGCATGGAATTGAGAAGGGGGGAAGGGAAGAGGAAGGAGGAAGAGGGAAGGGAAAGAGGAAGGGGAGGGAGAGAAGGAGGAAGAGGGGGAAAGGAGGAAGGGTGGATGGAAGGGAGGAAGAGGGATGAGGAGAGATAATTAGTATATCGGAATGATGGAGCTGAATTCTAGGCTTTTATTGAAGTAGGATGGTTTTGATAATGGCTACAGTTTTGTTTGTTGTACTGCTTGAACAAAGATAGGATTTGGGCTAGGGCGAGATAAACATCCCGAGGGGTATTTGGACGGATACTTAGGATGCTCGAAAATCAGAAATCGAAAGAAGAGATTGAGAGTTATGTTTTTGTTGTTCTTATTGATTCAGTACCATTACTTAAGCAATGATGACTTTGTTCGAGGAGTGTAGCGAGGAAAACGTTTTGAAAGGTAATATGAGATACTATTTTGGTCGAGTTTATCCTGAGAATAAAAGAAGTGTAGATGCTTTGCTCAAGATCCTTTGTTATTACATTCGGATTATATCATTTTAAACAGATTATAGACTCTGCAGATATAAACAAATTAGCCTTGCAATACTGAAGAATTGACTTTGCATGATTAAGGCATAGAAGGAGTTGGGACAAGTTTCGCGTCTATAGATCGATCCACTTTGGTTACTATACCGAAATTAATCTTCAGTTAATCTAGGGCTTGGTACTCCCTCGAGCATTTTTTAGTATTTCTTTTTATCTGGTCATTTTGTTCGCGCTCCCAAGCCTAACAATGCAAGTGTTCCATAACAGCCTTCGTGGATGTCACAATAATTAACGTATTGCTCTACATCAACTCATCTGTGTCTTATCTTTCTTATGTAATAATGCGATGACCTAAGGTTCTCAATCACACTAAGATATTTGCGGTTGATTTCAAATATCTTTCAACCATTGGACAAAATCAAAAGTTTACAGATATGGAAATGGTGAAAGCCAGCATATAAATTCGGTTTCAGTTCACAGGGGCTCTGATACTCAAGCGAGATAAGCCAAAACCCGCATTCCTCCTTTTACCCCGCATTTTCCCATGCAGTCGACGAAATATTGGAAGAAAAGCTCCCGACCAATCAAAAACATCAATTGAAAATCCATACGTCAACTTAACATAACTATTCAGAATTCACATCAACTCAATAATGTTGCACTACATTGATTTCTACTTCTACGTCACCTCTCAATGAACTATTTTGCCAATGAGAGTATTGCCATTAGAAATCCATACGTAACTAAACTTATTCGTGACAATCCCCCTGACTTCCTCGCATCTAACAACAATCCCAATACTTAAACCATTCGTTCTCTCCTGCTCATCCATCTCACTATCACGTACTAAGTACTTACCCAAATGACCATTCTCACAAGAGCAATTGGCTCTTCAGCACGTTCCAATCTAATATTCTCTTCAATCAAACGAAATACTATCGTAACACGCGCAACAATGACTACCATCACCGACGCAATTCTTAAGGATCATCAAGAGATCAGGGAATACGCTGATAAGGTCCGTCAGGCTCCCGATGATGATACTCGAGGACGCTGGCAAAACCAATTTACTTGGGAATTGGCCCGTCATTCTATCGGAGAGGAATTGGTAGTTTATCCTGCTTTTGCAAAGCATCTTGGTATGCAAGGTCAAAAGATGGCTGATAATGATCGTGCTGAACATCAAACCGTATGTTCAATCATTTCTTTTCGAGCGATGCAATTGTGAAACAGAAAATTTAGTTAACTAACAGCAAAACCATAGGTCAAAGAAGCACTTTACAAATTCCAAAATCTCAAACCCTCCGACGCAGACTTAATCCCCACACTCGACGCCCTTATGAAGAACCTCAATGAACACATCAAAGGCGAAGAAGCCGATGATCTTCCCGCCCTCGAATCGGCTCTTGAAGCTCATGAATCTGAATCTATGGCTAGGTCATTTGGTCGTACCAAGGCTTTTGTTCCTAGTCGAAGCCATCCTAATGCACCGAACAAACCACCCTTTGAGACGGTTGTTGGATTGTTGACGGCTCCGATTGATCACTTGGGAGATATGTTGAGGAAGTTTCCGGATGAGACGATTAGTCCTAATCCTAGTACAAAGTGAGGGACTATTATGTTTATGGTAATGGGGCATTTGAAGGATTAATGGATGCATTTGGGAGTTTGTTTCCTAGTTAACGATCACTCTGAGCCATAACATGGTAATTTTACATGAATTTTGGATTTCTTCCGTCGACTTAATTGCTGGGAAACGAAAGTCCTAATTCACGAATATGAAGGCACTCGGCATTAGGCCTGTAATTGCACAAATGAAGTAATTTGTATTACCCATGGTGCTTGATTGGATTTATATTCCCATGAGACGGCAAAGTAACATTATAAGAGAGCTTCTATAGCAAACCGCTCGTATTCAATTCTAACAGTTTCATTCCATATCTTCACCAAAGCCACAGATTACTTCCCACTCCTCCACCTTGGTGGAATGCGGAGAAGACAAATGATGATCCAATGAAATTACTTGTATATTATATTCATCGGAGTAGCCTCCGGTCAAAGAATACCTTGAATCTAGAATACAAACCATGATGAAACGTGGCTTTCAGCCGTAATATAAATCATAAATTCGATACGTCAGAACGACAGAGAACTTCTGCTTTCAACATATACGTCATATTAATATGAGCAATTATAGCAATTTACTTTAAATCCGTACCACTCCTCCTGATGAAGCAACTGAAACTGCCCTCTCTCTAAATCAAGAAATAAACAATAACTACCGCACCACTACCAAAGAAAAAAGTTAATGGATGCAATGACTCAAAACGTCCATCCCCTCCAAGCAATCCAATCCGCCATCGGCAGCGCAGGCGCCGATCCTCGTCCCCTGCAACGAGGAACTCTCTTCAATAATGCCAATGATGGCCCTGCAGCCATCATATCGAAAGTAGCGGGTGTACAGAGCGGAGGCATGCGTGAAGATAACGGTCCTTATTTCACCAATAATGAAGGAATTCCGTTTCCAGATCCGGCGCATAGTAAGACTGTAGGAGGTTTGCCTGTGGCTAGTGATATTTTCTTGTTTCAGAAACAGCAGCATTTTAACCGGAGCAAGAATCTGGAGAGTGAGTTTTGATGCATTGTGGATGGATTGAAGTATGTGCTGATATGAAATAGGAATGGTTCATCCTTGTGGTAGTGGAGCTTTTGGTTATTTTGAGACGACGGCGGATGTATCGGATTTGACAAAGGTAAGCTGCGCTCCTCTATATGTTTCTACCATTTTTGGGTATATCATATTTATATTTTGAAAGGCAAACTTCCTCAGTGGTAAGGGTGTTAAAACTCCAGTTTTCGTACGTTTCTCCACTGTCACCGTTGGACGCGAGTTTCCAGATCTAGCACGCAACCCACGTGGTTTCGCTATCAAATTTTATACCGGAGAAGGAAACTATGATATTGTCGGACTTAACTTTGTATGCTCTTCATCCCATATGAAGAAATCTTTCTAACCCTCCAACAGCCCGTCTTCTTCTGTCGAGACCCAATCCAAGGTCCAGATGTCATTCGTTCACAAAATCGTAATCCCAAGAACTTCCTACTTGATTACAATTCTCTTTTTGATCTCCTAGCTCTCACTCCCGAGGCCAATCATGCAGGGATGATGTTCTTCAGTGATCATGGAACACCACAAGGTTGGCGTTTCAACCATGGTTATGGCTGTCATACATTTAAATGGGTAAACAAGGAAGGCAAATTTGTTTACATCAAATATCATTTCATTGCCAAACATGGCCAAAAACAATTCACGGCATCAGAAGCCACCACACTTAGTGGAGTGGATCCTGATTATTCTAAGCGTGATCTTTGGGATGTATTGGAAAAAGGAGAAGAAGTCGAATGGACGGCTAAGGTGCAGATTATGCAACCGAATGAGGCCGATGCAACCACCCTCGGTTTTGATCCATTTGATGTTACAAAAGTCTGGCCAAGAGATAAATTCCCAGTAAGATTGTCCAAAATATTCTGTCTGGCCATGAGTTGCTAACCAGGAAATAGATGCACGAATTTGGCAAGCTCGTTCTGAACAAGAATCCCGAAAACTTTCACCGCGATGTTGAACAAGCCGTATTCTCTCCAGGAAGTATGGTACCAGGTATTGAAGATAGTCCGGATCCACTATTACAATTCCGAATGTTTTTTTATCGCGACGCACAATACCATCGAATTGGTGTGAATCTACACCAAGTTCCGGTAAACTGTCCATTTATGGCCAGTTCATACAGCTCACTAAATTTTGATGGTCCCATGCGAACTGACGCCAACCATGCCGGAAATCCGCAATATGTGCCCAACTCTTTCAAGCACAAATTCCGTCCAGACGTGGCTGAAGCTCCTTATGCCGTGGCAGATAATGTTGTATCTCGAAAGAGTCATTTCTACCACGAGGGTAAACTATCGGATTATGATCAAGCGAGAGAATTATACAAGCGAGTAATGACCGAGACCCAAAGAGACCATTTGCATCAAAATACCGCAAACTTGTTACGTTTTGTTGATGCAAAAGTTATTAAGGTGGGCTATCTTGCTCAGCTTTGGAATATCGATCCTCAATACGCCAAAGCTATCTACGATTTACTTCCAGAAGCATCAAAGACAGGTTCAGAAGGTTTCGAGTTTGTAGAAGTTCAGAATAAGGCAAAAGGAGCCGAGTTAGCAGGAAAGGAAGAAAAGTTTAGGCCTAAGGATGCGTCTGAGAGATTGGTTGGATTCAATCCAGGAAATATCTACAATATTTGAGGGAACTATGCGGAATTGATGAATGGGTTCGTGGGCGCAATCATTCGAGGAATAGCTTGTTTTGTCTTTTTGCGATTTAAGGTGATAGGAAATCGGTCTTCAATCCAGAACATAAGCCATATCAGCTATTTAATGAAGTAGAATAGGATTGATCTCAAAGCCAAAGAAACATGTATTGTCTTACTTTCAAGGTTTTCAATGTGAAAACGAGAACCTTATTATGCAACTGAGCCAGCCGATGATATTGGTGGAACTGGATGCATCAACTTGTTTTTGATATGAGATAATGTTTCTCGGAGCTCATGATGATATTCGTGATTGAAACTGTTATTATCCCGTTTAGAATCAAAATCCTTGTAATGACTTGCTTCAGGTCCGGAGTTCCGAGGATTACGATGGGTATTAGAGGGGTCACAATCAATGGAGGTGCTTTAACGAGTTCTAGAGCTGATATCTGTACGATGGTGCCTGTAGCCTGGGGTTGGAGACAAAGATCGACGTCTGCTAGATGCAGAAGTAGAAATTAGCATTGAAATCGATCCGACAGCCTGTGGTGGAAGAGGCTGGCCATTTGTCACTGTTGGAATGACTTGTGAGTACTGAGGTACGACAATCGCTTGTGGAAGATTCGCAGGCTGTATTGCGTGACCTTCCACTAGTAGAGCTCTAGCTAGTAAATTCAAAGGCTAAGCTGTTGCCAATGGATAAGCTACTGAAACTCTTCGTAATCGATTCTGATGAAAACATGTAGATGATTCCATGTGCTCGTTAATTATCGGCTCGACCAAGGCACTATCCATTCTCTTTCTCCGGAGTGAATAATCTCGAAGAGGTTCATCCCTATTCCTTGAACTTCTATGATCGTAATAATGCTGAACTCTGTGCCAAGAGCTTTTCCGGGAGATTAAACTAGGACGGTTATGATGATGACGGCGATATTTATGGTGATGGTGATGATGTGGATGTTCTGAGAGTACATCTATGATCTTCAAAGTAGGTATAGATTCGACAGAATTATCGTATTCTACTTTTTGAATATTCTCGCCAGGTTGTATTCTTAAAATCGTTAAATTACTAGGTAATAATCCCCTATGTTGAAAGGAAAGACCAGTTTCAACTTTTTGAATGGTTCTAAAACACTAGATGCATGAGCGGCTTTAAATCGATTAGCAACAGTTGGTATTGTAAAAGTGGTAGGTCGAGATACGTGCGTCCCGATAGCATGCTGTGAGGAGGGAATTGGAAGAGAAAGCTGAATTGGATCACACTGTAATACATCATTTATAGAGAAAACAAGGTTCACAATAGTTTTGAGGTTGATATTATATAGGTTCAAATATATATATATAGAAAATTGATTATTATAGAAAGAAAAAACAAAAGCTCTTTTTTTATATCTAACTACAGAAGGTCATGTGATTGATTGGTTAAAAACCTCTATGTATTTGGCCTATAATTCCAACTTTCTCACAGTATAGTTGTGTAAAGTTATTCCACTCACGAATAATGGGCTCGAATAATAAATTGATTCTATGATGACCTCCATGTAACATCTGTAAAAGACGTAATGAAGATTTCGACGCCGTCCAATTTTCATGCCTGTTGCTCACATACATATGCTTAAGACGATTCATCAGTCGTTTGTTCGATGGCATGATTTCCCAGAGAAAAAAACTTCCAGAATTATGTCTTAGGTTGAATTTTTGGAATTTTAATGTTCTGTTGGTGGAACGAGATTCGTTCTTGGGTATTATTGGGTTTACTGTGCTTCAAATTCCATGCCATGGATCTTTCGACCCCGATATGTATGCACTTATTCTCTATCAATAGTCAGTGATCATGGCTGAAGGGAGAGTGGTGCAGGACTACTTACAGCATTCTTATTCCCTAGAGGTTCTTTGGATACATCTCTTGTTTGGTAATGTATAGTGTATTTGGTTTTAGGACTCGTAGGGAAGTCATATTCATGACCGGGGCAGGAGTGAAGGAATTGTTATTTCGAGGGACTCAGTGTAATTTCAAAGCTTGATACTGCGAATGGAAGTACTCTCAAATGAATATCTTCCTAATTATACCACGACGACCTCAGGAAAATGACGCCATATTGATACGGCATATACCTGCAGATTATTTCTCTTGAATTAACTAACAACCTGGAGTGACGTACGAAGAACTATTGGCTTGATAGAAGACCTGATGGTCTCTAGACGTGCACATATACAAGCGCCTAATGTCAAATTTTAAAAACTCTGGTTTATTGGGAATCTCACGGCCTTAGCATCGACCAGATGATGTAGATTCTAGAACAGCGACCGGCAATAGGCGCTTCTACCAGGAAATTTGAGTGCATGGTAAATCATGTTATCAAACAAACAAAATGTACGTTATCGAAGGGGAAAAGAACGGCTGGAATGAGATTATTGACTTGCCACACGAGAAGAAACCAAGTCCCCGCGACTGCTGGTCTACATTAAAGTTTTGAACAGAGCATTTAGTGAACGACTTACTTTGAACTTGTGCGTCATTACAGTATGATCAAAAGAAGTGAAGGAATGTAATGCTGATTACAGGCTATCAAAACTCAATTTTTGAATCGGACATATAATGGATAATTGAGACAGTGACTAGTTTTATACTACAGTAATAGGGTCAATAGTTACTTCTCAACATGATATATTGTCATCAATGTTAGTTCCTCTTCCATCAATTCACATTTGTGATCTGAAGAAGACGGAATAATGGAAAAGTTGGACATAAAATGTATGACGGGGAGACAGGAATAGACCATATAGGTTCTCTTGATGCTTGGGGAGTATGAGAAATATCCTTCTTTTTGACCTTTGGAGTTCATCAATAGCTACCTGCACAACAGAGTACTACTCCATGAATTCTCCCCATAGCCACTAAAAAATATTATCAGCATCACGACTACTTGTCAATCGTTCCAATGTTTGTTGTATTCTCATGGAAGCGAAAAGGAAAGAAGATCAAAATATATGAAAGTGGGCTTGGTGATGCTACACCGCATATGCGGGGTGCAAGCCACAGAACCTTCGCCCCAACATGCTGTTCCAGCTATGGAATGAGGCAGTGCATCAAGCAATCAATTAATGTACAGTAAGACTCGGGTTTCACAATAAACCCTTCATCAATAATTACTTCAAACCCATCGCACATTCGAAAAGCTGGAGTGGAAGAAACAAGCACAATCAGTTGGCGAAGGCCAAGAACTGGTCTAAGATGGCGGGCATAATTGATGATGGGTGGACGATAGTAGTCGGACAACCAGCCAGTGAAATTCGCGAGGAGAAACAAATTGAAGAATGGGAGCGCTCGAAAGGTGGGTGGTCTGGATTTGGTAAACATCCTCAGAATTGGGCGGACCATAAGAAATTACATCTTTCATCAGAAAATGAATTGGGATCTGGAAGTTATGGACTTGTGCAGCGCGTTACGTATGGTGCTGTCACCATGGCCCGCAAACAGTGAGTATTCCATCTATTACCCGGATTCTATGACTTCGTAAAGCTGATTGAACCTCAGCGTGGTACCTCGTGGTGGGATGACGGTCGAGAAGCTCCGGGAGGAAGCTAATGCCATGGAGGAACTGGCGCATAAACATATTTTGAAGCTGGTCGGGACTTATACGTGGAAGCGCAAAAATTTATATCTCCTCCTATACCCTGCGGCGACTTGCGATTTAAGTACATTTCTCGATGATATAGATGGGATTCGTTCGGATACATGCGCGGATAGGGATGATGCGATGAAAAGGCTCTTTGCCCTTGGACTCAAGGATATCGGGAAAATCGACGATTTGTGTATGTTAAGACGACCGATGCCTCATTCGGAGCCAGCGCATATAAAGAGAACAGAAACAGCTTTGGGATTTTTACAACAAATCATGGGATGTATTACGGAAGCATTGGTGTTTGTTCATGAAAAAGGTATTCGGCATCGGGATTTAAAACCTAAGAATATCTTGTTAAGTCCGGGTCGGGTATACCTCGCGGATTTCGGTATCGCGAGAGATGTTAAAGAATCGGAAAATAGTATAACTTGTGGTAGATATGGTACCCCTTCTTGGATAGCTCCAGAGGTTTATGATGGTGAAGATCATCATATGTCAAAGGCAGATGTCTTTTCCCTTGGTTGTATATTCCTCAATATCGCGACAGTGTTATATGGGAACTCAACTGAATTGGCGACATTTGACGAAGTAATGAAGGAGAAGGAATGGCCTAAAAAGTACGAGATGTTGTCGGATCATCTAAACAAATTAAGGGATAAAGCAATTAGAGCTGCTTTGGCTGATGAAGAAGAGCCCAATTTCGACGCAAAAAATATATTAGGTCTTGTGGAGAAAATGTTATTATATGGAGCTGAACGACGACCTTCAGTAAAGGAGGTTAATGAAAGGTTATGTGAACTTGGAGGTTTGGATCAAATTTATCATTTATCTTGCTGTCATAAAAAGAACGATGTTATGTCTCGATCAATAAGTGAGCCTCCATACCCTTTCTTCATCCGAGTCATACTAATTCGATGACTAGATTCAAAAATGAGAACTATTTCAGAATGTAGTTTATCATCCAAAAGTAGGATCTCCGAACTCGAGACTGAAAATAGTGCTTTGAAAGAACGTCTTGCAACCCTTCAAAACAAAGATCAAACATACGAATTACGAATCGAGCATGAACGTAATCATGCAAAGAAACAAAACGATGTACTCAAAGAACGATATGAAAAACAACTTAAAGCAAAAACTGAAGCTTTAAAAGGTGCAGAAGAGCGCATTAGAGCATTAGAATCAATTATGGACCATAAACGCCGACCATTTCATAACAAAGGTAGAGGTCGAAATATAGCTCAAGAAAGTCTACACACAAACGATAACCTCAATATCAACAACCTAGCTTTCCACACAAAGCACGCACTTTCTACCCAAAACAAGACAATAAAACCAGGACCTAAAACGCCAGACGGATATTTCCCCAACATACCACCCCGAAACCCATCTTTCACAAATTTAAAAGATACAACTTTACAGCGTCGTCCCTCTGGTATCCCAATACCTACTCGCTCACCAACTCCCATTGTTACTCCTCATAAATCATCATTTAGTTCGCCGGGAAGTGGAAATAGTACGTTGGTTAGCAGTACGTATTCTGTATTTTCGAATCGGAGTAAGATGACGGATGGGAGTGTTACTCCGGTGGAAAGTCCTGGGGAAACGATGAGTCCACCTGATAGTCCGATTTCTAGTATTAGGGGGAAGGGTTTGAATTCGGAATGTATGAGGGGACCACAGTTGGTTAATGGGAGGATGAAGATAAATAGTAACGAGAAGGAGAGGACGATTAAACCTACCTGGGCAAGAATGGTGAGGGGGAATGTTTCTAAGACTTGAGATGTGAAATGGATGAGGGAAAATTAGCCATGAACGAAGAAGGATTTGAATACCATGGGAAGAAACAGAATTCCTACAAGCGAGCGACCGAAGCGAGATACCCCTCGCTATGAGGAATGCGCCTAAAACCTATAGGGATGAAGGCCAATGAGAGATAGCGATTGAGAAGCTGTATAGTCCATTTTCAATATAGATTAGCTTGGAATACATGCATTGATAGAGCAATGAAAGAAGTAACGAACCATCTCATGCAATGAATCGATGTCGTATACTCAACTTAGGATTATCTTATTTGTTGATTGATAAATAAATGTCTGAAAATTATTTTATTTAGAAAAACAATTCAAAAAAACCAAAAAACCAAAAACACCAAAATCCCCGTCAAAACCGGGAAAGAAGTAAAAAATCAAAAATAAATTTTATATTAATCTTCTTTTATAAATGTATTTTATATAAAAGATATCTTGTTATAAATCTATTAATCATCTTATATAACATTTAATCATTATAAATTTTTACTTTATAAAATCCTACCCCTTTAATATATAAATATACTCTTCTAATTTAAACTCTAAATATCAAATTTCAAATATCTACTTTTTCCTTTTCCTTTCCCCTACTTTCCCTTTCCCTACTTTTCCCTTTCCTCCCCATATCCCCGATTCTCATTCTCTAGTCTCATTTCCGCCACCCTCCTCCCTGCTCAACCCGTGGTATCTGTTCCATCATCCTCGTATTCCTCGGTCTAACATGCAGCCTTGCATTTATATCTGTATTCCTACTGTCGCCTTCATATCCCTATCGTCTTCGTTCTTTTCCTTCTTCTTTCCATCTCCATTTACTTTTCATATTTTCCTTCATTTCTTTCCTCCATCTTCTCTTCCATTCCATCCGTTTTCCATCTTTCCATGATCCTTCCATCTCATTTCCACCTTCCCATTCCTTTATCTTTGTTCCTCCTCTTCCCTCCTTCCTCTCCTCTTTTTTCTTTCCCTCTGCTTACCTGCCCATTTTACCTCTTTCCACCATCCCTTTTATAATCCCTCTATCCCCTTTCCCTACTGCGTTTTCGTTTCGAATGTTCGTTGGCGTGGACGTTTGCAGAGGTTCTTCTCGTATACTATCCTTTCTATTCTCATTATTTATTCCTGCTGCACTAAGTCCCGTATTTTCTCTCTCCGGTTGCGTTGTTCCTTCTTCGCTTGTTAGGAGTGATGGGATATTTGTTTCTCTCTCAATCTCGTCAGATTCCTCAGCTAATATAACGGCCATAACGGGCATAACAGGCGTAATAGGCGAGACAGGCGGCGTAACCACAATCTTCGGCACCATCTGCACGTCTACATCAACATCCACATTAACATCCAACAGCCTCTCCCCTCCCACCCCAAAACCAAACACCCCACCCCTCTCATCTCCATCTCCACCCTCCTGTCCATCCCCTTCCCATCCCCTCCTCCTCTTCGACCCCGAAGGAAAGGTGGCGTAGCAAGCTGGCACGAAACCGGAATCAACGGGGCACTCAACGGCGCCGGCCTCGGAAACATAAGTCCAAACGCTATCTGCAACGCCTTCCTATTCGGACTATAATTATATTTATATCAGCATCAGCATCAGCATCAACATCAACATAAAAAATGTGCATATACGCGCCTCTCCCCACCCATCTCTTCACATCTTCATATCCAACACCCCCCCACACCAAACACCTCCTTGTATAAAACACATTCATCCAAGCATCTCCTTCCCCTTCACCGCTGCTACCACCAAAACCCAAAATCCAAAAATAGAAAACGAAAAAATTAAACATACCTATCAACAGGCCAAACACAAAACACCACCCTCCTTATCCTCTTCCTTCTCTCAGGGCCAAAAATCGGATGAAGCAAGAAATCCCTCACGGTACCTACCGCTATACGTGCTGCCAGTCGATGGGGGAAGGATTTATGGCCTGTGGAGAGGGCGGGGATTGCTATTGTTATACCGTTGTGTTTGGAGTTTTTCGTTACGATTTGAGGAGTGTGAGGAGTGGAGTTTTGGGGACTGGTTGGATTGTTTATGCTGTTGTGGGAGTTTGGGACTGTTTGTGTGGGGATTTCGGGGATTTCTGGGGTTTTTTTCGGTTTGTGTAGTGGAAGATGACTTGCGTCTGTCATGATTGTATCGGCGGGTTCGTTCGTCGTGCTCACACTCATACTCTCTATTTCTATTTCTGATTCTCCATCCCGTATCTTTTCTCCACTAACTCCATAATTTCCTATCTTCTCCCTCTGTTCTTCTTCCCTCAGCCTCTCCTCCTCCTCCTCCCTCGCCGCAATCCCCATCCCTTCTACCAAAACCCCCCTATAACAATTAACCAACAACTGTTTCACCAACGGCGTACTATAACTTTTATCCGCGAAATCGGGGGCATGGGTATGAATGATATATTTTGGTCTTTTGATTTTTTCATCCTTTTCATCCTCCCCATCCTTTTCATCCCTCTTCTCCTTCCTGTTTTCAATCTCACCCCTCAAACTCACCCCCTCCTCCTCTCTACCTCTATTCGTACTTGTACCCGTACCCGCACCATCACCACCCAACCCGAAACTCCCACCCACCCCACAATCCCCCGCATTCAAGCCCTTCGGCCAAACCTCCTCTCTCCAGCTAACCAAGTCCTCTCCCGCAAGATAATCAATAAGTCCCGGTAGCGAAATCTCGCGCATCTCACCCCTCCTCAAAGAATCTTCAAGCGGCAAAGAAGCCCCACCAAATATATCACTATATGTATTACTATTTATATTATTATTATTATTATTAATAATATGATTTTTTGAAACATAAAGCGGATATTTCGACGGGGATTGAGAAATTGGCGATACGATAGCGGTGCAGGGATAGAAAGGGAGAGAAGCGATGCGGAGTTCGAGGGGGCGAGGGGTTGGAGGAGGAGGAGAGGAGGAGGCCTTGGAGAGGGGGAGGGTTCGTGAGGAGGTTGGTGAGCTAGATGAAGAGGGTTTGGACGGGGAGGAAATAGATGGATTTTTTATCGAAGGGGAATAGCTTGCTGTGCTCATGTTCATGGTTTAGGAGTGAGTGATTTTGATCCCACTGGGTGGTTTGATTTGCTGGGTGGGTGGGTTTGATATAAGTATACAACAATGAAGAGAAGAAAATGATGAAAATTGCACCTCTTGTATTTAAGAGGGGAGAAATAATTCCTATCGTCCTGTTAGGGTAGGTAGCGACTGATTTGGTTTTGGAGTACGACCGGCACATGCATCACAAGGTGTCGACAAGCCGCCATTGAAAATTCATTCCCACTTACGAGTATACTCTTTCAAATAAAATGTGACGGTTTCTTTGTATCTTGAGGATAGGGTAATAGTGCCAACACTTGTGGTATGTGAAAACAAAGGCGCATTTTCGAAGCCTGAAGAGGTTGTATGGGTGGAACTGAAAGCAGTTTTAACAAAGATGTCTCTTGGACTGGTATAACTTACTCTTCATATGGAGGAAATAGGTAAATAACTACCTAACATTTTCAAATGTCCTTCTTTCACGGTTACAATCCCCACAGTAAATCCAAGTCAGTATGATAAAAATTAATTATGCGCTTGACAATAGGTATATATTAAAAAGGTAGTATACCAGAATTGAAGTGCTTTGGTATCATAACTCCAAGCCCCTTGCACCATTCCCTTTTATAAACAACCCGTACAATCCAAATGCTGATATTTCCCAAACCCCATTTTATGCATACTGTCCTGTTTGTCTGTCCCATCATATCCAGTTAATTATTGATTGCTCTTAAGTGTTATTTGTTTTCTTTCCGCGCATTGCCGAAGGATTTCCCGGATGTCTTTTCGATGGTTGTCTTCCGGTTGCCGTTCCTCGATACGATTGTCGCAATAAGGTTGATGTTATTAGAAAGATATCCATCATCCTCATCATCTCCATTAAGACTTCCACATTTATCGCTCCGCCGTAATCTGCGATACCTTTCCATAGCTGTTTTGCGATACGAATGCCAATTTTCGCAGCATCGTGATATGATGATTCGAACGGCCCCGATAATTCCCCCATCTCCATCAAAACTTCCCAATTTATCGAAACCCAATTTATCGTTCCGCTGTACTCAACACCAATCCATCCAATGCCCCTTCTAACCATCTTCCCAATTCTTCTGCCTGTCTCCTCATTCCCGTAATACCTACTCCACCTCCTCTGGCACTCCTCAAACTCGCCGTCTCACTTCCTTCTCCACTTCTTATAATTTCCCTCTCATGACCTCCATCTGGTGAACCCGGTTGTGATATTGATATTAAATTCTCTCTCTGAACCTGCGGCGTTGCTGTTCCTGACATTCCGGGTGCTGGACCTATTGCCACGAATAACAACCCACAAGCTAACTTCCGTATTACCATTACCCCGAATTCCATCTGTATTAATATACTTTTCGTTTCTCGGGATTTGGTGTCAGGATCATTTGAAGATGCGCCATTTGAAGGGAGGGCATCTGATACGGTTTGCGATGGAAAGGGTGAGTAGAGTGTCCAGAGTGATAGGGCGAGTGTACCTTGGTGACGTAGTATTGAGGCCGGTGAAGTTGATGAGGTACTGAGAAGTTTTCCAGTCGGGGTGAGCAGCATTAGTGTATGAAGATGTGATGATATGTTATGCTGCAAGAAGGTGGATATTCTTTTACTTAGAAGCATAGTTTGTCTATGTGCAGGATTGGACGTCATGATTGCTTTTGGGTTTTGGTAATGTTCTGTGAAATAAGGTGTTAGTTTATTAATAGAGTGTCGCATTCATAGCTGAGTCAAAACATAGGTCTAACAAGAACAAGCTAGATTCAACATACAATGAATGAATGAGAATAACTACCCAAGATGATGATGATAGTAATAATAATAAAAACAAGAGAAGCGAATTGGAATTCCTAACTGATAAGAGGTTGTCGGATGCAGCCGGGAAATCTTAATACATCATTCATTTATAGCTTGTTTGTAAGAAGACGGGAAGTGAAGGTTTAAAAATATTTGATCGAGGGCAGAGCACCAGTGGAGGGAAGTTGGAAGTCCTCGGCAAAGTCTTAAGGTTATTATGAAGGGCAGAACTACGGAGTAGAAAGAGGTAAAAACTGGTGAGCTCCAGTTTGCTGCGGGAGCAATTAGATAAATAAGCACAGTTTATAAATGAAGAAATTCTCTAAGCATGAGTTTTGTCTCAAGGAGTTTACTCATTTATCAGGAAGTCGCCATTGTATTGAGTATATTATTACGAGCTGTACTTTTGGTAGTTGTTTGAATACTAGTTCACAGCTTGATGAAATGACTCAATATACTAAAGTAATCAATTGAACTTCCTTTTCAAGGTTGTAGAATAGTATTAGGATCTTTAATCAGTCAAACTACGGGTGAATAGGCCTCTCTAATAAATACTAAACGTTGACGGTCGATAGTAGCATATGCAAATCAACATCTTGCGATTCAAGTACTTCCTATAAATCCTCTTCAACCAAACAAACTTTACCTCTTTCTTATGTATTCATACTCACATTTCGATTCCCACCTCACAATCATTTAAAATCTTCATCTCTCCTATCAAATATTCACGATATCAATCTCTCAAACCAGATAACATCACACGCACAGACAGACACATATCGGTCCTCTGAACATGACCGTTCTCTCGGATTGGGTAGAAAATGATACCACTGGCACACCTTCACATTTCACCCTCTTCCTATTATTAGGATATTATGGCATATGGACTTTCTTATGTAAAATATCGGTTGATTTGATGGCTCGCCAAATTAACAAGTTATTCGATCTATTCTTTGAAATATTAGCTTTTGGAGCTGAGGATAGAATATTTTGAGTAGAGCAAAAGTGGAAGAAAGGACTACGAGTCGAGCAGGAGTGGGAGTAAATGAGTATCACTCGGTACTCCTAATCTCCTAATACTTGAGGAGCGTCAACGTTTTCATCGGCTTTTGCTTATAAACATAGGAGTTTGAAGAAACCCACGTCATAGATAGCCGAAGAGAGGGGCCCAAAAACATCGACATCATTCATTGTTGAAGTATTTTTATACCCCTCTCTCTCAATATAAAACACATTTACCTCTTCAATACATCCTCAATTACCTTCGCACACTATCTTATGTACTCATTTCGCACTTTAAGCAAATTCGTCAAACCAACCTTTTTACGACAGAGTATTGTCGATTCAGGTGAGATGTTGATTGACAAATACTTCAACCTCTCTTTCTGCAGCTTGCTAATACTTGAATATCTTCATAGCTAGCCGATCCTTCGCAGCAATGTCTACAGATACGAAGCGCTATAAATTTAATCACTCGATGTATGAGTGAAAATTCAACATGATATTCCTTCATACTACGGTACTAATTCATCCATAGGATTCGAGTTAAAGATCCCAAGAAATCTGGTAAGTTTGTACTTTGCATATGCATTCAATAGCTTCCATAACTAATAATTCACAAAGTCAAATTCTATGAACTTTTAGGAATGAAGATGATTCGAAAGATTGAACAACCTGAGGCTAAATTCGACCTTTACTTTATGGGTTACGATTCACCAAAAGCTCTCTCCCATGGAAATCATTTCAGTGATCGAGAAGGATTAATCGAATTGACACATAATTATGGGACTGAGAGTGATGTCGACTATAAAGTTTCAAATGGAAATACTGAACCTCATAAAGGTTTTGGGCATACTTGCATATCTGTTGATAATCTCCAAGCAGCTTGTCAAAGAATTGAAGATGCTGGTTACAAATTCCAGAAGAAATTATCCGATGGACGTATGAAGCATATTGCTTTTGTGTTGGATCCAGATAATTATTGGGTTGAGATTGTCGGGCAAAATCCTATCGAAAAAACCGAAGATATCAAAACTACAGATGTTGAGACCTATCGAATGGTAACATTTTCTTTTCTTCCCTCAGTACCTAATCAATGATAGCTAACCAAGTTGTAGAACCACACTATGATTCGTATCAAGGATCATGAAAAATCATTAAAGTTTTACCAAGAAGTAATGGGAATGTCACTCGTGAGAACAGCTGAAATGCCCGCTGCTAATTTCAACCTTTACTTCCTTGGTTATCCTGGAGAAAAAGGCCTTCCTACATCATCAACAGCGGACCGTGAAGGTTTATTAGAACTGACATGGAATTATGGTACTGAAAAGCAAGCAAATTTCAAATATCATAATGGTAATGATGAACCACAAGGTTTTGGTCACATCTGTAAGTTAACCTTATACAAAGGATCTTATATGCTTGATATTAATTTTGTGACAGGTGTATCCGTTGATGATTTGGATGCAGCATGTCAGAGATTTGATGAAATGGGAGTTAATTGGAAGAAGAGATTGACTGAGGGTCGCATGAAAAATGTGGCATTCATTCTTGATCCTGATAATTATTGGATTGAGGTTATTCAAAATGAAAAGTTGAAGGAAAGAGCTAATTGGTAAATTTTGAGTGGGATATCAACTCAACTGGGAGCACAACTGGGAGCACAACTGGGAGCACATCAAAAGGTGCATGAAAGCAGTATGGAAAATTGCAGATATCAATCATAGTAGCAAATGCGTGCATATTTCATCATTTCAGGTGACCTTTTCTCTTTACATATGGTGATGACAATTCGAATGAACATGGCTCCCGAATGGAAAGCTTCTCATTGATGTCGCACATTATGTAGCAGCATAATGCGGGGTTCAATGCGGGGTGGGGGTTGCGGTCTATCTCATCAGATCTCATAAATTTCAATGACGAATCGGAATCGATATTCTTAATGTCATCCCACACAAATAATCAAACCTTTCCTGTTCCTGTTTAATTTTATTGTTTTTTCATTCCCTTATTTTCACTTCCCTTTCATATATTCTGCAAGGCAGATTGATCGATATAGCCAGTTGTGGAATATATCTAAATTTACTATTCGGTCTTCAAGCATCTTGCAATTCCCTTCAAATACTCAAATCAACCCAACTCAAATCCTCATAATGACACCGTCAGTTCTACCTGCCTCCAGCGAAACCTCCTCAGGCCCTTCAAACCGTCCCAAAATCCTCATCCCAGAAAAAGTATCCATAGATGGCCTCACCTTACTAGGTAACAAATTCGAAATCCACCAACCTAAAAACCTCACCCCAACCGACCTCCTCACCATAATCCCCTCCTACTCGGCCCTAATAATCCGTTCCGAAACAAAAGTCACCTCCGAAATCCTCGCCGCTGCGAAAAATCTCAAAGTGGTCGCTAGAGCAGGAGTAGGTGTTGATAATATTGATGTAGAAGCTGCTACGAAACATGGTATTATTGTGGTTAATTCCCCTAGTGGGAATATTGCTGCAGCGGCCGAACATACGATTGCGTTGCTGATGGCGGTGGCGAGGAATGTTCCTGCGGGGGATAGGTCGTTGAGGGGTGGTGGGTGGGAGAGGGGGAAATTGGTGGGGATAGAGGTGGGTGGGAAGGTTTTGGGGATTGTTGGGTTGGGGAAGGTGGGGCTTAAGGTTGCGAGGTTGGCGGTCGGGTTGGGTATGAAGGTTTGGGCTTTGGATCCGTATGCTAGTCCGGAAATTGCGGAGGCAAATGATGTTCTTTTGGTGAAGGATTTGGGGGATTTATTACCCGTGGTGGATTTTTTGACAATTCATACTCCGCTTATTGCTGGTACGTTGGATTTGATCGGGAAGGAGGAATTGGGGAAAATGAAAAAATCGGCAAAGGTTCTTAATGTCGCGAGAGGTGGTGTGTATAATGAACAAGCATTACTTGATGCTCTTGACGCTGGTATCATCGCAGGAGCAGGTCTAGATGTCTTTACATCCGAACCTCCACTTCCAGATTCCCCAGCTCAAAAACTTACTCAACACTCAAAGGTAGTCGCAACACCACATCTAGGCGCCTCAACAATCGAAGCACAAGAATCCGTCTCAGTAGATGTTTGCACACAAGTTCATTCTATCCTAAGCGGAGGACTCCCTACATCCGCCGTCAATGCTCCACTTATCCTCCCAGAAGAATACAAAAAGTTACAACCTTTTGTTAAATTGATGGAAAAGATAGGTGGATTATACACACAACATTATCGAGGAAAAGGCGTAGGAGGAAAGAAATTCGAAGTCATCTATGAAGGTGAACTTGCTGGTATCGCTAATACACGACCGCTGTTCGCAGCTTTGGTTAAGGGTCTCATGGGTAGTTTTAGTGAACGCGGTGGTCGCGATGTCAATATCGTTAATGCTTCTTTAATTGCTAAGGAGAAGGGAATAGTCATTAGTGAGACGCATGTCTCGGAGAGTAGGAATCTCGTTTATGCTAGTTTGGTTACGCTTAAGGTTGTGGATGTTGGAGGAGGTGGAGGTGGAGGTAAGGGGGAACAAATCATTAGTGGTTATGTAAGTGAGCGGGGAATTTTCATTAGTAGACTCGATAGGTTTAATACGAGTTTTGCTCCCGAGGGTACACTGTGTGTTTTGAGGAATAATGATGAGCCGGGGAAGATTGGAGTTGTAGGGGGAATACTAGGGAGGGCGGGGATTAATGTTAGGTTTATGAGTGTGGCGGCTTTGGATAGGAATGGGGGTGGTGTGAGGGGTGGTAGGGAGGGTGGTAAGAGTGGTGAAACGATGAGGATAATGAAGAAGGAGATTCTAAGAGGAAAATTAAAATGAAGCATTAATGATTTTGGGTATTGATGGGGTGGTTAGTAAAGAAGTGGAATTGAGGAATGAGGAGGGCATTTTGATGTCGGGATTGTTAATTTGTGAAGGGTTGAGTTTGGGAAAGGGGACAGGGTTGTTCGTGGTGTTGAGGAAAGTGGTGAGTGAGTGAGAGGATGAGGATTGAGGGGAATTGATGATTGACAAGCTCTCTTTATTTACTGAATGGGAATTTGAAAGAACAGCGGGATTTGAGAGTATAGGATAGAATGAAATGAAATAAATAAGTAAACGAGATGAAAAGTAAAAGATAGTTTTTTAATAATAAAAATAAGATTATTATATTATAAGAATTATTATTATAAATTATTGATGGATTTAAAATAATTATTTGTAAGTTTAAATAAATGATTTTATTAAATAAAAATTAACAGTTATAATTTTATATTTTTATTTATTTATTTATTTATTTTTAAAATATCTCATTGTTTAAGATTTTGATTTGATTGATTGATTGATTGATTGATTAATTGAGAAAATGATTTTTATTCAAGTATATAAGTTAATAATAATTTAAAATATAAATTTGTTTTGATGTTTATTTGAGAATATTTATATATATATAAAATAGGATAGTGATAGTAATAATAATATTAATATTAATGATTCATTTTTTAATTTATATTATTTGATTTAAATTTCTTAAATTTCTTAAATCTTTGAATGAATAGAATGAATAGAATGAATAGAATGAATAGAATGAAATAAGAAGCCAGTGATTACTCATTATATCCACAAGTCCTCTCTTCTCTAAGGATTGGAATCAATTTCTTTATATAATATAAATCTTACATTAATACTCGGGAATTAAACTTTGTGTAATACAGTATATACCCTCATCAATTAGTTTCAAATTCAGGCTTTTGAATCCTTGAATCTTTAGGGATAAGTGGTTCTTCAAATAATTATGCTCCTCAGGATTCCCTAAGATTCGGAAATGCTACTGTTTCACTTGTTTTATGATATTTGTTGTTGATGGTCGGAATGTCATCACTGCCTCCTTTTTGGGAGGGGATTTGTCATCATTCATTAAGCATCCTTTTCATATATCCTGTCCTGCCTGTTATTGCGGCTCGAGAACTGGTATTGTGTGTAGAGACCTTTTGTTCTAAAATACGTAGCTTTTGCGAGAGTAGAGCTCATAAACAGCCGAGGATGGGTTTAGTATTTTGATATGAGATTGAAATGGTAGAGGAATCTCCGTTATAAAGTGTCTAAAATGATTGTACATTTAGAACGGATGTACTTAGTTCTAGTCATCGAATCATGCCCTTGCACTTTCAGGCCATGATAAGAATTCCACATCGTGTGAAAAATGACTTCTCGTACTTTTATGTTCACTCAATAGTTCATCCCACGATATGTAGTCTTTCTACTCATCTTCCATAGATATAAATGTGCATCCATCCGTGGAATTTCTTCCAAAATAGCCAGCCAACTTTCGACAGTCCACCAAGGCGGACAGAGATGCGAACTCTAGACTTCTAGAATTTTCAAAGCATATTTGGAGACAGATGATATATTGTCCAAAATGAATGTTAACTACTCCGAATCCCAAAGTTCTTCTTTATTGACAAGATCTGTGAATGCCATTGGACCTCCATATTTTTTGCGAGACTATTCTGTGAATCCATCCCAATTGTCATTTCTACTCCATACTTCTCATTGGAAGACTGATTCTTAGTTAATCAAGGAAGGTCTCCATACCTCAATCCCAGTATGAGATGATAGTTCATATTGTCCAATGCACGTTACTCATGATGTCCCATCCATATTTTGCCAACAAGGAAGGAATCTTTTTCGTATATCAAAGAATGACTTCAAAGGTCCCCTGGTCTTAAAGAGTACATGCAAAGAAAACTCTTGGACAGTCAGAATCACGCTATCCAATCTTCCGCTAAATCAACATGAACCATTTTCGAGTTTCTCTTGGGGTGTTCAAAGACTCCAATCTTCAAGGGAAAGTGCTGAGCAGCTTTGCGTTGGAGAAGTGAGGAGTAGACCAATGTATCTTACAATCTATCTCTTCTTTTCGTGCTTTCATTTTCATGTATGGATATATAGTATCTTGAAAGAGAGGTTTGATAGAGAATGATTGATTGTTTTGTGTATATACCTAGATACTCAATCGAGTATCTCTCACGTGGTCGTTCATTCTAGTTGTCTGTTCATTTTGATGTCACATTATTCATATGTGTATTTTATTGTTATATTATTTTCACATCGCTTATTTGAATAGTTTAAATGTTTTAATATTATATAAATTTTTTTATAAAAGTTTTTATAAGTATTTTAATATCTCAATTATTTATTTTAAATATACTAATTCTCTTATAAGTATTTTCATATAATAATAATTATTATATTGTCTATCTTAATAAATTGTTTATTTTAATCATAAAATTAATTTTTTTATATATTTTAATACATATTATTAAGTTTATATTTGTTATTATTATCGTCTTTATTATCGTCTTTATTGTTATCTTTGTTATTATTATTATTATTGTCGTGATTATTATTTTTATAATTGTTTCAGTGAATATTGTTTTTTGAAAACTCTTTATTCTCAATTTTTTCAAATACCTAAGGAAAATCTATAGTTGGTTACAAGACTCCTCTCTGATTCCTCAAATGTTTATCTTCCTGTTTCCTCGTTTCGTTTCTTTACTTGATATTGCTTCCGTGCCGCTGCGGCCATGAAATAATAATGTTTTTTTATGTTTTTAAGGACGATGTTTGGGTTCTTTCGCTCTGGTTCTTCCGAGTCTGTTAAATAATGGATTATGAAAACGGTGGAAAGTAAATCAGAGCGCTAGAATGAATCAAGGTGCTCGTAAGTAAGTATGCTGACGCCGAGATCCTAAGCGAACAGCTCGAAGGAGATATCTTTGAAAAATGTTTCTGGTACCTTTGTAGTGATTGTTTTCTGATCATTGTTCTCCGGATATGAAGAAACGGAATAGAAGTTTATATACGAGATGTGCATTTGGATGGCAATTTTCTAATGACTGAATTGTCAAATTTTCCGGTCTACATGCTAGGATGTTTTGTCTGCCCTTAATTCAACTTTATTCTATTAGATATGGAAGTGCATATTAGCTGATGAATGAGCAAAACTCTCTGGGATATATCCGCTGATGTATTGCGGTTGTTGTTATTATTATTATTATTATGTATACTCATCTTTGTTGTCGTTTTACTTGGAATTTAAAGTTTATTCTTTAATAGAAGTATTATTCGAAATTCGTCAATATTTGATATATTTGCACTTGTAATATTACAAAGCTTATAAGCAGTCTGTGTCTGTCTAACACAACATAACGTCAGATTTTTTGCTCTCATGTCTAGTTCCGCCAGGAAATGTTTAAAATCCACACTTATTGATTCTTTTTATAGTCGGTCAGTCCTTTAGGATAAAGAAGCTTCAAAATACCCGTGATTCAGATATACATCGGATTTACCTCACTCTTAAATACACTGTTACATACAGGGCTGGTGCTTACATTCATTCTACTCTTTATTGATATTAGGTTGGTTCATCGGATTCACAAATCCTTTGAGGGGACTCTCCAATCCTAACCATTGCCATTTCCAACTTATTAACTTTGGAAGCTCATAGGGAAATCTATTGAATCTTCGTGGAGTCTAGCTGGGTGTCATATACTTCTTTTACTCTCCAGATCTATATATATTAAATAGGAGTGCTCTTAAAACACATGGCCAATGTAAGATCAAGACATGGATGAGAGCCCCTACATTGCTATTGCTGTGTACTGGTAGATTATCACTCTCCGTACCTCAATCTAGCAGATGCATTATGTTAAGTTCCAAGGAAAGTCAGATGAATACATTCTCGTTTGCACTTTTGTCCTTGAGACAATGTCTGTATTACTCATTAGATAAGAATAAAAGAATGAGTATAACTCTCTCAATATATTAGATGACAACAATTACAATATATCATCTCAACATTTTACTACTATCAACCATTCATTCTTTCAAAAAGTTAAATTCCCTCTCAAATCCGTCCGAATCTCCCCTCGAATCTAGAAATTTTATTACAGGACAGAGCTCGAGGTAATAACTCTCCGAATTTCTCACAATCTCCAAAAACCTATCAGTTTGCAAGGCTTGCGATACTAGCTTATCATTATTATTTGGGGGTGTCTATGGAGTTTTCTAAATGTATATAAGATATTTTCTGAAGTGCACTTATATCATGCTTATATTCGGGAGGGTCAAGTAGGATGAAATTGTAAACGGTTCGAAAGGAAATATTATTACATTCTCGATGCTTTGCTCGTTGTTATGTGCGAATATTTGATCGTAATCTAGGGCATTATAATACTGGCTTTCTATTGCTTACAATCTTAAATAATAACATGAACATACGTGATACTTTTGTCTTAGGATACAAAGTGTTATACGTGATAATGATATGACCACACTGCGGCTCATCAGGCAAAACGTTGCATGAGGCTCTCGACGTTTGTATGTATTCGCCGAGTGCCATCAACGGCGTGCGTATTGTTAGAATCACCATGATTGGTGTTCTTTCGTGATACGTCGTTTAAGAAGAAGGATGGTCGCAAATAGATAGAAAAAGCGAGAAGTGAGCTAGATACGTGTTTTGTGCTTTTATATTCTTAGATCAACTGATTGATTCGATTTCGCCATGTGAAGTCTTGCGCGATCAAATTCCCTGTAACGTTGCGAGGAACTGTGATGGTGATTAAATTCTTCTGTCCGAACCGGAATACTTTTTGATAATGTGAGGTGAAGGAAGTACAGTTTCGGGAAGGGGTTGGAAGAAAAGGAAATCAAGTGAAGGTAGTACATCCGGATAAAAGGATTTTTTTTCTTCCAACTCAATCCGAACTGAGTGTCTCTTAGGTAGATAAAGCACAAGAAGACTTAAATTGACCTAGATGAAATCTCATCGGGTAGGTTGTACACAGAAAGTCAGATAGTTCACATGCCATAAAACTTTTAACGGCACTCGAAAAATCCTAAGCAATGAAATCAACAATTTAGACAAGCTCACTAGCATTATCCCCAAACGACTTGAATATAAAAAAATGGAATGTTCCCCAGATTTCAATTTCTAAATAATTGAAAGAAATCAAAGTCGATCATGGTCAGAATGTTATACAAAGATTGGACCCTGATCCCGAGGGTTGATAGTCATTGCTCAAAATCCATGATCTCCAGATCTCGTGTTACCGAAAAGACTTTGTACAGCCTGATAGATCAACTTCCAAACAGTACAAGGACTTTGCGGAATAACCTCAGGTCTTACCATTTTCATTTATTCATCCCACCAGGAGAATTAAACTTGATGCCAAGACGAGAATAAAATCTTCATCTTCTCTTCTCCTCTCGTTTTGCGTGTTGTCTTTATCTTGGCATTTTGGCATTACAGTCTCGTGAAAGATACGAAAAGAAAAGTATTTCGATGATTGATTCAGTCAAGAGTCTTTCGAGGGATGGCTGAGGATGGTTGAGGATTGGTGATATGATGTTGACTTATTTAACCTTGTCGCTTAAATTTGAAGCTTTTCATGCCAGCAGGGACGTACTCATGACGGATAAATAGACAGGTTAATATGCAGTCAGATCCAAATGAATGTGATGAACGGGATAATGTTCAGCTTCCTTTATAGATTGAAAGCCATTTCGGGAAGGTGTTGACGCTTGAAGTGTAAACATGAGATGAGCATGAGCATGAGCATGAGCATGAGCATGAGCATGAGCATGAGCATGAGCGGAAGTATGAGCGGTGTGGTTGATGATGTCAAGTGAATAGAAGTGAAGAAGACTCGATGGAATAGTGAGAATGGTAAGGAATAGAAAAGATAAAAAAATAGCAACAGATGCCAAGGATTATATTTAAGTGGGGATCAAAATATCGTCATATTTCAACATTCAAGAATATGATTGGCTCTAAATATGAGACCCTGTCTTTTGAACCTCGCGCTCTCTCTCTCTCTCTTTGTTTTGTACGGACTATGACTTATTATTTATTTCTACTTTCCCCATCACAAGGAAAGTAATCACGTCCGTACATAGTTACCTCCTTGGTCGTATTCCCTTCCACTCCCTCTATCTTTTCACAAATACCGATTTGAAATCGCTTCCAACCTCTTTATTAATATTCTTCGACACGCCATCTTCATATTCATCGGTGTGTGCTAATATTATCTAATCACTACTCGGTACCAATATCCATCTATTTACTTGCAGCCTGCAGGCCGGACATCTTCGGACTTATCTGACAAAAACTAAAAATCAGGAACCCGAGGAAACTTGAAAAAGGGCTCCACCTCTTTAAAAGACACTAAAATCCGAGGGAGTCGGGCCCAATTGAATTACTGTCGCGAGCAGTAATCATTGGAGATCTCATCACTGACTATAGAGCTGAGATGAACTCGAAATCGATTGTCGGAAGTCCTCGCTCAAGCTTCATTAGCAATGGCTATACTTCGAGAAGACCTGCCATCTTAGGTCTTGCCAAAATTCTATTCTTATCCATCTGCCAAATTACTTCTGTTTCTGCCGCTCCCATTACAACCTTTCTCGGCATCGCCAGCGAAGAGGATGCACCGAAAGATGTCGAAGATGCGAGTTTATGGTTATATCTCTCAGTTGCCGCTGTGTTGGTTTTACTCGGGGGTGCTTTCGCAGGTTTAACAATTGCGTGAGTTTGCAAATAAGATGCATCACAAAGTTAACATACTAACCAAACTTTTCATCTAGGTTGATGGGACAAGATGGTGTCTATTTACAAGTTATCGCGACTTCCGGTGAAGGAAAAGAACAGAGGCATGCGCAAAAGGTTTATGGATTATTACAAAAGGGTAAACATTGGGTTCTTGTAACATTACTACTCAGTAATGTCATCGTCAACGAAACACTTCCTATCGTACTCGATCGATCTCTTGGTGGAGGATGGCCTGCCGTTCTTGGTAGTACAGTTTTAATTGGTATGTTGATGAATCTGCGTCAATGGGGCTCATGTTGACTTGTTCAGTTATCTTCGGAGAAGTCATTCCTCAATCAATTTGTGTGCGATATGGTCTTTCCATCGGAGCATTTATGGCACCACCTGTTTTAGGTCTTATGTGGCTTTTAGCACCGGTTGCATGGCCTACTGCTAAACTTCTCGACAAATTACTTGGAGAGGATCACGGAACCGTTTATAAGAAATCTGGTCTAAAAACTCTCGTCACTTTACACAAAACATTAGGAACAAGTCCCAGCGATCGACTCAACCAAGATGAGGTTACAATTATCAGTGCAGTCTTAGACCTGAAGGAAAAAGCAGTTGGAGATATCATGACACCTATAAGTGATGTATTCACTCTAAGCGCCGATGCGATACTTGATGAAGATACCATGAACGTCATTTTGAGTGCTGGTTATTCTCGAATTCCTATTTACGAGCCTGGAAATGAGCAAAATTTTGTCGGTATGCTTCTCGTCAAGATTTTGATCACATACGATCCAGAAGACTGTAAACGTGTCCGTGATTTCGCTTTGGCTACCTTACCAGAGACTCGACCTGAAACCAGTTGCTTGGATATTGTAAACTTCTTTCAAGAAGGAAAATCTCACATGGTACTCGTTTCAGAATATCCTGGCGAGAACTTCGGTGCTACCGGTGTGGTTACACTTGAGGACGTTATTGAAGAACTGATTGGAGAGTGAGTTTAAATTGACATCCCCTAGTCGTACAACTCTAACAGGTTATAGGGAAATCATTGACGAGTCGGATGTTTATATTGATGTTCACAAAGCAATTAGACGAATGACCCCAGCACCCAAATTATCCAGATTTAAGCCAAACCAAATCGTTGAACCTTCCAATGGATCGATCCACGGTACCGATGACAGTCTCATTGATTTATCAGAAGGACCAAATAATGTACAACTTGGTAGGAGACGTAATCAAACGGAGGTCAGAAGTTCAAGCCCCGCCAATCATTTCGGTACCAGTCCTAAAACAACTTTTATGCGAAGGGTTTCAACCGGTGATAATGATAGGAATGTTGTTGCCGTAAGAGGAAATATGAATGATATGCGCGAACACCTAAAGCATCTTGGTCCATCCAACCTCGCTAGTCGACCAAAAATGACAAAGTATCAATCGGTCAAAATTAAGCCCGGAAGTGTTCTTGGTGGTATTAGGACTGATTCTAGAAGTGATTCAGTTGCTCAACGTGGATCCATCGCTGAGGAGCCTGAGTTCGAGCCATACACGGATAGTCCAGGACCACAAGGTGGTGAAGGAGAAGGGTTACTTAGATCGGCTGGACAAGATGCGAAAGATGGAGTTCAAGCTTTACAACAAGGTTATGGCACGTTGAATAATCGTGTTCCTTCTAGCAAACTTGTCCAGGAGGAAACTTCAAATGCACCTCAATATGATGGACCAACTAGTCCAGTACCACAATCACCTGGTAATGGACTTTCAATCTCCAATTTCTTCAATAAGAATAAAAGTACGGACACAGTCGGATCTCTTCATTCTCAAAAGAGTGGTGCAAGTCCACCAACTAAAAAGAAGAAGAGTACGGCTAGAAGTGGAAGTATCACAGAAAATTTGGTAGAAGCAGGTGGTATTCGAAAGATGGTTTTGGAGACAAATACTAGTGGAGAGGAAAATAATGGTGGAAGAGTATTACATTCGAGTAGTACTGGTAGTGGAAATAAAAGTGCGAATGGGGTAGAGAATAAGTTCATGCAATTCTTAAGTAATGCTGGAAGTACTGATAGATTGACTGACGCGGAACACAAGAGTCATTCGAGTCAAACGGAAAATACAGGCGGGGAGAGTGGATCAGGTGTTGGTAGTTCGAAACATAAGAAGAAGAGTAAGAAGAAGAGTAAAAAGAAGAGTGCTGGAAAGTAAAGGGGCGGAACATATGTATTTATATTATTATTATTATAGGCGGGCGGCGGTCTCTGGGGTTGGAGGTTGTGTGAAATGAGATGGGAGAAAATTGCTTTTTATTTATATTGTGATGAAGAAGATGAAGAAGAAAAGAGGAAGAAAAGATGGGATTTAATGATTTTGGTGGATGTGATGCTGTATACTGTATACTGTATGAAGGGGGCTTATTGTTAGGGGAGAGAGAAAAAAAGATGAAAATTAATGAATTTGGATTTTTGGTGGTGGTTGTTTTGTGTTGTGTGAAGGGTGAGGAAGGGTAAAGGGGATGGAGACGGGGAAGATGAGGGAGATGTGAGAGATGGAAAAGAGAATGAGGTGTCTTGTATTTATATTATATATATATATATATGTAATTATATAAAAGTTATTTATTTATTTATTTATTTATTTATTCCGTTTTATTTTACTTTATTTTATTATATATATATCTCATTATGTAATACTGTACCTCATTGTTCCAAGTTTAAAAAGAAAAACAAGTAAATGAGTGAGTGAGTAAGTGAGTAAGTGAATTGTTAGTATTAAAGATGAGGAGGAGGAAAAGAAGATAAGGATGAATGAAGAATGAGGGGGTGGGGTGAAAGGTTGAGTGAGGGGATATTTATAAAAAGAATAAATATTATAAATAAAATATTTGAGTAAGTATATATTAGGAAATAAAAATAAATCTAATATTTTATCTCTAAATTATTTTTTATAATAAATAAATAAATTAATTAATTAATTAATTTTTGAGTTATAAATTATAAATTATAAATTTTGAGAATTAATTATATATATACTTATATCATTTCTTTTTATTTAATTTTTAAATAATTTTTAATTAATTATAAAATTATTATTTTTGATATAAAAAAATCTAAAAATAATAAATTTAATATTATTATAACTTTTATAATCTTGTATTTTATCTTAATTAAAAGATAAAAAAATAAAAATTAAAAATTAATATCAATTATATATTTCAGTTCTATGAATTTTCAAGTTTATTATATTATTAACATATTATTATTTATAATATATACAAATACTTGATCAATTCTTATCTCGTTAAAGTTCTATAATTCCTTTTATTGATTAGAATATTCATTGGATTGGACTTCGTAATATAGCTCACTTAGAGCTCTAAGTCACAATTATTCTCCTCTTAGCTAGCTTAATTTGTCATTATACATTTTAGATAAATGAAGTAGTGATATTAGATTCAAAAAGTGATGACTATCCAAGATAAGCCATCATCGTGACGAGCATATGAAAAGAGAAACCATACCTTTTCGTCATACACCGTTTCACTTTACCTAATCCAGATCGAGATCTTCATTCAAAATCCTAATTTTCCAATCGTCCGAATCATAGTCCGTCAAGAACAGGAATCTTCTATTAGAAAGGTGACTTGATAGATAGCGATCATGTCAATCTGAAGTTATAGTCATGTCACGAGATATACTAGAATACTTAGTATCAGACTTACCAAGTCTAAAGAATCTAGAATGAATCGCAAGTTAAAGTTAAATTTAGTCCAGAGTTACACTTGTATATACTACCGAAGAATCCCACAAAATCATATTTCTTTTAAATTCCTTTCTACCAAACACTTGCAGATCCTATATCCTCAACACCAATCATCATCATATCGAATATATATCCTATTTCACTCACCCGACCAAACGATTCATTATTACAATCCTACGAGACATACACCATGAATTACTCACTCTCCTCCCACACCGCCACACTCAGGCCCACGACATCATCACTCGTGGGTTCTTTGATTTCCCTTCCTGCAGCAACAGCAATAGTAACAGCAACAGCAACAGCAACAACCACAGCCACAGCCACAGCCGAAATACTCCTACCCATAGACACAAACACAACTTCCGACCACAGCCACAGAGACATAACCAACTACTTCATCACAAAGATGTCAACTTGGCTTGGATTAGCCTTCACACTCATATACATTGCGATCCTTATAATCAGAGTTTACAAAGAGATCAAGTGCTGTTTAGAGATCTCTATTCCTAAATATAGAAATAAAAACCCAAGAGAGAATTCAGAAGAAGGAGGAGTAAAGGACCACAAATCCACAGTCGGATCACAAATTTGCGAGGAAAAGTATCAAAATGATGCATCTGGCATGACTGGAATTCGAACTCCAAAGCAGGATTCTGTTAATGCTATTGATTCCCGGAATATGGTTCAATCTTCAGAAGAATATTATGACACTAAGAAGAATGAATATCTTGCTTATTTGCAAGGGACTTTGAAAACTCCCTGGCTTTTGCCTTCTAATAATACGGTGGAAAGTATGATGGAGGAGGGAAGGTGCAAGTCGGCTCCGAGATCTTGACCTGTGGGGTAGAATACTTTGGTTTGAGGGATGTTTGAGGAGGGAATAGAATGTAGGGGAGAGATGGATAGCTGTATGTATATGAGGAATGGGATGGATCTTCAATATCTGCCAGATTTATCGGTATATTAGATTTGGATTTTCCAGAGTATTAGAATACAGACGAGCCTCATCTCAAATTAAATATCTTCCCATATCTCTCATGCTTTAAAACCTGGGCATTATGTTATAAATTCCCATCCTATATCCTAGAGACCAATCCCCTGTGGTTCATTGTAAAATACCTCCGTATGCTTATAAAGATCTTAACCTAAGTTTACATTTCCAATTCATTAACCTTATCCATTTTCCAATATCTGCAACACGGATAATGCTACTGAGAGTATTCCGCAGAACAGAACTCCAATTTCAATGATAAGTCCAGCCAAATTAAAAGCATCGGTCACACTATATACATAATCTCGAACCATGAGATAGAAGGCAAACAAAATACTCGAGAAAAAGAAGATGGACAAATATATCCACATGATATATATGTATCCGCAATCCTCAATTGGCAATCCTCTCTCTATCGTTAAAGATTAAACTCGTGTGATACTCCCCGTCAGTCTCCTTGCTACCTTCTAACAATCTTGTTAGGAATGAAAAATGATATTGTCGGACATGCCGGGCTTGCAGACTTCGTCCGTGAAGTCTTCCGATTCATCACACTATTCGGCAATTTTTCTTTTTAGAATTGAACAGTTTCTATCCGTCACTGAATGATCTCATCGAATACTAGGAACGATAATACATGATGTCTTGTGATAAGTCAATAAGAAATTTCAAGAAACTTTGCACAATACATTCCATTCAAAGTGACGACACTAATCCGTCCAAAATTTCCACATAAAGAAACCCCAACTTTTCCACCACAAACAACTCTACCAACTAAAGAGCAAACTTCTCCTTAAACCTCAAAATCGCCTCAGCAATCTCCTCGACATGTGTTTCCACAGCAAAATGCCCCGCATCCAAAAACTCAACCACCAAATTCCCGCAATCCCTCTTAAACGCCTCCGCCCCAGCCTTCACAAAAATCTCATCATTCCTACCCCAAACCGCGAGCACAGGAACATTCTCCTCCCTAAAAAACTTCTGAAACGCGGGATAAAACTCTAAATTCGTACGATAATCATAGAAGAGATCGAGTTGGATTTCTGCATTTCCAGGACGAGAAAGGAGTGCATAGTCGAGAGTATAGGATTCTGGTGCGATGTTATGGAGATGCGTTGGAGGGGTTCCGGTGTTGTATTGCCATTTGGTTGAGTCGAGGGAGATGATGGATTTGATGGGTTCTTTGGAGGCGGATAGTTCTTCGGGTGTTTGGGCTTTCCACAGTTTTTGAAAGGGGGTCCAGAAATCACCAAGTCCTTCGGTATAGGCATTGCCGTTTTGGGAAATGATTGACTGGATGGCTTGTGGATGGCGGAGTGCTAGACGTAGTCCTATGGGTGCGCCGTAGTCGAAGATGTACATGGAGAATTTTTGTATATTAAGTTCGTGCAAGAAAGATTCGATAGATGTGGTTAGAGAATCGAAAGTGTATTTATAGTTTCGAGATTCGGGGATTTCCGTGAATCCGAAACCGGGGAGATCTGGTGCTATGAGATGGTATTTCTTGGAGAGGAGAGGAATTAGATTGCGGTATTGATGGGATGAGCTAGGGAACCCATGAAGAAGAAGGAGCGTGGGTGCTTCAGGAAGCCCAGCCTCTCTGTAGAACATATTGATGCCATCGGCATTTATAGTATTTAGATGAATGGCGGTCATTGTGGAATATCGCTTGGTAATTATGTCAAGTAGATGAAGATCAATTATGTGGCTCATGGTCGCTAGATATATAATGCGTTTAAGCCAGGAATGGCGGGGTATATTCTGTAACACATGCTTGAACTATGTATGTATATATGGAAAGTATGTATTTGCTGACGTTTGCCGAATCTGAAAACGGCCGTGGAGTTGCGTTCTTTTGTCTTTGTCATCAGCTTGTATGACGGTGATTCGAGGATTTGTGCTTCTAATTGGTAGAAATTTGAACAAGGAAAGGGACGAAGGAATTTGGAGCATCCTTGAGCATACCTCTTCATCCAGAAAAGGTGTAAACTCTTTCATGTCGACCTCGCCCAGGATAATGCAAGCTAGGCAATTGAATAAAATAGTTTCAAACACAGAAACGATCAATCAGCTCGAAATGGGATGTTTATGATCCATTATTGAATCTGGCTAGTTATTAAAATCGCCAATGTTAACCTCTGCAACCCTATTCGCTCAAAAAAGACCCTCCAAGAACATGTAACAGGAACCGTGATTCATGCAGAGTTAAGGTAGTCACTCACTCTACATGGCAAACCACCCTCCATAGGTAAAGTAAGACTATTCTTGCTAATCCTTTCTTTCTGATCAATGGGAGTCAAGTCAAAATTGACCACTAAAGTTGCAATCACTTGTGCAGCCACAATTTCTGCCATCTTCTTTCCTAGACAAGTACGTGGTCCTCCATTGAATACTGGATACTCAAAAGCAGTCTTTGAAATCAGTACTCCATCTTCTAGCCACCTCTCGGGTCTAAAATCATCGGCATCCTCACCCCAAGTTGATTTGGATCTGTTCATTGCCCAGGGACACCAAAGAAGTACAGCGTGTTTTGGAAGAAATGTTCCATCAGGTAATGTGGTTGATTGCTCACATTGCTTGATCTCAAAAGGTACCGGTGGGTAAAGTCTTAAGGTTTCATAGAATACAGCCATGATATATGGAACGGCTGTGGGTTTGTATGATGTTGAGTCTCTATGTGGATCGTCGTTATTCGGAGATACTATTTCTTGCCGTACTTTGTCCATGACTTTTGGATGACGCATGAGAAGATAAAAGGCCCAAGTCAATGCTTGTGCAGTAGTATCACGACCTGAAATTCTTAGCTCATGATCAAGCAAATAGTTCATTGAATGCAAAACCTACCAGCGGAAAGATAATTCAGAGCTGCGTCGGCTACCATTTGATGATCATCAATTGAGTCCAGTAGAGACTTGATCAAGCTACCAGATATAGAATCCAAGGAGCTACTTTCGATACCCTTTTCCTTTTGTTCTTGTCGAGTCTTGACAGCATTCGACACGATTTCAGCACCAAATGCTTTAACCTTTGCTATTGATGATCTTAAACGACCACCAAATATCATTTCGGTGATCGGCCAAAGAGGGTTTTGAAACCTCTCACCAGTAGCTCCAGATGCGTACTCAAACGCTAATGAGAATGGATCACCAGAACGCATATCCATCTAACAACCTTTAGTGGAGATATCTTGACGAATTTTTGAGAATTAAAATCCTTACATCATATGCCATCCTGCCCATAAGTTTCGTAGTCAATTCATGAAACACAGCTCCCAAATCAACGACCTTGCCTTTTTCCAATTTGAGGTGCTCCAAAGTCTCTCCAAGATACCGTGGAAGTGCAACATCAGTAAGAACTTTCGAATTTGCAACATTGAGGAAATTCAAGCCAGCTTTTCGCTGCACTTTCCATAAATCTCCATCAGCATTGATGATACCATTTCCTAGCACTCTTAGTATCTCCACACGAAAGGAAATGTATTAATAAATTCCCCACCAAATAAATCCCAAGACCTTCTCTTAAAAAAATCCCCTTTGGCGAAGATGCCCTCATTCTTCAATACATACTCGAGATTCTTTGGATCATTTATTACCACACCAGGTGGTAATGATGGGACTGAAATCTCAAATGTCTCGAATCCAAATTTTCGTTCGCATTTCACGAACCAGGAAAATAACCTGTGACGAGCTTGAAGGAAGAGAATACCATTTCCTACTAGTGGTAATGTATTTGGTGGTCGTCTGGATGGGTGGTTAGTTCAGAATGAGATTGCTGTACTCCGCAACAGAGAAGAGATGTGTATCATGCATATATACATCCAAGAAGGTATGGAATATCGATAGAGCAAATGAATGCACACTCGTGCAAAATCTTGGAGTCATGTAATGTGCCCCGAAGGAAATATTATTAGAATCCCACGCAAGATCTCGTGATTTCGTGGCATATTCGTGTTCTATTTTGTGTCCCACTCACCTCAAAGACTTCCCGTCCCTCCTAATCCTCGAACCTTTACATAGAGAACTGCCCAAACAAATCGCGATAACAATCGATACAATTATCAGTGAATACATCTGCAGTCGTCAATTAATGTAGGACAAAGAAATCAAGCTCGTGAAAGATGTAGTGATGCAATATGCATAAGGAAGGAATGGAGGAAGCAGGATTTTGTTGCTACCAATTATGCTCTGTTGTGCTAACGTCATTAGGATAAATACCATAGATAAAGCTTCAAGTTTCAGATTTCTAGATAGACACGACATCCATTTATTACTTACTTGATACTTTTCAACTACAAATTGTTTTCTCTATTTTGAGAAATTCACATACTTGAATTGAAAATACATCAAAGAAGAAAAGAAAAATGGTGCTTATTTGTCCCCGAATTCATTTCTTCGAGATCAATGATCAACCCTGGTATGTTGCCCTTCAGCAGCTCAAGACAAGCTTTCCAAGCTATCCAAGCTACACACATCTACATCTGCTTCGATCCTTTAACTTCTCATCGCTCTTCTCAACTAACTTCAATTTCTCACCCAGGTTTCCTCAATATCTCCGCGAAAAAGTCCAATCCTGTCTTACCCTCTGCTGGACCTTCCGAGTTCCCATCATCCAACCCTCTTCCCCCGCCCAACTAGTCGCCACAACCCTTTCTCGAACCCTCTCAGATAAAGTTACATCCTACACTTACGTAGATTTCTGTGCCGGGGCTGGTGGTCCCACGCCTTACATTGAGGTGTACATGAATGAGCAATTGAACTCCTCAACCTCTGCACCCTCTACCTCCTCCAATCCATCAAAATCCTCATCGGTAGCCACGCCTGAGGTTTCCTACGCCGAGATTGCAGCCGCGCCGAAAGATGAAATCAATGGACTTAAACAGAGATCGTCTCATCTTGTTAATGCGGATGATAAACATGCAAAAGTACAATTTGTATTAACAGATTTACATCCACATATCCCGGACTGGACGGAAGCTTCAAAACGCAGCGAGAACCTCAATTTTATATCAGAATCTGTCGATGCAGCAAACGCGCCAAGAAATCTGTTGAAGAATGTCAATGGTGTCAACGGGGAGACCAAGGTGTTTAGATTGTATAATCTAGCCTTTCATCATTTCGACGACGGATTAGGAAGTAAGATATTGAAGAACACGGTTGAAACCGCCGATGGTTTTGGGTACGGTCATTCATTTTCCTATCTCTTCTTACCTCCATCTAAATAAATCAAACTAACCACGCACAGTATATTCGAACTCCAAGAACGTACTCTCTCCTCTCTAATTACCATGTTTGCCATGGGCATAATGATTCTCGGCATAACTCCATTTTATTTCTGGCGTTCACCAGGCCATCTATTTTTCACATATATTATTCCCATCATCCCTTTCGTATTGGTGTTTGATGGGATTATTAGTTCGTTGAGGACGAGGAGCGCGGAGGAAGTGGAGGCACTGATGAGGGGGAGTGGGGTGGATACGCAGGAGTGGAAGGTGTCAAGTGGGAGGGAGAGACATACGTGGCCGACGGGTTATATGACTTGGGTTATGGGAATTAAGGAGTAGAGGGTTTGGGAGGGATTGGAGTGTATAATTAGGCCATTTGGGTTTTTTTTATTAGGTATTGATTGCACAATAGGCAGATGGATGGGTTGGGGTGGGATACATCAATGAGTCTCCAATTTTTTGGAATCGTTTGCTTCAGACCAGTTGAGATTTGAGAGCTCGCTGCCGGAATTGATGGACTGCATTCAGTGGAAGGGAAGCTTCTAAGTATACATATGAATTGTAATTAAGAAATGTAATATGGTTATATAAAAGTAGCGAATACCTTATCTATCTTGCTTGCCCTTATATATAACCCTATTCTGGGATAAATCCCCCACCCATTTCATCATCATACTCATCATCTGTATATGTATCGCTCAACTCACTACTTACATCACTCTCCATATTTTCATCATCTTTCACAAATCCGCCTTCTTCCCCTTCATCTGCATCCTCGTCGTCTTTCACGAATCCACCCTCTTCGTCTCCATCTTCCCTATCATCTCTCACAAACCCACCTTCCTCTGGTTCAACTCCCCCTTCTTCCTCATCCTCCCCATCCACCTCATCAACAAAATACCCATCCACCCTCTCCTTAACCCTCAAAGCCAACAACCACCTCCTCCAAACCCTCAATACCCTCTCCCTCCTCTCCTCCTCCATCTCTCTCTCCCTCTCCTCCCTTATCCCCTCCACCACCACCTCAATCGCCTCCTTATACTCTCCCGCCACCACAATTCCCCTCAAAACCGCCGTTCCATGTCTTCCCTTAAATTCAAACCCCGTTAACGCAGCCGCAAAATCTATCCCTAGTAATCTCGCCGCGTACACTGATTCTGGTTCTAGGATATGAATACCACCTTTTGGGATCATGGAGGGTACATATATATCTATATTCCCGAATGAATTTTTGGGTACGCGACCATTTACTATAGGGGGAGGGATGAAAAGCTCTGTTTGCGATTGGGTATAAAGATTTGTGCCCGGTCTTTCTCTGATCTCCTCTTCGTCCGCGTATTCGTTGTTTTTTCTTGTGTTTCTAGAGGGTACGATCTTAGCGGGTTGTTCGCCCATTTTAATTTCTCGTCCAAGTCGATACCATGCGTCTGTGCTCTTGCAAACATGGACGTCTTTCCTTCGATATACGTTCTCCAGCTTTTTGCTTCCACCACTTGCACCAGCATTCCCGGTCGCGACTTTTCCACTCTCCCTTTCCGCAATAATAACTTCGTTCCTACGTAAATGACGCTCAAGTGCATAAACAGGATGATCCTTAAAATCCTGCACATTTTTCGGCATTGGTTCTCGTCCTTCTAGCGCCGCCAATTCCCCATCTTCAATCTGTTCCACATCTGTCTTCCAACCAAGTGAGTAATGAGAAAGGACTTTACCCCACCATTTTTGTCCACCAGGAACAGATTCAACGCGTTGCTTGCGTGTTTTAGAATTGGGAGCTTTGGCGTAACGACGGGTTACGTCGCGAGCGGAGGAATCGGCGTAGAATGCAAGGACGTAGGAAAGAGCATTTTCTTTGTCTGTTAGGGGTGGCTCAAACGAGCGGGGTTTGGAGATGGTTTCTGTGATGAGGGGGTCGATAGGAATCCATTTTTGGTGAGCGGAGTCGAGGACTTCGAGCCAGAAAATTGGGAAAGGGGATTCACGGATGGGTTTTGCTTTTGGGGTTGGTGGAGGTAAGGGTGCAGGCGGTATTTGGGGTAGATGGTAAGAGGAAGCCCCTGGATGTCCGAGGCGGCTGCGTGGATTAGAAAGGAGGGTTGAGGTGCTGGGACCCGGTGATGGAATCGGTGGCGGTGGGATGATCGGTTTTGTTTTAAGTTTAGGTGGTTTGGGCATGGATGGACCACCGATGGTGAAAGATAGGGGCTGTAGTGAACAGACCAGGCGGGTTTCAACATCTGCACTTCGTAATAATGCACAGAATAGTTGTGCTCCTACATCTCTAGAGCCTTTTAGCTCTGTTGCCGCTTTCCTAAAATCTGCCTTTTCATACGAAGAATCGGCATCATCAGGTAATTTATACTATTCGTCTTCCGGTTAGGACTGGCATCGTTTATGAACTTGAGACCTACATTTTTAATATCATCTTCATCATCCGCCCATAAAGCTCTTCTCATACCCCTCTTCGTAATTTGGAACTTAGTTCTCCATAGTACAGCCACCATCTCCAAACCCCTCTTCAACGAATCCGCTTGACTAAATTGCGATAAATCTCTCCTGGGTCTCAGGAATGATAATGTCTTCCTATTCAAAAGTGGTCTCAGAGAATCCTGAACTACAGGATCATTACACCATTCATTTCTCATATGAACATGTGATAACAAACATAAAAGATATAATTTATGAATCTCCAACCGAAGGGCTTTATCCCCTTGAGTGAGAGCTTTACGTCTAAGAGTAGTGGGTTGACGTTGAGGTGCTGGTCTAGTGAGGGTTAATTCTAAATCTCCCGATAGTTCATCGTCTTTCGTATTGAAATTAATGTTTTCCCAATCAATTTCAATATCTGTATCGCTTTCGTCGGTCTCTTCATCTGAGTCCCTATATGCAGTTTGTTGAGGTATGCTAGTATTATCATTTTCATCTTCACCGTTCAAACTCTTTGATGCCATGATAACATCCTCAAATTCCACATCTTCATCTTCTTCATCTTCTTCATCTTCCGCTTTGTCATGTGACCTCGCCACAGAAGCTTTCGATGGTCCTGATTCTGATGCCGGAGCTGCGGCACCTCGTGATCCAACTCTTCTTTTTTTCAGAGGTCTTTCAGGGACTTCTAATTGAGCCGGTATGGCTTCTACCAACATATCTCGATATACATCTGGAACGTTCTGACTTGTTGCCTTTCCTTTCCCCTTTGGTCTTCCCCTGGTTTTCGGAGGCATTTTCCTTCCTCTCCTATCGTGATCTGGGTATAAGGTGCTGGGATTTTCTTCTATATATGGTATGTCCCACTATTTCATAGTCTGAGAAAGAACTACCCTAGAAGGGGATGATGATACCTGGATCTGATTTCGTCGTGATACCCCAATAATACTGTTGATTGAACGATTGATTGTAGGAAGTGCAGTTCGGACGGGCGAACTTCACGGAAAGAAGAGCCGTTAGCTATAGATTCGCCATCCAATATATCCAAACATGAATTTTAAGAACTTAACTGCTTTCTAACAAAAGTCTTTGAATTTTGACGTTCCTTCACGCCAGTGAATCATATACTTGTGGAACTTCGATATTAATTAATAAGCAAGCACAAAGTAAGTTGCAGGTGCGCACATATCAAAAACAAGGATCAAGTTTAATAAAATCGACGTCAATATTTGAGAGACTAGGTATTCTTATTAGAAAATCAATTATAAAAACTCATCAATAGTTTTTATATAAGATTTATTATATTATTATTTATGATTTTTATTAAATAAGATATAGAGTTATTTATATTAATGTTTTATTTTATATTAATATTTTATTAAATATTAATAATTTATTTTATAATTTAAATAAACTATAATCTTAAAAATGATTCCTTTATAGTTTAGTGATTAGTAATTTACTGATCACCGAGTAATAGATTACTGATATGATACTTTTATAGAGTTGATAACTTATGTTGAAAGACAAGTATTGATGACTAATACTTTAATATTAGCATATCCTAGTGCCTGGGCGCTCTAATATAAACCTCCACAGCACCATAGATTCCAAGCATCAATAATAATGAGAAACAACAACTTCAGGAACGACTTCATTTTGCGAAGGATAACCAAATACTATTGAAATGCAAAGTTTCCATTATCTATCTCTAAAATGACGCTACTGTTAAATCTTCCTCTTGAGCTCTTCCAAGAGGTTCTGCTCCAGGCTGTACTCGTCCGCTCACCAATAAGAGCTTTACGACTCAGGCTAGTATGCAGTGAGTTTGGGTTCTACTTCTTTTCAATCCTTATAATCTATCAACCACTAACAAGCACTAGAGAAATTTTCTCAGCAAGTTCAATTTGTGCTTTTCCAACGGCAGCTATTGGACGACTGCTTTTTTAGATATATGATGCGACTAGAATGGAATCACTGTGAGCCAGCCACATTCTGGCATTCATACTTTTCCCAGCGGACTTTGAACACCGAAAACCCTCCGCATGTCAACTTTCATGTGATAGGCGGTAGGCACTATCATGTGATAAACCATACGCGCATGATTGCGGAACGTATCTGTGAGGAGACTGACATCGACCTCAAAACGGCAATTGAAGCTCTTTGTTGGCTAGCGATGTACCAGGCATACCACTTCTCCGATGACACTAGACAATCTGGACTAACATCAGACAACCTCGAGGCGGATCTCTTCAGCGCTGCAGCGTACCTTAATCTTGTTCCTATGACGAGAAGGCTACTTCAAGCTGATGATTGCCTCGAAGAAGGGGTTGAAACCTTCTTTCCTTCACCTATAATCTTGCCACGGTAAGGGTACGTTTCAACCTCAGACTCAACTATGTACATTTCCAATTCGGCGCCTTCTTATCAACAGTTTCTCTCCTCATTCATAAAATGCCTTTGATTTAAGTAGTTACTAAATCTTTGATATTTAGGTGGCAGGAAATACAAATATACTTGAACTTTTCCGAGATTATATTCATCAACACTTCCCTGAATCGAAAGGAGCCGACAATATTACAACCCGAGAATTTAGAATCGAAAAATGGGAGACAAAATTGAACAAAAATTTATCGAAGGTGCCGCAATGCTAGACGATACAAAATTGTTCCGTTCAACTATATATCCGACCAATGGAAGTCGCATAATTGGGCCCATGGGCCGGAGCACATTCGAGGGGATCCTTTGTGGTAAATATCGTGCACATAACGTTGAAGTATACGAATATCTTGGAGACCTACTTGGAAAGGAGGCCAGTGTCCGTTCGAGTGCTTCGATGCTGGGGAAACACGCTCGATTAGGCAACATTAAAATGGTTCGATTTCTCCTCGATTCAGGCATTGACATTCATGGTAGTACATTATGCGTACCACTGGTTGAAGCTTGCCGTGGAGGACAAGAAAAAATCGTAGATCTCTTACTAGAGCGAGGCGCCGAACCAGATTTTCCTCTCAACATCACACTCCCCGAACTTGATTCCTGGGAAGATAGGCTCGGTCATGCGACTTTCAGCTATTATAGGGAGAGCTTTCATACTGCAATGGTATGGCAGCTAAGGCGGGGAGTCTATCCATTATTCAAAAGCTGATCAATTACGGTGCTCATTTAAATCATCCGATGACCGGGGATGTTGCATTAGGCTATGAGGTCACATACGAATATACGGAAATAGTGAGATTTCTTCTCGGATCTGGTGCTATATTCTTATTCGCTAAACGACGCAATTTAAAAGATACAACCAAAAAAGGACTTGAGTCTATGGTGGAGCTGTTGAAACATGATATTGCAGATTTTGAGGCTAAGAGAGCAGTCAAGGGCTCCAAGACATCTTGAGTACTTTTAAGAGTACACATCTTCTTTCTGATCAGAAGCTATTTGAACCTTCCGACATTCGAGAAGCTGTCTTTCTCTGACAATAGTTTAGTTACCTCCTTGTATTTACCAAGTTACACAAACTCAGTATTTAAATGACATCATATCTTCAAGAAATTCAATGATTTGGCCTACGTCAATATATAATTACTAGCTGTCCGAACTCAGTCTAGGCGTTGATTGAAACACATTTGTCGACCGAATAATTTTATATTATAGCTTTATAAGATTAAATTACAATGTTCTTAAATGAGATTTTTGTAAGATTATTTACATTTAAATATCTAAGTGAATATAAGTTTCAAATAACTAAAAATAATTCGATTTCTATTTTCTTTCTTTTTAGAAAAAAAAAAAAGAGAAAATCTTTATTTCAGATCAAAAAACATTTTAAGACAATTTAATCTTGTATATATAGTTTATTTTTATACATGATTTAATTTCTATATAATTCATTCATTCTATTACTCAACTGATAATATATCTCATACTCTGTTATACAGGGACCTTGAATTTAAAGTTATTGTGATAAAATACCTGTGAAGATCATTGAGATATTCAATATTTGATTAAACTCAGTGTATTTACAGATTTCATACATCAAATCATTTCAATGTTCCAAGCAAACTCAAAACATAAGAACCCCTCGGTATTGTACCTAAGAATGGAAAAGAGACGGATCAATCCCAATCCTTTCACATATTTCCACCCTCGCCCTTTTATCAGCCACAAGATTGTCTATTTCTCCTCTCTCATTCGCCTATGGAACTCTGCAGCCTCTAGAATTTTTCGAAACTCTATCTCGTCATCCTGAATGATAATCTTAATCTCCCTTTCCATTATCTCGTATTTATCCTCATATTACCTCACCAAATACTTAAAGACCATCATATCCGTGTTCTTCCACTCGGGGTTTTCTGGCTCTGGGACCCTCGCATAATCTTCTGCCTCATATAGCTTCTGTTCTTTCAGCAATTCAAGACCTAAGATTCTTTTACGAAAACGATAGATGCAGGCGCTGTCGAGATGTCTCTGGGAGAGCCCTTGCTCCGTTTTCTCCTTCCTGGCCGCTATATCTTCTCTCTGAACTTGTTCCTCCGCAGGTTTTTTTCCTTTCTCGGCTTGTACCTCCACAAACTCTTTTCCTTTCTCAGCTTTTTCCTCCGCATGCTTTTTTTCTTTCTCGGCTATATCGTCGGGGTATCGGCCGGTACGGAGGAACACTATCCATGGATTGTTTTCATTCTCTGCGGAAACGCTATTGATAATAATGAGCCTGATGATATGAAATAGCACTATGATTCCAAGAGCTATTACAGCTTTCTACCAAAAAGCCGAGATGGGTTTAGTTTTGGTGATGTTTGATGTGGTTGATGTGGTTGTATTTGATGAATTCCTTGTGAGCGATGTGCAAGGAAAACATGTGGATTCTGTGGCGTTGGCTGGGGAGCTCCATGTTACATCGGCGGTATTTGTGGTGGAATTGGGGCTGATGCCGGTGCTTAATGTGGTTGGTAAGATATCGTAAAAGGTTTTGATGACTGTGACAGTTGTGGTTGTGGCTGTGAAAGTGGATGAAAATGACATTTTAGGTGTTTTTTTGGTTCCAAAAATGGAAATAAATGAGTAAGTGATATAATAGGGTTGACAACGATGCTTTTATACAAAAGGCGAAATCGATCGAAGTACAGATTACATAAATTCGGTCTAGACTTCGCTAACAAACTTAGTCGCTTGCTAACTGGGTTCGTGATATAACTATTTAGATTTTGAGATCATGAGTAGACTCCTTGGGCTTGGCCGACCACTATCGCCTCTTTTCCATCCCTAGCTTACCACTACCATCATACACTTTTCAACTTGTGACATAACTAGCATACTAATTACCTTTCTAAAGGAGTAGAATAGGTTGAATAACTCAGAGTACCAAACTAGCACACAATTATTAAGACAAAGGGGGAGAGGGAAAATGCTCCACACAATCCATCCGGCTCTACAAAGAATGACCATCCGCGGAGATGTGACGAGTATCAATTTATTAGGGGTTAAAGACGAGCATCTGTTTAACCAGGTGGACAAAACACATGATGATAACTTAAGCGAAACTCAATAAATAAGCCTCATTCAATACAGAGAGATGCCTTGCATTCCTTTCTCTTTGGTCTTAACTAATTTCGGAATTTTACGTACTAGAAGTAGTGTGGAGTTTCAACTATTCAATATATGTGACGATCTCCCAATTTAGTAGCTCCAGAATTTGAAATCATCCCAAACAATGAATGGACCCAAGGTACTACACGGCCGTAAGACACCAACGTACGCTAATTCGGTCATAGACATACGATGGCATTGTTCTCTTCCCAGCTATAGCTTGAGTTACAAGTTAATCTGATGTTGCCCTGCAAGAATTATAAATGCCGATTCTTAATTCAAAGGAATCCTTCATGTGCAATGGAAATCCTACGATTGGGACTTCCCGGAGTTAAGATAATGATGTGCAAAATGTAACAAATAAGTCTTATCATCAGACGATCTTTATTTCATCAGGGCAGACTCGGCAGAGGAATCCGTCTATTAATATAGAGTTCTCCTCCCTTAAAATCTCTATTATCAATATTTTGCGCTCGCACAGCCATTGGATACCTCAACTCGATTACGTCAATCTCAATGTTTTTCAGATATGGAACAATTCCCTCAACCTCGAATTTTGCTCGTGATGGCGACACTGAATATAATGATGAGGCAGCTTCTGTTGCATGTCTGAAGATGTCATCCAAGTATTCGAGGAGAATCCTTCCGGTGAGGAATTTGTTGAGCACAGGTCGATGTGTTAGGTAAGGTGCATGCGTTGTTGGATTCCACGGACTTGCAATTGATGCATGGTTGTCTGAAAGTGAATCCATGGGCCAGCAATGAATGGGACTCCAACGCTACCTAAGATCTGATAAGATTTTCGAAGGCAAGATCTTACCAATGGACTAACGAGCGCAAAGCTTGGACCTTTTTTGCTCTCTTTTGCTGCCCTTTGCGTTCTTCCAGAGCCAACCATCCTTATGGTCAATTTTCAGATATGCAACCAAAGAATTTAAGGTTTTGATCTGGCCCGATTCCACAACGCCACTTGAGATCTGGTCAGATTTCAAAGGCTAAGATTTGGCCAATGGACTAACGAGCGCAAAGCTTGGGTCTCTTTTGCTCTCATTTACGCTCTTCCAGAGCCAACCATCCTTATGCTGAAATTTCAGATATGCAACAAAAGAAAAATTAAGGTTGTAAGGCTGCGATGGTGGCTTGAAACTGCTAAGTGAATAACTTTTGAGGGTATGATGTTGCATGTCTGAACAATCGATCCCTGCTTAGTGTTTGGAATAGAAGGGAGATTGCTAGAAAGGATTGGTCCTGGATGGCAGCCAGCTTCAGCTGCTCCTGATTTTGCGATCAGCTTCTGACTGGTCGGATTCTGAGTACTCGTCCGAACAAGCAAAATCTCCCTTAGAAGTGATGGTATTAGGTGTACTAGCCACAGCGGCACATGATGTCCATTACTATTGCCAATGGTCTCGTGCGGGAACTAGAGGCACAGAAAATTAATATACAAAGATGAGGGAAGGTGAATATACAAACTGTTCAGTCAGAAGCTGATCGCAGAACTGAAACCAGTTTTGGTCTAAAAACGGTCACGCGATCGGCCATATACTCAAAGAAAATCGATGAATGCCAGCGTCTTGAATTCAGTGAGCTCAATGAATCGGATTGAGGATAGAGCGAACTCTTCGAGCACTTCGAGCACTACGAATCCTCCGGTAGGTTCAGACAGTGATATATTTCAGCAATGATGCTTTGTCTACCTTACCACTAGATATTCATCAAAGATTCATCAATTTTAATTCTTTGGAAGGCATGTCGTTGAATTTGAGGTCTGAACTAGTGATGTTGATTACATAAATGCTGACTATTCACACTTTAAGCCCACCCCACTCCACATGATCGAGAATGACGGTTGAAGCTAGAATTATACAACAATGTCAATCGATGTTCTTTTTTATCCCCAATGATCGGCCACCGGATTTCAGAATTTAAGAAGGAAAATATGTTTAGGTAGGTATTCCTTTGATCTTATGGTTTGGTATTACCTATCTTGTAAAATTTGTTATCTTTGTTTGGTCACATAAATCAACGTATACGCACAATTCTTTAAGGACTTCTTACTTATTCAATAAAAGAAAAAGGGTCAATTCGCTGAAACCAACCGTCGTCGCCTTACGCGAACTTTTATTTCTCTTTGCAGTGAACATAGTAAAAGAAATACGGACCAATAAGATCAATCATAACATTCAACACCATCATTCAACGCGCTCTTTCAACCAGCACCCAAAGTAAGTGAACTTTCCGGATTTAGCATCCGAGCTGATCCACAAGGTTTACTTGTAGCCATCTTCACTCGCCGAGTTGAAAGTCGTTAAGACTCAAGCTTTTGTGCAGAAGTTTGGTCTCATGTTAGCCATCACAGGTTCATTTCACTGACATTTGCATACAGAGCTATTTCCCCGAGATGTTCGCTTTGCACTTTTTGACTCGCAGATATAGAATTCTTATCCTCCTTCCCATCTTTTTTCCAGCTGGTACATCTATAAAGATCAACGAGCGAGCAATTTTTGGGACTCTTACCTTGTATACGGGGTGCAGTGTCTCTTTGACTTTTTGCAAATTTCGCCCTAGCCAGCTTCGTCAGGTTGATGAAACCTTCTATGCGGGAACAGGTGATGACTTGAATGCTACGAGAGAAACTCTTTGTTGGCCGGAATTAGAGATAGGAGCATGTTGCAGTGAATTCAAGTCTCCGTCCATATCGCGGGGTGATTTCTAATTGGATATTTTATGTGCTGTAGTGTACCTCGATGTCATTCCTGTAGTAAAATGTTTAATTGACAGGGATTATTCACCACTAAGCCGTAGACCTTTTATTGGCCCAGTTATGCGGCTGGCTGCCTGGGCAGGAAATACACACATACTAGAATATTTGCAGCCGAAGAAGGTTGAGCTAGAAGGCCTTGAATCAAGGAGGGCACTTTTGAACGGCTATTATTACACAGTCGCTGGGACTCCGAGTAGTGGAGATTTAAACATGGTCAGAATTGCTGTATTTTTACTATCGTGGGCAACTCGAGAAAGTATGGACCTCATGCGCAAGTTATTTGGTAATTTGGAGCGTGCCTCAAAGGATGGATGTTCAAAGAATGGATATGCTTTTTTAATTGCACTAGTTAATGCGAAATATTAAGTACACAAGCACCTCGAAGGATTCTATGATAAAGCTATCGGGGATCTCCGCAGAGATCTGGAGAAGCATACTCATCTCGGAAATCTAGAAATAGTGAGGTATATCCTTAATAGAGGAATCAAAGGTTCGCGACTGGTTCCGCGGGCCATCACTAGAAGCAGCTTGCAGGGAAAACCATGAAGATGTCGTTGATCTTCTTGCTTGAGCGTGGTGCCAACTCAAACTTCTATTACGAGAGGAAAGAAATTAGGATAGCTAGGAAATGAAATACTATCCGCAGGAGCCGAAGCAAGGGATTTGCTAATTTTCCGCAAGTTCCTTAATCGCAGAGCTACTTTATTCCATATACAGACCAATGACTCGGGGCTAAGATGGGCGGTGTCGGGAGGATACGGATATTTTGAAGATTTTGCTGGCTTTAGAGGCTGATCTAGCGACCTGGGGAGTAAGTATGCTAAATATAGCTGCGCAATGTGGTGCTGATTCGAGAGTTGACTTACTGGAAACGGAGCTTTTCAATCTGAAGGTTACCATCCTTATGGACTTGCACAATTGAGGAGGTCGAATTTTTCTTGATAAATAAGAAAGTTGGAAAGCAATTGAAACTTGAGGAATTTGAGGTTAAACTTATAAATTATGGCTGACTTGAAACGAAGGAAGACACGAAACTATATGAACAAGACGAGATGACTTCAAATGGACAAATTAGATTCATACAGCTGAAGCATTCCAAAAAGTTCAAATACAAATAAATGTCGACAAATCCATCCCAGAACACAAAATCGTGCCATAGACTATGCTCAACCCACCTCGAAGTACGCATTCAAGTATGTACTATGGTGATAGTATGTTACCAATTTTATTTGTCCTTAGCTCAAGTATATAGTGGCTGGCAATCTCTCAGTAGCAAGCCATTATCTTTATCGTGTCCTGCCTTGATCATGAACAAATGCTGACATTACTGTATTCTTAGATAATTTGTGCCATTTCAAAAATTTCAACCAGTAATCATCAATTTCCTAATCATCGATAATTCCAATTTACCACCCTTCTTTTCAAACATTTGATCCACATCCGACTCTTTGCTTCTCCAGTGTTTTCTCATAGTCTCGGTTAACAATTTTCTGGGCATAATCGCTCTTCCTCCGTAATTCAGATATGTATTCGGATCTGCTCCATAATCCAGCATAACTTTGACGATTTCCAAATGATTGCCCACAGAAGATTTCTCCTCATTTGAATATTGTTGCGAGAAATCATTTCTATCATCCAGCCGTGGAAGAATTGCACAAACGTTGCGAATGGCTATTTCAAATGCTGTCCATTCGCAGATTGCTGAGAAGTCTTTCATTTTTCTGTTAGGTTGAGCTCTATATACCAAGAGCAGTTGTACTATGCGAGGGCTTGGAGGAATGCGATCTCGAAGATATTCTGAATTCTCCCTTTGTTCCATGCCTTGAATATAATACTCGTCTGTTGCTGCAAGGGCATACGGCAAGAGAATGTAGACGATGGAGGCTCTTATTTTTGGAGCGAGACGATTCAAACTCAGCTTGATGTATGCACAAAGGTCCCAGTTTACCGCAATGTGCAGGAAAGAAGAGAACTTCTTCGGTGTCCAGGTTGTGCTTTCGAGCCTTGAAGTGTGTGTTAATGTTGCAAATGTTTCCAAAGGCTCGATATAAGTGTCCGAACCTGCAGTGTCAGCCTCATGAGCGTAATGAAGGACTGTCGCCATAAAGAGTGAAAGCGTGGAACGGCCATTTAATATCTTTTTCCGAGCTTCGGAAAATTCAAGCTCTCTTACATATGAGCACATAAGCGGAGTGTATGGCTCAAAGTCCATTTCTGAAACATGTTTGAAGAGCTTTGAGCATATTTCTGGGCGTTCAAGATATTCTCGGACGCTACGATGCAAGTACACGACCCGATAGCCAAGATATTCAAAACCAGGTGAGTACCCCGGCCCAATCTCGAGCAAGCCTGCACACCTTACTTTTAAGTGGTCTCGAATTTTGATGTTTCTCATTTGCAGCTCCTGCAAGTTGAATGTGGTATCCTCGGCTCGAGAAGTCCAATAATCGAGAGCAAAGGAAAGAGTAAAGGTATCCAATGTCCTGACGCTTCTCACACGTATATGTGCGGCTCGTACAATGAGAAATATCAATGCAGACTTCTTAATATAGAACGGATCAATGTTGTCAAGCATTGAGGAAAACAATTCTTCAAGGTCCAGTGGAATTATTTCGATACGTTCCTGTAGATCTTGCAGAGTATCTCTATTGGCGAGGCCTCTTTCGATCTCTTGTAAGACAAGCTTAACCCACAAGAAAACTCCGCCTGCTCGCGATATGATCTTTCCAATGAGACTTGACGCTTGGACTGGCTGCTTCACGCATAAATGTTGGTAGTTGACATTATTTTGGAGAGTTGACTTGACAAAATGATCAATATCGGTTCGCGTCAAGTCCTGCAGTCTCAATGACGGTCTAGATCCGAAAGAATCATCAAACTCAAGTAGCGGACGACTAGAAAGACATATCTTCAACCATGGTACTTGGGCGAGCATAATGAAATATTTGGCAATAGTTGAAGGTTGTCCCTCGTATTCGTCAAGACCATCAACAAACAGACAAAGTTTGAAGCTCTGCATGTCTTGGCTAATGAGGATGCGCATTGCAGCCTCTAATTCGTTTATGCCCCAATGATCCATCTCCGTTGGTTGATTATTGTAACTTGCTTCAGCAAAAGGCTTTACTAAGTCATTGTAGATCCTAGCCCACCTTGTAGGGAAACAGACAGGAAGAAGATCAGGTAAATGTCCAAGAATCTCTGCAAGAAGTGCTCGAAGTAGACCATGCTGCGACCTTTGCTCAATAGTACCACTGTTCCAGAAGTAAAACTTTGCCATGACTAGAGGCAGCGGAGCGGACCATTGTTGCAGAAGCTCCTTTGTTGTATTGTGACTACATATAAACCTCATCAATGTTGATTTACCCGAAGCTGCTTTCCCATTGATCCAGTATATACCGGATGAATGTTGCAGCCATTGCACAAAACTAGTCCATGGCCTAGAGCCATTTGTTTCATCAAATAGCCACCGGAAGGTCCCTCGATACACATCTGATATAGTTTCTTCTCGTTCTTTCAATGTTGGAAACTTCAGGCTTTGAATCAAACATTGAGCAAATTGTAAGCGGATTGTCTTTTCTTGCCATCTAAAGTTGTGTAGCATCTGCTCTTGAGATATGTGTTTTCCTGTGGTCATCAAGCCTTGGTTTCTATGACGTTTGTGAGTAATTAAATGACTAACAAACGCTTCAGGTTAAAAAAGAAGAGGCTCGGAGGCACTGTTGAAAGAGTGAATGAAAATGCAGGAGATGGAGGATCGATCTGTAGCTTCACAAAAAATTTCCATTAGTCCAAACTGTTGGACTAGGTATGAGCGCTCAGAAGCTTCGAAAGACGTAGTCTAAGAAGACCTGGCATTCAGAATACTTTCAATATTCCACAAAAATAGAATGTCCCAATAGATATATCGTTGAAATTTGTGTGTTTTCTGGTATCAAGCTCTTGAAGAGTGACTGGCTGATGAAAGGACTAACTACGCTTACTGGCTATCTTCAATAATATCGAGCTGAGGCACAACAATCGTAGAAAAAGTGTGCTTGTCAGCTAGTAGCTCCATTCTCCCAAGTAATTGAGTGATAGCCGTGGTTTGGGCTTGAACACTTTTATTAACTTCACCGTGATGCTTGAGAAGTGCAGTAACAATAGTTTGCGTATTAAAATCGAGGTTATCGAAGCGACTTGTCTGACTGGATGATATGAGAGAAAGCTGATCTCTTCTAATCGTTATTTTCTGTGGCACAAGGACTTCTTGAATTGACTTACCGAAGATCTACAACGATATGCATCTGTATAGAATCCCTCAACAACTCCAAGCGATGTTTTAAGTCAATTAATTCCTTTTCAGACCAAACTGACTTCAGTGCTTGTTTGAGGGTTTGCCATTTCTTTCGTTTGCCAGTGGCTGTAACTTTCAAACTGCTCAGTTTACCATTGAGCTCTGTGGACAATTCTATTGCATTTTGGCAGATGCAAATGAACGAATTATCCGCCGGCGCAGGTTTAACTTCATTTCCACACAGGCCTGAATAAGAATCCGAGAGCTTCTTGGACAATTTAGAGAGATCATCCACCGCAAGTCCCAATTGTTGATGGACATTTAGCGATTCAGCTCCGGATTTGTAGAGTTCATTAGTGCCAGCGATCACTTTCGAGCTGAAATCCACGAACTGAATGATTGTCCCTGCCAGTGACAATGCATCTAAGGGTTCATCATCGTGACGACCGATAGTAGACAGGAAAACGGGACTTTGCGACTGCATCAAGCTGCGGCTCAGCCGAAGGCCCACCTTAAGAGCGATGTTACACTATTATAAGCTTAAGGATGGCTGAAGGATTTGACCTATGGCATATTACCTGAACGATATTGGCTAAAAGACAGCCAATCAATCACAAAACATGTCAAAATGCACATCAGAAATGACAAGAAAGTCATGTATTGATTCTGGTGGCATATCTTCTTCTTAAATAAGGATGAATGTAATTTTTCATATATTTGCGAGTGTACGTTGAGTTCTGCTTAGATGTGACATTAAGCGCTAGAACGAATACAGCCAAAGCCGACTGTCCGCTAGCGTCCGCTTAGAATTCATCCCACTCCAGCTTCGAATTCCAGCACTTTGAAAACCAGCCATTTTGATATAGACTACAAACGTTGAAGAGAAATAATAAATGAACCCTCTCACTCGTAAGTACTAAGTCTCACAGCATGCACAGCAAATACTGATTAACAGGACAGAAGTTTGAGAGCACTAGATACAATCATGGCACCGGTATACAAAATCGCATTGATCCAGATTTGTCCGAAGGTTTGTTGACATTTTTTCTTGTTTACCTCAATCAATATTTCTACCTTGCCGACGGCTTTTATGATATGTTGAGGGAGAACTGTATCAAGCACACATATTTGTGTTTTTTCCAGCAGATGGCTGTGATCCCCATGTGAACCCATGTTCCCCAAACTGAACAAGAATTCGAGCTCATACTATTTACTAGCCTCTAGCTACTGACTACAACTATGAAAAAGCAGTAGCATTCATCAGAGCTGCCGCTTCTCAGGGATGTGATCTTGCCGTTCTTCCAGAATATCACCTTACTTCATGGGTCCCGGATGAACCTGAATTTCTTTCACTGTGTCACCACGATGTCACATCCAAATACGTCTCCGGCTACCAATCCCTCGCCTCTGAACTCAAAATATCCATCGTCCCAGGCACAATTTGTACCTTGCACCCCGAAACATCTCTCCTCCATAACACAGCACATTTCATATCCCCAGAAGGCAAAATTCTCTCTTCCTACACCAAGAAGAATCTCTGGCACCCGGAACGTCCACACCTAACATCATCCACCCATGACCCACACACCACTTTCGAGTCCCCGCTCGGTAAGATTGGAATGCTTATTTGCTGGGACGCCGCATTCCCCGAAGCTTTCCGGGAGCTCATCTCCCAAGGCGCAAAACTCATCATCATTCCCACATTCTGGACTCTTAGCGACTGTACACCCGCAGGCTTGGCGCGTAACCCGCTTTCCGAAGAATTATTTGTTCAATCTACGTTGATCTCTAGAGCATTCGAAAATACGTGCGGAATTGTGTTCTGTAATGCTGGAGCACCGATAGGAAAGGGTAAAGAAAGTGCAGGGTTTTTGGGTATTAGCCAGGTTACCGTACCATTTCAAGGAGCTATAGGGAGAATGGGACGAGAGGAGGGGATGAATGTGGTAGAGCTGGATATGCAGATTTTGGATGAGGCGGAAGAAGCATATAAGGTGCGTATGGATATGGAAGGGAAGGATTGGCATTATGCGCATACTTTAAAAGGAAGAATTAGCAATGAAGAAAGCAAGTTGTGAGGAGCGGTGTTCCGTTCAGTTGTGTCTTGACACAAATCTTCGATTGATATGTTAACCTTTTGCGATGCACCAAACCAATTCAAGTCACATATAGTCTCTTTTCAATTTCGATTTTCGCCCTTCATGTGCAAGATACTTTGCTGTTTGAAGATGATTCAATAAATGTGTGTATCTCATTAAATCTCTTCAAGGCGCTACGGCTAAAGAGCCATTTTGAAAACATTTGAATTCTTCTAATACAAAGGATTAAGTGGAAGGACCGACTAAGATAGATTGATACGAAACGCTGTTAGGCTCAATATGGAAAGTACGATGATGATTATGGGTCTATATAATCAGGAATCGCAGCTCTAATAATAAGATAACCCTCTTCACACCTACAACTAGTGTCCTCTCAACGCGTCAAATCGCTGTTAAATATCGAATCTTGGGACGGTGACTTTAAGAAATACGCCTTATGTAACACAAAAAGAATCATTCTCAACATCTTTTTCTCTTCTATAACAAGCAAAACGTCGGGTACGTGACGATGCAGTACTATCACTTGTCGTGCTATTTGATTAGTTCCCTATACTGACAATTGATTTTTAGGTATTACATCCCAAGCGGTCCACCGCAGACAACAAAGAGGGTAAGTACTTCTATGCTCTTCGATCCAATAGATAGGTATTTAAGCTAATGAACCTGTATCAACAGAGCACAAGCATCTGACCACCAGGTCTCAATCGAGTAGGCTCCCAACGCTTAACATAATTCTGTTGGCCGATGAGCTTAGTTAGATGATAATAGGGAATATGTTGTCCAAGCGGAGATAGAAAGGGAACAGTAAGTATACCCAACAGTATTTGGAGTTCCAAATTTCAATATTGACTTATATCCAGTGAGGCAACCATAAATGAAGTGTAAGGCTCAAGTCAGCTTTCTACTAGTCAATCATGAATTTACTAAAAACGAATTAGTAAAGGAAGCTTTGAAGTAAAAGAGTTCGTATTCGTGTCTATACTATTTGCTTTGAATCCGGATAATATTGATTTGCAATTCAGAGTCGATTGCAGACTCGTTGAAAACGAATTGTGAGTACTTGAGCCATCTATGTTAGTAGTATCAGAATCTTGAGACTAATCCTCGATTTCAGCGACATTAAGATTCATCGACTGTAAGTTTCATTCATTTATATTGTGTATAATCTTCAATGTTGACCCGACGTAAGAAACAACGAAGTACATGATCTGTAGATCTTCCCAATCTAGGTCCATTAGAAGCTTGTTTGCTGACTTATCTCTAGTCATTCTAGACTCGACAAGATGTAAGTGCCTTGAGCATCAGCAAATGTAGTAACATCCAAATCCTAACACTGGCTCTCTGTTTTAGTCGAGTCTAAAATGAAAACATGCAAGTGTTAACATATTTACTTTGTGTGCGATCTTTAAAAATTAATATTGATAAATGTCAGTTCCGAAAAATACGACCGTGTGTAAATTTCTCGACCATGAGTACCTACCTATTATAGCTTATATAAGTATTAAATATTGACTTATCTTTAGTCAATACAAACTTGACTCAAGCTAAGTGCTTCAAGCACCATTACCACAACCTCCGTTGTTGTTAGATGGGCGCAGGAAGATAGAGTTTTGTAAGTAAATTTCGTATATTTCAACATTCATTCTTGACTAATTAAAAACAATATAACTTTAAGATAAAACTGAGATGAGGTTGGGCGTTTGGTAGTTACGCTTTTCGAGCTATTATATTGTATTGGGCGTATAATTGATATGTAAGTCTATTTCTATTCAGGATTCAACTTCATTATCATATAAAGCTAATGAGAATTTAGTCCAATATCCTTCATTTCATTTGTTCTTGCATATATTCAGAGGAGAGGACTAGAAAATCTACTTGAGTTTTAATACACTAATAGTTAGCTGATTATGAGGGCCTTTTTAATCAAATCCCAATCATTTCAATCTTTGAAAAAATTCGTTACGGATTCTTGCTTGTGAATATTTTGATGTTGAGTAGTGTTCATTCTGTTCATTCACCTCATTCACCTCATTCTATGCATTGATCTCCTCTCCCATCATCCTAAAAGAAAGACATTATTAATTCCATCAAATTATATATTTACAGGATATTGATCTACAAACCCCATATCAAATACCTAGGCTAGGTATTATTCCATATCTCCAACTCTATATTACATACATAATCCAAGCATTAATACTTCCCAGTCCAGCTTCGATATAAAAAAGTTCCATTCAGACGCCTCGAGCTATGCCGCAAAGTTCAAGTTGATGGTCTAATCCCTTCTATATGCATCAGTTATTCATAGCGTCGTAATATTATTTACTTGCTGTTTTCTTTTCCACGCCTTTCCGAATCCGTTTCGTATACATATACTCTCTCCGATATTTCCCAACTACTCCGTTGAATCCCAGTCCGGCGATATCTAATAGTACTCAGGTAAATCGCTGAAGCTCGGAATTGCCGTTGAACAGTTAAAGTCAGGTTCGTATGCTAGTTTTGGAAGAATTCCTGCTGCCAATGCTCTCTGATAACCTATTAATTTGGTATATTAGTATCCAAATTCATATATTCACCACACGCCTTCATCCCATTCTCTCTTCCATCCCGCTTCCCACCAACCAGTCCATCACCATAAAGAAGGGAAAACATAAGGCAAAAGAAAACGAGGGAACTCACTCCACTGTGTCCCACCGCCCTCACTAGTCTCCGTAGCCCAAGTCCAATAAAACCAACCCCAACCCAACTCAAAACTATGCATCTGCGCTTCTGCAAACATCTTCAAAAAGCTCTTATACGTATCACTATAAGTACTTGGATCTGCATTTGCATTCGTACAACTACATGTACTATCCTGTGTGGGACAATCTGGCGTCAATCGTTCTGTTGATGGATCTCCAGAATTATATGTACCCTCCCATCGATTCCCTTGATTCACATTTGTGAGATAGGTTGCGCAATCCGTATCGGCTTGGGACCATTCAGCAACCATCGTGGGCCCAAATCCAGTACTTTTGTTCATGGATAATTCGGTTTGCTGGGTCCAGCCAGTACAGGCATAATTAACTTTTTCCGTATGGTTATAAAGAATTTGACCAGCGTTAAAGATGACATACTGATGAACATCTAAAATTAGATTGTCAAAACTAGTCAAATCACCGTGCCAATTTTCAAGCCCTCGAAACCCATCTCCAATTACGACCTGCGCTGTGATGCCATTTTTCACCACCAAATCTGTCACGACGGATGTCCAGTTCAGAACAGAATTAGGATCGATTGCCGTCATTCTAGGTTCGTTGGCCAGGCCATAAAAAGTAAGAATATTTTTATATCGATCTTGAGCAAAGAACTTGGAGAGTCGATCGTGAATTTCAATACTGCGTTGAGCATTTAGGTCGCCATTGGTTCCATTTAACCAACCAACAAGTCCTTGGCGACCGGAGTGATTCCAACCATTTTGGGATCCAGGAAGTCCGTGAAGATCAAGGTTAATACGAAGACCATGCTTGCGAGCCCATTCTATACCACGGAGAAGGTAGCGCCATGAGGTGCGAAAAACATAGGGATCATCGTCGTAAGTTATCACTGCCCAATATGAGTAAGGTATTCGAACATGATCTAAACCAGCAGCGGCGATATCGGCAAATGTTTGTTCAGAGACGAAGGTTGCATAATGTTTTTCGAGGGTAGATGCAGCTGCTTTGGCACCCAATTTAGTGGTCAATGTCCACTCATCGATAATACCATCTGCTGATGAGTAAGAATTGAAGAGAGATGGCGTAATGAAAGGTTCGATAGAAAGCCAACCCCCTAAATTAACACCTCTGGCTGGCCTTGAAGTGTAGGGTCCCCAGTCTGCAGATATTTTAGGTGCATTGGAATTCGGTGCTACGTTATCGCTGTAAGAAATATTCAACCCCATTACTGGAAGATCTCCAACAGTCTCGTTCGTATAAGTAACATTAAAATCTAACGTGTCGTACCATGTAAAAGGATCCAAATATGTCCCTTGAGCTGCAACTGGAATATCACTTTCTGACATGCCACCAAGATTTGAATTTGGAGGACTTCCATTCCCTGATGCGGGGGCTGTAGGCGAAGGGGAACTCGATGTGTGCTTTTTGCTAGCGCTCACAGCAACTGCTATTATAATTATCAAGATTACTACTCCAATTCCAATTCCAATCCCTAAATACATTATCAGCGCTAAACATAACTTTTGCGACCCAGAGTTTGAACACCCACATATGCGTTTCCGCCTTTTTTTAAACTCCTCATCACTTTCGATATACTTATCATAGCTTGATTCCGTAGGCGCGTATCCTCCTCGCAACCCTTTCAGATTCCTTAAATCATTTTTCAGTCCTGCACCGCTGAATATTCTTCGTTGCTTCAGCTCTCCTTCACCCTCTTCCAAAAGTGCTCCACTAACAACTCTCCGCTTCTTTGTTTTAGGTTCTTTCCGAGGCTTCTCATATACTGCTTCATCATCTGTAAATTTATTTGGCATCTTCAAATTCCGTTGCTCTTTACGCGGAGCATTTTGTTTTGGTTCCGGGATTCCATTTTGCTTTCTTCTTTGTTTTTGAATACGTAGAGCTGTTTCTGCCGCTGTCTCGTAGTCCGAATATTCGCGCTCCCTTTTCTTTTTATCTCCACTGGGGTATCCAGATTCATCATCGGTGTATCCATGGTCTCTCCTCCTTCTTTCTCTCCTTGGTGAACCTGGAATCTCATCGTAATCGCGTTCCCTCCTCCTTCTATTTTTGCTCGGGGAGCTAGAATCCTCCGTCGCATAACCGCTCTGCTCTCGTCTTCTATCTTTGCTAGGCGACACTCTTTCCCTCGATCGTCCATTGCCCTCATTCACTGGCGGTCTCGACCTTGACTTCCTCCTCTCCTCTCTCCTCTTCTCTCGTTCAAGGGAATCATTTATTCTTGCTAGGGAATTGACTGATAAGGTTTGCGATTCAGTTGGATCAGAAGGTGCTTCAGATTCTGCGATAATGGCCCTTGATCTTCGTTCCGCTCGCCGTTTCTCGTGTAATGTACTTTTTCTATGTGGTCGATCAGATGCGTCCCCTGCCATTCTCTATCCTCCTCCAGCTCTCGTAGATTATTAATGCGAAAAAGTGTGCCAATATAAATGAAACTATCAAATTGACATGGTTTATATGTACAATGAATTGTAATCGTGCTGACCTTGCATCAAAAAATTCTAAATGTTCGACAGACGTATGCAGACGGATTGTTCAGGGCTATTTTCTCGTTCCTATAGCAACATCCTCATCCGCATAAATTTGGAGGCTGGTCCATAAAAGCTTGGCCCACCTCAGCACTCACTCCCGTTGCTAAAAAAAAATACATCATCGGTTTATCAAATCATCCGCTTAGAAACGGCTTATATTCCCCAGATTTCTCCGCATTTTTTGTAACTCTACATCGATACTGTAACTTTTATATTATCATGACATTTTCTAGTACATAGAACCATTGCATTCAACGTCGTAGAACGTTGTACTTGTATTCATCAATTCTCTCATCATGCGAATAACCTCAAGATTATCGACTTCCTTGGTCAACTCGATCAAACCTTTGAAACCTTTGGGAAATATCCGCAATTCGAAACTCCCAAGAGCATATTCGACTTATCCTCCACAAGCAAAACTTAACAAGGCAATTGATTATGGATCAACGACAATGTTATGCCATAGCACATCAAGTGCATTACAAAATCCCGAGCTTCCACCAGAAATACGAAATGGTACCACAAAACGAATGAACCTATTTCAATCCATTAACGATGCATTGTCCCTAGCACTATCTAGCGATGAAACAACTATGGTTTTTGGAGAAGATGTAGGATTTGGAGGGGTTTTCCGTTGCAGTACTGGACTTGCAGAACAATACGGATCGGAAAGGGTATTCAATACTCCATTATGTGAACAAGGAATTATAGGATTTGCGATTGGGGCAGCTGCAGAGGGTATGAAAGCTGTTGCTGAAATTCAGTTTGCTGATTATGTATACCCAGCCTTTGATCAATTGGTCAATGAGGCAGCGAAGTGGAGATATCGAGATGGAGATTATGGAAGAGGGTTGGGTGGACTCACTGTTAGAATGCCGTGCGGAGCAGTAGGACATGGTGCTTTGTTCGTTTTGAATTCCATGAACCGTGTTGAAGAAGCTCAAACTAATGATGAATTATAACAGATATCATTCCCAGTCTCCGGAATCTCTATTTACACATATTCCTGGCCTTCGAGTCATAATGCCACGATCACCAATTCAAGCAAAGGGTCTACTTCTTTCTGCTATACAAAGTCCAGATCCATGTATCTTTATGGAACCTAAAGCATTGTACCGTGCAGCTGTTGAACAAGTCCCAATAGACGCCTATACATTGCCTCTTTCCGTCGCAGAGATTGTCAAGCCCGGAAAAGATTTAACTTTGATCTCCTACGGTCACCCTATGTATACATGTTCCGCTGCATTAGAAGCAGCAGAACGAGAACTCGGAATCAGTGTCGAGTTAATTGATCTGCGGACTGTATATCCATGGGACAAAGAAACAGTGTTGAAGAGTGTAAGAAAGACTGGAAGGTGTGTAGTAGTACATGAAAGTATGGTAAATGCTGGGATTGGTGCGGAAGTCGCTGCAAGTATACAAGAAGATAAGGAGACATTTTTGAGAATGGAGGCACCAGTTGCTAGAGTCGCTGGCTGGGGAATACATATGCCATTAATGTTTGAGAAGTTCAACGTACCAGACGTTACTAGTAAGTCAACAGAGTTTTGGATTCTGTTTTAATGGCTAACAATCATATAGGGGTTTATGACGCTATTAAAAAGTCTATTCAGTACTAGATTGGGTTTGGTATTAGACGTATGTGTCTAGATTACGAATATGATAATGACTTTGATGGTGACTCAATTAGGCGTTATAGAAATGAGCTACTCGTTTTGCATACTATTATAGCAGAAACATTACCGGCCAGCAGCATGAAAAGTATGATTCGTCTAAAGTTGTAGGTGTTTTCCACTGATTTGATGACCGATATCCAGTAGTTGAATCTTGTGAGATTACAAATTTAATCACACATCGTTTTTCAAATTATCTAGTAAAGTCACATAGTCTAATCTTCAAGTGAAAATATATCTGGAGAATGTCATTTCCTTAATTTTATATCCCACTATTCAAACATTAAAATTACCACCTATTATTTCTGATATACACAAACCACGAATTCCATACCATCTAGTGAGCACTTCTAGACCTATCCATCTCATCTCTCTATCTTTCAACTTGAAATTGTCTCTATATTGCCCGCGGAGCCACCTCAATTTTCCACCAGCGACTCATTCTCAGGAATGATACATTGTGGATTCGTTTCGAACATCGAATATCGAATCGATACCAAAGAGCTAAAGCTTATAAACTTTCCCATTCATCAGCCGAGTATTATTTCCTCAGCCCTCGCTTACTTTCTTTCATCTCCAATTCGATTTCTCACTTCAGCCTCCACATTCTCAATCATCCTCCACACTCACCCCACATCATCTATCTCTCCATACAATCTATCCTCCTCCTCCTCACTTCCCTCGCCCCCATCATCCTCCCCTCCCAACACACCACTCCCCAGCATATTCCATCCCCTCACTCTCCCCACATGTAATCTTACAATCATCCCGATCCCGACTCCACCCAAGCAAATCAAACCTCACCACCCACACAAAACGCAGCTGCTACAAAACCAATATAATTAAAATCAACAATATAATTAAAACATCTCCAATCGATCATTAGGATATGGATACGTATCCCCGAAAACTCTAGCATGATTATCTAATGTCGACGGAGGTGCACTAATCTCAAGAGCGAGAGATGCACTAGATGTACTGGATGCACTGGATGTATACCAATCTTCCGTCATGATATCTACCTTTGATGATGAAGTTTCGCTATCGCTTGCTGGGATTGGGGCCGGGATTGAGATTGGAGCTATAAACCATGGTACCGGTACGTGTGAGTGTGAGCGTGATTGTGAGTGTGAGTGTGTATGTTTAGCGTTTTCTTGCTGGAGAAACATATCCCATAGCTCATCTGTAACTTTAAAAGCTCCTGTAACTGGCAGGTCGGAGGGGAATCCAATTATGATTTCGGGGTTCGAGTCTAGTATTTTGTATAATTGCTTCATTGTGGATTTTTGAATTTGAATTTGGCTTTTGATTGATGAGGATTTTGATGAGGTGAATTTGGATGTGTTGCATGAAGGAGGTAGAGGTTATGATATAGATGCAAAATTTAGAGAAATGATTTAAATATCGTGTGGGAGGTTACTACTACTTAGTACTTACTCTCTAGTCTTCGCTTATACTCTTTAGCTATTTTGCTAAGTTTATTCAGAGCATTCAAATCTATCGAGTCATTTAGCTCATAATTAAGATCTCAATTCCGATCTTAAGAACTAAACTGAACTAAACTCTCTTCGAGGTTTCCTTAATCATACCTAGGATAGACTAAGAGTCTTAACCTTAGTTCTAGTTCTAGTTCTAGTCTTAATATCATTCAGTTCAGTTCAATATAATACAATACAAAACTAAATAAATATAAATAACATCACAGAATACTTAGATTACAATAGCCCCGCACAAAAAAGAACATAAATAAAGCGGATGTTGTTTTATATTCTGTATTCTCTATTTCTTGTTTCTTATTTCTTATCCCTCAAACTCTAATCTCCAACATTGATGTCAATATCTAATACAATGAATGAACATTTGTTCATATTGCAAATATATAAATGTATGTACGTCTGCTAATGCCATGCCATGCAGCGGGATATATCTTATACCCATTTCTCGCGCGTTAAAATGTGCGTATAATTACAATGAAATGAATAAAAATTACGATCACGAAATCAATTCGCACCAGTACTTTTTCCCTGAGATTTTCCTCTTCCCCTTCCACCACCACCCCTAAGAGATTCCCCACCACCTCTTCCCCTTCCACCTCTCCCTCTCGATCCACCCTTTCCTCTACCGCCGCCAGACTTACCACCACCTCTACTAACTCCATCGGTAGAAGCCTTTGCCCTCAAAGCTTCTTCCTCTTGGGCCCTTTTACTTTCTTGATCCCACCATTCTTGGAATGCTTGTTCTTCTTGAATTTCTTGGAGACTTCGCTTTGCAACTGCTTCTTTAATCACTTCTTGCTCCCTTTGTTGCATTCCTATGATATCAGCCATGGATAACTGGAGTGACGGTTCCGCTTTCGCTGCTGGTGCTGTATATGATTTTGAATGAGGAATAAGTGGAGTAGATTTGCTTGGTGTTAACATTCTTGGCCTTGATGGGCCAGGTGAAGGTCTTTGTGCTTTCGTGATGCTGTTATTATCATTCCTTTTTTGACCAGCAAATCGAGTATCTGGCGCCGTGACTCGCCGCGTAGTTGAAGTAGTACTTGCAGGTGAGATCACTGGTGAGATTGTTGAGTTTGGTGCTAAGGATGATGGTGAAGATTTGTTATCCTTATCAAGAATATCCTTGAGGTTCGTTTTTGAACCCACACCCGCGATTTGCCAAGGAGAAGATGCCTTGTCTTTACCCTTGTCTGTCGGAGTTTGTGCAATTGCTTGTTGAAGTGCTGCCTGTTGCTTCTTACGTTCCTTCTGTGAAAGTTTTGGAGTAGATGATTTGGCATTTGCTTCATCCTTGGCCTTTTGAGCCGAGAGATTCATTGATAAATTGGAAGTACGGTTCGTTGATGCCTGGGCCATAATATCTTTCATGTCCAACTTTACTAAAAGATTAGGAGAAGACCATGTTTTATTTCCAGATTGAGGGGTATCTGGATTGTGATTGATTCCTAGTCCGACAGAATGTCGAAAATCCGTGGGAGATCCTGACTCGAAAACCTTAGGCGCCGAACTAGTTGTAGGGAACCTCGGAGTTACTGGACCACCAGGAGAAGCAGAAGTCAGATCGTTAGTCAAGTTCAGTTCAGGTGGACTTCCAGGCTCTTCATCGTCATCCATATCGAACATAAGATCAGCCGCTGCATCCTTAGGACGTATACTGGGGCTGAATGGTTCATTCTTGACCACCCTTGATTTCCTCCTAGCTTTATCATTACTGGGAGAGTGTAAATTATCATCAAGACTCCCCATACGTGCCTTAAACGATGAAGATATTCGACTATCATCATCTCTTAGATGCGCACGGAAGATCATATCTCCTAGTCTGCGACGTCTTTCCTCATCAATGTCCTCCACCAATTCAGGATATTTCTCGTGCAAATCTAGATCAGCTCGTCCACTTTTAGCGAACGGGAGACAATTCAGTTGATTGTCGCGCACGACTTCATCTAATTCAAGGAGAAGGTCCTCATCAAGATCATCAAGTAAACTACTTTATATTAGCAAAGTGTACTACTGGATACTATGATGATCCGAACCATCAAAGTTTGGAGAATAGACTTACTGATTCTCAAGCATAGCCTCCAGCTGCAGGCACATATACTCAAGGCCAGCATCTTTAAGTTCGGTGATTGAACAAGGTGCCACAGCATTGATAATATTGCATACGTTTCGAGTGTTGACTTCATGATGTCAGTATAACTTCTAACAGAATCTGTGAAACACTTTGCGGGAAGAACATACCGAAACGACCCAACACCTGTTGACAGATCTGAGACAATCTATCAATCATCAACTCATTCGCAACACTCATGACTTCCATAACAATTTCCGAGAACTCATCAATATCAGTGGAGACGATATCATCAAAAAGCTCAGGTCCAACATCTGCATATATATAACGCAATACCATTTCGAAGGTTTCAGGCGAAATATGCTTCAAATCGATTCTAATCGGATCTGTGTTTTTTGCACGTCTACCAGCAAGCCATTGACCCCCTGATCTACCATTAAATAGACCATCGAAGAAAGGACACCGTTGACATGCAAGCACACTGTGAATGGGCATTTCTCCTCCATCCAACTCAACTATAGCATCACAATTATCGAAGAATTTCTCGTCTGTAATAGCGTTGTCCATGTCAGAGTTCAATTTGTCTGACGGGCGCCTGACAAGTCCAGGTTGAGTTAGGTAGGGAATATTTAAATGAGAACCAAGCTTCATGATTTCAATCCTGACCTGCCTTAGTCTGAAAGCCATGTTTGGGAAGTAGTTTGCGAAGGCCCAAACATCAGCAATTTTGTCAATGTAGAGGAAGATAGCAAAATTGACAAGCGTGATAAAATCTAGGCCGTTGAAGGTAATTCTCTTCTTACCACCTGTACCATTTTCAATGTTGAGGATATCAGACAGTGATGTGGTTCCATTGGCATGAGATTCGGCTAAAAGTGATCTCAAGACAGATGATCTAGCTGCTAGCATGAAGCCATGGACAGGTATTGCGATATCAGATGTACTGGAACATATATCAACATCATAACCACCAGTCTCAGAATCCAAACCCATGAGCAAGCCCTGAACATCTCCCTCAATGTCCGGAGACATGATCAGTGCTGCGAGGACAGGGCCATATTCAATGTCCAAGTTTGCCAGACGAGGGTTTAGTAGACTTTCAACTGGATGCTCTGAAGCCACAAGATCTCGAATACTTAGCAAAGGTGCAATATCATCCCACAATGTCTTATCTTCAACTGCAACTTGAGTCCTAGTCACATCGCAGTCCTTGCGGATGGCGGCAAATACACCAAAAGGATTGCTTCTGACAGCAGCTACTTTAGTAAGTCCGGGGACCCGCTGAAATTTGAAATCCTTCCGGTCGTAACCACTGATCCCGGTGAAAGCATCCTTATTCTTAGCTCTTTTGATGCGTCGCCAAACCGCTCCAGCCTGAGTACAAACTATCACGGACCCATTCTCGGCGACACCAACAGATTTGATTCCATCCCAATTACCCTTGCGGAGTGACCAGACTCGCTGCGGTTGTGATAAAGCATCTTTGATTTTCGAAGGATTCGTTGTAGAAGCGGCCGCAGCTTTTGTATCAATTTTCCTTACGTTGAAGGTAAACAAGTCTCCTCTACCAGATATAGCCGCAATTGTATCTCCGCCAGACTCGATAGTAGTGATGTTATTTGACCCCGAGTCATATCGAGTCATGAGCGAAGTACTTTGTAAATGATAGTTTGTGAAGCCCTCATATAACGGAAACTTGACCATATTGTAGCCATAATTCGTGAAAACACAGACTGTATGGTTTGCCAAGAGGCATATAGTTGCACCACTAATGGCTGAAACTTTTACAATTGATGACTTGAATAAAGACGCCGCAACTCTGCGAGGTATTGGTTGAGCTTCCAAAGATCGTGAGTCAGAATCCATAAGACCCAGTTGTCCCTCATTTTTGCCCCAGCAAAATAGCGAGGTAGATGTGTGGGCCACTGAATGAATAGCAGATGCAGCTATGCCAACAATGATTTCTCTTTTCAGAGGTCCGAATATCTGGCGCGGGGTTGTACAAAGTGGTTCTTCATCCTTCAGCGCAGGTCGAGGTAGATTGTAGCCTAATTGACCCCAAGTATTTGTACCCCAACTGAAAATTTCTCCTTCCGGTGAGACGGCAAGGGTGTGATTTTGGCCTAGGGCAACAGTGACGACCTTCTTTCCTGCCAAACCGCCTTGGTCTATTGGCACATAATTGAAACGAGTGGTTTCATCTCCCATGCCTAATCTACCTCCAGGACCGAAACCACACATGTAAAGATTTGATTCTGGATCTGTGGTCAATACAGCGCTACTAAGTTTGGACAAAGCAACATCTTGTATGATGATAGGTTTATTTTGAATCATGGAAGGGAGTTCAGATACTGTCTTGGGCATTTTCGGGTTTCCAATAGGGTTATGATCATGAACAAAGTCCAGGTATTCCTGATAAAATCGAAAAAGTAAATGGTCAGGACGTTTAAGCGTTATCTTCTCCGGATACTGACGATCATCCTGATCACCGAAACCCAATGAAAAGTTCTTGTTACTACCAAATGCATAAAGTTCGTCACCATCGATACTTTTGAACTTTGACGATTCGCTCGACGGCGAATCGAGTAACTCCTCATCAGAATCATCATCTGAACGGTGAGGTACTCCCTGCTCTCCTCGGTCTAGCAGAGATCGCCTTGCAATAGTCGCATTGTATACATCAAACGGGGTGTTTCCCTCCCTATCCTTGACCTTGATAACTGAAGAGTCCGGCTTAGCTCCTGTATTTCCAGCGGCGCGATCCTTTGAGTCTCGTTCAATAATTGCTCGAGCAATTGTGACGTTGCCGAAATATAAAGCCCTATGCAATGCTGTCCACCCACTTTCTGTATCTTGTATATAGAGGTCGATGGAATGATGTTCGAGAAGAGAGGTTGCAAAGATTATTGCATTCGCAGATGTCGAAGATGCAGCTCGGTGCAAGACTGTTAACCCAGCATAATCTCTGCTATTCAACTCTGCCCTGCTGATCGCATTTCCCTGACCTTTATTCCCATTTGTGTTTCCAGCTAGACCAAGTGCTTTGCGGTTCTTGCCGAAAGTCTTTGGTGATGTTCCAAATCCGCCTGAACTCCCTATTTTATTTCCAAAGCTGCTGGAGAATGCCGGCCCTCCTCCACCATGACTTTTCAGTGTATGCTGCGATGAATAGGCAGTATTTGCCAGTAGGCGTCGAAATTTATCGACGTCATCTTCGAGATAATATTTCCAAAGGAGATTACTCATGTGTGAATAGAAGTGGCAAGAAGGATACCTTCCGGTCACTTCAATGAACACCTAGCTGTGACCTCAAAGGGACACGGCGTTTTTAAAGGCGTATGAAGCGGAGGAAGACTCCTGAAAGATGAGAAAAGTGAAGAAAGTCCGGTCTTGGTCTGCCAGACGTGTTGATGGATAATTGTCGCAAGGTGATTTGGGTGAATCTGGAGCGGGGCTTTGTGCGTGCGATTGAGAGAAGGGTGTAAGTTTACGAAGTCCGATTCCGTAACGTATTGGTTTTTCCTGATGGATGTTGTATTTTGGACTGATTGACTTGGTGTTGAAGTATGAAACCTCCTTGTTTATATAAAATCGAAATGGTTGAGTCACTAATATTAGTATAGAGATTGGGAATGTATCGCACAATGGGAAGGCCGTTTGCGATGTGTGCAACGCGATGAAAGCTCCTAGCCAATCGGAATCGCGACTTTAGCAGCATGCTTACTAGAATTGTGAACGTGGGGCAAGCATTTGACGAGATACCATGGTGCTCTTTTACCTGTCGTCATAATTCTTACTGCACATACAGTGCTATGAAATCGAAACTTGTAAGCTTCCACCTCTCCAGAATAATAACGTAACATAACAAGTTTCGTTTGAAACTTTGGACGAAAGACAATCAATATAAGGCACAAAGCTTTCCTTATATATTCCCGTATTCTGACATCTCTGAAAGCCATTTTCTCAGGCGGTGAAGGGAGACCCACATGTTCATGCAGATTGTAGATGTTCTCGATATAAATCCCGAAAGAAAAATGAAGCATCCTATATCATGCAAAGATTATCCTTACCCCTGATTTGTCTCAACGCTACACAATATGAGTAGGTAATAAATTCTATATTCTTGTGCTGAAGACTTCCAAGTCCTCTGTTTTCATCCTGCGCGATGAGCTTCAGAATTCATCGAATGCTGTGGCTTTACTTGTCAGGTCCAGACCTGAGTGTTCATCTGAACAAACGTTTTTTTTTTATCCAGCAGCCTGTGCTCGTTATAGTTGTGATAAGTCTCCTTGAAGCTGCTGCATCCTTGAGATCCTCATTGCTTCGTCAGTGGTGAGATTCGGACCACCCATTTTTCTACATGTATACTATTTGCAACCCCAAGTAGCTTCACATGTGATCCCCAAATTCCTTGTTGACCTCGTCAGCAAAGGCTGAATGATTCAATCAGAATAGAAGAGGCAGGTACTAATCTAATTCCGTAAATTGACCTTTTTGCTTTCCTCGGTAGTGTGATAGATCGGCTTCGGTGACTTCAAAAATTCGTTAACAGAATCGTTCGACTGTTCGAGATCACTAGAATTGATTATCCTCTTCCACTCCCTCTTCCTCCCAAACCATCTCATTCACAGCTCTCCTCCCTCCTCCTCCCTTTCCTCGCACCCCAAAACCCTCCCATAACTAACCAAAATCTCCTTCCTTCCCTTCCACTTCCCGCCCCTTCCCTTGCAGCCCAGCCCTTTCCCCAACACCCAAACCCCATACCTCTCTCACCTCTCCCGCATCCCAAATCTCCTGAACTCCGCATTAACTCTCGCTCTCTCCCCGCCAATACTAACCCCCCTAAAATCATTAATAAACCTCGCCTCATTCCCTTTCCCCTGTGCATCAACGCCAATCCCCCTGTCTCTATCCAAACTCAAATCATAATCGCTCTTCTCATGCACTTCCACCATTTTCCTAATCTTCTCGTCCGTTGACTCATTTGGCGCATGAACTTCGCCAATATATTGCAAGATAAATGTTCCAGGTTTCAAGTCCCTAGTGGCGAATAATCCACATTGTCCACGAGCAGGATGGGATGGATCGTTAATTGGTGTAATTTTGACGAGAGGAGAGGGGCCTTTTGGATGTGAGGGTGGGATGGGTAGAGCGTCCCGAGTTGGAGTGCGGAGTATTTTTAGGTGTGAGGGGTCAAGTGTTGCGCAATAGGTCGAGGCCGTGAGGTATGGGACGTGAGGAGGCCAGTTTCTAGGAAGCTGTTGGGATGGTGCCATTTCCTTAGATGATCACATCCAACCACGTGAAACTGCGCGGACCTCGATATCGATTATCGTAATCAAACACAAATTCGCTGCAACAGGCACCTATATTCCCCTTCACTTTAACTATCAAACCAGAGACCCAACCAATACACTATATCCACACTACCCTCCTGTCTTTGCAAACTCATAAAAAGATATAAAGGTACCTAGGTACTGTGTCCTTAAACAAACCCCCCTCCCCGCCCCCAAAATTCTTCCCATTCCCAAACGCCAAGCTTTAGCACCCGTTAGCGCCCGCCCCCATAAGAACCTCTCAAACCTTGTACCAATGACAAGCATATAGCCCTGCGAGAATCACTTCCCTCCAACAATCACAATCACCAACATCCATATCCGATCCTTGATTTTACTTGATATCGATGCTTGGATGGGATTTCGTTAGCGGGGATGTATGCTTTCGAATCTACTAGTGCATGATGCGATGTTGGGGATAGAACAGGATATAGCACTACAAGTGGCGTGGTAAGGTATAGTAAGGAATGTGGAAATTACTAGATATGATATGATATGTAAGTTTGGGCGGTAAGTCAACTCACTTGGGTAGCCTATAAACAGGTTTTCCATATGACGCATCTACTTGCAATAAACAATGCGAGAGGAATCGTTACGGAGGAAAAGTGCAAGTATATACCTTTTTACCTACCTAAATACATTTTGTTTGTTCTGGGCAATGAGGTCATCTTTCCTAACTCACTTTACGAATTGACGACATAATGATAAATGAGATGAAATAAGAGAGTATATATTAATATAATCCACCGCCACATTTTTGATTTCTAGGTCTTTGATTTATTTATATACATAAATACATATAAACATACATACGATTACAATACGCCGCGGTCAAAGTTTCATATCATATCAGAACATATCATATCGAACGCAATTCGTAGATTCAATCAGATATAATCAACCCGTCAAACGGCCTAGAACTACCAATCATGCCTTCAGTTATCGAATCCATCAATAACCTCATTGCCTCCATCCTCAACACCATCATGGCAACCTTCAATTCTATCATGGCTGTTTTCCAATCAATCTTCAATATGATCCTCAGTATCATTAATGCATTTTTCGGTGCGCTCAGTTCGGCTGTTACTACTATTGTGCAGACTTTCGAGGGATTGGTTAGCTTTTTCTTGAGTAAGTTTTATAAACTTTCATTTTGTTCGCTTGTCGATCCTTCTGGAATGTGTTGAAGTTGAAGAAATGATTGTGAAGTGAGAGAAAAGTAAAATAATAGAATCTTTACTAATCTTCCTCTGCAAATAGACAATATAGTTGTAATCGGTGCGCTCGCCGCCGCATTCTTCGCATACACAGTTTATCAACAACGTCAAGGACGAGCTGTGGCTCCGGCACCAAGCAGCAACAAGAAGACTTCTTGAGCTCTCTCGCTCTCTCTCTCAAACTTTTATCGTGGGAATGTGGCGTGAGAGAAATAAATTGCGAGGAAACATATGCTAGGAACTTCCAAACAGGAAATAGGACGATTGATGGATGGAGATGAATGATATTATAGTAAAGGAAGGAAAGGATAAAAACGGATAAGGAATGAAAAAGGACGGTTCATTTGCAGGATATGTTTATGATACCTCAGTTTATAGTACTTGGCAATAAAATTGCTGAAACAAGTATCTGCAACGATGATCAATATCTTATAGTGGGAGTGATTAAACGGCACAAATAGTACACATCGCACAATGATACAATGGTACAATGGTAATGGCACAAATAGCAAAATACACATCCTGTGATACATTTCCCGCCAGTAACACAAAAATGAACGCAGACCTCAAACCACAGCAGACGCCATCGGAGACAGGACTCCGAATCTCCTCAAACCGTGTAACCTCTAACGGTGCAACCAAGCGAATAACAGCAATCAGGTCAGATCAGATCAATCAGTCAATAAGCGAATGAAATTCGTGGGGGCTCAAGTAAAAAAACACACGTTGTACAAGACTACAAGTAGGTGGTGTTCGGTTACACAAAAAAGGGACCTCCTATATCTATCTAGGTCAATGCAACCCATTTTTATCTTTAACTTTGGATCTAGCTGTTTTTTCATGTAGATCATAATGATATTTTCATTAATATCATTAAGGAGTTGATGGTTAGGGTACCTACCTGTCTACCTAGACTGCACTGAGCTTCCGCTAGAGATGTATTTGATGAATTCTACGCAAGCCACTTGGGTGGATGGATCTTCATGACTTGGATGATTCATTCACACGTGTTTCTGATAATAAGTTCCTAGTAGATGTCTCAAGTGCGGATGAGAAAGAAGGAAATGAGTGAAGAATGAAGAGAGATACGGTAGTAAGATGGTGGGTGAGAAGATTATATCAGTACATACATCATTCTATCAAATGAATTACCATCCGGTACCAACTCCCACCACTCACCACTCCCAGCACCCTCACCTCGGCAGGTCGAACCTCGGAACCCGGGACTGACCCATCGTCGTCAGCTAATTATTCCCTACACGCACACACACCAAAAAGATCAACATACACACGGAGAACGCAGATAGATTAGCACCACCCGAAGCCAACCGAACCAAGCCAAAACACTCCAAAGCCTATTCCCTAGCAACGACAATCAAGTAAATGAATGAATGATCATCGTCGACCTATGTTATGTTCCAGTAATTAAAACCCAACCGCCACGGCAACAAAGTAGATAGATAGACAGGTTCTTGGCTGTCTTAGCGGCACGTGGGATCCTCAATTGAATATCCCTGAGTTTGCGCATGCATGCATGCATGCTTGATGGACAGGTTAATGTTAATTACAGTACTTACATTATTGTACAAGTAAATAGTAAAAATACACCATGACACTACTGAGTCCTGACAGATATCCAGGACCCTTCTTTCTAACTTTATATTTATATTAAATAAAAGGAATGCATAAATGCTACCTCCGAGGAATAGCAGGACGAATAAAGGATTGCATATATGCAGTCAGTTCACGTGATACAAATGAGGTATTTATTCTATTGGTTCGGTTGGAATTATACATTTTCATTCATCCCATCTTCATAACATACTCCGTACGGAGTACATACATATGGAAAAGGACATTTAGCTACCAAGCATTTTCCGGACGGCTAGAACCTTAGCTACTTTGCTTGCTTTTTTGCTGCGTGCCTTGCTTGCCTGTTTTTGCCCTGTGGAGACCGGAGGGGAGTACAAATTGAGTTTAAGGTTTTCGATTGAGCTTGTGAGTTCGATGTTAGGTTGTGGACGTGGGGTTGAAAAAGTCTTGGTGCTTACTAGGTGTAACTAAGTTTGCTCTTGCATTAGTTGATATTTGTGGGAAATGCACGCAGTGCAAGAACGATTGAAGATTATTTCGAGCGGATATCGCGAGTAAATGTGTTTTGTTTTGTATTGTCTTGTCTTGTTTTTTTTCCTTTTACAGAAGCTGCAGTTGGAGATGAAGATGGAGAAATGTGGATAATACCAAGTACCTAAGTTGCTGAAGAAAACCTACGCAGATAGGTAGATACCCACGTAGTATTTCGCCATCTAGTTTTATTCTCGGGTCCATCCCTCAAATTAATTCTAGACAATTCGCTTGCGGGAGCATCCGTTCAATTGATCCAAGTAAATTATCATGTCCCATGTATACAGTATGTAATGCATATATAACAAGCTCAATTGATCTCTGCATGAGAATATCGGTGGCTACAACATCTTTATCATCTCTAATCCAAAGTAAACAAACAAGAATTGTCCGTCTCGGTCCGTGTGATTGTCCAGAGTGAAAATAAGTGCAGGTGAGCAGATGATCATATTACACCTAAGAATCGACTCACAACACCAAAGAGAAATCGTGGCATCGGAATATTGTACTATACACCAATGAAAATGAAAATAAAGATCAATCATATTATGACGAAGAGAAGGCGCAGCATGCATATCAAATTCGATCGTTCCTCTTGGTTTTTGGTTCCTTCGTGGGGTTCATGGACGTTCGATGTGATATGTACAAGGAGCCAGGCGAGTTCATCCCTTACGAAAATTCTCATGCAGTCGTCTCTGAACGCGGCAACTGTAATATGTCTGTGTTACACGAGATTTTTCGAGTGCCCTATAACTTTGACGTTGGATTCCCAGCATTCTGGCAGGCTCATTGACCATGCATTGCACTACAGCGCTATGTAAATGGCCTTTGCGTGCGATACCGATGGTGTGTTCTTTGACCTCGAGATGGGAAGGTAGTGAAATCTCTGGACTCGATGTCTTGACTACGGACTGCCGCAGAACTAGTGATAAGATCATCAAATAGGTACCTAGATAAAGTTTTCGGGAGATGAGCATCGATTGGATTATTATGGATAGATACCATCTGCGTGTGCTCCGTTCAACCGTGGTGCGTGCGTGCATCGTAAGGTAAGATAGGAGGATATTTGTTCCCGTTCCGCAGAATTTCCGAATGTTCTTCCTTAGCATGATTTGCTTGGAGATACTTTCAAGCCAGCTGGAATATGATACATGAAAGATTGAGTGTAACAGTGAAAATTCTAGGGTGACTGATAATCCGGGTTCGTAAAAGAAACGTTAATTATACGGGGTGGATATCAGTTTTGGGGCTGAGTCGTTGTCGATGCTGATATGTAGGTGATGAGTGGATGGCTTGCATATCTTCCCTGGAATGAGTGTACATTACCCATGAAAGGCATTGATTATACCACATGTGTGTTATCTTTCAAGGTTTGGAAGGCGCCGATTCGACGTGAATGGTGGGCCGGCCTCACTGACTTCTTCATTCAAGAGCCCGTTCAGATAGATCCCTTGATAGAACTCCTTGGTTGAAGACAATTGTTAGCTATGGTGAAGCAATAGATCGGATAGGTAAATTTATTGGATGAATCGGGTATCAAAAACCCAAATATCATCTGTTATCTGTTCGTATAAATGCTCATTTAGCTGGATGGGCTCAAAGCAAGCAAGCTATAATGAACATTATATGATGAATTAAACTTTTTCAGTTGTGGATTCCCGTTTTCTTTCGGCACCGAATTGATATTGTCTCTCTTTTACCCTGATCTTGACAGTCTGGATTATCCATATACGGATTCCTCCAAGGCGCCATTACAAGACAGTTTGATGGTTCAAGCTTTGTACAGGGACGTAGACACCTAGTGGTGTAACCCTACTTTAACATCAAGATTATCGCAGCCACCATGAGAGATTGATGACTGAAGCTTCGTACATGCAAAATAAAATTGGTGCTGAGTAAGTACGGTACGTTGTTGTAGAATCTTGTAAGATATCTAATCTGCATGGCATATGAGTAGACAGTAGTCTGATAGGTAGTGTAGTGTTGGCAATGTAGTAGCGGCAGCTAAAGTAAGAAATAAAGGAAAATCCTTTCCAAGTATTATTACTTTAGAAGATCATTAACCAGAGAAGCGATGATTGATTTTCCTCTATTTCGCTGGCAAAGGGGCAAAACGTGAGTAGAGGACTGGTGCAGGTATGGCTGACTTGAGTCGAGTCAAATCAATCCGATCAAATCAATCCATCAATCAATCCATCAATCAATCCATCAAATCAATCAATCCACCAGATGAAAAGCTGGAGAAGTTAAAGGTATACTCCGTAATGAACGATGAACTTGGTGATGAAATTGATGTGTTTCGCTTCGATGAAACTAATCAAACACTTGGAATGAACCAATGAAAGAAGGATAGATTTGATTTTATAAACCCTACGCAGGACATACCGAGGATCCACCTTTTCATCACTTCCCACCAAGCAAATCAAGAAAATCAAGCAAATCAAGCAGATCAAGCAGACAGCAGACTAAGCAAACCAAGCAGAACCAAGCAGAACCAAGCAAATTCCTATAACCCAGCCCACTTTCCCTCCACGCTCCTTCTCTCTTGCTCCGTACACACATACCTACCACATCCGCCCGTACAGACCACACATCACATCACATACCCTACACCCTACATACTACATGCTACATACTACATACTACATACTACATACTACATACTACATACTACATACTCCATACTATATACCACATACCACATACCACATACCACATACACTGGCCACACATTTGACCACACGATAAACCAACAGAACTGCGTCTTTGGTTTTTATTTCAGTACAGCCCCAAATTTAACTACAGTCGATTTAAGGTCACCGTATTCCTCATATAATTCGAAATCATCGCCCAGTTTTCTCATAATCTATTCAACCTTTCAACCTGTCCCCCAAACAAAGGAACATAACCATATAATTTGGTAAAGCCCAAAACCGGCCTCGGTGTCCCGCTGTTCTAAGCCGGCGCCAGACGGTGCAAGGCTCTGCCATTGTAAAAATTTAAAAAAAAAAAATCCCCCCCCAAAGAAAAATCTCCCCTCAATCTTCTTGTTTTTTCTATTCTCGGATATCGCATCATACAGGCGTTGGAATAAATATTCAAATTTGGAGTCAAAAGGGCATATACATATACCACGGCAGCGGCTTTTTACTTTTATTATATCCTGAGCAATTTCAATTATTTCGGATTTCAGATTCAGATTTCAGATTTCAGATTTCGGCTCTCAAACTTTTATTTCTTCGACTCGATACCCTCGACTCAGCAATCTGACTGGATTGCATACAATTCAAGAACTCTATTCATCTTGAGGAGTGGTTCTTTTCCCTTCGTGTTTGTTAGTGACGACTCATTGACCGTCGTCCAACTTTACTCTTCCTCTTACTCAAACCAATATCTCTTAAGCTCGACCCATCTCTCTTCAAGATGATTATCGACGGAGAAAAGTGGGCTTGTGATGCTTGCGTCAGAGGTCATCGTGTTAGCAATTGTCATCATTCAGAAAGACCTCTGCAACACATCAATAAAAAGGTATACCAATTGTACTTTGTTGTGCCAATCTTGCTAATGAGAACTGGTGTAGGGTCGTCCCGTCTCACAATGTGCCCACTGTCGAACAATGCGCAAATCGAGAGCAGCACACGTTCGATGCGAATGCGGTTCAGAAAAAGCACATTCAAAAGGATCCTGTCCGGAAAATGGAGATACGCAGGGTGAGCTTTTACGGGAGGCCTCTGGCACGGCGATCCCATTTTCTGACATAATTGTAGCAGATACCTGTTGTTGCAGCCATGGTGCCCGATGCACATGCGCTTTAAAAAGTGATCACCTCGCTCCTGTACCCGAGTCCGACTCTGATGAAACCCCTTCGATGTCTATACCAGTATCCAAACCAAGACGGCCCCGTGCGCACACTGCCCAATCGGAAAACAATTTAACAATATTTACGAATGGTCACCACAAGCCTGTACATAAGAATAACAATATGGCTCATAAATGCGGCCTACCATACACTGTTCCTCGAGCACATTCTATTCATGGCCAATCGTCATCGAGTCTCGCCAATAGGTCTGTCGATAACCTACCACACACGAACACCGTCGATGCTCTACATAGTGAATCCCATATCAAAGACTCTATAGTGAGTGCTCAACAGGAGCAGCGAATGGTCAAGTCCGAACATGCATCGCCACTCGTTAGTCCTATGTCGAATTTTCAGCAGATGAATGGTCAGCTGCCGCCTCTGGACTTGACAAATATGCCCCCGGAATACAATAACTTATATCAATTTGATGCATATGGAGGGGCGATTTCGGATGTCGAACAACCTATCTTCTCTGCCGGAATCAGTTCCGCTTCCATCGATTGGTCTCATTATGATGGATTAGATTTCAACAATAACAATGACAATTTCGCAGCCTCTTCCTACAGTCAAGCAGCATCATTCAACGGGTTTGACTTTTCTAGTATTGATCAACCAGCCTTAACCAGTACATCGACCTCCGGCGAACAATCCGAAGTGGAGGATTTTATTGGTGTTTCGGATACTTCTAGGCCAGCATTGATGAACAATCAATACGGATCTGATCTCGATACATCGGAATTTGGCGGAGAAATTGATAGATACAGATTAAGTACGGCATCATCTTATATCGACATTTCACAGATGCAGATGCTTGCGAGCAATGATGTCGAAACTCTTGGACTCGAGGAATTCATGAAAGGAAGCCCTAGTGGATATTTACCTATATCACCTTCAAATCACGGCCTACCTATGACAACATATTCAACTGAGATTAAGAATAATCAACCATTACCGTTCGATGAAAATAGTTCTTTCATGCCTATTACAGCAGAAGAAACGGAAGCTTTTTGGATGCCCGATTTTACGGCCACAAATAACATCGCCATCAACAATGAGAATGGGAGAAATGAGGAGAATCTCTGGGGACAATAACACCAGTGGAAAGGCAAATGGCCTCTGTGCGAATCTTTGATCTCTGGATATCGATACGGATGACTTACGATGATCCCTTCCCCTAAAGTTCAAATACAGACTGGCGGCAAGAGCGTTTGGCACAAGAAGTGCAGCATTTCCAGGTGGCATTATATTTTATAGACTTCTCTTGTGAATAGCGACAAATGACTTACATGAACCAAAATATCATTGTGCATCTTGTGTATGCACTTGATATAGTGTAGCTGACTGTAGTGACATGGCGTTGATATGTTTTTCCATTCATAAATTAATGATTCAGATGTCACACCCACATGTTACATAAAACATGTGTAGTCAAAAACAGTTGCGCCGAAGTAATGATATGACAAATGCCGTATCTTGCGTCATTCGTCCCGAATATGCTTCAGACAATGTCATCATAAACAGGTCAATTGATCTGCTGATAGATTAGATCTTGGGATTACTGTGTGTGACTCCACCGCATCGAATTCGTATTCTCAAAGCACGAGGAGGGTGGTGAAGAAGACATTGACATTGACATTGCAGACGGTGGCATCCAAATCTCACATTCAATCGAACACGATCGAGATATCGAGAGGAGTTGTGACTACCGAGTTCGATATTGAAAGTTTATTAAAGATTGATCAAGTGGGTGATTAGATCCGAGGTGAGATTGGTGTGATTTGAGCAGTCACTCGCATGCTTGTCGGGGGTGCATGCGATTGCATGGGCGGTTCAAAGAATAGATAGGGCAGGCCCCTACTAGAGGCGGAGGAATGGGATAAATATCTTCCAGTCGTAGTAGAAGGTCTCGGTCTTCTAAAACATTTGACCGAGCCAGCGCAACTTCCCCCTCCTTTCTGCGCAGTAGGCGAAAGAGAAAATAAATGGAGAAGTGAGAAGAATTGAAAAAAAGGTCCTGCTTGCCAAGAAACACGTCCCTATTAATATTGAAGAGGTCACACCTTGGACCATAATAAAGTACTGCTACCCCGCCGGAACAGGCTGATGGTTGAATTGAACGTTACATCGGGGGAGAGAATATGAGCACAAGTTGCATTCACAGGATTTACGTCGCATGATGAGATTAGTAGGATATCAATGGTGCAGGCTCGAACGGAACAATAGCACTGCTTCTTCCGGCAACATCAGGCTTCTTCTGGGAGACAGAAGCTGGGAAGTGGTGGAATGGGAATATCTTCAGGAATGGATACGGTGGTTTGGGATGTTTAGGCTGCATAGGCGCATAAGGTCGCGATGCAAGTGATCAAATATGTGCCGATTTCATGGGTTGCTTTTTGTGGAGGTTGGAGGGTTTACCTTACCGTATGTATGCGTGCGCTCGTCTCCAGAAATGAATGAGGTGGAGTTGGCAGGGCAGTGGGTGAGAGATCCAATGGGCAGGAGAGGAGAGCAGTACGAGGTTATCATCCCCAACACTTCTGCAAGGGCTCCCGAAAGCTTACATGGAGGCTGGCAGAGGTGGCCGATGGTGGATTGATTTGTATTGTGAGAAGATCCATGAGTTCCCTTTCCTTTCACACTTTCACATAATCCTCCGAGGTGGTCTACCCGGCCGTGTTCCATGTCCTTGATCCTTAACCTTTTTTTCTTGCACCCTCCCTACCCTGCTTCCCCACATTTCCACATTTGTACGGGAGCTTCCCCTTCTCCACGGCTTGGGGGATCACCAGCCGAGGAAGCTTCTTTCAATCATGATTATGCTTATGAATATGAATATGAATATGAATATGAATATGATCATGACCATGGCCATTACCTTACATATACATAAATGACGAGAGAAAAGGATGAGAGAATTCCTTGATACAACCGCAACCACAAACACAAACACAAATCACCACATTGTCGAATCAAAAACTTGAAGGTTTCAAAGTCGGCTCAAGGCGGTGCGGTAGGTACATGGGATAAGACAGTTGATCGGATTAACAATAGTTGAAAAAGCTAATGAATGATAGGCCTTCTAATTCTCCGAAAGCTTTTTGGTGATGGATGTAGTACGAACAAGGAATTGTGAAACAAACATCTCGAATTGCATCTTTTCACGGAAGAGAGGGAAGAACGCGAGAGGAAATAGGGAAAAGACGAAGCAGTTTGAAGATTATTGACTGGCTGATACAATCTGATACTCGGATACTCGGATACTCGGATATCATTCTCGAACTCGAAATCATTCGATACTTTGAGAGTATTTTGCGAGCGAGAGAGAGAGAGAGAGAGAGAGAGAGAGAGAGAGACAGAGACCAATCAATCCTCGGGCTATAGGATCTATCCTATCTCTCCCATCCATCATTTGAAGCCGACTTCTTATTCTTCCTCCAAGGGGTTGTCCGAGACTTCCGATTCTTTGGATTCACTGGATTCATTGGGTTCAATCTTTGATTCGAGCTTTAATTCATTCAATATTGTTACTTCACCTACCTATCACAGATTGACTCTGGTGGCTTCGGGCTTTTCACTGTAAGGTTACCTTACCGTCAGCTACCTAACCAAGATTGGATATCGAGCATCGGAGGTTACTATCGCCGAGGTATGTCAGAGTTTCCACTTTAATGAATTCTTAGTGTCCTCCTCTTGTTTCATTTTATTGGATCCTTCCTATCCACAAAAGCTTTACTCATAACGGACCTGGGTAACGGACCTGGTTACCGTACCCCTTCAACCTACTTCTAACTTGGTACAGCTTCTCGGACAACAGTTCTTCCATACCGAAAATTTCCATATTCATCATACCATCAAAATCGACTTTCTACAACTTCCGGTTGTTGTACAGTGGGCATCTCATTGTTTACTGTACTGCAAACCAATTATTCCGAGTCGCATACATCCTCTTCCTCAGACACCCTTTCAAGTAGGTTCATTGGAGACATATTCATTGTTTGGGAATGTCGCAAATATAATCAATTTGCGACAGTTATTAGGATGGAAATGCTTCAGGTCGAGAACCTCAACTAACATTACCTTTCATTAGGGAAATTAAAACAGTTCTCCCTTCTTGTGCTGATGAAGATAAAGCGAAAAGATGAATCATAACGACGCACCCAATATGCAATCCTACCCATCTCCTAACGCGACTGCTGCTGACAGTGGTGGTGGACCTTTCTATGGACCAACTTCCTCAAATCAACATCAACACCAACATCAGCAACCTCTACCTACTCCCGATGAACTGCAACTTGCAGAACAATTATCCGCCGATGCTCAACTATCACGTAGCATGCAGCCAAATATGGGAGCAAATCGTGGAATGAGCGAAAATCCAGATCCTCGAGGTCAAGGAAATGTCAACTTGAACCATCAATATCAGCCAGATCATCAAATGCATGGAGGGCATACACCCATGAATCATGGACTTATGGATGTCGGACCTCAATTTGATGAAGACTCTATATCTCCAGCTGGAAGAAAGAGATCAAAGGTTTCAAGAGCTTGTGATGAATGTCGGAGGAAGAAGATCAGATGCAATGCCAATGAACCAGGAAATGAAGACATATGCTCAAATTGTAAAAGAGTAGGTGTTAATTGTCAATTCAGCAGACAACCTATGAAACGTGGACCAAGCAAGGGGTAAGAATATTAAAAGAAGCAATCATGATTAAGAAAACTCACTAACAAAGTGATAGCTACATCAAAGAGCTTGCTGATCGAATTAATACATTGGAGGGTCAAGTACAAGGAACTGAGATGCCTCAATATCCCCATCCACAAGAGATTTTACAAAGAAGACCTTCCGAAGAGTTTTCTCCGACTCCGAATCCTGATCAGATTCCCCGCAAGCGTGGTTATTCCTCAATTTCCGGGTCCGGCGAATTTGTTTCTCCGTATCAACAACAGAGTATGCCTCCCAATTGGATTCCTCAAGAACAATCGCGATCTTCTATTTCGAATTCATCATACACTACACGATTGCCTGGTTCTACTCAACTGCCTACTAGAGAGCAGAACTACTCGCCAAATTTGATGGTATCTCAGCAGAAGTGGATAAACGCACCCGATGTGGGTGGCTCTGGCGAAGCAGTCAATCACACTTCTCAATCTCATAATGAAGATGCTGTGGAATGGATTGACGACTCTCTTCTTGAGAGGTATGCAGTTTTCCAAAGCCATAATATGCACATTTACTAACAATTTCCAGTTATTACAAATTCATACACCCAACTTATCCAATGTTATCCCTTACCAAGGCTAGGTTAAATGCTAGACTTTCTGCTTGTCCTGCTCCAGTCAGATATGCTTTTTGGGAGGCTTTATATGCTGCAGTCAGATCATTTCCCACCGCCATTCCTCTTAAACCACAGGGTATTGCACACGCAGTCAGACTCATACACACTGCTTCATATGATTCCCAAACTACACGTTCTCTTTCTACGAATATCGTATATCTTCAAATTATGATGTTATTAGCAATCGAAGCTAACAATCAGCCACGCGAAATTCAAGACGGTGAAATAATTCAATCTCCTTCTGTTTGGTTGGGTACTGCTGTTGGTTACGCTTATTCTTTAAGATTACACGTACACAAACCAGTTGACAAATCAAACAATGATCCGGATTCTGATGATAAGCATGTGCGACGTGTTTGGTTTAGTTTGGTCATTATGGAGAGATGGAATGCTGCTGTTACAGCTTGTCCATTACAAATTCCTGATTCAGTAGCACAAATTTATCCTGATGATCGAGCCCTATTAGGTGAAGTTGCATACCATTTAGTTCGTAAGTTTAATTCTCTCATCATACACGCTCAATTCTTACTAATTATTTAGGTGTCGCCATTGTTATTGGAAATTACCTGGAAGTAAAACTTGCCTCGACTGATTTACCTCCACTCTCGGCTCATCGTGGACTTCACGCTAGACTTCTCAAAACCCAACTCGAATTATTACGTCATGATCTCAGTACTTCTGGTATCACACCTATCGACTCTCCTGTACTTCATATAGGTTACTGGTGTGCTTATCTTCTAATTGTACTCCTTCATACACCACAAGAAGATTTCGATGAACAAATGAGAGCCACTCACTACATCATCAGTCAACTTTCCTTCAATACCGATATGAGATCTCCCTTAGTACATCACTACAAGTGTTTCGCGGCCCTAGCACTTCCCAACCTCCTTCAGTTTGAAGCCACAAAGAAGGATGCAGAAAGTTCATTAAAACTTTTTCTTGAAGGACGTCTAGCTGCTTCTTCTTGGGATAACTCGATTAGAGAATTCTTAATCAATAGTGTAGGAACTCAAAGAAGATTATCAACTAGTCAGGTTCAAGGTCAAGGTCAAGGAACACAACAAACCACGGTTGTTGGTACAAATCCAAAAACAGATGATAATCAACATATGATCACGGCAGCAAATCAAGGTCTTCAACGTCTTGCGGATTTAGCAACAGCTTCTACGAAGGATAGAGTTGAAGTTGGTGTTTCAACGTCGGACTCTGGATTAAGGAATGATAAGGATGGAGCTTTTTCAGGTGCTGGCTTGACTAAAGCATAGGCGCATATTGATGGGAGTAGAAGCGTGGGTGCGGGGAGTATATAGCTCTAAATGATTGTGCTTGCAATGTGAAGATGGCGCTTTCTTGATATGGAATGGAGTCATTTGGATGGATGGATGGATGGCATTCATGGTATGTCATGGCAAGGTGGTGTTTTTGAATCGTTTTTGTTGTATTTTACAAAGTTTGGTTGTTTGATGTATACCCCCGTTTGATTATTATTTTTTTCGCGGATTTTGTGGAGTGGAAAAGAGAAGGGGGGAGAATTGGAGAGAAGGCTGGATGTGGTTGGTGATGGATGTGCCTATAAAGAGAGGAAAGAAAATAGGATAAACGCACGCATGTACGCATGTTTAGACGTTTCGTCGAGGTCTCACGGCTTGTGGTGTTGTGGAGTTGGTGGTATAGGTATAAGTCTGGGTTTAGGATCGGGATCGGGATCGAGTTTGAGTTTGAGTTTGGGTTTTTTGGTAGTATTGCATTGCATTCAAAGAGAGGAAGAGAAAGAGAGAGTGTGTGAGAAGGGGAGAGTGAGAGAAGGTGAAATGGAGAAGACGAAAAAGGAAAAATAGCATGGTTTTGAGAAATGTGGGGGTAAACGGACAGGGAGAGAAAGAGAGGCGCGGGCGGAGGGGTGGTGATATTTATAATAGATACGATATTAATATATTGACATCTACTTTATATAGATATCTAGTTGTAAGGTAATCAGATTTTGAATAGGTTGATTATATAAATATATGAATTTGTTAAATTAAGGTTTTGAGATAATGACGATGATGTTGATGTTGATGGTGATATATGTTGGGGTGATTGTAGATTGTAGATTGTAGATTGTAGATTGTAGATTGTAGATTGTAGATATGTATGTATATACTCGGGTAGTATATTTATTTGATTGATAGTGAATGTGAATGTGAATGTAAATATAATTAGAAAATCCAAAAAGGAATGATAAATTATATAAAATTTTATTTGCTGATGAAATAAATCTTTGGGGAAATTTGTATTCGAATTGAGTTGAGTTGAGTTGAGTTGAGGAAGGGAAAACGAAAACGAAAAAGGGAAAAGAATGAAAATCAATGAGATGGATGATGGGAATTGGAATTGGAATTGGAATTGGAATTGGGGTGGGGAGATTAGGAGGAGAGAGGAAAAGGAAAGGGAAAGGAAAGGGAAAGGGAAAGGGAAAGGAAAGGAAAGGGAAAGGGAAAGGGAAAGCGAGAGGGAAAGGAGGGGAGTTATATATAATAAATAATATTTAATAACTGGATCAAAAATGACTGATAACTAGGTTTTTTTATATATACTAAAGAAAAATAAACGAATGGATACATGAATGAGGCTTAATACAAGTAAACTTTTTATTCTCATATCAATCAGCTACACTACAACCATAGCATAGCATAGCCAATCATATCCCACTTGTACGCATCTATCTACATAGACCCATCAATCTTTAACCCTAAAGCCGAATCCTATACCCTAACCCCAACCCAATCCAATCCAATACTCTCTCTCCTCACCACAACACTCCTAACAACCCACCGCATCCCCCACCCCCAAATCCACAGCCGCAAGCAACAACTCCATATACCCCGCGCCAATCTCCTGCAAATTATAATTATGCTGCGTCTGCGTCGGATAAAACGGACAACTAGAAGCCGAATTCCCAAACCCAAATTCAATCGTATAACCATGAATAAGATTTTTAGAAGGATCTGCAAAATGTCTCGAATAAGAATAATCATCACTAGCTCCGCTAGTAGGATAAAGATTCGATGCTGGGAAAACGGAATAACTTCTTCCTGCTGCACCGCTCATTCCAGAACCGATTTTACTAGCTGCCGCTTTGTTGGCTGTGTTTTCAGATGTGGGCGTGTATTCCCCGTAGCCGCTTCCTGAACCCGGTGTATCGGATAAAATGCCCCGCACGGAGTTGTAGGTTGTGTTGAGGAAATTCATGCCAGGGTATGAGGCTTGGTTTGTATCGCTTCCCCAGGAGTAGAGGACGTCGCCGGCGTAGGAGTGGAGGTCGACGAACCAGCGGACTTTGCTGTAGGTGTCCATTACCCACTTTATGCTTTGGGTTTCGGGTTCGGAGAAGGCGGCGGTGCCTAGAGGGGGATTTAGTGGAAATGGTCATATGGTAAGAAAAAGTAGAGGATGTGGGTAATTGTACGTACCGTGGAATACCTCAGATGAAGGACTGCTTGATGCTACCTCAGATCGAACACTCGATGCCCATTTTGTCAAATCCCATACAAAGTCAAAATTTCGATTCAGATCCACACCAGTCGAAGATCCAGTTCCCGACTTTGGATTTCGGTTCTTGCGCCAGCAGCTATTGGTAGATTGATCATAAGCTACACCATCTGGATTACTGAGAGGAATAAAGACAATTCCAGTTGAGAGCGCTGTCTTCACCTGAGCATTGGTATAAGATTTCGAGCCATATTTCAATCCCAGACCATTTTTGTTCGCATACAAAAGATCTCCGATGAAGAACAACAATCCGTCTGAGGCACCTCGCTCTCTCGCATGAATGGCTGCATTCAAATACACGCGAACGGCATCATTACACGTTCCGTTACCACCAACCTTGGCACCAGTGATCGAAGCACCATTGTAAGTCTTATAAGGTGTATTGAAAGTGGTGATACCATAAACACTCGCGAGACCCTTAATACCACTTGCAATCTCATTGACATTTAAAAGCGTGGTGAATGTAGTTGTTTGGGAACCTACACCACGTGGTGCAATGGTACCAGCACTATATCGATCACCGGTTCCGATGGCAACTCCGTTACTAGTTTGTCGACGCACAATTCGTGGTTTGCCTTCTCGTTCTTCGGGGAGAAGACATGCTTGTGAAAAGATTGGGGCGATAATTCCAATATAATACAAAGTTGTGAATTTCATGGTGCCGGTTGATGAGTAGGAACTGATCAGAAGGTCTGGCGACTCATGATGTTCATATATATATGTGTGAACATATCGTGGCTTCCAGATTCACTATTCCCCTCACACCCTCACAGCGCTCCAGATACCGGCCTCCCACGCTTGTCACAAATAGATATGTAAATGAAAAGTTTTGCAGAGACAGTCTCCCATTTGGTCACAAATACCTACTTCAAGATTGCAAACCGCTTGGCAAGCTTGGCCACCTTGGCTTTATATATATGCACACTACCTTCTCCATCGAGAAGCTCAACCTGTACTTGAACATTCTATCTTTCATTGACAAAAATGGGGGAATTAGGAAGGTTGAGAATAGATGTACAGCTCAGCATCGCTAACAAAAGCCACTTGAGATTCCACGGACCAAATGCCGGAATACCAAGCCCGACATTTGGGAACGAACTTCTAGTAGGTTAATGATTCACTAGTAAAAGGAATTGATAGCAGATATGCAAGTGGAAGTATGGCGTACCAAGCCCGGTATCTAGGAAGTTGTGAATGCGATAACGTTGGGACCTGCCATATTTGGTTGGTGTGGTGGTGCGCCAATAATGGAGCCACAGGCGGGAATGAAGCGTGAGGTTCGAATTGTATTTTCCTTTTCAAGGGAGAATCGTGTTCATATTCGTTATATGCTTTGTATCTTTCTTTACCTTAGTTTTATATCTGTGATATATAGGATTAATTGATCTTAATTGTTTTTCATTTGAAGTTTGAACCGAGTGATAAGATGTGATTATTTCTACAATTGAAAAACAAATGTTTTTATTGGTTGGGGCACGTGCAACCTCCCTAAGCGACGGCCAAGTAGATCTAGAGTTCTTTGTTTTTTTTATACAAGATCTTATAAAATCTTTTTATCACTTGTATAAAATATTTATAAATGAAATTCAAAGAATTAAACTAATTCCAATTATAAATCATTATAGAATTACTAAATAATTATATTATATTTAAATAAAATATTGTGACGTATAAGAGTCTTATAAGAGCTGAATAAACAGGGTCAATTATATTCCTTAGAATCTACAACTGAAAAGCTACGGCTCGTAGGGAGCATCTATATATATATACAAAATACCTAAAAGGTAGCTGCACGGTTGTGCACATCAGTTATTAAGGTGACCATAATCCCATACTAAAAAGGGTAAATCGAAACGCAAGTGCACAGCCTACCAGCTCACCGATAAGGAATTGTCGAACAACTAGAATCACGTGATCGACCTTATACGAGATCCGTGGCAAATATTATTTATAAAATCTTTTTTAATTAATTAAAAATTAAAATTTTTATACCTATATATATATAGTTTTAATATTTCAAAACCCTCTTATAATTCAAACTTAATTTTAACTTTTTTCAAAATCATTAATATTATTTAAATCTCTTTTATTTTTATTTTTATTTTTTTTTTCTTTCATCTTCTTCTTTTCTTTCTTTTGATTATTAATATATCACATCATCATCTTTATATTACACTACTCACATCTCAAAAATACTATACTCTTAAACAATAATAATTATCATAATCACAAAATTATAAAACAAAACAAAATAAAATAAAATTCCTTATTAAATATTTACTTCTTTTTCTATCTCTCTTTTTCATTTATATCTATCATTATCGTTATTGTTATTTGATATTTGATATTTACTACTTACTATTTACTATTTAATATATTATATTATCTATTATACTACATACAACTATCAACACAAATACTCCTCCCATCTAAAAATTTCTTGTTGTATGATAATTCTAATTCTAACGCTAATGCTGATATCAATTCTGACATCGATGCTGACGCTACATTGATACTCAAACCAGAGATCTCATGTTATACCAACCCAATCTATCTCATCTAATCTATTCCCTCTCATCCCTTCCAAACCCCTGAAACGAATTACTCCTAATTCCGGCACTGAGTATCTTCTAGTTCTTTTCCCTATTCTCACCACAAGAATCCCCATGAATCCCCTGTCCCCCCACCGAAAACATCCTCTCTCCACCTCCACCCAGCCGAAAGTCTCGGACTAACACCATTAGCACCACCCGCCCATCCACAGCCAACACATTCTCCGCCCTCCACCTCCTCCTCCTCCTCCTCCAACGCCTTTCCCTTATTACACCCATTATGGCACGCCCAACCCCTGGATCCATTCCATCCATCCCATCTAATCTCTCCTCCACACTTTCCACCGACGAATTATAAGCTGCGAAATTATCTCCTACACTCAAATGTCCATGTCCATTTCCATTCCCATTTCTCTCCTTCATTCCTCTCTTCATTATCCTCTCCAATCTTCACCAATACATACGCTTCTATTTCATCATTATACTGGTATTCGTAGCCATCGGGTGCTCCGCTTCGGTCACTAAGTAGTGATTCTGTACTGGCGTTGGCGTCTCTCCCCACTTTCCCATTACGTGCGTTTCTCTCCCTGACACCACCTTTCATAAGGCCATCTACACCCTCACCACCCATGCGCATGGCAAAGGGAAAAGCTATACCTTGTGCCGTGGGTCTTCTCAATTCCTCTCCATTGCTACCATATCTCTCAACACCCTCATTATTATCCCTTCCAATTAGCGGACTATCTTTTATTATTTCTGGTATATTTGATTGCATTCCCCCTTCATTTATTTCGTGGGAAGATGATCCTAACGCGGAGGAATGATCGACATCTATAACCTTGGCATTTTTCTTCGCAATCAAATAATGCTCCTCATCCCTCATTTTCTTTTGCATAGCAGAATATTCCGCCATCGTATCCTCATCATTTTCCTCAACCGCCCTTTCTTTCCCATTACCCGTCCGCGTCCCACCCGGCTCACTAGCCCCAGTCTCGTTCTTAACATTCCCGAGTTGCGTATTCTCTTCAGTGCTAGTCGTCTCCGTGTCATGTAGATTCCTGGCTCCTGCACCATGTTCCGCACTGGCAGTCGTAGTCTCGACATTTCTACCCACTTTTTCCGCTTCTGCTTCGCGATCAATGGTAAGTTTATCATGCTTACTACCCCAGCCACTCCACATCGACATTCCCCAACTCTTCTTCGCCTTGCCACCCTTCTCTTCCTTCACATCAACACCAGCCAATCTACGCCCGACTAGTGCACTAGGAGGTGGCTCTTCACCTGACGGTCCATATTTTTTATATCCCCTTTCCCTTTCCTTTGCCCTCTTTACCTGCACCCTCCGCTTATCCTTGGCAAATTTTGTGTCCCAAGTAGTCTTCGTAGCCATCCATTTCTTTACCGGTCCAGGTTTGATAACACCAATTTCATCAGGTGACATATTACAAGCCGCGAGTTCGGATGCTGGGGCGAGGGGGAATATGTTGCCGTGGCGATCGACACGCTGACGTATCATGTGATCTTTAAAGGGAGGAAGAGGATCGCCCGCTTTCCCTATTTGTTCTTTGGGTTCAGTGGGAGTTTGCTAAGTTTCATTAGCCCGACTGGTTTACCATGAACAGACTCATATCCAAAAATACCTTTTGAGCATCCTCACCCGACTCTGAAGATCTTGAGATAACCGAAACATCATCATCATCTAAAATTTCAATTTCAGTCTGCTGAGCCTTAGCTAAAGCCCAAGCTCCAAATTGTGCTATGGAGCGATACATATATTTAGCTGGACGAGTGAAACTTAATGTTGGTGGAACGTGACATAGATCATCCCAAACTTGTAATTGTACGTCTGTTGGTTTCCATGCCTCGACTTCGGCCCGAGGATCTTCACGTACAGCATATGAATCGAGAAACACATTTCCAGGAGGGTACTGAGTTGGATTTGCAGCTTTGTGTGCGACGTATATCTGTTCATCTCGTAGCATCTCGCCGCCGCCTGTGAGGACTAGAAGTGGTGGAAGACCACCAAGTGACGGCTGGAGGGCAGGAGAAACCACAGGATGAGATATTAATTGGTTTGTCGCATACATTTGGATTTGATCCTTTATCACAACTAGCTCTCCATCAATCATAATTGAAAGGTCACCACCAAATCCAGGCACTGTATTTGCTTGTGGCCCTGAATCATTATCAGATGAAGGTCCAGCAGCAGATGTGTTATTATGTGTCCCTGGTGGTGGATGTTTATCCACTCTCAATCCTTGAGCAGCATCTACTTCAGACTGCGTCATGTCGCTTTTATTCCCAGTCAAATCATTTTTCCCCCGCTCTATAGCCAGCAAATCATCAGAATTTGGAGGTGGCCAGGCAGTAGATGGTCGGTGATGAAATCCATGTGGTGGGATATAATCCAAAGGATTGTCTCCAGCGACACTCGGAAAAGAATGAGTTAAATCAACCCAGGGTGAAATGAGAATTGCACCAGCAGGTAGGGGTTTCTTTAAATCGCGCAGAATCACGAGCATGCTCAAAATCATTCCACCACCAGCCGAATCTCCTGCGAAAACAATACTTGTGGGGTCATGATCTTCAAGGAGAAAGAGATATGCCGCTATGCAATCGAGCAGGCCGCATGGAAATGGGAATTGGGGCGCCAAACGATACCGAGGCGCAAAAACTCTTGCCTTCAATTTCCTTGCATGTCTTTGCATTTGATACCTATGCTCATCTGTACTCCCAAAAAAGTATGCTCCTCCATGAACATATAACATAATTCTTTTACTTTCTCCTCCATTTTTAATCCTCTCCTGGTGATCCACCCTCATCTCTATCCATTCAGCCTTAAGTTCACTCCCTGGCTGTCTCCATGCCCACCAATCTTTTCCTCCTACTCTTTGAATCCCTCCATAATTGGAGAAGTGTAACGTCAAAAGTGTGCGCGCTTCTGTTAAATTTTGGTCGGAAATGAGAACTTCGTCCACCTTCACGAAAGGGGGATGAGGTACCCATTGGGAGGTAAATCGTTGAATATCTTCGACTGTATGATTAGAGGCATAGATAAGGAATTTGCGAATTAAGTGAAGACCTTCATCGTAGGAGATATGAGCAGTAGGTTTCTCTTTGCGAGGTCCACGTTTGAAGAACTGCGAGACAATTAGTCAGAAGATTGGCAAGTATGAAAGACGAGGTGGGATAAATACATGAGTGATGAATGTTTGAAAAGCCACTGGAGCAACTGCTGCCCCGACTGAAGCTGTAGTCAGCCCCATATTTGGGGAAATTTTCCCGTTTGAGGTTTGGCGCTGTTGTCTATGATATATTGTCGAGTCAAATCAAATCGAACTTCCTTTGGAAACCTTTGCTGTCTCCAAATGCCTCAAACACAGGCGCAATTCAGACCCCAGCTTCTCACTCTCGAAACCAACCGCACACAATGAATCTCCCAAAAATGAATGTTTCTCCCAATGAGTCGTGTACATTTATAAAAGAGTAAGAAGTAAAGTCAAGTCTCCCCGACAACAACAATAAACATGAACAAAGATAATAATGCTCTCTTCGAAATGTGCCCCTTTCTTTCACTTCTCACGCTTAAACATCATATGCAATGTAATGAATAGTAATGAACGGTGATATCTTCAAAAAAGGAGAGATAATTAATCCAAAAATACTAATACGAAGTACGAAAAGCCAATAATATAAAAGTAAATCTGCCACCAAGTGAACCTACCTCAGACAGGTGGACTCGGCCGTTGTTATCACAAGCTCGCTCCTTCTTATGCAAAGTCTCACAGATTAACGTCATAGGCGTTTTTTCTTCAATGAGACTTCTGGCTGATGGATGGACACCAGGACCGGTACCGGTAGTACTTCGTAAGTGATTTTAAGTGGATGAAAAGGTGGGTGATCTTATCCCTGATGCATAAATTTAAGGTTTAGCGTACTAAGATTTATGATTTATGATTTATGATTTATGATTTAGGATTTAGGATTTATGCTGTGGATAAAACATTGCGAGCAGATTTATTTTGCGATTGAGGCACCCCGCCATCAAATTATATCTTGTCGCATAACCTCAAGAGTAAATTCGAGAAAGAGCTAGAGATAGGGAGCGCAAAGGATAGAATATAATAGGAAAAAAGAAAGAAAACGATATGGCTTCTTCACAATCAAATGTAGGAAATGGAGTATACTCACCTGGTAAGCTGTCCCATCCACCCTCATTCAATTCATACTCCTCTGTTCAAAATACCCAGTCTTGACTTTCGCATATGCTCTTCCCTCACCCATTCAATTCATAATACTAATTTCGTCCCTTCAGAACTCCGCCTCCGCCACTTCCAACGTAGCATAAACCTCTCCATCTTCCTCTGGCCTTCCCTAACCCTCGCCGTAACCTCTTCCTGGGGCGGCCCCGAATCCACCTCCAAACGCGAATGGCTAGCCGCAACCCTCATCGATCTTCTCTCCGACCCTGAAAACCACGACGTAGACGCTGGCTGGGTTGAAGAATTCCTTTTAAACGTAATGGAAGATGAATTTGAGGTAGTAGTTGATGATGGAAGCGCGTTGGAAGTAGCAAATGGTATAATTAAATGTAGAGGGGAATGTGAGAGGGGAGTCTGGGGAGAAGAGACCAGTTTATGTGCGAGATTAGAAAAAAAGTGGGAGGAGAAAGGAGGGAAGAGTGAGGAGTTGGCAAATTTTAAGAAGGGAGCCGATCAGGAGGATACGGATGGGGATGATGAGAGTGGAGATGAGGAGGATGAAGAAGGAGATGTGGAAATGGATGAGGCGCCGCAGTTGGTGAGGGTTAAGGAGCCGGTTGTACCGGAGGTGGATGAGGATGGATTTACGAAGGTTGTTAAGAAGAGGAGATGAGAGGTACATGGGCTACAGCAAGCTGAGAGGAGCTGCGAGGATTCGAACAGAGAGGATATAATAAATGGCGAAGAAGATTTGGCAAAAGAAATGGATAAGATCGCAAGTTTGGCATGGCAGGTGTTAAAAGAGCCAACCGTACGACATGTGTGTACGATTACGAGAATGGAGGATTTCAGGGAAATCATCTCGGAGGTCATGTCAATTCTATATACATGACCTGACGTCTCCGATGGAGATTGAGCACGAATCTCAACACCAAATGAGGAGATTTTGACGGCAAAATCACTGGGAAAATAATACACTACCAAACCCATCTATTTGGTATCTATAAAGATTTCCAGGAGACGATAGGTTCCTTGTATAGATGTCACTACTAAAAGCGCCTAACATAATAAAAATACATAGAAAGAAACCCCTCTAAAAATATATTATACATATATAAGAAAAAGAAGATACAAAAGAATATGATCCCATTGTAATATAGTAGATTAACTCCCTATCATCCATCCATCCAATCCTACAAAAGCCAAAATCTCAGTATTTATCTATCTCAAAGACCTAGATAATTCTCTCATTTATAAACTCCCTCCCTCCCTCCCCCTCTCTTTAATCTTCTGATCAGTTATAAACCTTTAATAATTATTTAATCTATTTATATACAAAAGAGTTTATATATATATCCCCTTATTAAACTCTTCTTCTTTTCTCTTTATTAAAATTATAATATATTATAACATATTATATTAAGGATGAACATATAAATTATATTAATATTAATACCAGATCATTATATTTAGATAAATAAATAGATTAAATATATAAACACATATCATTATCATGATCACCATCGCCATCGCCATTAAAGGAAAAGAACATATTATACACAGAACGAAACAAGTTGCTATACACAAAGGAAGATATATGATTTATTGCCTAAAGCCTAAAGCCCAGAGACTAAACCTAAACATAAACCTACTCGGCTATCAGGGGAGTGTAGAATAGGTACGATAGAATAGAAAAGTATATTGGAATGCGATATTCCAAGTTCCAGAAAACAGGACAGGCCAGGCCAAGCCGTTTGCAAAAAATGAAAAGGGGAAAGTCCAATCCCAAACTCCTGAAATCAAATTTGTCCCGTAACGCCCGTTTCATCATAAAATATATTTAATCCCCACATACACAAACAATTATTCCCAATCTTCCTCCTCACTGTCATCATCGTCACCCTCCTCATTCTTCTTTGCATCTGCTTTTGCAGCCTTCTCTTTTGGACTATTAGGAGCCCGACTAGCGACACCCGAAGCTGCACCCACTACATCATAACTACCATCACTATCCGCTTGAGATTTTTCATCGTTAGATTTTCTAGGTTCTGTGGGTTTGGGAGTTGTAGTTTCAGTTGCCTTTGCCTTTTCTTGTGTTGCAGCATGTAAAGTTGTAGAGGATCCGGCGGAACCTGGTCTATCGGAAGTTGTCTTTACTTTTGCAGTTTTTCCATCTTCTTCAGATTCTTCATCATCGTCGGAATCTTCTGAGTCTTCTTCGGAATCGGATGCCCATTTTACTTCTTCTTCTTGTTCGGTTGCTACGGCGCCTGTTTGCTTTGTTATTAGAAATATTTCAAAGATAGTTATTGGAAGGAATAGCAAACATACCTTTCAGTAAATCTCTCCTTTTAGCTTCGGCAGTTTCAATACTGTGACGAAGGAAGTAGTAACGTTTGAAGAAATCCTCATATTTGACTTGATCCGGTACCAACTTCTCCATTGAGCTTCTCAATTCTTCATATTTTTCCAAATCTTTACTGATATCATCTGTCTTTTTCTCAACATTGAAATTTTTAGCCCAGGGTCCAAATTCCTCGCTGATTGGGTCTGTGGTAAAGCTATCAAGTGTAGAATGGATGACATGAAGTTGAGCATCAAATCGTGTAGTATGAATGACTCTTTTCCCTTGAGAGTCTTTACTCTCGAATAAAACTGCATTGGCTTGTCCATTTGCATCCGACGTAGGTGGTGCAATGCTAACAGCATCTTTCAAGAAGTTTCGAATGTTGGTTCCAAACTTAAGAAGCGCCTCATCTGCAGCATCTTCTGCCTTCTGAATCTCCACCAATCTCTTAGCAGCCTCTGATTTTAATCTTGCCAAAACCCCTTCTGATTCTTTCAATGCTTCATCTGTTGTTATATCTTTCGCAGACGATTCCCCTTCATTACTCGTAGACCCCGCGGCGGCTTTCGCATCTACCTGAGCTTGTGTAATGGTAACTCCTCGAGTGCGACTAATAATTGAAGATCTCAGATCCGTAAACCCTTTGGTAGCTTCCTCACTGACAGTGTTAAACTCCTGTTGAGCCTCCTTATAAACATTCCCGCCCTGTAGATCAAACAGGATTACTCAGTTAAATTCCTCATGTGTCTACCAACCCTCCATCTCTTACCTGTTTAACTACACTTCCGAAAAATCCACCTAATTTCGCGCCCCAAGGACTAGAAGATATAGCTTTGTATGCTTCTTGGAAATCGGCATTGAGAGTTGGAGCGGGTTGTGACGTTTTATCCTTGTTTTGATCAGGTTGGAGAGCTTCCTCTTGGATATGATCATATGCGAGATCCATCTTTGCGAGAGAGGGAAAGTCTTGAAAAAATTAAAGATTCATAGGGCGTTTATCAAATATCAAACTGTCTTACGAGTGGGATAATACTCCGTATAGTGGAGCAATGGCCTGTTGCCTGTTGTGATTGATACGCAAGGACTGAGTAGATTGCAAGCAGAGCCGAATCTCGCATGATCATCCGACAAGAATATCCCGCTTTCAAGCCTCCATGTATGTAGTGGCTGAAACAGGACACTAGCCACAAAAGCATGTGACACTTACCCCGTGCTTAGAGTGAGTTTATGGTTACACAGAAATCGAGAGCTTACCTATATTATCTAAGTCGGAGCTGAAGAATTAAAGAAAGGATGGGATGATTACCCCAAACACGGCGAACGGACATGGGGATTTGCGTTTCGCGGTTCATTCGGAAAGCACTATGCAGTACAGTGCAGTAAGGACAGCTTGGCCTCGGTAGGCACGTATGCCAGCTTGTAACATGATTCTCGCATTGGTTTCGTGCATGTGACCAGTTAGATAGGAGTAAGGACATGACATATGGAGAACCAGGATAGAAACTTCGAGCATTCACTGATTCCCTCGTAAAGCCACTATCGACCTGCATACCTATCTAATTAGCTACAGTCTTACGTATACGTGCGCCATTTGTGATGTTAACGGCGTTGACTCATACCTTTCTATTGCCTACCTTTGAGTACCGTACCTAGGTAGCAGACACCTACGCTACGATATGGTACTGCTGCATGAAAAAAGGACTTTCTGAATGGCATGGCTGTCAAGATGGCCTTTAATTTGAAATGCTTATTTTTATCATGTCTAGAATGTCGCAGCACGATTAGCGATCAGCGATCAACCATGTTACCGGTATGTACGTATATGTGAAGATGGATGTTTGGTCAACAGCCTTTTCAAGCCTCGAAATAAGGCAATGAATGCCAAAAGGAGGAGAAATAGAGTAGGTAGGTGACCTTTGTGCTATCACTGTACCGGCACCTACCTACTTGTTCACCGACTGACAGATAAAAGATGGCTCTTGTGAAGTTACGTGTTGCGGATCTACCTGATAAGTGAGTGATAAAGTGCCGACTTGGTAATATATGGAGATTCATTATTTATCATTATTATTTATTTGTTTATTATTCCCCTCTTGGGACCATCGCATAAAATTTCACTAATTCATGTACGGATTTAGCGGACTTTCCAAAGTTCGAATGCTGAGAAATCAAAAAACCCCCCCAGAATTCACTGCCTTTCTTGGAGGTGGAATCCTGAAGAATCATTCGATGAGATGGAAATGGGGCGGTTTCATTGGGTAGCTGCAAAAATCATGAATCAGTTGAGAGAAACTTCTTGGGAGAACTCTTCCCGAAGGCCGTTGCGCCCTCCTTTCAATAATCTAAGAATCAAACTTCGACCATTTCATTCGAGGGAAAAGAGGAACAAGAGGAAAAAGACATATTTATATTTATATTTATATTATTACATACACACATACCTACACATACATATCCATCTGGAGAAGTCTAACACCAATTGAAAGCCACGAATTCAAGGCTTCAAAATCCAACTGGTCGTAACCCTCCACTTTTTCGCCTCTCATCTCTCCTTCTCCAAGAGATCCGGCCCCTCTCTTCATCCGCTACGGTGGAATTGATTGACCTGCATAAGCTTACGGTAGAAGAGTCTACCTCTGAGGGTTATTGAACTTTTTACTGTGACCACCTTGGACTAAATCTCATTCCAAGCCCTCAACAACAACAACCACCACCACCACCACCACCACCACAACAACAATAACAACAACAACTACAACATCATCATCATCATCACACCGATCAGATTTAACTTTGTTTTGCCGACTCCCCCATTCTACGCCGCACTCTTGGTGGTCGGGAATATCTAGGGAATGTAAAGATCGCTCTTCTTGAAAGAACATCTATCTCGTTTCTTCCACAAAGAAATCGCACCACGCCTTCTCTACGTCAGAGTCACAAATCAATCAGCAGCACAACAAGATTTAAATGGCTGCCACCAGTGCCAATCGCCATAATCCAATAAATTCGGATTTTACCCTATCTCCTCGACAAGAAGAATTACTTTTCGCTGCTCTCAATTCAAATAAATCTTCAACCAAACCTTCAAACAACATGGATAAATCACTTCCACCATCAACAAATGCCGTTTCAAACACTTCTACGTCCACATTCAATGAATCTCCAATTCAAGCTCCCGGTTCAGGTACACTGAGTGGATTTGAAGAAAGCCCTTTTATCGACTACGATTATGAATTTGAAGGTGATGATAGTTTCAATTTCGACTTTGGTAATGATTCACAGGGTCAAATGATTGGAAATCTACCTGGATCGTCGTCAGATGGTGATGCTGATAATCATGAGAAGCGAAGTCATCCTGATGATGATGAGGAGGAGGAAGGTGGTGGCAAACGAAGAGAAGGTGATGATAAATCATCCAAGAAGCCTGGCAGAAAACCTCTTACATCAGAGCCCACTTCTGTGAGTATTTGTGGGGTTGCACCTATTTCTGAATAGCTTCTAATTTCTTAATTAGAAACGCAAGGCTCAAAATCGTGCCGCCCAACGCGCTTTTCGCGAACGAAAGGAGAAGCATCTGAAAGATCTCGAGACCAAGGTCGATGACTTGCAAAAGGCTTCCGAATCTGCCAATCATGAGAACAGTATTCTACGAGCGCAAATTGAACGAATGACGATGGAATTGAGGGAATACAAAAAGAGACTATCACTTAATGGTGGTATCAACCGTAGCCCAAATGGGAACCCGCCGGCTTATTTCGCAGCAAAAGGGCTTTCAAATGCATCTGCCACTCCAAATGATGTCAACTTCCAATTCGAGTTTCCAAGATTTGGTCGTCTTCCAGGTCCTCCTATCACCAACGGAAGTTCATCCATGGCACCATCCATCTCCCCAACTACACCAACTCAGAATGCTCAGAGTCCTACCGATAAGATTCAAACTAGCTCTCGCAATCATTCCAATGCTAGTAATACTTTTGGCGTCGGTGCAACCCAAACTCCAGCTCAAAATGGTGATATGACATCCTTCTCCGGTCTATTCAGCCCGGAAGTCCTGGATAGTGCATTCAAGAGTTCACCATTTGATTCCTTCGGCAGCCTCACCCACGGATCAATATCCAGTACGGGCTCTCCTCATCAATCTACCAATGGCCAAAATACTTCATATAGTTCACCATCGGCTTCTTCACAGTCCAACCATGGAACCAGCTCATCCTGTGGTACCTCTCCAGAACCTACGAACATGCAATCACCATACAATAAAGCGACTGACAGTACTTTAACAACAATTGGAGAAGAGAACTCATGTGGGAACAGCAATGCAGCACCAGGTGAGATGTCCTTTTGCGAGAAGCTCAACATGGCTTGCGGCAATCCTAACAATCCTATTCCCCGTGCATTGTCTGAATCTGGTATCAATCCAGGAAACGTAGAACCCCTCGTTTTCGATGTCAACGGAATCGATTGGTTCGCTCAACAAAACAACAATCAATTCGATCCTCAACTCTTCGGTGATTACCGCGAACCACAGAATAACATTCTCTCAAATGACCCTTATGCTCTTGATGATGCTGGCTTCTTTACAGATGCATTTGATATGCCAGATTTCAATAGTCCATTCAACGTTCCGACTCCAACAACTACAGCAAAGGATCTTGTGCAACAAATTGATGAAAAGCAAAATGAGGATAATGAGGTAGTTCCAGGAGAAGATAGGTCAACCATGCTCAATTGCAACACCATCTGGTTTGTCTCCTTATTTGTAATAAATGAAACTTATGCTAATGGTAACGATTTAGGGATCGTCTACAAAATTGTCCCAAGGTCAGAGAGGGCGAGTTTGATCTTGATAGCCTTTGCAAGGATCTTCAAAAGAAAGCCAAATGTTCCGAGACAGGTGCTGTTGTCAATGAAGCTGATTTTCAAAAAATCATGAATAGTTACGCCCCTAAAGGTTGCGATACTATGTTCCCTACAACAGCCAAGAAGGCATAAATGATCGATCGGATATACATTTGGGATGATACTTGTACTGGAACGGAATGGCGTTGCAAACACATTAAAATGACCAGAAGGTCGGATCATGGTTAAGGATATAACATTTTGCTAGGACAAAGCAATCTTTTGGCGCCTAATGATCATGATATATCTCATTGATCAGGATTGGTTTTGATTTTAATTTTCTTTCACTTGGGGAAATTCGGAATCGGAATTTGACTACTTGCTCTTTTTTAGTTCTTTTCGCTTGGTTGTTGATGGTTGGTTGGAGTGGTTTGCCTGTGCTTGATGATGAATGAATTCTATGGCTGGGTGAATGATTTTGCGTTAGCACTGAAAATGGATGAGTTTACAGTGTTTTTTTCACTTGTTCATGTTTTGGACGAAGTGAATGATCGATCTCTACTCTGCTTTAGTATTATGGGAATGGAGGCGATAGGCATGGAGGGAATTGGAATTGAACAAGAATGATGATGAAGCAATCGTCTGGCATAGTCTAGTCTGATTAATATATTATAAGAAATCATTAAATTAAGTTGAAGTAAATTATAGTGATTAATTCAAATTTGTTTATGTGATTGGTTAAATCTAATTTTCTTTTTTTAGATCATTTTTAACTTGAGTTATTTTTTATATCAAAAAATTATTATTTTTATTTATTAAATATAATAATTTATTTATATTTAATTATTTTTAATTTTATATTAAATATATCATTTTTATTTAAGTATTTTCAAATAAAATATTTTTAATAATTAAATTTTTAAATTTTTTGGTTTTAGTATAAAAGATTTTATAAATTAAAATTAATTTTTAGTTTTTTAAGTTTTTATAATTTTATTTTTTAAAATTTAAAAGATTTCGATATTGAAATTTTTAATAGATTTTATTTATTATTATATTGAAAATTATTTATTTTTAATTGTATTTTGTTTAATAAGTTTTAAAAGAATGTTTATATATAAGTATTATAGATAGTATAATTATAAAGTATAAAAACAATCTTCAAATAGATAATATATAAAAGATTATAGAGTAGTATTGAAGTGAATAGACTTGTTCTTGATTTTATTAATCAAGGGCTTTATATATATATAAGATCTAATAAACTATCTAACTGATGATAGTTTTGATAAGGAAATTGACTAGATAAATAGAGTTTTGTAAAGAGCAGTGAGATCAATATAATCATATGATATCGATCAGATATAAGGAAAAAACGAGCGAATGAGTACTATGATATTAGAGAACATTTGAGATCATATGAGAGCATGTGATTTCCGTGACAATAATTCTAGTACCCTACTTTCAGGCCACCTCTAATTTGGGCCATCCTTTTACACCAAAAATGGAGATTTCCATCTATTAATAACTTTACAACCAATAAATAGAATTTGATGAAATTTGAATCGTGGATTCATTATATAGCTATAACCCAATTCTGAAAATTTTAAGTTTTTTGGAATTAATTCCATTAAGATCTATAACCTTAGATTTTGTGATTTTGGATTTGTATAAGATTTATATACAAATTTACAAAATCTTTAAATTTTTGAATAACTTTTCATCAAAAATAAATATAAATAAATAATAAATTTTTTTCGAATATTATATCATAATCGATCAAATAGATTAATTTATTTTAAAAAATATTTTACAGAAATCCTTTTAATCAAAATATTGTGATTTTTAATCTCAGTAAAATCTAAAAATATCAATAAAGATTTCATTTATATTATTTAAAATGCAAAATATTGATTTATTATATAATATTTAATCTAAAAATTTTAAATAAATTTATAGTTTATTTTTAACAATTTTTTTTGAAGAGTTATTTAATATTTTCAAGATTTTCAATTTTGTATGTAAATTCAGTACAAATTGAAAACTGTAATTTCAACTTTCAATTTCTCAATCAATAAAATTATTAAAAACCTGAAAATTTCGGAATCTATTAATAATTATATAATAAATTTATATTTAAAATTTTAATTGATTTCGTTCATTCATTATTGAAATATTAATATCAAAAAATGATGATTTTTGGTGTAAAAAGGTGGCCCAAATTATGGGTGGCCCGAAAGTAGGGTATTAGACTTATGAGTATAAAAAGATGTGAGAATGTATATAAGATATAGATTTATTATATAGAGTTTGTTTAGAATTTTTGTATATGAGTGTCTTCTATCGAAGTTCTGAGCAGGTTGGAGATGGAAAGAGTTTGTTGAGAGGTTTTAGAGGGTATTATTATAGTTCAAACTATTAGTGCTTTTTGACCTGTTCGTTAATTTTATCTTCTTATGTATGAATACGTGTTGTGCGACATTCCCAATAATATCGTACGTCTCTGTAGCATACTGGTTCATGTGACTATGAATCTCGGAACAGTTTTGATACTGTTTGACAAATAGACTTAGCTTGTTCGCTATATTAGCTAGAAGACCGTGTCAGATATCTTTATAATATGAAATATCCTCTTAAGAAAAACGCATCCAAAAATTCCAGCTGTCTGGTAGTCAAATCTTAAAATGTTCATCTTTGTGCGTGGAAACCCTTGGAAGTCTCGAGTCACGCCATAATCGTAGAAATTTAAAATAATGTAATGGGGAAAGGCTTAAACCAGTGAGAAAGTATATTACTGGGCTTACAGTATTTTTCTTGTATTTCTAGCGGGAAGAAAACAGCATTTGAAAAGTATTTGTTTCTTACACATTCAGAAGGGCGTAAGGAAAATGGTCCGAAAATGCCATCTTCCACTCAAGCTCTTACAATCTCAAAAAGTTTTTGTTTGGTATTTTCGTGGGACTTGTCTAGAGATACACGTTTGCCTTGCCAATATAAGTAGATTATTTGAAGTTTGTGTTATTCCCTCATAAATCTGGTCAATATAACTTGACAATTGCTAAATTAGTTTTTAGAGGGCGTGATTCAAATTTTCCCTTTAAGCGAGATTCCCCTCTCCGATATGAAAGGATAAAAATCTATAAGCAGAAGATTAGATGGTATCTAATTACTTACTCGTGTAGCTCCTTCTCGGATAATTCTTCTTCCTTCTTTTAATGGACTTTCCGGAGTGGACCAATATCAAAATGAGGTATTCCTTTTAATTTGGTCACATATCTGATGGTAGGAACCAGGGGCGTCCTGAACATTCTTGAATAGGCAGGGTAAGACGGGGAAGGGGCGCATGAGGTGAGCTGCTAAAAAAGGCGTTTATTTTAACAGATCGGTTAGCGCATATTATTTTCTTATCAGATTTGAAATAGGAAGAACTGGGAAGTGTTGTATTTCTTATGAGGATTTCTAACTATGGATTCTGTGGGGTACACTAATTATGATCATCTATCTCCTTCTTTGGACATGAGAGTAGTATTAAAGAATAGCTTTTACTGCGGGAATAGATACGGAGTTTTCATGGGTAATAGAAATATAATGTAGCTAGGTTGCGATGGAAAATAATTTCACAGTTGCAGGAACGACAATGAACAAGCCATCCGCAATTATTCTCATAATGACTTCTTCGAAATGCTTTTGGTTAAATCTTACATATTATAACTATTATGTTGCCTGTAGTGGTTAAAACTAGAGCGTGCCATCTACTTCTTTATTCTTCTGTGAGTAGAAATTCTAGATTTTTTTTAGATAGAAAAATAACATACTAATTCCTCCTGTGCTATGGTTTCTGTGATCGACTTATCGTATTATTCGACACTTTTTGAAATCTTCCGAAGTAACCGTGACAGCACTCACCTTCCTCTTCAGCCAAGTCGTTAGAGTAAAGTGTGTTTGGGATTCAAAGATGTACTATTAGCGTATCAACTGATCAACATGAGCTCAGATTGATCGTCTAATAGTCAAGATCGCAGTGCAACAATCAGAGATTTTCGAATAACAAAATCATTTCAAACTCTGAATCATTCATATATTGAAATTGGCTGGATCGTGATTTATCGGAATTATCAGAACATTCTCGAGGAATTGAAACTTAAAAAGTCTCAAGTAGACTGCACTTATGACTATTCAACACCAAGACACTAGATACCCCCAAAGATTTGCAAACTAGTTGAAAGACTATAGTATAAATGGCTGACTAAAATATGAGTCAAGATCTCTTCTGATATTTTCATTTGAACTATACTAACCCTTACTAATTCTTAGTCGGGACAACGGCTTCAAGCTGTGTAGTATAAAGGAGGAGACATTTCCCTGTTGAAGGATTTCAATTTCTTCTTCATTTACTCGACAACCTTCTACTTTGACCTTCGACAATTCGACCTTCAATTCCTTCTCCTTCATTTACTCGACAACAAACTTATACTTTAATTTTCAACAATTCGACAACTCCCATACGCTTTATCGGCAGTCCGACCTCCTTGGAGTGTGACTATAAATAATGGGAGCCCACTACCTGGCTTTCGCCGCCAGGGAACCAGGCAGATATCTCAACAACTTCAGCAGCCTCGACAACTTCGACATCACCCCAGTACTTTATCGCCAGTACTTTCCATCAGAAAATTTTCGACATTTATCCGGCCATACCATTTTATATAAGTATCCCCACTCCACTAATCACTAATTCGTCTATAGGTAGGCTAGCCTTGATCACACGTCCACGTCGTGCTAGCTTGGAACCCTCAAATGAGGAGCTAAGTGATCTATCTCTGAACTAAGTAAGTCCACCCCAATATGCATCCACCTCACCTTCCTTACGGGAGATCACTTCAAGAATTAGACTTTTGGGTGTGATTCTTGGTGTAATTGGGAGAAGTTAACAAAAGCCCAACCTGGGAAACCAGATCACTCAAAGCATCTTGCAAGTGCAAGTTTGATCTTTGGGTAATACCGGAGAAGCGGAAGAAAGCCAGTAAAAAGCTACCCTTTGGTTTGTTTTGATAGAGATTAGTTCCTAAAAAAATCACATTAATTCCCCATGCCCCGCTGACCTGTTATCTTACTCTTTAATACGCTATCTGATTTTAGACTCAGCTCTAAGATCGAGTCGCTCCTGCCAAGTCGATGGAAGTGAATGGAAACATGACCTCAGAGTTAAAATGCTTTCCTTGGTTGATGTAGTTGTTATCAACCCTTAAGCCGTAGCTCATTATAGTAGTTAAATTAAGCTAGTTTACAATACAAACACAATTTCTGCCATGCACTTATTATTTTCTGATTGTATTTGCCGCGTACCACGACGTCTACTTTAGTCTTCTCAACTCCGCCTTTCAGCAGCTCTACCTACTTCTCGCCTGTACCGCCCCTGGAGTACACCTTGACCGTTTTTCGCTATTTGTCTTCGATAAGTGATCTACAATTCCATGATCAGTTTTGTGGAGTCGGGGCTCGATCCCAGGCTTGTCTCTAGTACTTTGCTTGGGAATATTTGGATTAGATTGGAATTCTTTGCTTTAGGCGTTGAGTATGAGAATACAGAAGGGCGGAACTTTCAATTGAAGGATTGTTTAGCAACTCACATAGAGTCCAGAAATTTAGGTTAGATTGTGAGGTAAAAATAACTTCAGCTGAAAAATTCAGATTGCTCAATGCACAGCTCAATGCAGACGTAATTCTTCGGTTGCATGCTTACTTTCGTCCCGGGTTTATTAGTGGGAGTAGCATATTGCAACTGCTATGAAGTCTCTCTGTGAAATTTTCGATCTTCTCATTCATTTGAAGGTTTCTAAAAGATGATTTTGGGAGGATAAAGTCAAATTAGTTCGTCTTATATGGTAGGAGTCGGACTCGCATGAAGAAAGCCACGAAATGTACTTGGCCTTCGTTGTTGTTTGTCTATACTTAAAATTAAGTATTCAATACAATACACACAAAGAATCTTTTCTAATACCGTCGTTGCCTTCCTATCTTCTTAACGGACCTTCCCACATCCAGATTTCGTAATGCGGTAGTGAACATCGAGGTAGTCACGTGATATTATACTCCCTCGTTCCTCCCCTATAAATGTCTTCCGCGTTCCATTACCTAGTTCCACCACCATAATGTATGGAGACCTTCGGACCATCCTCGTACTATCTTTCTAATTGTTTCGTCCAACTTAACTCTATCTTGGCAGACAAGTTTCTATTTAGACATGTCTCTATCTATCTCCCATGTTCCGGCTTGTCACTCTGGCTAATTGGCAACCTGACTCTGGTCTAGTTATATCCGGTTTATTCTCTGGTGTCAAAATTACATGCTCTCTACTTTTACTGTAGCTATGGCTTCAGTGCAATACTTTAATTCAATCAAATTAATAAAGGGTCTAATAAATAGCGTCTTTTCAGTTTTGAAGATTCCAATTCTCGGCTCGGAAAAGGGGGTTCCAAGACCTAGTTTATCACGTGTTCTACTTGGAGATGGGGAGCGGGGAAAGGTGTCAACATGGATCTAGGTCTAAATATAGTGAATTTATTGAGGTTCCATTCGGAATTTGAAGCGTAGAATAGGAAGGAAGCTCATAAGTATGCCGGGAAGGAACCAAGGTACAAGGGGGAGGGGTTAAAGATGACGGTGTCAACACGGGCCACATTCATCACGAAAGTCAAGAAGGTACACTAAGTATCGTGATATGTTACCGACTTGGGTGAAAAGTACAATTTCTTGATTCCATCCGATATCGGCTTTTCGAATTCATGAGCCTAGTTTTACTTAAAATTTTGATCACAAACCATTATCAGGGGCTAAAGGCAAATAGCCGAGATTTGAAAACATCATGAATTGAGACATGTCTATACTGGAATGGTAAGAGCATTGTCTGCCGTGATTAACTAGTCATGACCAATAGCCAGAGCTTGCACTTTTGAGCTGTGAAACCAAATTTGTTGAGCACATGATGTATAGAAAATTTAGATGATTTCGGAACTAGGACACCAATAGTCTAAGATGATCTAAAGCGTAATGGGAAAGCGGGACTGCATGCTAATTCTACCGAAATGATTTTACGACAAGTTTTCCCAATCCATATCTATTCCATGACAGATGAATTTTAACTATTCCTGTCTAGATAACTAACAGGAAACTATGTTCATAGATGAGTATACATGGGAGAGCTGTGATCATTTGTCAGCTCTAGCTATTTGAAAAATTTATTGCCTGACTGCAACCCCACGCCAGACACCCGTAGGGCAAAGCTTAGTTTTCCTCCATGTTAAAGTTCCAACAAGTCACGGTTATGCATCTCCAATCCTGCAGTAACACCACGGAAGCCATTGTACTTTTGGATTCCAGGGACTAGCCTGGTCGAAAGTGAAAAACTTGTATGTATGAAAATATACTTAAATTAATACAAGTTGGCAATGACCATTCCAAAGCTAGCAGGTAGCATGTGCTTAGTTAGTGTATCGACATTAGATTGCGAACGACAAAACCAAAGCTACCTACTGACAGTCTAATGCAAAAATTTGATCCCTAATTTAGCCAGGTTTCCGCAAGAAACTTTAAAAATTCAACCCTCCGGAAGAAGGAGTCACCGGATGTTTCATTTGACTCATTCAACTTATGATAACGCGAGATATTTCACACTATGGATTTTTAGTATGAGTGATTTACCTTAACATTTAGAGTTCTTCTAATCATACTCCACTGATTTTTCCCGTGTTTTATGCAGGGACTTCTTTATTCCATCAAATAATAATAGTAAGAGGCTTGGATCATTTAGAGCTTCGTTATTTACTGGTATTGGCTTGCAGTCGGTGTGACTATTTTAGTATTTCTTCTTACTATGGACCATTCAAATACTAACTGCACTAAGCGTTGATATGAGTAGTTTAAAGTAACTTGATAACATTGCCACTCTGCACGAAATCTTTAAAAGCTATGGTTTTCCCCTGGAATTTCAATTTCTTTTCTTCCTCATCAGCTTCAAGTTTCATAATTAAATTTTCACATTTAACAGTGTCTTATCTATTAGTATCTGAAAATACTTACTTAATATATATTTTGAACCTTATTTACCCTTTTACCATTTATTATGGCCCCCTCACGACGTCGCCTCGACCGTTCTTCGGTTTTCGAGGATAATATTAACACGACCTCTAACTCAACCTCCTCCTCCTATTATACGCGGAGTCTTACGGCAGACGACGTTACCTTAGGTAGTATCGCCACCCTTGCCAGAATTCCTGTCGATCAGGCAACCCCTAAAGTACGTTGTCTAAAGACAAACAAATTAATGAACTCTGGCGCGTTCAATCATCCAGTTGTTATTCTCTGTATATCTCAAGATGGCGACAAAGAGGTTTCCGCTCTTTGTTGCCAGATATCTGGGAATAGCAATCCTTTTGCGTCAGAGGCATCAAGCTTTCTACCGATTTCGACTGTTAGTTTAGGTGGTCAATACTCGCGTGTACCAGTCGTCAGGAACGAGGCGGTACTTGAGGATAAAGCGATGTTCAAAAGATGTTACATCTTGACCGGACATGGTAAGCCCATCTTTGTAATTTTTACTTGTATCCTGTTCCATTATCTTCAATCACTGGCAATGCCGTGCTCGCAAGCCTTTTGAATTGACTGATATATGTACAATCCACTAACTAGCTCTGTACGACCCAATCTAGGCTCTTCGCCTCCGTGTACTCAGCTTTTTATTCAACATATAATGAAACTCAATTTCACATTGTACGTTGATAGGATTTGCAAAAACATGTGGACCAATCCTCAATCTCACACACCTAGAAATATGCTAATACCATCTCCAGTTTACAACATTCCGCTCTCCCTCCTTTCGAAATGGGGACCTCAGAAATCAAGCTTCTCAACACGTCTGTGCTCCACCTCTTTCAATATCTTATTGAAGTCGCTAGGGCTTCATAAGTGGGAGTATAGACAGAAGTTTATTTCCACCCCATCTCTTTTTGCTGGCGAACGAACTGAGATTTTGAAGGTAGACATTACTAGATGTTTATCTAAGAAATTCTCACCGTGGGCATAAAGAGTAGTTTGGTCGCGAGAAGGTGTAACGAACTCGCATTTATTCTTCTCCGCTTTCCGGATATTACCAGCCGTGATCTTATATTTGACCCAGTGGCTCTGGGCACCGTCCTTTTGTGGTCATACAGAAGTGATATCGTAGGGAATTTAGACTTGTGCTTTATCTCTAAGAGGTTATGCATTTTTTCTCTCCTCTTCTTATATCTCTGCTTTTTTAAGTGCTTTTTGTTTGAGTTGGACACCTGTCCGACCCATTCAATTTAAACTTGAACTTTCGGAGGTTTATCACTATCACCTTCGTATTTATATCACCATATCGGACAACTACATCGTCACAAAGCCTTCGTCATACATAGTCACAAACATCATCAACACACACATCAGACAACCTTCACATAAACCTTATATCCATAGTCACCTGAACGCAGATCCTCAAATAATCTGGACTACAACCCAACAAGGAAAGATTCTCATTCCTGGACCTAATTGGACATTCAAAAATTTGAATAATCAAATCAATATCAAATCTTGATTGTTTCAAACATTGAAAGTTCATATATAATCTATGATTTTGGGTCATTGAAGGTTGCAACAACCCTCACAACATTTAGGCACACATTATCCACCTGTTCAACCACAGATTCTCGGTACCAAAAGGATTTTTATCCTTGAAGTATCATCATACTTTGATGAAAAATTTCTTACTACCAAATAGCAACTTTTCATCGCCGATGGAGGAGGGATATGAAGTCAATCACTATCACTATTATATCACCATCTACACTGTCACAGAAACTCGACTTTATACGTACACATTCAAATCCACATCAACATGGTCTCTCATCAGCTTCACCATACAAATTCAGCCACATCATATTCATCACCCATGTCACCATATCGTCTACCATCGTCATCTTCTCTTAATTACAACATCAGCTCCATCATAAGATCACCATAAACTCTTACAACATCATCTACATCTACATCCACATCGTTATACCACAGCTATTCAACTTTTGTTCATCACATCCATCACAATATACCATCGCCTAAACAATAACGAAGAAGTTAAGATATCCAAGCTCGTATCCAAACTCCACGAGATAACAATATCACAATATCACGATCCCACGATAACAAAAAGCTGAAGAGTAATAACATCCCGCAAGATGTATGAGGAACTGAGAAGAGGAAGTAATTTCTCTTGGTATTATTCACTCAAACTTTGATTCATACAGACAACCTATCACAATAGTTTACTCTTGGATTAATAGTCGTTTAGATCTAAATGGGTAGATCTTAAGTGTACGGATTTCGGAGTATTAGCTGGATTAACTATATATATATTTGATCATTGTTTGTGGGAGGATTTTCTTTTTTCTTATGAAGGTTTGGATGGATGGTTATTGGTGATTTTCGGGAAAGGAGATTTGTGGGGGGATTGGATTGAAGGATAAGAGGAGGAAAAGAGGAAAAGAGGAGGAAAGGAGGAAAGGAGGAAACAATCCAAGCGCGAGCATTTCCCACCTTTTGTTTTATTTTATATTATTTGTTTTTCGATACCCTTTTTATAATACTCATTTATGTATTAGTACTCTAGTCTGTTTCATTTTTATATAAGTCTAGTATTTTACTTTTGGATCATCTTTTAATTCAGATCATTCTTTTATATCAAAAATCATTATATTCACTCATTAATAATTTTATAATAAATAAATAAAATCATTTTAAATTTGAATCATACATTCTTTATACCAGGGGCCTGCGCCCCCCGGACCCCTGGCTTTTCGAGAAAGTCTAATGAAAATTTAAGTTTTAAAAAATTTATAAAAAATTTAAATATTGAATATATATCAGGGTGCAGGCAGAATATCGGCTTGTTTTGATAATTGAAAATTAATTTTCTTTTAAAAATAATAATTATAATAATTGTAATAATAATAATAATGTTTTATATTATTTATAATTATAATAATTATAATATTTATAATATTTTTAATAATAATATTTATTATATTTATTATATTTATTATTTTTGTCACGGACCTTGTATAAAGGACGATCACGTGATTTCAATTGATCGACAATTCCTATCGGTGAGTTGGTGGGCTGTGCACTTGAGTTTCGATTTACCCTTTGTAGTATGGGATTATAGTCACCTTAACAACCGATGTGCACAACCATGCAGCTACCATATAGGTATTTTGTATATATATATATAGATGCTCTCTACAAGTTATAGTTCTTCAATTGGAGATTCTAAGGAATATAATTGACTCTGTTTATTCAGCTCTTATAAGACTTTTGTATATTACAATTTTTATATTATTATTATTATTATTATTATTATTATTATTATTATTATTATTATTATTATTATTATTATTATTATTATTATTATTATTATTATTATTATTATTATTATTATTATTATTATTATTATTATTATTATTATTATTACAAGTTGAATGAGATGAATTGAATAAATAAAGTTAAATTGAATAAATAAAATTAAATGATTTCAATAGATTTAAAAAAAGTTCCAAGTCAGATTTGTCTGAGATTGTAAGGTTTATATTAAGCTTTTTGTTAGATTTATTTACCGGGTTATTTTAGACCAATCAGATTTTCAGGACCGCGACTCACTTAAACAAGTTTCTTGTTTTCCATCACTCATCGAATAAACCTTACATACAACAAGATTATAATATCGACAAGCTGACAATAATTTTATAAATCGAGATATAAATAATTGAAACTTTGACTTTCAATTTATATAAAATTTATATATAAATTTGAAAATTATTAAAACTGAAAATAAATTTTCAATAGAAATTATTGAAAATAAATTATAAATATAATTTTGTTTCCTTTCGAAATCTCTACATTAAATAAATATATAATAAATTAAGATTTCAAATTTTAAATTATAAAAAAAACTTTGATTTATATTTTTAGATTTTACAAGAATGAAAAATTATAATATTTTAATTAAAAGAATTTTTATAATATAAATATTTCAAAAAGACTTATAATTTATTTTTAATTTTTTATTATTAAAAAGTTATTTAAGATTTTGAAGATTTTTCAAATTTATAAATAGATCTTATACAAATTAAAAATCAATTATAAAAAATCTAAAATTTTCAAAGTTTATTTATAATTATATTGTAATATATCATTTATAGAGAAAACGGGGTTCACAATGGTTTTGAGGTTGATATTATATAGGTTCAAATGTATATATATAAAAGGTTGAAAATTATAGAAAGAAAAGACAAAAAGTTCTTCTTTTATATCTAATTACAAGAGGTCATGTGATTGACTAGTTAAAAACCTCTATGTATTTGGTCTATAATTCCAACTTTCTCACAATAAAAGATCAATAGAATCATTAATTATTAATTCTGTTCAAGCATTGATTAGGGAATAGATCTAATGCCTGGTATTTGTTTGCCCTATTGACACTTCCCATTAATACATATAGTAGTCAGCCAGTTACTCCAGCGAGTCAAAGCCGCGATACTCTTTCCCTGACTTAATAAGTATGAATAAAGATTTTTCTAATGACGCTGTAGATATCTTTACTCAAACCTGAAGATGGTATAACAACACTTTATAATTCTATCCAATCGTAAAAGTATGTATTAAAATGATCTGATTTTTAGTGAACCATGAACAACTCCTTCATCCTTATTACTGATCACGTGACAAGTCACGCTTCATTCTCGCTCCCAAATCTCCTCGATGGGGGGAAAGAAAACGTGGAAAGGGATTGATTGGTCTTAGGGAAAACTAAAGATGGCGAATGATCAATCTCACGCACGATGAAAGTACTGCGATCAAATGGTGGCTGTGTTTTCAAGCGAATCATTATCAAAAGAAAAAGGAAAAGGATCCTACAGGAGAACTTGCGAACGCCTCTTTTGCTTCTAGAACATTAGGAACCCTTTCCCCACTTTCTTGAATCAGCCAACAGGAACTCATTCTGATGCAGCCTCAAATTTTTGAAATGGTAAATTCGGGCGTGATATGAAGCAAAAGAAAGAGAAATACGAGGTTGTATTTGATAAAGTAAATCATATCATACAACATGGAAGGAATAAATGAAGGAATATCGTCATAGCAGGTAAGATTTTTAACGATGCCATAGAATCATATGGCCGGACTTTCATTGTCGGCTTCGTCTGTTGTAAGAGGGAAGAAGATGGTCTACTTGTCAGCAGAAGATGCCGAGATTCGCGGCAAAAAGGTCCGAGAAGGGTACTCTCAAGCATATGAAATGTGATGGTAGAACCTGTTTGCCTGATATTTCTTTCTTGTGCTTTCCGTGTTTCTTGCATTAGCAGACTTGAGACAGGAATACCAAAGTGGTGTTTCTGGAAATAAATATGGGGCAGCTCGTGAAGGGGTTGGCTTGAGGTTGGTAATACGGAGTAGAAAGGAGCCAGAGAAGGTTGGAGAGATGTGCAATGATATCATATGCTTTCATGGAGACCGGGAGAAGAAAGATGAGGGAGGGTACTTTCTGATCTGATAAGCCGATTTGGATTAAATATCTACGTACGGAGTAGATAATCGTTGCTTCATACAAATGAATTGGTAAGAAATGGAGATGTTGGAGATATGGGGTGCGTAAAAATGAAATTGTGTTGCGTGGGTGGAAAAGCTTGATGGGAATTGACCAATTAAAGAAAAGGAGCGACGGGGGAGTTTACACTGGTACATACGGAGCACAACGCGTACATATAATGAATTTTGTGTCTCGTTGGATGTAACTATGATGGAAATTCCCTTTGGATTTCTTATTTCCCACAGGACTCTGCACTCCGTGGATGCGTACCGTCTTGTGTAATAAGCATTTGAATTGAAACATGAAGCTGGAGATAAAAGATAAAAGAATGAAAGAAGACCTTGTACCAGGGATAGGCCGCGTTGATGCTTGGCCGTCGAAACACCCAAGAGGCAAAATGACCGGGTGGTTTATCAAGATTTATTATGTGGAGAGTCAGGCAGTTAAGTTCTGTCTGGAGATGAAGAGCAGGGCGGATAAATGATTTTAGTAGCCGGGGATCTTTTATGAAGGTACAAGGAAGAAGGAAGAAGAGATGGATGTAAGAACTTCGCTTTCTATCTTTTGCATTGATGGTACTGTAGTTCCACGATGCATTGCTGACGTGCAAAATAAAACAGACGATGGATGTGTATATTCACCGATCGTCAGCTAGACCACTGAGGATGATATTGAAGATATGATATTGAAGATATGATATTGAAGATATGATATTGAAGATATGATATTGAAGATATGATATCGAAGTGGTGCCGTGAGAATGCAAGACTCTTTCTTACCGTGGCTCTTCCCTCTTGGTCCAACAAACCCCAGCCTCCAACTAAACCTAATTGATGTGCTTACCGATGCTAGAGGATTTAAAAGTCCCAAAATTGAACCATATCTTCCCTAAATGGCTGGAGATACTGTTCAGCGTCTTGAAGGAGGCAAGTTGACGGGAGGGAGTTTCTTATTTGAAAAGTATCATGGTTACGATAGGAAGGCTGTGAATGTGAAGCTAAGTCGTAGCAAGTCCTACATTCTACGGCTTGTCTCGGTTGACACTTTTATCTCACGACGAAGAGTAAGTAAGGAGTAAGGACCAAGGACCTAATAATAAATAAGAACCTTTTCATGGTGGAGTGTGAGATACCCAAATATATCAAATACGAACATTGCCTCGTTCCATGTAAGTGATTACTCTCACAATTAAATCATCAAAAATATCCACAAAGCGATCCGTATGAAAATAAACACAAATCTCTATCTATCTAACCAGAAAGTGACTTTCTATAACCAAGCTAATCTACCTCGTACATCTTAGCCGCGCCGCTCTCCAGAACTCAATCACTCCGACTCACTCAGCATACAAAAGATTGGAAATCCAATCTGGGCACGGTCCATCCTAGCGGACGACAACCACCGATTCATTCTTCCTGAACCTACCTGGTATCTACTCTACTACACATTATCTCCTGTTTTGGAGTTTCCCATCCTCAATTCTATAATCCTTCATTCAACATCGACATTATACGTTCGAGTTGCAGCTCTTCTTAAAGCTGTGAATCTCGACATCAATGACGCAGTTATTTCACTCTTCATCCCCGAATTCTCTTCCTTCCAATAACGAGAAGCGGAATTTGTCCGGTTCCTCGATGTCGTCGAATAAGCATTCCAATGGCCATAGTCCATTTCCTCAGAAGTTGAAGAACTTCTTTCGAATAAACAGTTCAGCAAATCATAGTGAGAAGAATGATCCATCAATAAAATCAGAGAGCAAATCATCCTTTCGACAATCCAAATTCTTCCCTGGTGGTGGCCGAAATCGATCAACTACTATAGCAAGTGAAGGCAATCCATTAGATGACACCCTCAGTCCAACTGCACATGCGAATCCGTACTTTGCCCATCAAGGTCCTCCTGCACTTCGACATCATGATGATGGGTCGATACCCCCAAGCCCTCCCGATACCCCAAGTTTCAAAGTCGATACTGTTCAAGGTGTGAATGATCAAGCGACCGCAGCTGGCAAGGAAGAATTGGCACGAAAATTAAGAAGAGTCGCCAGTGCTCCTAATGCACAAGGCTTGTTTTCAAACAAAGGTGATGCTGATCGTCCAGCTACTGCCGAGCTTGGAAAGGAACCTCTAGTACATAATGCCAGCACTACGATGTTGAGTATGGTTGATGGTCAGGATGGAGAAGATGCTCTTGGCCCAGCCGTCGAAGACGACTTGGCACCCTTACAACCGCCGAGTCTGCGAAACAATCCAGCCTTTAGGAGGACGTACAGCTCAAATTCCATAAAAGTACGCGATGTTGAAGTTGGACCGGGGAGTTTTGACAAGATTAAGTTGATTGGAAAGGGAGATGTTGGCAAGGTATACTTGGTGAGAGAGAAGAAGAGCAGCAGGCTGTATGCGATGAAAGGTACGCAATATCACGATAACGCATTGTGTACTGGCTAATTTGTGTTTAGTGTTGAGCAAACAAGAGATGATCAAGCGAAACAAGATCAAGAGAGCATTAGCGGAACAGGAAATCTTGGCTACGAGCAATCATCCATTTATTGTCACTTTATATCACTCCTTTCAATCCGAGGACCATCTATATCTATGCATGGAATATTGCAGTGGTGGAGAATTCTTTAGAGCTTTACAAACCCGACCAGGCAAATGTATACCAGAAGATGACGCCAGATTCTATGCAGCAGAGGTTACTGCCGCATTGGAGTATTTACATTTGATGGGATTCATCTATCGAGATTTGAAACCTGAAAGTAAGTTGTTTCTTTTCAAATATCAGGCGTGCAGTGTTAACGAGTCTAGATATCTTACTTCATCAATCCGGTCATATCATGTTGTCGGACTTTGATCTTTCGAAACAATCCGCCCCTGGTGGAAAACCAACAATGATTCTTGGCCGAAACGGCACGAACGTAAACTCACTACCAACGATCGATACAAAGTCATGTATCGCAAATTTTCGAACAAATTCTTTCGTTGGAACTGAAGAGTACATTGCGCCAGAAGTCATCAAGGGATGTGGACATACAAGTGCAGTTGATTGGTGGACGTTAGGAATCTTGATTTATGAGATGTTGTTTGGTACAACACCTTTCAAAGGAAAGAATCGTAATGCTACATTTGCGAATATTCTAAGGGATGATGTTCCTTTCCCAGAACATTCAGGGTCTCCTCAAGTTTCAAAGTCGGTTACACTAACATGATGATTTTTCTAAATGCTGACATCTTCTAGCCTTTGTAAGTCGGTAATCAGAAAACTTCTAATCAAAGACGAAAATCGACGATTGGGGGCTCGAGCAGGAGCTTCTGACGTCAAAACTCATCCCTTCTTCCGCACAACCCAATGGGCGCTCATTAGACATATGAAACCCCCGATGATTCCCCACCAAGGTCGCGGTATTGACACGGTCAATTTCAGAAATGTCAAAGAAAGCGAAAGTGTTGATATTAGTGGAGCAAGACCTTTGACATCAGCTAAAGGAGTGCCACTTGATTCTGGCCTGTCAACACCTGGTGCAGCTGAACTCGAGGTCGATCCATTTGAAGAATTTAATAGCGTCACACTGCATCATGATGGTGATGACCATCATCAACACGAAGATCAACATAATGGAAGATATGATGGAAGGTGATTATTGGATCTGGAGTTTGCCATGCCGGAGGAAAATGTTGATCGTCTATACTATATGATGGATTTTTAGAGCAGTCGCTTGGATGATTGATAGCACCAAAAACCTCTCGCGAGCATATTTTAATAAGCTATTTCTTTGAATGGGAGAACCGGATAATGCCAATACATGGCATGCGTTTTGATATTCGGTGGGAAGACGAGTGTTTTCAAGAAAAGACACTATACGAGATTAACACTACACAAATTTTACCTGTTTCTCTTTGTAAATACTGAATTTGGGAGATGGGAGCCGAAAGAACAGGGATAAGGAATTGGAATTTGGAACTTCCGAGGCAAAGGGAAAAAGAATTTAGGAATTTGTGTTTTCTTTTCATTTTTTTTTCTTCTGAATTTTCGGTCCGTTGTTTGGACTGTGTTTATTAGCAAAGATTGGGATTCATTGTGGGATATGGTGCGTACGGGGCAAGAGATTGGCGTACTGCTATTGTTTTTATTTTGATGGCTACTACTATGATTGGGAGATGAAGATGGTGATGGTTGATGGGTGATGGGTACGGGGGAGAAGGTAGAGGGTAGTGTGTGAGGTAGGCATTCGGCGAGGAGGATGGATTGGATTGGATTGGATTGGGTTGGGTGATGAATTGATTGATAGGTTGATAGAAATTCTACATCTTGTGCTATGAAGGGGCTGGTTCGTTAGGCAAACGTGCATCTGATAAGTGAGAGAGCTAGGTCCCAAAAATTGTGACGCTAAGCCTTGTCGCATTTCATCACGTGTTTGGCATTTCAACACTCGAAGAGGAAGGTGCGAGTTCGTTCCCTATCCCGTTCGTCGCTGAGTGGACAAGCAATCGCGTCACGGATTCTCTTTCGCGTATTCACATGGAGTTTGAAAATTTACACGACTTCTTATTTGTTTCTACTTTGTTCATTGTCAAGCTGGAATATTTAGCTGGCGGTGGGTGAATAAAGTCACGATTGGTTTGTTTAGGTTTGGTTATATTCGGGGGGTTTGGTTTGGTTTGGTTTGGTTTGGAGTGATGGAGACCTTTCGATACGTTTCCCAATACCTCATCCAGCCAACCGCATAAACTAATTCTTCAGCTCACCATCCAGTGGCATCCAATATCCATTCAAATCAAAGAAAACAAAACGATTGGACATTACCGTCGAGAGGTCCCCGCACCCCGACCCCCAACTCCACCACATCACATCACATTTTTCAGTCCCAACTGAACCCAGTCCTCTCTACAGATCCAAATCCACCAAAATTCAAAACTACTCGAACCACTTGTCACATTTCAAGTTGGGGAGCTTGTGAAGACTTACTAGATCACTTCACCAGGAGTCTTGTTAGGTTTATCTTTTTTTTTTCCTTTACCTCAAGTTTCATCTTGGAGCAACAATTTTAATCCCCTACTTTTGTTGTTTGCTAAGTGTCTATCATTGCACTCAGGTGAATCGGTAGTTAGTTATTATGTCTATCGTCGAGCGATTCAAACGAGTTATCTGCTCAATCAATGCTTGCTTTTGTGCTCATTCTGATCCCCTCGATACATCGAGCCCTAGACTTGTATCTATCGAGAAAAATAGCGGATTTTTGAAACGGAGCGATAATGAAGCAGCTGGCAAAAGTGCACCAAAATCTGGGCACGATGATCTGGCTTCTTCAATAACAGAGCCTTCAACTACCATCTCAGAACAATCCCACGTCTCACGGAAAAGTGACTTCTGGCTACAAGCTTCAGAAAAGCTGCGGACTAAGGATCCGAAACTGGTAAGCAATGACATTGTCCTCGTCCGAATCTACTTCGTTTCGAATATCACTTTCGTCCAACTAACTTCGCTACATTTAGTTTGAACGCTACTCACTTATAATATGCCGTGAAGAGGCCAAGAGCGACGATATTGACTTGAACAAGGCTCCGAAAATCTTAGCGGACACGGCGACGCTTCTAGAAGTCTGCAAGACCAGTCTAGAATCCATGAATTCCACAAGTAGCAGGGCGGGCAGGGTTCTTGGGGAGACAGTCAGGATCGTGGGATTAGCTAAAGATTTCGTGGGATCTGCCGTCAGTACAGAACCACATGCGGCCATTGCTTGGGCAGGTGTTTGTCTTTTCCTTCCGGTATGTTGTGTCATAATCCACGCCTGATTTTCAGATTCTTTTGTTCTCCCTTTCATAATCTTCAAAGCTTATATAGAGTCTGCTAACAAGAATTGAGCTCCTTCTCAATCCTTCCCAGCAAGACAATGCTCGTCGTAAAGGTCTCGAAGAATTACCTTTCCTCATACAAAAGTATAGCCTCGTCGAGAGAATTTGCACAAGTAAAATTTCAAATCCGAAGTTGGCGAGCACACAACATACATTATCAAACGCAATCGTTGAACTTTATACCCAAATACTCATTTTCCAGGCTGAAGCTATTTGTCAATCAGATATGTCGAAGGTCAAAGGTTATTTCCGGAAAGTTTTCCAAGTAGATGATTGGGAAAATATGCACCGCGATATCTTAAGAATAGAAGGCCGATGCTGGGGTTTAGCTCAAGCTATCGACGGCGATTGTTGTAGTAAGCTATTAGAGGACTTCGATATCAAATTGGCAGAGTTATACAACACGGGGTGAGTTTTTGTAGCCACCGTCAGAGAATTTGGATGCGCTGACGGATATTTAGTTACGAGTTCCTTAAAGTCTCAAAGCAAACCTATGAGGCTATTGCCAATCTTGCACAAGAATCGGAACAACGCGAAAGAACCATAGAAGAAATGGAATGTTTGCAAGCCTTTCGTTCGGGAAAACCTATATGAGGAACAAAAGAATATTAATCCTGATCGAGTACTTGGCACATGCAATTGGCTATTGAAAGATTCAACTTTCATTGATTGGCAACAAGGGCGAGGACCGGGTTTACTCTGGATTTCTGCAGATCCAGGATGCGGAAAATCAGTCTTGTCCAAAGCCTTTGTTAATGATAGACTGGTGGCAGTGACCCAGAGTACTGTTATTTGTTATTTTTTCTTCAAGGATGTCTCTGTATATCAACGGAGTCCGACCAAGGCCATTGCAGCATTACTCCATCAAATATTTTCATCTAAGACCACCGAGCATCTCTTAAAGCATGCTATGGAGGTCTGGAAAAATAACGGCAGAGAGCTCTGCAATATAGCTGACAGCATGTGGGCTATTCTTGGAGCTATTGCTGCCGATCCAACTGCGGGAGATATTGTTTGTGTCATCGATGCTCTGGACGAATGCGACGATGTACTTCGGAATTACTTCGTTAGAAAATTGACTAGACTAGTGTCTGGGAAGACGCAGTGCCATGTTAGATTTGTAGTTACGAGTCGGCCCTACCACGAAATACAAGATATATTTGGGGAGCTTCAAATTGACTCCAAGTCATCTTTCCTCCGAATTTTAGGCGAAGAAGAATCTGAGGCTATATCAAATGATATAGAGATGGTCATAGAACACAAAGTTTTTAGACTATCCAAATTGAATGATAGTGCTAAGCAATCTCTTATCAGCCGGCTACGAAAAATGGAGAATAAAACCTATTTGTGGCTCTACCTAATTTGGGGAACCATCGCAACTGAAGCAAGTATCACTGGTCGTCAGGAAAATCTCTTTAAAGTTCTTGACAAACTACCTGACAGTGTGGGAGACGCGTAAGTTTCATACACGGCCTCACGTTGTAGATATCATGGTAGCTAATCTCATCCTAGATATGAGGCGATACTGAATAAAAGTCCTGATAGGTCAAGGACCGAGAAACTACTCCATATCGTTGTCGGAGCAGAGCGCCCTCTAACTACCGAGGAAATAAATGTCGTGATGCACATCAACGTGGATTATACTGGAACACAAGCATTTAGGCATATTCCGCTGGAGGACGCTGATGCGTACCCTGCAATTCTCCGTAGTCTTTGCGGACTCTTCATACGCATCGAGGGGGGAAAAGTGTATCTCATACATCAGACAGCCAAAGAATTTCTGGTCGAAACACAGTCCGAAAAGAGAAAAGAAAATTTTTGGAAGCACTGTCTGCAACCAGGTACATCTCACAGAATTCTAGCTGAAGCATGCATTTCCTATCTATTTCTTGACGATTTCGACAATGATGTTAATAAGAGCTATTGGTTTATGATATGTCTGGAGTCAATTAGAGCCAACAGATTAGGCTGTTTTTTAGATTATTCTGCATCTTTATGGACTGTGCACTACCAATGTGCAGCGCCTTTCGTCGTTCCTGCCGCCGTTGTCGACTTTTGTTCACCCTCGAACCGCCGCAGTTTTTGGCTCCACATGAATACGATTCAGCCAGACATTGATGATACTGCCAATACCTTGAAATTACTCTTATCGAAAATGGAGACGCTACCTTGTGAGTTTGTAAAAACCCACTTAGCCGAATACGCGAGTCTTTCGTCCGATAAGGTTGAGATTGTGGGGCTAATATTGAATCATCCTCGTCACCCTGGGCCCATACTTGATGGAAAGCAGTCGCCAGTAGTATTCGCAGCATTAAATGCCAACATGAAATGCATGGAACTTTTAATGAATGAGCCTCATGACATTAACAAGTGCAAGGCAGTAGTCACTAACTGGGATAAAATTGATAAGGCGAGGAGGTTTGCGGTAGAACAGAGGAGGCTTGCGGTAAAACAGGAGACGTTTACGCTAAGGAATGGGATGCTGAGCGTTGATAGGTTGCGGGCTGAAGACTCAAACTCAGATTCAGATTCAGATTTAAACGAAAACGAAAACGAGTTCTCACACCTCATAGACGTTGAAATAGATGCATTGTCTGGAGGAATAATTTCCGCAAATGAAAAGATTGTTGAACGTTTGATTATCGACGGAGCCGATATCAATATGATTACAGAGCTTGGAACGCCTCTGTTCGTTGCAGCGGCGCTCTCTAGCAAAACAGTGGTTCAACAACTAATTGATAAAGGAGCTCAAATTACCTCATTTGATGATGAAGGGATAGAGCAGCCCTCGCCTCTGGTTATTGCTGCTGCCAGGGGAGATATTGAAATCGTGAAAGTGTTGTTGAAGGCCGGTGCAAGGATCGATGAGGGGTTCGCAATTGCCCATTCTATCATTGCTTGCAAAGGGGTTATTAAGCCGGGGTTTTATCCTTCTGCTATTGAAGCTGCGAAGATGGGGCGCCATCGGAGAATGGTCAGATTTCTGCAGGAATATAAAGCTAAGAATGGCACCGCAGAGATGGAGGGGGTTGGCAATGTCATGAAGCCGGGCAAAATTTAAAGAGTTGGTAGATGATTGATTGTGTGTATTAAGTATATTTGTAACGATCTGGTCGAGGCAGCGGCTGCCTGAGGTTCGTATAATTGGTAGTTGTAGGTTAAGGCTATTAATCACTAGTTATTCACTTGAAAGTGAATTCGTTATTAGATCAAGTAGAATATAGATAAACTAATTGATAACTAAATTGAATATGAAACTCTTAAACTATAAAACTATTCTGATTATATACTAATGAATAGAAAGAAGCTTTGTAAAACTCAAGAACTCCAAAAAACTCTTAAAACCCTAAAAGCTTTTCAAACTTCTAAAGCTTCTTATTATATAATTGATCCTAAAACCTTTTCTTTCCTGGAACACTTATCCCAAAAGTTTTTCTCTAAAAACTATTACCCTAGAATACAATATCCTTTAAAATGATTGTATTATTATATAAGTATAACTTATTCGTTTCTAAAATTTAAGTTTATATATATATATAATCAAATTTTTTTAAATTTATATAAATTTTAAATTCTTTTGAATTTATATATATATATATCTTTACAAATTACTAGGGGCCTGCGCCCCCCGGACCTCTGGCTTTTCGAGAAAGTTTAATGAAAATTTAAGTTTTAAAAAATTTATAATAAATTTAAATATTGAATATTATCACAGATAGTATGATCACAAAGTATATAAAGCAGTCTTGATAAAAATGATACATAAGAGTATATAAAGTTTTATTGAAATGAATAAATTTGCTTTTGATTCTATTAATCAAGAGTTATATATATATATAATCTAACTTATTGTCACGATTTACGATTAAGATAAGGATATGTTGAGGGGCAGTAATCAACGTGTTCATATAAGCTTAGGCCTTATTGAAAAGCAAGGCGATTCGTATACAAATTTGTATAGTAATCGTCTTATATAGTCTCCCTATCTTTAGCAAGTTCGGATATATAATCTGATTCTAATTATATAATAAGGAATTCTAGAAACTTCGAAAACTTCTAAAACTTTAGAAGCTTTTTAAAGTTTTAAAACTTTATAAAACTCCTTTATATTCATTAGTATATAATCAAAATAGTTTTATAATTTAAAAGTTTTATATTTAATTTAATTATCAATTAATTTATTTATATTCCAATTGATTTAATAATATATTTATCTTCGAATAGATAATCAATGATTATTAGTCTTAATCTACAACTATCAATCAAACGAATCCTGAGGTAGCTATTGTCTTAACTAGATTGTTATATTTTGAGTATCGTTACAATTAAACTATATATAGTATAATAACTTCCAATCAATAATTTATCGAATCATCTTTATTCAATTCAATCAAGACCCTTATTCAAGCTATTGTTATTATGAAATATAGATAAACGATTTAGATATCCACTTTTGATTTATTCTATAAAGATTATAATAAGTATCAAGTTTTTATTATATAAACTGATCTCTATTATATTTTTAACAAACAATTTTTTTTGATTTTTATACAAAAGATTTTATAATTGATCTTTTTTTTCCAAGGAATTATATTCAATTAGATTGAACTATTTTTTAATAATCTAATAATCAAAACTATCGATAATTAATTAAACAAAAATATGAAATCTGAGATTCATTATTTATTCCTCAATTATAAATCGTTCAGATAGAGATTCGATAAGGTATTTGGGGAAATAAACTTTGATTATATAATTGAAAAAGTATTACGATAATTCAGATAGATTAAATCAATTATAATCTATATTATTAAGTTTCAATAATACATTAGATATATTATTTGAGATAATGATTATTTAAAATCATAATTTTATAAAGAATTGAAAGATATCATTAAAGATGAATTAATAAGAGCTCCAAAACTATCTAATTTTTTCGAATTAATCAAAACCTTTATTTTCATTGATAATCGATTCTATAAACAATGAATAAAAAAGAAAGGAATTATTCAGAAAAACAAAAAATTCCAAAAACCTTATTATCAAAATAGATATTATAATATTGATGATTTAATAAAATTAGATGATATCAAATGATATTATATAAAATCAAACAATTTAAATATTAATAAAAAGAAGAGATATAAAGAAAATAATTTATATTTTATTTATAGAAAAAATAAATATATATTTCGAAATTGTTTTTAAAAAAAGAAACTATTTATCGCAAAAAATAAGAAATAAATGAAATTTAAAAACAAAAGATAAAGTTTTCGAAAAACAAAAATCTTAAAAAGAAACTCAAGGAAAATAAGATTATTAGAAAAAGATCTATTTTAATCCAATCTCAAATAGCTAAAAGAATTAAATATCAATAATCAAAATTCTAGAATTAGTATTAAGAATAGTATAGATTATGAGGGAGAATCCTTAGAAGATCTCGAATCAAAAGACGAGGAATCAATTGAGAAACTCGAGGAGGATTAATAATTAATTGAGTCCTGTTATTTGCTTTAAGAAAATAAGTTATAATATTTAATTAACTATCTAGATGAGAAATAGATATAGTATTATTATAGGGAGGAGAAACCTGATTTCATCGAGAAATATAAAATTTATGATTATTCCATTTTATTAGTATTCTATATAGTAATATATAATAATATTTATTGTATAATATTTAAAGAAAATATTGAGGCAAGTGATGTTAGAAGGTATATTATGGATATAGGTTCTTTATCCTTCGATGAAGTATAGGAATATAATAAGTGTGATTTAAAAATTGAAGAGATATAAGAAATCCTATTATAAATTAGGATTCATTGTATCTGATAAAGGATCGATAGAGATAATAAAGAAATATCAAACCAGGATTATTATCAAGATTTTCAAATAGGATTAATAGAATTATTATTCATTATATTTTATTGATTATTGAGTATAAATAAATATTAACAAAAATAATTGAATCTCTTTATTAAAGAATAAATCATCGAACTATTATCATTAGAATTCAATAATATTATAAAAATCGAATAATTGATTATAAAAATCAAATTAAAGAATTAATAAACAAATATTTTGATTAATTCCAAAGCTATAAATATATTCATAGATTTCAATTTCGTTAAAGAAAATAGAATTCCTATAAAATTAAAACAGAACCTTTATTAACTAATACTATTAAAAAGAAAGAAAACTGAAATTGATAATTGAATATATAAAGAAACCAATACTATCAAGATGATTATACTAGATAAACATACCAAACAGATCAAAATGAACTTAATATTATTAAACAAATATACAATTATCCTTGATACTTTATAGATTAAGAAATATAATTTAAATATCAATTGAATAAAAGATATTTTAATATTCAATTGTTACAATTGCAATAACGAATAATTATATAGTTTGAAGGAATAGACTTCTGAAGAGACTAAATATTGTATTATAATAATAACAAATCTTCTATTAATCGATAAAACTGATAAAAAAGAAATTCCAATGTAATACAGAAGATTCGTTAAGCTCTTCAAAGATCTATAGGATTTAAGGGCCTTATCAGAATATAAACCTTAAAATTATAAAATCAATTTTAAAAAGGGATTTATATCCTTTATTAAAAAGTTGAGATTATATAATTTTAATATTATATAAATATAAAAAGAATACAAAACTAAAGTTGAAAAGAAAGAATAGATTAAGAAATCCAAATCCCTTTATATATTCAATATATTATTGGTATTCAAGAAAGGCAATTCAAATAATCAGCTTTGTAAAGATTATTATCAAATTAATAATAAAACAATCAGAAATATATATTCAATACCGAAAATCTAAAAGCTTAAAAATAAATTGAATAGAACAATAATCTATACGAAATTAAATTAAAGAAATACTTTCAATTTGATACAAATAAAAAAGAGTCATAAATAAAAAATAATTTTTATATTATTATTAAGTTTATAGAAATATATAATTATACTATTCAATTTAATCAATATATCAATTATATATTAATAGCAAAATAACAAAATACTCAAGAAGTTCAATTTATTTATAATCTATTATTTAAATAATATTTTAATCTTTTTTTAGAAAAAGAAAGAATATAAAGGATATATATTAAAAGTACTCGAAATATTTAAAAGAATAAATTCAAGATTCAAATTATCGAAATACAAGTTTGGAGTATAAAAAGTAATATTCCTAGGATATATTATTCAACCAAAATAAATAAATATAAATCCTAAGAAAACAAAGAAAATAAGGAATTGGGAAAGATTTAGGAATATTAAAGATATATAATTTATATTAGGATTCGTTAATTTCTATCGAATATTTATAAAAAACTTTTCGAAAATGATAGAATTTTTTATCGAAATGATCAAAAAAGGAATAATTTTTATATAAAATAAAAAAACGAAATAAGTTTTTTAAAAAATCAAAGATAGATTTATAAGGGAATTTATTCTTTATAATTATTATAATAATTAAGAAAATATTATCAAAACAAATATCTTTGATATATATATAATAGAAATCCATTTACAAAAAGATAATAATAAAAAACTATATTTTATTATTTATTATTCAAACAAAATAGATAAAACAAAACAAAATTATAATATTTATAAAAAGGAATTCATAATTATTATAAAAACATTAAAATATTAAAGGATCTATTTTCAAAAAACTAAATTCTTAATAATCATTTATATTAATTATATAAATCTTCGAATCTTTATTATTATTAAAGTTTTGAATAATCGTAGATTAATTAAATAGATTAAAAAATTAACAAAGTTTGATTTAATAATTAAATATATCAAAAAAAAGAATAATACAAAAACAAATATTTTAAATAAATCATTAAATTACAAAAACAATAAAACTTATTAAAAGATAACAATCTTGAAATCTTTATTAAATAAAGATTTTATCTTTAATCTAATAGAAATCGTTATTATAGAAAATAAATTAATAAAGATTTAAAAAGATAAATTTATAAAAATATAATAAAATAAGAAAGATATCAAATAATCGGAATTATTAATAATTATTAATAAATTACTTTAAATAAAAAATAAAATTTGATTATTAAGTAATATCATTTTTGAATATATTATAAAACAATATATATTACCAATTCACAAATATCAAGAAATATAAAGAATATATTTAAGAATCAAAAGGTAATATTGAAGTTTAAAACTCTATAATATAATCAATAAAATAATTATTAAATATAATATCTATATTAGGAATAAAATTTCTTATTATACTTTTTATAAACAAATAAATATTATCGAAATATTATTTATATTATAGAAATCAATATTATAAGATTTCATAGATCTATTATCAAAATCCAAAGATCCAATAATAAAGGTAATATATAATTATTTCTTTGTTATAATAAATAAATTAACAAAATATCTAATATTTGTGTTATACTAAATAATATTAATTATAGAAATATTAGTTTTTATATTTCTAAAAGAGATCGTTATAATATATAGATTATCAAAAGAAATACTTTTTAATAAAGATAAACTTTTTATATCGAAATTTTGGATTGTTTTAATAGTATTGTTAGAAATAAAAAAAAAAATATTTATTATATTCTATTTACAAATCAATAAAGAAAACAAAAAAATAAATCAAATTATCAAAATTTATCTTTAATATTATATAAATTATTAATAAAATAATTAAATAGAACTTTTATTTTTAATATAATTTGTATATAATAGTTCAATATTAGAAATGATGTAAATCATTCTGAATTATATCAATTATAAGTATAAACTGATTGTATATTATAAGCCAGAAATTATGAAAATAAAGAATTAATTTGTAATAATATAAATAGAAAGATTCAAAAAAATCTATAAAGAAATAATAATAAAATTGAAATTCATTATCGAAAGAAATATATATTATTATAATCGAAAATGTAATCAAGAATTAATATTAAAAGAGAAGGATAAAGTCTATTTACTTCGAAAAAATATTGAAACAAAAAGATCTAATACAAAATTGGATTACAAGAAATTCGAATTATTCAAAATCAAGAAGGTTAAAAGACTTTTGAATTATAAATTGGTATTATCGAAAAGTATAAATATATATTCAGTATTCTATATATCCTTATTTGAATTAGCATTTTTAGAAGTATCTAAAGCTTCTAAAATAGAAATCATATTTATAAATCAAGATATTGAATACAAAATGGAAAAGATATTAGATTGTAAATATATTAGAGATAAGATTAAGTATTTAATAAAATAGGAAGATTACTCTGATTCCGAAAATATATAAGAACTTGAGAAAGAAATTAAATATTTGAAAAAGTATTAGGAGTTTCGTTAATAAAATCCGGATTTATTCAAAAAAAAAAAGAATTCATTATTTCTTGTAAAGAAAAATCAAAAAAATCGAATTCGTTTATAAAAATTTCGTTAGGGTTAATAAAATCAATTAATAATTAATCAAATCGATTAGGAATTAATTAATCAAATTAATCAAATTGATTAAATTGATCAAATTGATTAAAGGGTGATAAAAAAATTATAAGAATTTCTTTATCCTTTTTTTTTTACTCTTTTTCTTCAAGAATATCAAGTTCATTAAGGTATTTGAGTTTACGATATAATATTTCATTATATCGTTTTTTGAATTATATCTTTTATTTAACAAAACGAGCAATCTTAATAGAAGATTCAGCGATTTCAGTATCCAACTTATCGATTTGTCGATCAAGATTCTCCCAATTATACTCCCGAAGAATTTCACAATCCCAATTATCTTTTAAACGAAATTCAGTATTATATGAAACAAAATTTTGTATATATTTCGAATAATATAAATAATATTTATTAAAAAGATTCTTAATATAATAACAATTCTTTTGTTAATAATAAGAATAAGGAATCATCTTAATATCAACAAAATCAATAATTATAATTAAATATATATATTTCTTTTTCTTTCTTCAAGTTAAACTATTGAAGAAATCAGAATTGTTTATAATAAAGAAAGAGAGATAAATAAAATATAAGAGAAAACACTAATTATCAGATGAAACCCGAAGGGTTATAAACGATTAGAATAATACTTAGTTAAAAAGAGGATAATATCACAATTTACAATTAAAATAAGAATATATTGAGGAGCAATAATCAATATATCTATATAAGCTTAGACTTTATTGAAAAACAAGGCGATTCGTATATAAATTTGTATAATAATCGTCTCATATAATCTTTCCACCTTTAACAAACTCGGATATATAATCTAATCCTAATTATATAATAAAAAGCTTTGAAAACTTCGAAAGCTTTTAGAGTTCCAAAAGCTTTTTGAAGCTTTAAAGTTTTATAAAACTTTTTTATACTCATTAATATATAATCAGAATAGTTTTATAATTTAAAAACTTTATATTCAACTTAATTATCAATTAGTTTATCTATATTCCAATTGATTTAATAATGTATTCATCTTCGAATGGATAACCAATGATTATTAACCTTAACCTACAACTACCAATCAGACGAATCCTGAGGCAGCCGCTGCCTCAACCAGATCGTTACACTTATTATCTAATCGACGATTATCCTGATAAGGATATAGATTTAAAAAATAGAACTTTGTAAAAAGTAATAAGATCAATATGATTATGTGATATCAATAAGATATAAAGAAAATATAAGAGAGTGAGTACTATGATGTTAGAGAGCATGTGAGAGTACGTGACAGTTGAATGAGTTGAATGATTTCAAAAAGCTAAGTCAGATTTATCTAAAATTATAAGGCTTATACCAAGCTTTTTGATAAATTATTTATCAGAGTATTTTAGACTAATCAGATTATTAGGATTGTAACTCACTTAAACAAGTTTCTCATTTTCTATCATCTACACCGGGTAAACCTTACATACGGTAAGGTTTTAGTATCAGCAAGCCGATAATAATATAATATATTACAAAGTTAAAACTAAAGATGTTGAGTATATTATTATATATAAAAATACAATACAATATTTATCTACTCGTCAATACTCTTTTGAAATGTTAAACAGACAGAGAGATAGATGAATAGATAGATAAGTATAAAGTGATTCATTTCATTATAATGTAAATTCGTAATATGTGCTGTGTTTTTGTTTGCTGCTCTGCTCTGCTCTGAGAGCATTTCTTTTCTTGTTTCTTGAAAGGGTAGGTATTATAATGGCAAATGCTCACAAATCCATCCAACCATCATCGATTAAAATGCAGAAGCAGCATGCGAATCGAACGCATGAAAAGTGCGATTGAGCTCCTCATCTCCTTCGACCCCGTCCTGAACTAGGTACACTAATCGGTTCAAAAGCATCATCACCATCCTCACTAATCTCATCGTCACTTAACTCCACCACTTGTTTTTTTCTTCCCGTCGCCTGACTCGCCCCACTCGCCTGCGTCTGTCTTCCCCTCGTAGCAGCCGCTCTCTTCGGTTGAGTCTTCGTTTTACTTGAAGGAGGGGGCGCTTCTTCCATTTCTACGTCTTCGTCTTCGTCGTCGCTTGGTTCGGGTTCTGGTGCCTTTTTTCTGCCTCTTGTGGTGGCGGGTTTAGCTGGGGCTTTTTTGGGTGGTGCGGGTTTTTTAGCGGGTGCACGTTTAGCGGGTGCTTTTTTAGTAGAGGGTTTAGGATCTTCTTCTGCAGCTTCTGCGAAGGGATCATCGGAATCGTCATCGCTGATTATAAATCCACTTTTGTTTTTTCCGTTTCCACGTTTGGGTGGAGGGGCAGGTGGTGCGTCGTCACTATCATCATTATCTTCTCCATGATCTGTCTCACAATGTTCGACTTTTTCACCCCATTCCCCATCGAGATCTGAGTCGAAATCCGCGGGTCTGGGTTTAGGTTTGAGTTTTTTGACGGGTTTTTGGGACTTATTTCCTGATCGGGCGGCCAGTGCTTCTTGCTGGGCGCGAAACTTCTCCATAGCGGCGTTGAGATATTCATCTTCGTCTCCGACTTCGTTGTCAGCGCCATTGGCTTGTTTGATTAGTTCTTCAACCTGTGCTTTGAGGGATTTTTGTACAAATATTTCCATGGCGTGACGATCATCTTTATCAACGAATTGACCTACGGCGTCACCGAAAGGGGTGGTGGGAAGAACTTGAAGGGATTGCTTCTCGAGGAACTCCTTAACCAATAGTTCGACTTTGACGTCGTCGAAGCCAGCGACTTGGGCAAGGGTTCCTTCTTCTGGGAGGTCAATTTCAGTGGCAGATTTACGAGTTGAGCTGGCTTTTTTGCGGTGGTATTGTATTACGTCTTTTATATTTGCAACGCGGTTGATGAAACGACTAGAGAAACGTTGTGGATTTTCACAATCGAACTTGCCGCCTTCTGGGGCTGTAAACTCGACTTTTAAGCGAACTAGAGGGAGAGGGATTTCATCGAGTTCGTCTTCCGGCTCGTCTTGAAGGGAGATCCATTCGGCGCGTGCTTGTTCTATGAGCTCATCCACAATGGTCATGAGTTCTTTGGTAAGCTTAGTGCGATTATCCTTTACTTTGGCAAGATGTTTAGTTCGCTTGTCGGTGGCGAGGACGACTTCTTTCGTTATAAACGGCCTAACAGACTTGAGACGTATCTTTTCGATTTTGAATTCTCGACCCGTGATACTGGCGATAGCGATGTGTTTTGGAACAGCTTCACCAGGTACTAGGGATGTTGCTACTGATGATCCTGGTTGCATGACGTGAAAGCATTTTTCAGGATTGTAAGTCGGATCAATAAGACATTCGTGCTCGTGACCCCAGACGACCAAGTCCAGGAAATCAGGAAGAAAGTTTTCCGGCAAATATGAAGTATCAGTGTGAGCGTGGTGATTTTGATGAACTGCCATGATATTGAACCAATCCTTTTGTTGCACTCCTGGCTTGAACCATTTAACATGACCATCTCTGAATGTACGATAAAGACGCTCATCTCTCACATTGCTCATGCCATATAAAGCCAATTTTGTTTGACCTTTCTGCAGAAGTACTGGCTTGATTTGGATACGATCAGCTTCAGGTGTTCGACCAAAGTAGTTGACCAATCCGGAAGCTTGTAGTAAATCCAAAGCACAATAATTCCCATCTCCAGCGGGATCATCATGATTTCCATGAATAGAGAAAACCGGTATTGCAACGTTTATATCCGGATCCTCATAATTGACATGATTGAATGATCCGTCAAAAATATCATTTGCATCGCTCAGTAACTCCAACTCGCATGGTTTTTCTCCAAGGCAGTTCATTCGCAGTGATCGCATGACTTGGTACATGGCTTTACGAGAAGGTTGACTGTAATGGAAGAGATCACCAGCGAGTAGAACCATATCTACATCTCGATCTTTTGCTAGTCGCATAACTTCATCGAAACTTCTCCAACTGTCATCCTTGCGCACAGCATCATTCTCTGCGTATCCAACATGACTGTCCGTGGCAATAAGTATCCGTATTGTGTCTGCTGCTACAGAGAAGTCAATAAACCATTTAATACTTTTGAGAGAAATAACCTACCTGTAAAAGTCGGCATACTGGCCACTCTATGCTCTACGTGAACCTTGCCAGAAAGCTTGCAGTTATCTTGATTATCGCAGACTCAGAAACCACTTAAAAGAGATCAAGAACATCAAAAACACGAGATAACTAATGGTTCATGTAGATTTCCGCTCAAAGTCGCGGTCCCAATTAAAATCCAGTGTTCTTGGTTGCCTGCAGTCTTTGGGAGACGCGATCTGGACTAGCGTGTTTTATCCCTGCAAAATGCGAGCACTTAGAAATTTGTCAGACGACAAAGGTTGCCATAATCTGATAAAAATACAATTTGATATCTATTCAACAGCACAATGTTTCCTAGCAGAGTTCTACTCGCGCGGTCGGTCTGGAAAGGTATGTTTCGTCCAATTCCTCCCAAGCTAGTAAAAATTACTAAGAAATGTTCCCAGGCCCCAATATCGTCCCGTGAGATGTCCCCCGCAGATTCTATAACTTCTCTAATCACCCCCTCACAAGTCTTCCAATTGTCAAAGCCGTGACAGGTGTACGAACACAGCCGATAAGAACCCAAGCAAGATCTGCGACTATTCTGCCAAACTTTGTGGGATTGACGTTTGAAATTCATAATGGAAAGGTTTATAATGAGGTGACAATTACGGAGGACATGGTGGGACATAAGTTGGGAGAATTCTCGATGTATGTTGTGAAGATTCAAAAGACTGGAATCAGGCGCTAATCTGTGAATAGGACGAGAAAACGATTTACTTATAAGCAAAGTAAGAATAAGTAGATGGGGAAGCGTTCATCATGGTATGGTACGGCATGGCATGGCGTTTTGGGTCGGGGGAGAGTCTCTGGGGTTGGGGTGTACATTTTGGTGTATATTGTTTACGACATATGAGCTGTGAGAAATGAGGACTGTGAAACGGCTGTGGCAGTCCTACTTCTCAGGAACTCATGCCAATGACTATAAAAACCTTACTGCAGAGGAATCGTTGCAGCTCCACGGTCGAATAACGGCTCGGCCCTTTGGCATTGAAGCATGACTTTCGAGGTCATGAAAAGCTCGACCAACCGCCGACCAGATTCAGGGTCCTCACAAGACATGCACCCAACTCCACACATCCTATAGAATGAATCGCAAAATATATGAAATGAGATAAATTTCTGGCCAATCTCCGTACCTGGAACATAGAAACGTTATACAATTTCATGACGTGTCGTTCTCCGTAAACCCTTATACCTTCTTCATAACTAATGATCATTTGTAACGCCATTGAAACCCAATCCCAACCTTATTATGCCTTATGATGCCGTGAATTTAGCGATAGAACTCCCCGCGCTTTACATTAACGCCATATTCTCCCACAGCCATACCCAAATCTTCCATTGTGAGAACCGTTCTGTTTTGACTACCTCCTTGTCCGCCACCACCAAACCCGGGTCTTTGAATACCCAAAGGTCCTCCACGTCCCTGTTGGTCCTTGCCTCCTGTCGCACCAGCAGGTTGCTGACCTGGAATTGGGAAACCAGCTGCAGCACCCAAGTTTCCCATAGGATTATTGGCACTTGAGGAATTCGAAGACCGAATGCGTGAATATTGATAAGCATCGGCCGCAATATCAGCAATGAACTTTTGGGTCGCAAGTGCAAGCAGACGCGCCAGACGCGCATCTGTCTGTGGTGGGGGTGGAAGACCAGCTTTTGTGAGGTAATAGTTTGTCACTGCATCAGGAATCTACGAGCAAGGGTTAGATAATGGGATGAGACACAATACTAAACAAGCAAGTCTTACGATTGGAGCATAATCATCCATCTTCCCAAGGAACTCTTTCAGTGAGATATCCTTTTTGGTTGGAAGTTTGGGTTCTTGTGGTGGCGAACCATTTTCAACTGCGTCTTCTTCTTGTTTAATGGGAACAAGATCCAAAGCGGGATCAGGAGATGGTGCAGCCATATTTATTATTCTGGATAGACTTCGACTATCCTATAATGACTATGAGTTGTGACCTTACAACATTCGCAATATCTTAAGTATCAATCATAGTAGGTTTAGCTTACATAATCCGTACCTGAACCAAAAGCGGTGACTTAAATAAGTCTAGCGTAATCAACAATCCTGTAGCATATCGATAACTTTTTCTAACCGCAATATTTTTGCATGAATTCTCATCAGCCTTGTGCGCAAAGCTTTGAAAAGTAAACATAACAACAAACAATCCTTGATCAGCTTTCAACAATGGCTGACCATCGTCCAGAAGAACCGGAAATGTCTCGAGCAAAGCGTCCAAGAACCGAAGATATGGATCCAAAGTCGAATCCGTATTTGGCGCATATGTATGAGGAGGAAAGTAATGATTGGGGCAATGGTTCGAATGGCACTGGATCTGGACTATCGAAATTCAAGCGCCATCAAACAACTGCTGCACAGGCACATGAAGCGGAAGATGGCCCTTTGAATCCATTTAACGATAAGCCTCTTTCCAAACAGTATCTCAATATCTTGAAGACTAGAAGAGATTTGCCTGTGCACAAGCAAAGGTTAGATATTAAATTGCCTGAAAGCTGCCAATTAGTTGCTAACTACTTTGTAGACAGGAGTTCCTTAATATGTTTCAAAAGACCCAAATCCTGGTCTTCGTCGGTGAAACTGGTTCTGGTAAAACAACACAAATTCCTCAATTCGTCCTCTACGATGATCTACCTCACCTCAGTGGCAAGCTCGTCGCTTGTACACAACCTCGTCGAGTAGCAGCTATGTCAGTAGCGCAGCGTGTGGCAAACGAAATGGATGTCAAATTAGGAGATGAAGTCGGATATAGCATTCGTTTCGAGGATGTGACGAGTTCGAAAACCATACTCAAATATATGACTGATGGTATGCTTCTGAGAGAAGCAATGCATGATCACAATTTGACGAGATATAGCTGCATCATTCTTGATGAAGCTCACGAACGTACTTTGGCTACAGATATTTTAATGGGTTTGTTGAAAGAAGTGGCACTTAGACGACCAGATCTAAAGATTGTTATTATGTCTGCTACCCTTGATGCACAAAAGTTCCAGAAATACTTCAACGATGCTCCGCTTCTAGCAGTACCTGGACGAACACATCCAGTCGAAATCTTTTACACACCAGAGCCAGAAAGAGATTATGTTGAGGCCGCACTCCGAACGGTTTTACAGATCCACGCCACCGAAGGCGAGGGAGATATTTTGTTGTTCTTGACTGGTGAAGAGGAAATTGAAGATGCATGCCGGAAAATATCATTAGAGGCAGATGAGATGATTAGAGAAGCAGATGCAGGTCCATTAAAGGTGTATCCACTTTACGGTACACTACCACCGGCACAACAACAGAGGATTTTCGAGCCAGCACCACAGCCATTGAGGCCCGGTGGACGTCCAGGACGAAAGGTTATTGTAGGAACGAATATTGCAGAAACATCCTTGACAATCGACGGTATCGTGTACGTCGTTGATCCTGGATTCAGTAAACAAAAGGTCTACAACCCTAGAATTCGGGTCGAATCCCTTCTTGTTTCGCCTATCTCGAAAGCATCTGCACAACAGCGAGCTGGTCGTGCTGGTCGTACAAGACCTGGTAAATGCTTTAGATTATATACTGAGGCAGCTTTTAAGAAGGAACTTATCGAACAAACGTATCCCGAAATTCTTCGATCGAATTTGGCCAACACGGTCTTGGAATTGAAGAAACTTGGCATTGATGATTTAGTACATTTCGATCTTATGGATCCTCCAGCTCCAGAAACACTCATGCGAGCACTCGAGGAACTCAACTACCTTGCCTGTCTGGATGATGATGGAAACCTCACACAACTAGGCAAACTTGCCTCAGAATTCCCTCTCGACCCTGCCCTTGCCGTAATGCTCATCTCATCCCCAGAATTCTATTGTTCAAACGAAATTCTCTCGCTTACTGCCCTCCTCTCTGTTCCTCAAATTTTCGTCCGCCCCGCTTCAGCCAGAAAACGCGCCGATGAAATGAAAGATCTGTTCGCTCACCCTGACGGAGATCACTTAACTATGCTCAATGTCTACCACGCTTTCAAGGGCGAAAATGCTCAAGCCGACCCTAAACGCTGGTGCCACGAACATTTCCTCTCTCTAAGGGCTCTTCAGTCAGCTGATAACGTCCGGCAACAACTTAAGCGCATTATGGAAAAATCCGAACTCGATCTTGTATCCACAGATTTCAATGATAAATCTTACTATACCAATATCCGTCGTGCACTCGTAGCAGGTTTCTTCATGCAAGTTGCCAGGAAGGAAGCGATAGGCAAAACATACAAAACCGTTAAGGATGATCAAAGTGTTTTATTACATCCTAGTACAGTATTGAAACAGGATGCCGAATGGGTGTTGTATAACGAGTTCGTGCTTACGACGAAAAATTACGTGAGAACTGTAACGGCTATTAGACCGGAGTGGTTATTGGTATGTTTGTTCTTTCCTTCGATGCTGTTTTTATTCTAGCCCCTCATCGAACTCAATTATCATCATATGAATAGACATAAGCTAATTCAAAGCAGGACATCGCGCCGACATACTACGATATTCCAACCTTTGAGAAAGGAGAAATTAAAACAGCCTTAATTCGTGCTCAAGATAAGATTAAGAGGAAGCAAGCTATGAAAGGTGGGAGATAGGCGCTATGGCTCTTTCCTACGGCCTTAAACAGGTGATACATTCCATGATGTCGAATCTAGCCTACCTCTAGAGCATCAATGATATGCTAGTTATTGACATCTACGGACCAAGGACCAAGGAAAAAACATATATGTCAAATAATGCGATTGCGGAGTTGAGTTGTGCTTGTACACTTTCGAGGTCATAAGGAAGATTAGGAAGGGGGGCAATCCTTTTGATGCACAGAAAAAGCTCTTTGCGAGAATTTATTGTGGGAGGGTGGACACATTTACTCATTGAGATACTAGAAAGGGTCCAAGGAGATCAATTAAAACAAAGGTCGAGGTGAATTAAGAATTTTGCGTACTTGCTTATTTATACATAGATTTGCATATCGGTAGATAGATCATGAAACGGAAAGGAAAGGATGGGGAAAAGAAGAATAATTAAGACGACTACATACTACTTTGACACCGCATATTGGCAGACTATATAACTATGATATGATGTGATATAAAACCATTAATTTTCGAGTAATAACTAGAACTTTTTCTCTGCGTTTAGTTTTCAGATACTCACTCTACTTCGTTTGTGGAATCACTATGATGACAATTCTCATCACAATTATTATTCATTATAATCAATAAACTAAACTTAATTTTTAAGAAAAAATAAAAAGAATAAGAAAAAGAAGAGAATATAATATATATAATATGGTGAATAATAAAAAGATTAGATATATTATAATATAGATTATAGATATGATTTATTATATACCGCTTTCTTTTATTTGCAGGGTTTTTCATTTCCCAGTAGGTGTTTAATTTGTTGTTATTGATGTTGATTAGTATATATACTTGAGAGTAATTAAATAACTTTTTTATTAATTACACTATTCGGATCTTTCTAAGACTATTATAGTTAAGAGAAGTAAGACTTGCCTACTATAGATATAAGTGAGAAGTTAATCAGATCTAAGAAATTAATATAACTTCAAGAGGTCGAAACCTAGATATATGAGTATTTGCTGTGGCAATAAATATTTTTTTTATAAGACGTTGAGAGAGTTTATTGCTATGGTTGGTGTTTTTATATCTTGAAAAAGTAAGTCTTCGTAATGTATTGGATACTCTAGGGATTCAACGTAAGGTTACTTTTGATATCCGAGGATATTTCACGGTTTGGCTGGAGATTTTGTATTATACTAAATAGTTTGAAGGATACTGGGACAGAATATTCGTTGCGATTCGAGAATTTCATGCATCGGGAGTAAATTGGCCAAAGGGAGTTGAAGTTCCAGGAATGGATGTAAGAGAGTAGGAATGCATAGAATCAGGATCTATTGTGTAAATACAGCAGCTAAAAGAAATCAAAGAAAAATAAGATCCGCGGAAATATCGAGGGATTTGTACAAGATTAATGTTTAAAGATGAAATGTGAAAGAATGTATGCATAAATGCAGGGCAAAGAAGATAATTCTATCAAGATTTTTAGGGTAAACATTTTATGAAGACGATACCCAGGTAAGAGAGAGAAGTAAGTAGGAAAGATTCTTGTAAAAGCAATATATAAAAACTAAAACTCCATTAGGTACCGAAATCTATAACTATCTGTGCAAAATCCGGTAATAGCACTTAACCGGAGAATCCTCAACTTTACGCTGAACTAGATAACTAAAGACATTATTGATGTGATATTCCTAATCAGACAATGTGCTTTCAAAGTAGAAGAGGTGCCAAATGTACATATATATATAGTCCAGCGGTGTGGGACGTGTTATGATGTGGTGTATGAACTGCATTGTGAATATGAGGCACGTAGAAATATTACTTGAATATTATTCGACACAGTGCCACATGAAGCTGGAGAGTGTGACGATTAACTGGGATTAATACTGGGTTCACTGCGGGAATGAGAAATACATAGTAGCGAAATTCTAGGATCGAATCCGTCAAAACATATGTCGATTCGCTTTTCAAACTACCAGGTAACGGATTTTGACAATCTCTCGACTGAAAGAGCATACATGGTATTGATTTCTCGTAAGTATAGAAACGAAGTTTATATCGGTTTATATTGATTACTAGCCAAGCACTTTAATTACTCAATGGGTGCCTGTAGCTATAGTATCCACTGACTTGAAAGGCCAAAATGATACTACCTTTCAGTATCTGAGCGAGTGTATTCGGTGGCTCGATTGCGTATCGCAATACCTAGATTCTTCATGTACTAAAAAGAATGCTCAAGATCTGTAGTAAGTCATCATCCTAAAAGATGAAATGCAATGTGCATAATGATTGTGGATGAAAGTAAGAGTTCTGGAAACTTCTAACTATACATTTTATCGAGAAATAATTGTAACCTTATTTTCAACCCTCAATTATAAATAATTCATCAAAATTCAAATTTTCAATATTTTCTATTCAAATTCAAAATAGTTATCAAAATTCAAGATGAGAATAATAATCATGAATTTCATCAAAATTAGGATACCCTTTATAGAACTAGAGTTTTTCAGATTAAAAGGGATAGAAAATCGTGATCTTGAATCGAACAAAATTTAGGTGTATCTTGAAGTATTGTAAGAAATATCATTAAATCGAATTCATTTAGAATTATTTGTAAAGAGAAGGTATATCGATTCTTTATAATAATAATTAAAGAGATTTGATGAATTATAAGGGAATTGATAAAAGATTGAAAAGAAAAAAAGATGATTTTTGAATAAATGAAATATATATTAAAAGTTAAAACTTCGGTATGTATTATTCAATATGAATTATATCGATATAGTTATAAATATTGTATAACTTGTTCTAAATTATTTATCTTTAAGAAATAAACAAAAAAGAGGTTGGATTTTGTATATATATATTATTGGTAAAGGATAATTGATGTAGCTTTCGAAAAGTCTAGGGAAAGTGATTGGAGAAAAATTATATAATCGAACGAAAGTATTTTCGAGATTGGAGAATATAATAGGATATAGATAATTTGTAAAATTGAAGAAAAGAGATATAAGAATTGTATCAAATCAATATACAAATTAAAAAGGATCTTTATAATAATATAAAAGGCTTTTGATTAGAATTATAAATCTTTATTAATCTTTTTAAAAAAGAATCTTAATAATAAAAAGATAAATTCAATAGTATATTGAAATTAGATCTTTATTTTTATTATATTTTTTTTATTTGATGAATTAAAATCTGAATATATATTTATAAAAGATAATATAAAGATTTATTTGAAGTATATTAAATTAATTCGATTAAAGTATAATATTAAAGATTTTCAATAGCCTTCTTTTTCTTCAGATTTTAATTCAATTAAAAAGGTATAATGTTGAATAAAAAAGAAGCTAAAAAAACTATTATTTGTATTTACTTTTATTAAGGAATTGAAAAGAAAACTTAAGAAATTATAGAAGATATTTGATCCTTTAAATTTCAAATTATATATTGAAAAATTGATCTATAAATTAAAGAATATGATTGAAATAAAAGGATTAGTTATTATTTATTAATATATTATCAGATTTTCAATAAAAAATATTGTAATGTTGATTTAATATTAAATTTTCAAAAGTATAGGTGAAATTTAAAAGGGGTGCAATGAGTAATGATCAGAACTCTTACATTTGGAACCCATATATTTTCCCAATTCTAAAGTATAGTCAACCCGAGTTCTAGAATTATGTAGTATATAGGAACGACGTTGAGGTATGGCAATAGACTATGCTTAGTATTCTTACAGGGTAGACGACCCTGTTTTAGTATCCAGAGACCAAACGAAAGTAAGTGGTGTGACGGTAGTAGTAGCTGAGATTTGAACTGAGAAATTTGTCACGATGCATTCGATATCAAGTACAGCAGCCCCTAAGCAATAGAATGTATGTTATTGAAGTCTTAGAAAATTAACACCAACCAAACCAAAGATGATGACTGATGAGGTGCAATTACCAGACGTTGAATGTAAAAATTAGGTTTCTCTGATAAAGCCAAGAACGGGGTTGGGCAGCAAATCCTCCACATCAGCCAGGCCAAACAAGGTCCTTGATCCCCCACAATTCGGTATCCTCCGATGTTGGTATTTGCTTTCTTCACATTTTGCAACGAGTTCCGAGGGAATGGTCAACTAAGAATTAGGGATATCTGCGGAAATTTCCATATGAAATTGCGCATGTATCTTCGATCGACACCGCGCCGTTCCGTCCATTTGCATCATAACCATGCATGCGGCCTTAAAGTAGTATTTCGGCTGGTCCATTGTTTCGGTAAACTGTTTTATGTTGAGATAAATGGAAAATATCCGTTCATGATTTTCTTTTTTGGAGGGCGTGGTATCAACAAAAATAACAGCACCATACTCAGGAATAAACTTAACAAAGGACAGGTAACATAATGCGAAAGATTCTTAAACTTAGCGAAATCTGGCAATAGCCCTATCAACAAGAGGAATATTAGAACACGTGTGTCCTTGCATCATGAATTTAGGCTAATGAGGTTATGAGAACGTTTTCCTGTTTGAGGTTGAAGAAGCGCCAATGTTATCCGGAGACACCTTGATTGGACGAATACTTCAACGCACCGCTAAAAGAAGAAATTGGGCTGTCTTTCTGGAAAGCAAACTGAAATTTAAGATTCATAAATGGCGGAAAGAAGCCGAACGAGGCTGATATCTTCCCCTATGGCCTTCAAAGCGTTCGCAACCCCGGTATGTCACATTTGTGAGCATTTAACTAGTCCTTGGGCACATGCAAGGCGGCAAATGAGAATTGAACATTGCCACTTGACGTTTCACAATATTGTCCATCAGCCTTTTAGGAATGAGTTTTGAACTATACGATGAAGGAAAATCACAAATGATTGGTGCAACTACTACTCGAAGACGCCGTAATGTAATGCCGGGTTCTTGATTAGAATGTAGAGTTCATGGCAATATGGCTGATGCTAGGCGAGAATCCAAGAGCTGTCGACCAACATAGCACTATGCATAACAGAGAATCCGTCTTGATAGTTTTGGCACACGCCATTATGTGCTTTAGATATTTATCGTATCATATCACTCTACCCGCTACAGAGGAAATTCCTTCGAGTTGTTTTGGGCAACGGCTTATTTTAAATGCAACTCTTTCTCTATGCGTGATTTTGCATCTAAGAGGGTTGCCGAAAACGACGATTGCTTGACTTGGAGATTGAGCAGCCTGTCGTAGGAGAACCAAGAAAACGTGTGATTGTGCATGGGACAGTAGCTTAAACGTGTGAACTTGCAATAATCGTACAATCAATATGCACATCGTGCAGGACCATTTGTAGCCTATGATAATTATGCAAATACGGCACTTTCGTCCCCGGTATGTAGAAGCCACAGACCGGAAGATTGAGCCGAAATTTCTTCAAATGCCGTCATTTTCAAAAGTCCATAAGTACCTAAGTAGTTCAAAACTTCACCGATATCTCGGTAGTTGGAGGGAATCTATGAAATTGATCGTGGTAATGAAAGGCACAGCAGCCGCCGTGTAATCTGTCTCCAGTGTCAAAAATTGCAATCCAGGTTTTTGGAAGTAATCCAAAAGACATCAGGTTTTTGGAAGTAATCCAAAAGACATCAGGTTGTTGGAGGAAACATTGCGACGCAACAAATTTGAATCTCCTCCCTGGTGGGAAAGCCACCCAATATCCTGAACCACGACACATCAGCTTAGAAATTCAAGAATATAATCCTTTCAATGTAAGTCGACGAATTGATAGCATAATGTGTCCTACATTCTCAGCATGGATGTATCTTCTGCACAGCGCGCAGTGTCGGTTTCACTGGAAATTCATCCTAATAGAAATCTCTGAATGATTGAATGACATTCCAATGACAATTGACATGAAGCTTGTGCGTTTCCTGCTCTGCCAATTATTCGGTCTATTGGCTCAACAATCAGACTTTGAAAATTTGCTGTTGATCACTGCGATGTATGTGGACAAAAGTGGAAATCTTCACACCGCACACGATCAGTTTCTACATCGGCTTGTTTGCGCCAAGCCTGTTTTGCTCAGCGATTCCGTGATAATAAATCGAAGAGACAACTTCGCTTGCCATTGGAGAAGGCATTTGATAATGGCATCAAGACATCACGAAAATTGTGACTCGTGGTACAACATGATTTCGTAGACTGGTACCACGGGAGGTTACGAAGTCGGATTTATTCGCCGGCGAGAGTCTGGATGCTGTGCTATTCGTCGCAACTGTGAGAGTGTGGATTTAGTAAACAAGGTCAAGGGTAAAATTGGCTAGGGCACCGAAGGCTGTAGGGGTACCGTAATAACATCATGATGATGAGCCCCAGCTGAAACGCCGCCTCTTGATTGCGTACACAGAAGACCCTAGATGTTTATAGAGAGGAAGGCCACTTCCTTGAAAGATATTTTGAGGGTCGAAATTCATCAGGCAAATCTGATTTTGGGCACCAGGTTTCCGCTTGCCCGCACGTGGATTGCTCAAATTCGATTAAAATGTGATGCATTGATATTTGATTCTTCGTAGAGCTGACGATCCAAGAGAAGTTCATGTACAACGTCACTAAAAAAGTACCATAACAACCATGTTACGGCACAAGGGCGGGGTGGAAGCGTGGAATCTGACCCGAGACGCCTTTCGCTAGTGACGCGAGCATCCTAGCACATCACAGTATATTCAAGTAGATCCTATAGTTCTGCGTTTCCATATCAGTAATATGTAAATGACAATGCAGCCGACATATTCTCTGAGCTGCACATGCTGTGTTCTGCGGAGGGGGCTTAGAAGTCCTCAGTCGGAAGTGGACACAATCGTCGATTGACTGCGCAGCAACACTCATGATAGGTACAAGAAGCTAGCATATTTGGCATTGAGATGACGAAACTGTATGCAGAGAGTCAATGTGGCCAGTAAGACGTGCAAGACCTTAGCTGCAGAAGCTTTGCGGTCCTGCAAGTTTGACAGGTGAAATGTTACATCATTGCCAATGATGATTCAAGAGGCGACCGCGGAGGTATATTCAATCAAAAAATGGACCGTATTCGACATTAGCTGCTTAAATATATCAAGAATGAATCCGTGCCCGCTGCCAAATATGATATTTTTCACAAAGTGGGGTTTGACCTCGATTATTCTTCACTGTTGTATGGAATCGACTTTCCGACTATGAACCCCAGATGATTCGTGATGTTGGATCCTAAATCGACTTTCGGCTATTAGAAGTGCCACTGGAATGAATTTAATGCCACATTCCTAAATTCTTACTCATATGGAGTCCATTTCCGGCTGGCTGCAGATGCGAGCTGGCTCAGATTTGGTGCACTCAAGCCGTGGAGTCTGCATAAGACACTTTATTGCTAGAAACCACATTCATTTCAACATAAATATGCAAGATTGGACTCCTACCGACAATTTCATAAGACTTTGAGCGGAGATACACGTCTTTTTTCCCATATGCTCCGCCTTGGGAGATCGAAGTATTGATGGTCTGAAAATCACCCCGGCATTAACAAAGTTCTAGATATTCGACGTCAGGTATTTATATCGACTCTTTCATCTTTTGTCTTTTTAAAACCAGGAATCCCAATCCCAATCCCAATTTCCTCCCGCTTGGTCATCAAGAAGTCCTCATTCGCAGATTGGGCGTTCATATCAAGCATATGGACCAATACTCAAGAACTCATTTGGCGCTACACTTGCGAGTAAATTTGCCCTGCATCATATCGCTCTACTACCAGCGGGTAGAAACGCACCTTCTACATCCATCTTCCTGCCAGCGAGCGGAACAAAGACTTTGGAGCAATGAGCGCTCCGCGTGGATCGGGTGGAGGATATTACAAATACCGGTGCAAGTACTGGCTAGTTTATAATTGCGGTAATTGGGTATGGGTGAATAACGAGCCGTGTGCGAATTGTTTGGTATGTCAGTAGTAGCTGTAAGCTCCTGCGTGCTAATATCAACTAGGCGATTGGAAGAGAGGAAACAGTCATTTCACGATCCCAGTACCAGATGTCAAGGGATGTGTTTGTACCACAATTCAAAGACGGAAACTTACACTATACAATGACGGAAATCATCACTTTGAGCGACTTTGACAACGGCTGGGTGGTCAAGGAAACGCAGAGCGCGGAATTTCCAAAATCAACGTCACCAACGATAGAAAAGCTCGAGGCGACCGAAGGCGCTACGGTCCAAATTTTCAAAGAGCCAGTAGCACCGAGACATAAGGAGGGCTAGCATCACACACGGATAACGAATGCCTCGTCTCTTTCACTTTTGTCGCCTCCCTCCGAGACTATATTTACTTGCCACGGCTCCTATATCGGTTTAGCATGAAAAACTAGTCTGTTTGCGGTTTCTTCCCCGCCAATCGTGGCGGTCTTTCATCGGTTGTCAGTCAGAATGAAAATGCTGGCAACATATTGTGAGACTTTCTGCAAGTTTTGCGCGAACTTTCAATTTGCGACGTTCTCTTGTCCATCGTCAGAAGCCGTTCAGTACCATGTCAGGATAACTTCACGTGTTAGAATCTTGTAATCAGTAAATTTTGGGGGTGGAAAGTGTGTAGCATAGGATCTTGACGTCTATAAAATTACATAGTACAGTTTGTGTATTCCAAATTTCGACAAACATGTTACTCTGTGTATTTCTTGCCACTGGGCAGAATGTCGAGGAATGAAGGAGTGATGCGGAATATGGAGAGAAGTTCCACAGCCTTGCATGATCGATACTGCAACGTTTCAATACCTGCCCTACTGTATCATTTGAACCTTGCCTTGTCGAACATCCATCCATTAACATTGACGGTGCGTGATTCTAAATTTGGTTAGTGTTTGCCTCTATCGGTGAACTCAGCATTCACTTACGACAACAAGTCACTTTGTTTATCTATCTCCGCCAATCATTTCGACATTGGCAAATGAACCTTTGAAAATGATACATAACACTCAGTTGCTAATAAAGACATGTGGAATTAATCTCCATTCTTATAATTGCGTTGGAGTTGTGGAAGGATGGAAAGACGAGAACAAGCTAAATCACGTGAGACCACAATGCGTGGCTAAGGTTAGTGCTTAAAGCAACATCACTTCATTCAAGCTTCGTTCGTTCTGTTTTGTTGTTTTGTTTGCGGCCTGTATGAATTTTCGTAACCTCTTTCCTGGCTTTCCTTGTACCATCGTTCTTGACTTGCCTACTTATCGTTTCCTTTCTTTCCTCTCCCTCTCTGCCCTTCTTCTCTCTGTAATGCACTTTTATCTCCCCGCCCAAGACCAAATGAGTTCCAAGGAGTATTCGAAACAATACCTAGTGATATTTGCGGTAGGAAAGGTAGCAGATTCCCATAGCGGAGTTGGATACCTGAGCAGGACTTGGAAGAAAGGTAATTATCGATTCCCAATATGTTTACTTCGAGTTGCATCCTGAGTTTTCAAAAGTACCTCATTCTTCCAGAAAATGACATTAATTGGGAATGTGGCCCGCTTTGCTCATCGTCATTTTCAAAACATGTAAGACTGGGAGAAATGATCATGATCTGCTTTCAAAGCTTCTTCACTACATCAAAATATCGATCGATGGACCACATGATCTCCACCACGATGGCGAGCACGTGATCATATCTAGCAAAGTCTTGGATTTAGGACTCTTTCTGATTGAACCCCTTGTACAATCTCCTTGGAAGGAATAGTCATGACTGTTTCACCTCTCGTTTGTGGATCTGTAGGGATAAGTGTGTCCGATTTTCAATTATATAATATCTGGGTAATCTTAATTTCTTGTTTGTTGGGCTCGTGAAGTTCACCTGACTGTTATAGTTTTTTGACATCAATTGAAGCTCTATTCTTGGTTCTGATCTTTGCTCTTTGCGCTTTGCTCTTTGCTCTTTGCTCTTTGCTCTTTGCTCTTTGCTTTTGCCTCTTGCTGTGTTGGGGTCGACCTACATTGCTCAGAGTAACTGCCAATCAAGGATCGTGGTTTCTCGCTTACTCAAAGTGTCAAAAGTACCTAGTATAGCGATTGCTTGTTCTGTCTATCGGTATACTGACTTCCTTTCCTTAAAATAACTACACCATCCCTTTCAATTCCAGCTTTGCTGCTATTGAATTCATTCATTCACATATCATTGAATCTTACCTTCAACAGAGCGACTCTCTACCTCTTGCTAAACCCTTGTAAAAGTCTCATTATTTTCTTTTCAATCGTTTTGTTTACATCTGGGTGTCAACTCTCCAGCTTTGTAAAAGAATTGTCTGCTCTTCACCTTTTACAAGTTGTGTCTGATTCTGAATTCTCCCACTTCCATTCTACCAGTAAGTAATGCACTGTTCAGCTCTAGATGGATTTCTCTGAAAGGGTTTTGAGGAGATGCAGGATATTTGGCATAACATCAGAGAAGAGTTTATTTTGTTGTTTGGATGAGCACTATCGCGATGGTAATTACCATTGAGGACTTAATCATTTTCGTCATGTCGATTTTTCAACACTCTATCTGGGAGGATGCTTTTAATTTACCCCGCTCTTCGTCAGGCGGGCTGATTTGTTTTGAGACTGCATTCTCATCCCATTTTCTCATTCACCTGAAGATGTTCAATAACTGACTTCCCTTTTATTTTTAGTTACAATTTTGAAAGAATATTTGAAGGACAACCCACAACCCACAAACAACTCAACCTGCGAATCCTGCCTGGGAGAAAAGACCAGTTCTACCGTTCAATTCCAATCAATTCCAATCTGCAATTCTTCCACTGCACAACTTCAATAGATTGAAAGTGTTTTCACGCACACACCTGCGACATTAGACCTTGATTTCTTTTCACCCTTGTCGCGAAAAAGAAAGCTGAAGATCGATACCTACCGTGGTATTTGACGAGGCAGTTTATCAAATTCGCGCGATGGCTCTTCATGAAGATAACCACAGAAAGGCTTGTCACTATTCGATCGATCAATTGCTTGCTTTGAAAAGTTCTCTTCCTGTCGTTGCTTGTGTAGTCAACAATATCAACAAGCACCCTGATATTGGTCAGTATCTTCACCATCTTCTTTAATTCACCATTTCGCAATTACTAAACAAACTTTGTAGCTGCCATATTCACTCTTCCTGAGCAAGCATTTCGAAATCCCCAAACTTACTCTTGCTTAACTGCAGTTCTCTTGAAACAACAAAAGTACACACGCCCTGAAGGTACAACACGTCGTGGAGAATCTTCTTCGTCCTCGTCTCAATCCATGCGCAGTCAAGGAAGCTGGTGCCTTCGTCAACATACAAATTTTGATTCACGCCGCACCTTTGACAATCAAATTCAACCACATTCTGCACCCACAAACGTGGCTTTACATCAAGCTGAAAATTTTAGAAGATTTTACAGAGCCGTTGTTTCACCTACCCACGTACGAGTCACTGCTGGTGGTCGCATAGTTCCAAACACCCGAGCAATGGCACCTCCATCATTTGAGCCTACTAGTGACAAGCATTTGGCGCAGTCTCCGAAGCAAATCAAGGATAGAGAAGAACTTGAACCCAGCCAGCATGCTGGTAGCACTGCTGGTGATTCTCAAGCATCTCTTGTTTCCGTTGGCGCACAAGGTCCTCCTGGCTTTCATCCTGTCTTTTCTAGTTCTTTTCTGCCACCTTACGGTTATTTTCAACAAGGCGTTGCAAATATGCCTGGACCAGCTTTTGGTTACCCAGGTCACAACCAGCTTCCTCATCAAGGAGCCAATGGCAATGACAGCCCATCCAGCTCTTTGCAGCCAGTTAGAGTCTCTCATCCTGGTCAGTTTGATCCTACTCGTCCATATATGATGGTCAATAACCAACTGTGCTTCCCTGCCTCGGGCTTTCCTCAACATCCCAACGGATTTCCTTCCGGTTTAGTAGGCAATCCAGCATTTGGTCCTCCTATTCCAGGTGGACCTCCAGGACACCATATTCCACATCCAATCCACGGGCCCGTCCCATTTTCAATGCCACCTGGCAACTTTCCTGTCCCCATGATGCAACACCCAAGTGGCCAATTGTTCCCAATGATGCCGCATCAAGGTCATGCCCAACAAGGCTCTATGGCTTCAATGCTGCCATTCCAATCCGCTTCCACTGAACAGATCCTTCAACAACATCGAGATCATCTCGTGATGCTTGAAGATCATATCTCTCGCCAATCTTTGCAATCAGTCCCTTACTGGGCGACTCAGCGCCAAGTTCTCACGGGGGAAATTGCAAGATTAACGAGTTTACTTCAGTCTGAGCGCAATCATCTACACAATGTCAAGGTTGAACGGCCTACATCTCAAACACCTATCCATGCTGGGAGGTCGCTAGATTCTCAGTCCACCAGCAGTGAGTTTCGCAGTCCAGTGATTGTGAGCTCTAACGCGAGTACCATCTTGCCCAGCCAGGAGCCCTCGGTCGCTTATGCAAACTCATCAGCCCACACCACACGAAGTCTCGATTCCCCAACTTTGCAGCGGACTACCACCGCTAAACCTGGACCTGGCTCTAGATTGCCTGCTACAGCAGCAATGGCACCGCCATTCCAACCTCGTGGCTGCCGCTTAGATCTCAGCGCTGCTGACTGGGAGGAGTTTGCTAGAGTAACGGATCCCCGTCCTGAAGGTCGAACATCACCTCCAGCAACACCGGAAAATACAGCTCAAAGATTGGCTCGGCTAATGAGCAATTGTCAGACTCGTTGGGAAGATTCTGCTGCTGGTTCAAGTATGATCAGTATGCCAAGATCTCAAACAATGCCTGTTCCTCAATTACAAACACATGCAGCCTCTATGCCAGTATTTCAAAGAGCTGACACTCATCCTTCCTCTGTCGCGCAGATGGCATCAAGTTCTTATGCCGGTGGTGTTGATACAAACGGTACAAACTTCCAGCCATATGCCAGAGTACATACTCAAAGCTTTGATCCCGAGAGGTTCCTCGCCCAAAAAGAATACTTCGGCAATACAGCAAACAGTCTTTTAAATCATGGTCCTACTCGTCAAAATCCGAGGTTTGAAGCAGGTAGACAGACGTTAACGCACACTTCACCCGTTAATGGCAATTATAATAATCAAACCGCATTCACCACCGATGATTACCTAAACAAATGCCAATCAATGTTCCTTGATGTATCGACCGACTCAGCGGTGACAAAACATGCGTCGCCATCTCCTAGTCCAATGCGGAACTCGGCTAGCCACAATTCTCTAGATTATCGACCAAGAGTAGATGAACCAAAACAACATTTCAATTTGACTACTCAATCTCCTGCTAACAATTCTGCTACAATTGATCATAGAAACCTATCGGGCAATGGTGTCGAGAAGTATCATGAGATTTCTGCCGATGCTCAAGGACTCGAAATCCTCGCCAACGTGTTCGCAAAGACTCCTGAAAAATGCTTGGGCTCAGGCAAACAATCTGCAGCACTCCAAGAACCTGAAACCGACATTTTTGTAAAATCCCACAGTTCTTCAGCTGAGCAAAACGCAAATTCTGCTAGTAGTCGCTCCTTGACTCGCAGCGATCTTGGTGCCATCTTCGAATTAGAGGATCGAGCTGCATCAAATTCTCAAAATGAGCTTGCGCAAGTTGCCAAAAGTTCCGTCGACCGTCAGCATACATCTGAGGATTTGGCTGCTATTTTTACTTCAAGGGATGCAGATGGATCGATACCAAAACAAGTCACAAAATTTGCTAGTACTCCTTCATTGACACGCAAAGACCTTGGCGACATCTTTGCTTCTAATGGACCAGACACGTCAGATTATTCTATTGCGGCAGAACAATCTTCAATTCCTCTTGGCATGCGTCCACATGAGTCCAAGACCTCGAGCAATATCTCTGAGTTGAATGATTCACATGCATCGGCGTCCAAGCATGTCTCGAATCCTGTTGACACTACCTTATTGACACATGAGAATGTCGGTGACGTTTTTGCTTCAAATTCACCACAAGTACCACTGTCTTACGAGACGGGGAACCCTGCTAATGCTCGACTTCATACCTCTGCGCATTTGGGTGATATATTTGCGTCAGATTCTCCAATAAAAAACAAACAATGTACCATCTCGCCGACATGTATGGATGGAGATGATTTCTATGATAAGAAAAGCATTAAATCTTGGACTCGACGTGCCGAGCATCGAGTTTCAACAAGTACTCAGTCAGGCAATGAGAAGGAGAATTCGATTGCCACTCCATCAACTCAAGATGGCTCTCCAAAAAGTAAATCTAGCTTCATGGAACGTATCCGAACCACAAGCAGGTATGTGAAACATGTTTCCTAGGAGGTACAATTCATACTGATCCAACTGTCTGTAGTGCCGTACAGAAGAATCAAATTTTGAAGAATTTGCTAAACCTTCAACCCGCAGCTCATTCACCTGTTGCTGCACCTGCTCACGTCTCTTCGGCTAATGCTCAAGGCATTGTCCCACTTCAGAACCGAGGCTCGGCAGCTGCATCTCTAGCTCCTGCTATGGTCAATATGGCAGCGATCAGTAAATCCTCAATGGTCAACTCACCACTAGGAATACCTAGTCCAAGCACACCAGAAAATCGCTTACGTATTCGTCTTAATCAATCTTCTCAACGTTCTCCAGAGCATTTGGGAAATGAGGACTACCTTAATTGCTTGAAGGAAATTGCTCGCCACGCATCCATCAAGCGACGTCAATCTGAATTAAAATGATGTGATTTTGTCATATCTTGCAATTCAAAGGCCTTGAGTCAGCACGGAGGTCCGGGATCCCGTATCTGCAATTTCTGAAATAGCCACCGTATGTTCATCCGCATTGCATGGTTACCCAGCACTTTCTCGTCAGGTATTGGGGACTACATTATATCAACACGCTCTTCTTGTATTGATGGCACGTCCGCATTTGATACTAAATAGGGGAACTTGTATAAGAGGATTTAAACCCTCCTTATACTAGTACCGACCTTATCGTATCTTTGCTCTTTTGCCGTTCACATTACTGCCTTTTGTTTTAATTATTTAGCCACAGACATACGCAAGTTTCTTTTTGTAGGATTATTTGGGCACAGAGCTTTACTTTGGTTGCGAAATGAAATATAGCTTTCTTTCTCACACTTGATACAAATTTGGTGGATGGTTTATGATTCATACGGTGGATAAGAATGAAACGAATGCGCGGATATTATGATCGTGCGAGGGTCTGTGGTTTCTTTTCTGATGCAATTGCATTATTTGATTTTTCCTTTTTTACCAGAAATGCTATCAATTAATAGTAATATTGAGGTTTCAGTTGGTAGGGAGGGAACTTGCATCCTTGTTCGTAGTTAAATAAAAATTCATCGTATAAATCCTAGATGCATTGTGACATTGTGTGATTAAAGGATTTTCTAGGATTTAGCAGTTCCAAGTAATTCTCATCAGAAATGGTTGTAATCACTGACTTTGGATAACTAAAAGATGTCTTCGCGTATTGCTCCTTCCCACTTTAGAGATGGATCTCTAACGGTATCTTCAATCAAGCATTACAATCTAGAGATAGGTCTCCCTCATCTCCACTCCTCGCTTCTTCCTTAACCTAAAATCATGATGAAATACTTGTTGTCTTACTTCAAGGGGGTAATGGTGTAAGAGTAAGATGTAGGTTTTGGGATTGATGGTATTCTGCTAAGAAAGGAAAAGGGTAAAGGGTGAGAAGATAGGTTTGTGGGGTTATATTGTTGTATAGGAGGATTATATATTGTTCTTTGTTGCTTTGTTGATTTGTTGATTTGTGCGTGCGTGGTTATATGTTGTGGTGATGATGCCTCTGATGATACAGTATAATATGGGTTATATGAAGATGGATGGAAGATGGAAGATGGAAGATTTTTGTGTAGGATTATGTGTGAAAGGTTTATTTCTCTCTTTGTTTAATTAAAATAAAAATTAAATTATATACAAATGTAGCGGGTGTTTTGAGTGAGAATATGCTGTGCTATGATACTAGTTCAGTTTATATTTATCAATATCAACCAAAACTCCTGACCTAGAAATATCCATAACTAGAGGAAGTAGCCATGCTATTCATCCCTCCTAACAAAGCACCTCGTTTTTCTCTTTGAAACTCCATTCTTTAGTATATACTTAACCAATACCTGGTATAAGTTTCGAATTTGCATGTTCTAGCCCTCTTTATATATTATAGCTCTGCTACTATTCTAGGAGCAGCTAGTTCTGCTGGCTTTATATTTCTTCGCGGGTACGAATCCATTTCACTTCTTGATATTGGGGCTGAGTGTGAAATTGGTGTGGACTCTGGTAGCGAACTTGGTAAAGAGTTGTAAGACATTTCTGAATTTGGTACTAATGGATAACCGGACGGTGTTGATAGTCCTTTGAAATGACGGTTTTGTTTTTTCGCCAGACGATATTTTCGTACGCCCCAGAGTGAGGTGGTGAGGAATATTAGGAGGAGGAGACTGAGTCCGATTACGAGGCCGATTATTATGGGCGTGTTGGTTCTGGATTGAGAGGGCAGGTCACTGGCGGGATCCTGGGAAATTGATGAGGTAACTGGGGGAGTCGGAGCCAGTAAGGTCGACGACGGTGTGGAGAATGTTGATGTGGATGTAGGAGACAACACTGATGAAGAGCTTGCAGAAGGAAGTGCTTTCACGTGGAATCCCCTTGACCAACCCTCAAAAGAAGTGTTAAATGGACTGTGGCTTGGATTGTTTTTACTCTGTTCCCAAGACAATTGATGAGTTCCAGCTTCGGAGACATTGAAATCGATGTCGTCGATTGTTGGTGTCCATAAAACGGAGGCGTTGAAGACGTCTTGATCACCTTGCACGATTTTAGTAAACCAACAAATGTAACTTGGGGTGAAGTGAGAATACTTACCAGCAAGAAGGAAAGCTTCATGCTCTCGAACTTCGGTATCGCCCTGGTAATCGCCGCGCAAAAGCCATAAATTCAGAAGAAAGTTTCCATATTTGACGGAATCAAGTGTGCGCGGATTCCACGTTATATTGACTAGTGATATCGCAGTAACGTTGACTGGAGTCTCAAATGTCCATATCTGAGCCATGTCTCTGGGTTGAAGTAAAGATATCTTTCAATGTGTTAGCATTTGCCAAATTATCCCGAGAACACTCGTGTTACTGTTAGAAGAAATAAGGTTGTTAGATCTACATGAAGCCTTAATGGCCCGGAAATGTTCAAAAGGAAGTTAAGATACTTGGGACCTTTCCAAGTCATTGGGAAGATGCTAATTTGAGCATAAGTGGAGTGAACCTATCGTCTGAAGCGCGATCCTACCTCTGCCAGGGAAAATATACCACGGCAATTGGCTGGTGTTCCAAGAGCGCATCACGTGCTACATGGTCCACGTTACGAACGCTGCATCACTTCATTTATATCTTGTCGAGGCGAAGTTGTAGGATTCCAACCCTGCCTCGTCTGATGAGACAAGGCGGTGTTCTTGTCGAAAATCTTCTTCTCCAGACTTTTAAATGGTAGATACATCAAACCTCAATGCCTGTTGTTAGTTGATGAGAATATTCTCGTTAATCCTTTCCATATCTCTTCCCCGCTTCAAGAGGTTCAATTAAGGGTTATGGATACTGGGGACCAGCAATACCCATGGGGTAAGTGTAAATAACACAGGTGTATTAGAATTCGAGAACCATGTTGCCACGCTCGAGCCATACTCCGTACTTTATTTCTGGGCATTCGGGCGTCGGAATAGACAGGGAATGTGCAGCAAATAGCAGGGGCTAAGCGAGCTGACAGCAATTTCCAGATTTTATTGGATTATGTTCTCTTGTCCAATTCATCATTTCATGAACCATCACTACATCATTGTTCTATGGGCTAAACGTTGCGATTAGCCTTCACGACTCACCAATTAAACGCTTGTGTTACAAAAAAGGTTAATGCCGCTTTCCGAATCCTTATCCCACTCTAAGTTTGACCCCTGAATGATGGATCTAACGTGGATATACCCTCAAAATTAGGGATTTTCTCTTTACTTGTAAATTGTTACGAAAAGGAGCGGTTCTGTTTAGCCTCCTATTAATCCCCCAAATGTTTTGAAATTCTGCTTATTCTAGTTCCATTGTACTAGTACAGTCCTCTTTTCCGCCCTCAAAACAAGTATCGGTATATGGAGTAATAAAAAAAAATGGTTGCACCGAGCTCCCGCCCGTATGTTCTTGGCGCATGTATCGCTCTCGCCTTCATTCTTCTCCTTTCCCTCCGAACTCGTCAAGAAACGTCTTCAAGATGGCTAGACTATTCTGATAAGTCCTCCCTATCGACCGCCCATGAAAGAAACAGTAACTATGTCTCGGCTACATCAGACAAAAGGCTCAAACCAGCCGATACCACATCAGAATTAGGCCGGTCGAGTAATGCGACTCTTGGTGTATGTGTTTTATTTGTTCGCTGGTTTATTTATTTGTCTTGCTCACACAATAGTCAAATAGTTCGAGAGGGTATTCGTCATAGGGCTGAGAGAACGCTCAAATAATCGTGATGCTATGTCATTATCTGCCTCTCTGACAGGTTTTAGAGTGGAGTTTTTCGATGGGATGAGAGGCGAAGATGTACCTAATGAGGCAAAGCCACCGGTAGGTGAAATTTACACCTACAGCATCCGCCATCTGCTGCGCCTTGAGCTTAGAACTAAGGTTAACGCTTGGACATAGGGACTTTTATTAGCCGGCGGGTCGTTGGGTTCTTGGCGGGGTCACATGAATGTGATACGTAGGTACGTACATACTGTTTATTCGAATTCCACGTTCATTCTTCAAGGTCTTTTATTGAATGTCCGTCATTGCTATAGCATTATAGAAAGAAATCTCGCTTCAGCATTTATCATGGAGGATGACGTCGACTGGGACATCCGGCTCCTAAACCAACTACCCGAATACGCTAAAGGTGTCCGCACACTATCAAACATACCACTGAATAAACGTCAACACTCCCCCTATGGCGATGACTGGGATGTTTTATGGCCAGGACACTGCGGTGATGAACTCCCATCCGCTTTCCACAAAGACGTCAAGGATGAAATCTACATTATCGCAAACGACGAAACCGTCGCTCCTAAATCCGCGCAATCAGGGCTTAAAACCCTAGCAAAATATCCTGAAAAAACTCGAATCGTTCACAAAGCTGGTGCTCCCACCTGTACTTCCGGCTATGGAGTTTCCTATCGCGGAGCCCAGAAAATCCTCATGGCGCTCGCGGTAAAAGGGGGTCATAATCGTGCCATCGATAATGCCATTGCGCTTCTTTGTCGTGATGGCTATCTTGATATGAAATGTTTTTCGGTGGAGCCGCAATTGTTTCAGCACCATCGGCCTGCGGGCGCGATGAATAAGGATAGTGATATTAATAGTCTGGGGGTAGGAGATGTGAAAGGGGAGAGGGAGAAGGGAGTTACGAATTTGATTGTTTGGAGTGCGAGATTGAATTTGGAACAGATGGTTATGGGGAGGAAGGATTATGTTACGCAATAGTGAGGGTTGGGGATTAGGTATCATGAGATCGGATTTGATGGCGTTTGAATGCTGGATTTAATGAGCATGGAAATGGTGTGATGGGATGGTCTATTCTTGTAAGACGTGGACTGGTATTTATAAGGCATTTCGCATATTAAATCAAATGCTCTTGTATATAAATATCACCGGCAAACTTATACAATACCCATAGCTCTCTCTGGGCTGTCCTCAATAGAGGTCACGATTCCTCTAACAGAAGCAAGGGGATTTATACCAGGGAACCCAACGGAACGGTAGAGGGTGTAGAGTTAATTGGTGTAATTTGCATGCATATAGACTCATGTTGAGAGATAGCAAATCTCTTGACAAAAATTACAAAGCATAATCATCCGCGCGTCAAGCACAGAAAGTCTACTTTCTTCCTCGATTAGTAGATGTTGTAGCTGATACTGACGTAACAAGTCCAATTCATGCTATTAACCATTAAATTTTCTGAAATTTGACATCTGAAATGCATTGCTATTCCAATTTTCTCTACCACGAGGCAAGGCCGATTCCCGCACGCCCCTCTCTTCCCCGGCTGGATAGAGCCTGGTAATTAGCTCCGCGCCCTTCCCTAAACGTTCTTTTGTGCGGAGCTTGTATTTAGGCTTCTTGACTTGGCGAGACACAACTAGCCGCAGCACCTTCTAGCAGTCCATTTTCTCATACATTATTCATTCTTTCTTGACACTTGACATGATCTTAACAAACTAATTCATGAGATGTAAATGATTAATCAAGAAGAAACAGAGTTACAGAGTTATCGACATACAAGGATCAGCAATATCTCAAGGTCAACCCTGACGAATATCAAATGTGCATATCAGCCAGACATCTAAAGTCTCATCAACGAATATGCGGCATGGATGACTAAAAGCTACAAGAACCGGATCTATCAACATGATGGAGAAGTGTCTATATTGAAAAACTCTGTCAGAAAAGGAGCTCGAATTCTCAACAACACTATGAAACAAAGAAAGAGCACTAGGTGGAGTTTGTCGAACAGATGAACAGCACGCTTCCATTCTCTCTGGGTGCATTTAAATGTGCAAGATCTGACAAAGAATCCTAAATTTTGACCGATTTCCTTCTCAACAGGAGTTACCATGGACCATACATATTTTCCAGAGTAGACCATAATAATCTGCCATCGAGTAAGCCTCCAATGCTCTGAATTAGGCCTTCAAAAATGCCGATTAATGCCGCTTATTGCAATATTCGCCTAGAACTCCACAATCCAAGAAACATGTGATCTAGACTCGATACTTCTCATGCTCCTATCAACCATACCTCCATCACTAAGTACCACTAATTTGTGGCCCGAAAGAATCCCGGAAGCTTGAAAGGTAGAAAAGCATTGAAGCTTGGTTTAGCCTCGGGCTTGAGATATCCGACCAATCATACGGGCTGGAATTCCAAAGAGCTTCGTGCTGCCGTTTCAAGAAATAACAACCCAGAGGTCAACCAACTCTGTCCAATAGAAATGACCTCCATAGTCTCCTTCATCTCGGTAGGCAAGAAATCTGTTGGTCAAACACATGGTGCGCTCGAAGGCAGCACATTCTCCATCACCCTGTCCGTTAAAGGCTGTGCCCATCCTTCCCTCGATGGCATGCCCATGCTAGGGTATTAATGCCTTTCCACTTATCTTTGAACGTCTAACAGCATATCCCAGAAGTCCTGCCTGTTTAAATTCTTCCCGTTTCAATTTTAATATCAGACACAACCTTTGCCATCTCAATTCCTCAAATAGGTGATAATCGCGGGTTACTGGTACTTGTGGTCGCGGACCTTGGGCAGAAGAATTATACAGCGGGATTTCTCTAGGCTAGTTGACAAATAGCAGCTAGCTGCATATTTGAGCAGAGAATATTGAGTGTTAACCAAGAAACCTTTCGTACAGATAGTGCGGATTTAGTACCGGTGGACTTCTCCTACTACCAAGTGTGTAGCGAGGAGGATCTTCCAGAATGGCAATGTTTTTACTTGGCGGGCAGATAAATCTTGGCTAGAGGAGCGAGGGTCGAATGGGCAACGATAAGGTCCAGGAATGCTTGCCACGGGATTTCAATAAGGCTTTGAAGTTGGAACAGGGGTTGAAATAGTTGAACCTTGAGTAGAGTGTGTCGAGAAACTTGTAGCTGTGGTAGGTCCGTCATAAATCGAATTTGAATATCTTTTTGAATAGTTGAAGTAGAGAAACAAGACTAGTGAACTGATCATAATGGTAGAGCTATGTCCTTTGTGAGCATGGGAAGTGGCGAAGCTTACAGGTATCTTTTTCTTGATCTGTTTGCATTCCTGAAGGCCAGCTTCCTTGCATGAAGGAAGGTCTTTAAATGAGGTTTCACATTAACGATGGCATTTCTTCAATAAATGCTTTGTCCACTACAGTCAATTCCCAAGCATCTTCCTCAGATAAGCATGGGACGATTGCAAGCTGGCAATTGTCAAAATATTGATATCTCATCTTCCAATATGAGGCCATTCTTAACTGACCACAATCCTTCCGCAGCATTTTCTCCAAATATATGCACCAGCGGTAATTGTCTTAAACGAAAGGTCATTATGTGTGCAGTTTTGCTTTGCTTGTGAGTGCCCCACGCATGTGACCACGCACCACTATTGATTTTCATCATTTTCGAAGCGTTTTACATCGTAGTGCTCTATCGACTAATTTTCGAAAATAATTTACATGGCGTACACCCTCTTTTCCTTCATTTATAGTACTTGCGAAAGTCAGCTCAACAAGGCCTGGAAATAGCTTCGTATTTGCTGGTTTTGGTTGAATTAGCTAGAGGGGGGAGAAAGCTAAAGGGAAAAAATTTGTGAGATGAGTTGTATTGGGTCAGAATGTAATATGCGAAGTCACTGCTTTTATAAAGCCAGGAGCACTAAATGATACTAGCTCTATGCCTAGTTAGGAAGCCACAAAATTGATAGAAGTATTGTATCAGATTCTAATCTAGTTTTTACATCGATCTTCTTTTAAAATTTTACACTTTTTGATTGGATGATATAAGTGAACTTTTTTAAAAAAAAATCTAATTAATTAATTTTTAAATTGTATATTATAAATTTTTATTAAAATATATTTTAAAATAATTTAAAATAATTTGAAAGATATAAAAGATTATTAATTAAAGTTTAATAATAAAAATCTAGTAATAAATTTATTGACTTTTTCAAATTATAAACTTGATTATTATACTATATATCAATATATAAAAAACTCATAACTCAGATATATACACTTACAACCCTCTGAGCGGAGAATAATCTCTCTAAGCAATACCCATCATCTGCTTCGTCACCTCCGTCCCTCCAGTATCACATCCTCATCTGCTACTACCAACTTCAATATCATCCACTGCAGACTTTTCAAATTCGTTTGACTCCTTCCCGATTCTCTGTCCTTTTACAATAACAGTTCCTTCTCAAACAAGAGCCTAAGTCATTCTATACCCACTGCAGCATCCCCAAGTATACTGAAATACAAAACCGTCTTTCTATAATTTAAAATAAACTATTAAGAATATTAAAAATTATATATCTTTCACTTTTCTATATTCTATACACGCGTATGTAACGGCCGCTGCGATGGAAATAGAAGTTTGAGATTGGAAGGCGCAGTAAGAGAGGACTTGGTTGAAGACAGTTTAACTAGAAGAATAACTCTTATAGTCTAAAGAATATAAATACTCAGGGCAGGAAAGAGATACGTCGCACTTGGCAGAGAAATTGTATTTGTTTAGATTGTTGTGATGTAACGACGAGATTGTCGGTTAGAACTGATAGAAGACAGATGCCGGCGCCGCCAATGGCAATGCAATGGCAAAATCGGCTCCTACGCTAAGAAAGGTGTTATATATAATGTGTAATTTACGATACAGTCGCGAGAGGGAGAATGAGTAGAAGTTAATATAACAGAAAGAAAAGTACTTCAAAGCAGTAATATCTAATGCAACAATAAAATCAGTGTTAGAACAGTGATCATATAACCATGAATGAGGCCATATTAGCTGTAAGGTACGAGGCCTCGTAACTATTACTTAAACTTCGTTCTTATATTATAAAATAGAAGCAATCAAGGAATACTGTCAATAGGACTAAAAGCTCTTTACGCTTCAATACCACCAGGTTGAAATCAACAATCGGTATTCATAATCCCTTCCTTCTCATCATATAGAAGAAATCTAGAATTGATAAAACACTTCACTACGGGATATAAAAACTGAATATCATTCTGGTCAGATAGTGACCAAGTAATGAAGCTGCCTTGGGTATACATAAGACGGATTGATAATATTCCGTCAAACGAAAAATATATTATCAATATCAAAGACAGTGGTTGTGTAACCATCGGTTGGCAACCGTCGCGAACATCTCAATTTCTTCATCTTTCTCTAATTAAAGGACAGAGATTAGCAGGGACATTTGTATAAGATTATATTGCTCTTTAATATCATACCGGCCGCCTTTCCAAGTAATCATTCTCTTCCGCAACCAATCAACTTTCGAACCAGCACACACATACACACAACACCTAAACCCCAATCAATCCTCCGCTCACCTAATCCTTTATCATCCCATCTCTATCCCATCCCCAAAACCCAAACTCGCGCAAACTCGCGCACAACTCGCAGCATGCACACCGCACCCCTAAGCATAAAAAAGCAAACAGAGAAACCAACTTCGGCCAACCCCACTGGTCTACCCCAAGCAGCCAAGCAACCCCGCAACCACGCCATCCCAAACAAGTAACCTACGCGTTACCCAACGTGACACAGTACCGTATTGCCAAGGACGGAAGATTGCACATTGAGCACATTTTAAACGGACAATCTGAATCCTTCTTATTTCTCAGATGATATTTGTATGGTTTGTGAGAGGAGCGTTGGAAGAAAGGCTTGGGGGAGCGTGAATAAGATAAATGTTTCGATGGGATATGTATTACCTAGGCAGTGATATTGAGCAGATTATGAGGGAATTAGTTTTTTGGGCACCTTGGCTTGGTAGTGTTTTGTTTTGTTTTGCTTGTTTGCTTATTCTTGTATGTTTGTTTATTTGTATGCTTTGTATATATTGGAAGTGGAATCTTGAACATATTTCATGAATAACTTCCTTTAGTCTGTCGGTCGATCTTGAATTTTGAAGTTAGCTTTTGATTTCGTTTCTTGAAAAGAAATACTAGGACTTTTTGAATCTTTGAGTAAATTCGCAATCTGCTAGATAGATCGACGCAGCAAATTAATCGGATATGATTACTATTAACCTCGTCCTCCTTTTCTCCTTCCTCTCCTCCCTCGTATCCGCTCACTTCTCCCTCGAATATCCCCCTTCGCGCGGCAATTCCTTCCTCCCACCTGCTTCCCAATGGATCTATCCATGTACGTAGGACCACTGGTATATCTCCACCATCTCTCCACAAATACTAAACCTCATTTCCAGGTGCAAACATAAACACCACGGAGAATCGTACTCTCTACCCCACTAGTTCCTTCCCCATTGGCCTCAACTTACATCATCACTGGACATATATATTCGTAAATCTCGGTATATCCCCTCATCCCTTCCCTTCCTCATTCTCCGCCCAAAAACTAATACCCCCTAGCACTCGGCACAAATGGCTCCTCCAACTTCAATATCTCGCTTACTCCTGCACCCCTAAATGCCACTGGATCAGGACACCTCTGTCTCTCCGACTTCGATTTACCCTCTGAAATTAAACTCGAAGATGGATTAAATGCCACAGTGCAGGTAGTTACTGTCGGAGAAAGTGGTAGTGCGCTTTACAATGTAAGAGACCCCTTTCTTTTCGATTTTTCTTTTCCTACTTCTCTCATTCATTCATTCTTTCTTTCTTTCTCATTTATTTCCCCCAAATTCAACCAAGAAGGGAAATATGAGAGCAGAAAAAAGAAACTAGAGAATCAAACAAAGAAGAATAAGACTAACACAAGAAAAACAGTGCGCAGATATAACCTTCTCCAGTAACACCACCGCCCTGCACGCTTCGGACAATTCAACTCAATGTCCCACCAGTCCTAATATCACAGTCACCAAACTTTCCGATAAATCAACCTGTCCAACTGAGTCTAGTTCCACAACTACTTCTTCTGCTCGCGCCAGCTCTAGCACTTCGAGTGGAACGAAGAATTCTGGTATTTCTTTGAGCGCTACTTTGGTATTAATGAGTGCTTTGGGAGTTGCCAGACTGTTAGTTATTTAGTCGTTTAGATGAGGACCTTCGGGGAAAAAGGAAGGGATGGGAGATTGGGAGATAATATGGTGAAGAAGCGAAATGGTAATGATTCGTAGGAGTATTCAGATATGAAATTTTAAATTCTGGTGTGGAAAAACAAGCATGGAGTTAAATCACATCAAAGTCTTCCAAGCTTTAGTATCCATCCTTTCCAATCCCAAGAAATCAACCACTAGTCCTAAATGATCCACACCCCAGAATCCCTCTGTTTCGCCTGAGCTGTTGGTGCATACCATCCACTATTTTTGTCTGTGTCAGCATATACTCAATTATCCTATCTTTCTTATCCCTCTATCATCACTTCCCAAATATAAATAAAAAAGAGCTCACCGGTAATCCAAAAGCCCCTTCCTCTATCGCTCTCGCAGTGTTCACCTGCAAAGACCCTCTCCCCTTCCCTGGAATTTCCTTCAACACCAACTCCAACATTTCCTCTCCTATCACCCGTCTCAATACATCTTCCAATACCCCAGGAGCCGAAATCTCCTTTTCCTCTACCCAATATAGATTATAAAAAGCATCCAAACATTTGCACAACACTTCGTGCGCTTCATCCTTGTCATACAAAAATGGTAATACACAGAGTGCACTTTGAATTCCAAAAGTATTATGCGGAAATCCCGTGGGTATGTTTGGGGTAATAGGTATTTCAAACAGAGAAGCCCAGCGGAGACGTTGTCGGTTGGCCCATTTACCTTTATCTGAAAAAGAGGGTTTGGTGTTAGTGGTGAGAAGATGTAAAAAGTTCCAAGGAGGAAAAGGAAAGAGGACAAACTTTTGACAGTCATAGGTGGAGCACCCCCAACTTCTTTTATAATATTCGACAAGGAAACAGGGACGTATTCGATATCGCATTGTGAAAATGTAGGGTTATTCTAGATGAAGAGATTTGTTAGCTAGTCGCTTCCCTACTCTTTACGAAGCTTAAATCAAAAGCAGACTCTTCATTCGACCTGCACATTCCAGCTAGTATCATCCCCCTAGCTCTCCCATCTTCCCATCCTACCATCCCCAACCGACAAACCCCAATTATCCAACCCCAAGCCCAAAAATCAACCCCCAGAAACAAGAAAAACCACACTAACCCTAAGAATCCAATAAGCCTCATAAGCAAACGGGCTAACCGTATCAACAAAGAACACAATCTTCTTTGATTTCCCCTGCCCTTCCATTCCTCGCAGATTCTCCTTCGCTACTGCATCCATATCGAATCGATATCGCTACCTCCTTAAGCTCGATGACGAGATTTAAGTATGAAATGATTCAATGCTAGATAGAATTGGCACTCGAACTCCGAACTACCTCGGTTATTATGTACCGCTATCGGATATAGACACCATACCTTCCTTACCGTGTAGAGAGTGTATAATAAGACATAATGTAAAGCCTTTAGCTAGAATTGTACGTCACATCTCGCACGTGACCTTAATTGGTCAATCAGAGAGCTCAAATTTTCTGCCCCTTAATATTATGATGATTAATCGAAGAAATGTTTATTAATCATTAAAGATAAAAATAACCATGAGTCTAATTGATCTAATATAGCTTCTACTCATCTCTAGTGTTTAAATATTATATACCTGTTGTACTATAAATTAAAATGCAGAATATTACGAAAACTTTGCTTCACAATACAATTATATAGTTCCAAAAAGCCAAATCCTATTCCTACATGTCTCCATCTTGTTACGAAGGAGCTTTCAAACCTTCAATGCTCCATCATATGATCCTCTAACCATATAATTCTGTAATTGTTATCGAACTGGATCTAAGTTTAACAAGGCCTATTCATATTTGTTCCCCATACCACCTTAATCCCATACTAAATCGATCAAATCGTATCTCGTAAGCACACGATCGGTTAGTATAAGATCCGTGGTCGTAACACATCTCCATCTCTGTACTAGATCCTGCTTTCATTTATTTCATCTAATCATAAAAAAACATTTGATCTTCGCCGTAATCGTACTTCATATTCATTCTAGGTGGGTATCATAGTGTAGTAGGTAATCTAGGGTAATTGTGACGGAAATCTACCATAACGATGTAATGAAAGCAACACTGCCCCCGGCTCCAATCCTGTTCCTGTTCCTGTTCCCAAAAGCAAGCTCGCCTTCCCATGTCCGTATACGCATGTGCTCCAATAAACACCTCCTTCCATAAACGCGATTGTACTCCTCGATCTCCAATCCCAAAAAGCAAACAACCCAATTTACACATGCATGTATCCCATCTACTTTTGACTCTTCTTTCTCGCCATCATATTTGGCAAGGTATTCATCTTCCCTGGTTTCCTTCCAATTTCCACACACAAGAGACGGATAAAATCCTTATTGTTCCAATAACTGCTATGAGCTGACAACATATCAATATACTGATTAGCTAGCATGCCTGGACGATTGCCCAAGATCCAATCGACCTGACCATTTTCATTCAATTGACAGAATTTCTTTTCTGCCATTTCCTCTGCCGTAAAATCATGAACTTCCATTTCCATTTGAGAAGGCATCTTGGTTATCGTAGCAGGCCTGGGCAGCTCTCCGACAGGAATTTCTACATTTTGAGATATACCAGCAGCGGATTTCATAGCGTGGGTCACTGCTGTCATGAAACTGCGCGAAGAATCTGGAACTTCTGCTTGTTTAAGATTTGCGCCGTATTTCGCGTCCACGCATGCATTAAGGCGATATGCGATAGGGTCATTGCAATGCATGATGTTGTAGAGGTTATCGACTGCCAAGCAGCCAAATGTACCTGCATCACCGAAAATCTCCTTACTACTGCCATTTTCAGATTCACAGCCAGGCTTATAAATACCCTTTCTAGGTACCAAAGATTTGCTTTCGAGTAAAAGGAAGAAAGCACAGGGACTCCCGGCGAGGAAGCAATTTGTTGTTTGGAAATCGAAATATCTGGTATTAGGTCTCCATGGAAGCTCGGCTGGAAGGGTGGTAGGTTGCCTACTCAATACTTCAAGGGCCATGACGCTACCAAGGGAGTGTGAAATGATGTGAACTCGACCATTGTTGTGAAACCCAGGATTGTTCTTACACCAAAGACGATATATGCGGTTAGCTTCGGCAACCAAAGCTGCAATCATCTTATGCTTGTGCCCGGACATGTAATAGGGAATATCCAACATCACATCCGAGATTAGTTCGCGGACTCTTGGAATCGTTTGTTGAGTGATGTCATTGAGAGAGTAATCACATCCAGCACGCTCTTTGTCTCCAGGCTTTCTTGGTCCACCATCTTCAAAAGAAAGGGTTGCACGCCAGTTTACAGGAACCACAGTGACGCCATCGAAGCCTTCCCGGAGCACCTTCTTCACATCGTTATTGGTGAGTTCGCGCTTCATCTCGCAGCGGAAGCTGTTGACTGCATATGTGAAATTAAAACTCTCCATGCGCTCCGAAAGTTTCTGGCCAATACCGTGAATGACCAGGCACAGATCAGTCACCTTTTCAGGTTCATCTTGAGCCTTACAAGCTGGACACACATACAATACATTAGAATTGCTCTCCTTCGCTATTTTGCTTTGTGCTTTCGTAAAAGTGGTTGATTTCTTTGAGGGATAAAGCTGATTCCATGCCCTTCGATTGAATCCACGAATGACGGCTACACCAACACAGACACCACTTTTGATTTTGGCGAGAGGCCGACGTCCGTAATAAGCCGAAGGGCAAAGACTAGGCTTGAGAATGAAGGCTTCCTCACAGTTCTTATAAATGACCTGGGAATTAGGGTATTTTTTGCTAATTGAAGTGGCCGCACTTGGCTTGGCATCTGACTCTTCAACTTTGCCTTCTGCGGCAGCTTCGCCTTGGAAGCAACGCGCAGCGCAATGAGGATCTACAGAAAGAATGTGTTTGGAAGTATCATAGGTTGAGGTTCTGGATTCTTCTTCTTTAGGCCAGAGACGGTGAACAATTTTCTCTTCGCCTTCAGGACCAACTTCAATTGCAGAATTAAGCTGATCATCCCACGTTTGAGACCAACATTCATTCTCCCTATAGCCCTTCTCTAACTGATTGGCGACAGCCGGCTCAACGGGACACATAGTATCTTTATAAAACCAGGTACCATATATACAAGGATACTGATCGTTGACAGGTGACCAGTAAATCGGCTTCACTACCAAAGACGGTAAAGTGACCAAATGAAGCCTGGATGTCCCAACAGGGACGTCAACTTGACACTTTGGATGCTCTTTATGCTTGTAAGCCTTGCACCCTTCAACTTCCATGTCTTCTGTAGGATCGCGCTCGTGCGCTATTTGAGAATCAGGGGAGGGCCCCTCGTCATATGTAGCATAATTTTGAGACGGAGGATCTTCGCCACGAGCGGGAAGTTTCACAAATGGCTTTCCTGTTATACCAGGTCCGGCTGGTTGTACGCTTTTGGTGTATATGTTGCCATTCCCAGCTACGAGTACATTAGGTTCAGATGATTGCATACGAGGTTCACAGATACACTCATCATTCGCAGCATCTCCTTGGTCAGGAATCTCCTGATTGGCAGGGAGGTCTTCGTCGGAGTCGTCATATAATCCGCCCTCTGGTTCGGCCGTACCATCTGCCTGCCGTCTACCGAAGAACCTTCCCCTACCTTTGGAATCATTGCTCGTTGTACCTAGATTTGGTTCCACGTATGGATGATGACCATCAGATGCTCTAGAATAATGCTGGAATTGATTGTCATTAGACTTGGACTTGTGTATGTGTCTGGGCGGTCCTGAAGAATGCTGGACAGAGTGCTGATGAGAATGTGACTTGAGTGCAGACGGTCTAGTCGAGTGCTCAAACTGATTGTCATTCGACGTGGATATTTGTATTTGAACTGGTGGTCCAGTAGAATCCTGGACTTGGTCACTGTTGTGGAGCGATCTATGTACGATAGCGGCAGCGTGCCGCTCCAAATAAGTGCAGCACTCAGACACATTCTTAGAGGACGTCTTCAATGCAGGCCTCTCAAGATCCTGCTTCTCAGTTGTTTGCCTCCCAGAAACTTGCCTGCCGTCGGGGTGGGATCCATCGCAGCAGCTCCCAAATCTTGACACGGGCTCGGATTTATCTTGCTTGGAAGAATGGCTGTCCCTAGTTTCATCACAGCAACTTGGGATTCTAGTGCTTGCTTCCGGAACTTTTGACGAATCGAAATTGCTCTTGTTGCAGCCGCCTGGGAATACAGTCTCGGCCTCTGATTCTTTTCGCTTCGAAAGCTCATCGTTTTCACTTTCATCGCAGTCGCCAGAAAATGTCATTTCAACTTCGGATTCCTTCCGCTTACAAGGATCATCAAGCTTACTCGGATCATCAAGCTTACTCGGATCGCAGCTGCCCGAGAAAATAGTTTCAGCTTCTGACTGTTGTCGCTTGGAGATGTTACCATGTTTGTCATCGCAGCAACTTGGTATTCTTGAGACTACGGAAGTTGGGTCGTCCTTTATTTCTCCAGCACAGCAGTCATCTTCCTGGTCGGATCCCTCAGAATCCTCGGGATCTTCCGTTTGGTTGTGCTGATCTCTAGAGAGTGGGGCCGAATCTGGGTCCACCTGAGCTCTTAACTGCTGATCAAACCATGCCCTTGTCTCTTCCACCTGAGCTGTTTCATTTTGATCGTCAGCAGCAGCAGCAGCCTTTCCCTTCTTCTTCGACTTCATCTTAACAAGCTCTTTCTCCTTAGTTTGCTCAGCACGGATGTTATCTTCTGGGTTAAGTCCTTTTTCAGACCTTGCCCTTTCAGACATACCTCTCTTACAGTTGTGCCCCCAATGTTTAGATCGCTTGATCTGATCCGTGTTTTCTTCTCGAGGGACCTCCTCAGGACACAAATACTTGGGCTTAATATCGTTAACTTTACTTTCTCCAGAGTTGTCTCTTCTGTGCTTTGAAGATTTGAGTAAGTCGGCCGGGATCGACTCGGTAGGGCGATTGTATATTGATTTAGATTCTTGGGAATTTTCAATCCTGCAATCTGAACCTGCTAATAACTGTGTTGATGGACACCCGGTTTCCGGATATTCCTCTAGTCTAGATTCCTTTCCAGACCTTCCTCTTTCAGATCTTCCTTTGCTGCAATTGTGCTCCCAGTGTTTGGACCGCTTGATTTGATCAGTAGTCTCTACTTTTGGGTCCTCCCTAAAATTGGATGTGGCGATCGATTGTGAAGCGGGCTGTTTGTCATTGGTCTGCTGAGCGGACATGTCGGGTTGGTAGGTTTGGGTTTCGAACATAACTTCTTGTGGAGCTTTCGGGCAAGATGCACATTTGCACCTCCCAGCCTTCTTCCTGCACCAGAGATGACTTCCCTTGCAAGGGCAACCAACAGATTCCTGGGTAGGCTTTCCCGTCTTTCCTTCTGTAATTTGATCCTGGTGGCTGTTTGCAATCTCCGAATCAGCTTGCTGCGTTACCGATCCAACCGTTGGCTGGTATGTATCAGGGTTTGCTCTAGTCGGCTTTAGAGATTCTTTTAGCTCCTTCACCTCTTGTTTAATCTTAGGCCTCAGCCCAATAACACCAAACCTCTTGTCTGCTGTCGGCTCGATTCCTACTTTAGGCCTACATGTCCGATTATGACTTTTGCGATCCCGCTTCGAACCCATTCCCAGCCACGCTTCCAGGAGCGCCTTATTATCACCTTTGGGGAATGGTCGAGGAAGATGTTTTATATTTTTGGAATCGGCGGTTGGAGGTGGTAGAGCTGTAAGAGGATCATCGAGAGGAAGAGGGGAGCAATAGAAAAACTGTGCTCGCATTGGAGGCATCTCGTCACACGGTTTGCGGACCTGCTCGCTACTGCTGGGAGGGGCTAGGTCGCATCCTCGCCCAAAGGTATGAATAGGTTGAGACATGTTGTCTCGTACTGCTAAGAGTAAATCAGCGGTCGTCGCGGAATAGATGAAGGAATGCTGGCAAACTTACTGTTTTTGGGGTTTTGGTTTTGCCCAAAAAAAAAAAGGTAATACTAGGCTATTAGGATGATTATAGGAAATGAATGCTCGTCTGCGGACGTCTTTGTCGTCAAAAAATCGAAAGCAGAGACGGTATAGTGATGCTGATGGCGGTGTAACTGGTGGTAAAAGGTAAAGAATGTAAAGAAAATGATAATGTAGACGAAGGAGAATAGGAAGAGACAGAAATAAAAGAAGCCATGAACAGCCAACAGTGTCGCTGCCAATATCAGGCAAGCGTAAGACAGGAAGGATGTACCTACTTTTTGTCGTTGGTTGTGTTCCCTTTCAGAGGCGTGGAGGCAGCTACGATTCAAACTTGTACGAGTCCAAGTAACCTACAGGTGAGATGACGTCGGCTAGGCTATGGTCCGGCGCTTTTGGGTAGTGAACAAACAACAAACATCACATGCCCCGTTAATCGATAATGATATGCTGATGCTGGGAAGGCTAAACTTCCTTGAAAAAACACTTTCCAACTTGGTCATTGTTTATTTGCGAATAGCTTCACATACGAGTATCGCAGTACGGGGTTTTTTCATTTTCATGGCAACGGTTGTATTCAAATCTCGTTAAATCGGATAATGGTAATAGCCATTTGTCAAGAAGACGCCTTTAGAACATACTGAGCCTGGTGAGCCCCATAAAAATGTCGTGACCCCGCTTTTGAGGGCAATCACTACCTTGTCGCACATCACAAACGCGAATGCATAAACATTTCCATTTTCCATTTTCCATTTTATATTTCATGTTATTCTCCTAGAAATTCTTAAGATTCTTAGAATATCTACCAGTTTCGTCATATTCATCTTCATCATATCCCGAATCACCTCCGTCCTCCTTACGCATATGAATGAAACCGAAACCTCCCCCGGATATGATTGAGATGACCTGGCCTTGAAGCAAATCAGCAAATTAGCAAAATGCGCGGAAACACTGAAATCAAAATTTCAATCGCGAAACGAACAATTTTTATCCATTCCGTAAATGCAAAGCCCGACCGTGTACAATCGTGAACCTCAATCTCCTAAGGGAAAGCCCTGTGCTCTGAAAGTTACCAAGGTCTTGACGACAGACATTGTGGATGAGGTCCAAGATCGATTTAAAGCGATTGTCCAAATGAAATTGCGCTGCTTAACGGCACACGACTGGTTAAGCTGAATATACCCATTATATCATTCAAGAACGTGGAAGTGAGAGCGGTAATACATATACATATGATATGAGACCAAAGTATCTCAGCCAAGATAGCGCTCAGGAACGAGCTTCATGCATCCGTATGGATCATTATGCGCGATGCCTGACGATGAATGTGATTCCCACTGCTTGTCATGACCATTACGCGAAGTACGGGTAGCCCTGTCAACTTTGGCAATGCGAATCGCTTCGTTGATCGACAATCGAAGATGCTGGAGTCGTAGCATTATTTGTTCAGAACCACCAATGAGCTCCAATATCTGTTCTACATCAAACACCAACTTCAAGAGAACAGTATCTGCATTGCAGAAGGTGCGGATAGACATGAGTGATGCCACCTGCTTCCAATTATAGAGCATAGAAGAGATACGAACGTCATCACCCAATCGGTTGCCGTGGAATCGAAAGTTATACTGATTGGCAGTAACAAGATCTCGCTGGGTGCCTTGGTCGTACATGAACTCAACAACAGCAGGACGTCCCTTGTTCTTCCATGTGTCCACGGTCTTCTTGATGCTATCGATAGACATACGACCTTGACTAAATTGGATCATGAGAAATGTATTGGCTGTATGAACTATCATAAGTTCTAGCTCAACCAAATATCTAGCTTGCTCGTACGGGTTGATGGAGATAGACAAAACTGATATTCTATTTTTGTCGTTTTTCATGTCCGCCTTTTCGGTCTACTCAGAGTCATTAACAGAAACGATTAAACGTAGAGCATACACTTACGAAACCCTCAATTTTATTTTTGATCTTCTCCATCATTCCAGGTTTTCTGGGTTTGTCTATCTTTTGGGTGGCGGATTTTGAACTTAAAACGCTGGGTATAACCTCATTTGGTGAAGATCCAAGCCAGCCATGCTCTCCAAACATTTTTTTCATCGGCGAGCGCGATCTCTTCTTGGGGAACATCAGTAGCATATCTGGGCTTTCAAAATTAGGCTCATCTTGTTCAGTTACGTCGATAAGATTCTTTGCGGGGGATCGAGTCATATGTCGATTGATTGTAGTCGAAGCTGAGCTCGAATAAGACTCGTTGCTGTAATTTGAGTTCATCTCCTTTCGAATCGGGGTATATGTTGCAGAACGACCTCTGCCATCGGGTCCTGCTTCATCGGAAGTTTGTGAAGGCTGCACGCGATGATCGCCGGATGGCTTACGGGCAGGGGAGCGCGACGGTTGTGGAAATCGCTCTTGGGAACCCTTGCGGAGAGGGGTTCTAGAATGCTCAAACGTCGCGGCTCGACCGCGGTGGGGTAGGCTTTGAGTCGGATAAGCATTATTTAGGATGGGTGAGATAGAATCGACATCAGCATGATAGGCTTGATGTTTGGGATTTGGGGATTCTTCGCGTGCCACGAATCGTGACGGCGTTACACTTGGAGATGTTCCGCTACGCTGGAGACCTTGACCATGACTTGAGTATTGAGGTGCAGCCAAAGGATCACTTCTGTTTGTTGTATGACCAACCGACCGCGAATTCTTAACATGGCCAAGGCCAAGACTTGGTGACGAGGCAGGTCTAACATCGTCGTAAATATGCATGAAATCGGTCATTGTGGTCTGGCGCAACTCATCCATAATTAAGGGAGTCTCCGGCTCGAATGCGTATGGGTTTCTGGAATTCTCAGTCTTGTGACCGTACGCTGAACTAGCTCGTGTTAGGATGTCTCAATGTTAATTCATAAATTGGCATACCTATTGGCAGACATTGTTTGCAATGGCAGTTGTTGTTGAGGAGGAGGAGGAGAATAAAACGATCCGGGACTTCCTATCGGGATGAAATCACCAAATAAGCCACTGGAGCTGCTAGAGAAGTAGTATTGCTTGATGTCAGAGACAGTTGAGCGTGCAGCAATTTCAGGAGTGTTTGGTTGATTGCTATAAATCTGTGAAATCTTTGTGCTGCGGCTGATTGATATCTTTGGATCGTCAAGTTGACTTTTTGGCTCGCGGATAGTTACTTCTTGGTCGAATAAAAAAGGCCTGGCCTGCTCAATTGAACCTGAACACTCGCGTTTTGGAATCGAAGACGAACGAGGTGGGAAACGCGCTTTTTCGTGGCTGGTGTTATGGTTTTGATGTTCTGCTGCTTGTTCAAGTTGAACTTGACTTGGTTGCTTGCAGATATACAACGGTTGTGGAGGGCAAATTGTTGGAGATTGTAGAGTGGGAAGGCGGCCTTGATTGAGTTCCATCAAGAATCTTTTCGCAGCTTCGCCTAAGTTATTTTCATCGTAAAGTGAATGACCATCGTGGCTATCGGGACTATTATGGAGAGTTTTTGGTTTATTGTCTGAATTCGATTGTTTGGTTCTATTGTTCTGTTTTGGAAAACAAACATCGGCTGCACCATCGAAATCCATAATTCCTTTTCGAACCAGGTTGGACGCAATTACAGGTGAAGGTGAATCATTCGAATGTTTTAAAAAATATGGAATGGTTAGGTCCCCATTCGTAGTGGTATATTGATTAACATCTGTTTGTAATTTTAAAGACAATGGAAACTCGGTTGTCAAGGGAATTGAGTTCTTTGGGCTTCCCGCCTTCCGCCTACCGAAAGCGGCAGGAGATTCACTTCCTACCGGAATCTTTGGGAGATATGAACGTTTAGATAATCGACCTGGTGGAGTAAGGTTTACTTCTTCGAGCGACATAGTTACCTCGAGGTTCTCCTCTTTTGGCAACGTCGGCTTGTCGGATGTCGCAGTTTCAGCACCACAAGTTTCCAGACAATCAACTATAAAATGAGGCGAAATGCTATTTTCTCCCCATGAAGGCTTGGTGCTACGTGGAGAACCTTTGTACTTGTTGAAGGGATCAAGGGAAGATGGTGGACTGTAGACAGTTGGTGACAGCCGGGATTCTTCAGATTCTTCGGATTCTCCGGCGTATCTTGAAGATGGCTCGCTCCATTTCACAACGTTCCCAATAGATTTGCGGTATTCTTGTTTATAACGACATTCCCACGACTGGCAAATACCATCACAACTATCGCGATCGTGATGTTCACATTCGATTTGATAGCGCTCGGACTTTAGTGCCGAATTCCCTTTACGATTCTCCTTCTTTGAGTGTTCTACTCGACCGCTTTTTTTCGAGATTCTGTCCTTCGCAGGAGGCACATACACGGTAGGATACAGAATTTCCCCCTCTTTGTCTTCAAACAGTTTCGTATCATGGCTGTTCGAGATCGAAAGTTTGCTTAGGCCGAACTGTTCAACACAGTCGGTTGTATGCGCATGATATGTATTCTCTATTTGGTAATCGTCTGTGATGTTGTGACTATCCTCATATGTAAGGTGGGTCGACTGTAGTAGCTCGTCAATTCCTGAGGCTGAATATATATTAGAGATATCGTTCTCGGTGCTTTCGATGATATCTGGAGTGTCCCATTTATAGTCAAGGCCGCCGTCAAAGAAGACACTAGGACTGGCGGGAAGGCTATAGTAGTTATTCAAGTAAGAACGCAGCGGATTAGAGTCTGTAATAGTTAGCGGAGCATCGGCATTGATGTTTGAGGCGGCTTACCAGGACATTTTATCTTCGATTCCCATAGTCTATCGACGACCTCATCAAGAGTGGGCTGACGAAGAGCAAGAAGATAATCTGGAGTTGGCTGTCCGACTTGAATCAACTCGTTTTTTCTTGCAAAATTCGCATTCGGAATATCACGACCTGGTGGTAAGTTGACATTCATTATGTTGGAGACCTTGCGAATTGCACCCTGTCCACCAATGTTTTGGGGGGCTACGAAGGTAGTAGGCACCCTATCGTGAGGAAGCTTCTCGTACCTCCCGATTTCTATAAGCTCTACTTGGTCAGAAGCCGCACTACTCAGACTTTCTCTGGTTTCTGAGAGAGCACTCATCACTCTGTGCCCCAACTCTTTCTTCGCATTATTCATGAACGACCTAGTAGGCGTGGAATATTTTGAGGATGTCGCAGTTGGTCCAGTTGGTTCTATTGCGGAGCCGGGCGGGCTTGTCTGAGCGGTATTAGGTCGCATACATACGCCTCCACGACCGTACTCAGGGTCCCACATTGCTCTGTGAAGCTCTGCTGGTGTCGGACAGTACGCCAGCGTAGCCGGTTTCCCTCCCACTGAGACAAATACACTATGCTCAATTTTCCAACTAGGTTGATGTGCAATCTTCGAGTTGCACGATTCGCAATATGGCATGGCACTTGGACTTATTTGTGGCTGAACAAACTGCCTTAGTGCCTGCTCTTCTCTGTATTCAATGAGTGCTTTGGTAGGTACGACTGGCGCTTGTATTGTTGCCGTGTGAGGGGCATGCGGGTTGGTAAAGTCTTCCTGCAGCGCTATTAGAAGGAAAAGGAGGACCTGGTCGCTCACTTGGGGCTAACCTTTCTGCGGAGATGTTCATGCTTCCATCTTTGGAAAACAGAAGCTGGGAATGGAGGTTGCTCTTCCACTTCGATCAGTTCTTCCAAGACACCCAAAGCCAAGTCAACATTCTCGTCCCCGAACCTCTCTTGAAGACGGGGATGCAATATGCGCAATCCATCTTTGTAAGGAAAATTTCGAGGCACTAGAATTTTTAATATCAGCATATATTAAGTAAAAACGAAACGTGTATACTGAATGAAGTATTGCTAAAACCATCGGTAGGCATTTTTCCAATTAATTTGAAAACCAAAACCAAGATTCGGGATGTGTCTCCAAATACGACAATGGAGGATACTGGAATTTTGTCCTTACCATCTGAGCAGAGCCGGATTAAATAGTTGCGGCATTCTATAAAATGTCAATTGCTTTCAACAAACATACATCAAAGGCATTCACTCACTGTCTTCACCCCAGCCTTCTCGAGAAAGATTGTGCATTCCTGATTGCTTTCGTGTGTTCTCTATCTCTACAGGAAGATGGTAATTGCCCAAAATTGGGTGTACCGTGCCTCCTTTATCATGCCCTGATGGACTATCGCCATCAATGGAAGCGCTTTTCACCATTGAAATCCCAGAAGAAGTAAATTAGGTGCTTTACACAGGTAACTTTGTGGTAATGTGAGAGTAACAATTGTACATGGACAAGATGAATACAGATGACAGATGTAGCAGCAATTTTCAAAAAACAATTATCTCCTGGGATCAAAGCAGTGAATTGGTATATTGAAAGAGATGAGCCGGAGTAATAGTAATGTCCTTATTGTGGAACAGATTGGAAGAAGAAAGTACACCTCATAACGAATGAGGAAGAGTATATAGAAGAATTGAATGAAGCTCTAGATGGGACTTCTCAAATATGGTGGAAAATTGTCCGTGGATCTACCATGCCACAATGTGAGGAATACTGAGGATTTTGTTAAGTTGTGATTATTTCGACAGTTCGAAGATTTGAATTTGGGTACTGATTAATAAGTCAACTGATTGTTATGTTGTTACTCGACAAAGTTGAAAGTGATTTGGTTATCCAGGTTCCAGATAGTCTATTGCACCTTATGTCTTATCAAGCACAATTTCTAGCACTGCCAATGTGAAATAAGAAGGGTACCGAAAATAACAGTGCCTGCTGGGAAATATTTCATCTGGAGACTTCTGGATGAAAACAGAAACAATCGATTGGACGTTGACAAATATAAAACTTGGAGATATGACTTGAGCATTCTTCCATCATACGATGTCCCCTCCTTGGTGAGGAAGTCTCAACATTGGGGGAAGGCACGATCCTCTTCCAACAGTCCAACGTGATTCTTTGGCCCACTCAACTGCCATCCACCACCAGCAATCAAAATCATAGAAGAGGTATGGGTCATTTCTTTGGGAAAGGGACATTTCTTAGGGAAATGAGCATTCGGCAAAATCTGAAGAGAATGAGAAATTCTAACCATAAAAATCACTCACTGGACATCTCAAGAAACCAATTACTAACTTACATGAAGTCCTTGTTGTACTTCAAGGTGAGTTCTCATGAGTATTTGAGACGTTCACAGTACAACCTTATTCTCCGACTTTTGCCATCTGACTTTCAGATGGGCAAGCTACAGGCACTCTGTTTGAAATTCTATCACGGCAAACACATCAGATTCATAGTTGGTGGGAAGTCCAATTCTTGATCGGTAATCCCTTTCCACAAGAACCAATGTGCTACCATAGCCGAATTTGATCCCACCGTCTACGCACTATGGTGAAAACCCATATACTTGTGTATAGATCTGAAATTGGATCACGAGTATGAGGCTGTCCTAATTCACATTAATGAGGATTTGACCTAGGAACCTTTCTGCAGAGATATATTACCTATCCATCTACCTCCCTCAATCTTTTTCAAAGAGATATCTGTTGACTTCAGCTGACATCGCACAAGACATCTTCGACTTGATGCGGACCCAAGTTCTCAGATCCATAAGGGTAATTTGGGAGCTATCTATACATATCCCATGGAAAATATACAAGCACCATGTGATTGGGTGTATTGCCCATACTCCAGTCTTTCCCTGCTGCAACTTTGGGTCGATAGATTTGCGCCATGGGTTCGGCTGCGGAATTCTGTTCCCCTTGCAGCTTTGGTGTCAGTACCTGCAGGATTACCATTCATGTATCGTTGGATGCTTCGAACAATCTCAACAAAGTCTCTCGTGATTGATCATGTTTGATATGTACACCCAAAGTTTTACCGAGCTTAGCCCATGAGCTACATATGTACCTCATTTATACGGTGGCCGCATTTACACTTCTCCATGCCAAGCTCAAAGATTATTACCGATTTCGAAGCCGACAACAAGTTCCATCTCAATACGAGCTATTTGATTGGTCCACCCGCCTCAAGACAATATCTTCCCCGCAATATTTCAGAGTAAAACTTGCCGTGCACTTTACCGTTACAACTTCACTCCTTTCATTGCTCCTCGGGATCCGATCAAAGTAAGTCAAGTGAGCTCTAGAATGGATCAATGGCGTCCGGTGTAAGTGCCGTTCGAGCTTTCCGACCTCAACTTGCGGATAATAGTGATGTAAGATTTCTTATTAAAATCTCACCGTTTCCTTCTGCTTTTCTCTTCAAATCTCAGACTCATTTTTCTTTTCTTGCATTTTCCACTTTCATCAAGTATCCTCTGTTTCATACCAGGCCATCGAATTTACTATTTTCACCCTTGCACCGTAACTATGGAGAAAAGTATGGCTCCTCGGGAGAGCGTTGGAAGCACGGGAAATGTATTGGAGAAGTTTGACATTGTAATTGTCGGCGCTGGACCGGTAGGATTACTGCTTTCAACCTGTCTAGCACGTTGGGGTTACAAGATCAAGCACATCGACAATAGACCAGAGCCAACCAAAACTGGAAGAGCAGATGGTATTCAACCTCGGTCCTTGGATCTTTTACGAAACATGGGGTTGAAATCTGCTATTATGGCACACGAACCTGCAAAGGTTTACGAGGTCGCATTTTGGGATCCAACAGCTGGTGGAAAGGGAATACACAGAACTGGAACATGGGCGAGTTGTCCTAGCTTTATTGACGCCAGATACCCGTTCACGACCTTGCTGCATCAAGGTTTGATTGAAAGAGTATTCATCGCGGATTTGGCGAAGCACAATGTTCAGATCGAGAGACCTTGGACAATCACGGGGTTCAAGACGGATGAGGGGGAAGATTCCGAGTATCCGGTAGAAGTGAACTTAGCACAAGTTGAAGGCAGTGAAAAGGAGACTGTCAGAGCAAAATACCTCTTTGGTGGTGAGGGAGCAAGATCATTTGTGCGAGAACAATTGAAAATTGGGATCAAGCACAAGGATCCAATCGCGCATGTGTGGGGTGTTATGGATGGTGTGGTTCAAACAGATTTCCCTGATATCAAGGTGAGTCATCATTCTTCAATACAGTGTTTTATGTTACTCTGCTAATACGCTGATAGATGAAATGCACTATTCATTCGGATTTTGGATCAATAATGGTCATCCCACGAGAAGATAACATGGTTCGCCTTTACATCCAGATCGCATCCTCGACCGACAAGGACTGGAACCCTAGGAAGACAGCAACGGAAGAGGAGGTACAGGCTTCTGCAAAGAAAATACTACAACCTTATAACATTGAATGGGAACGTGTAGAATGGTTCTCTGTGTACCCAATTGGTCAAGGCATCGCCGACAAATACACTCTTGATCATAGAGTTTTCCTGGGTGGTGATGCCTGTCATACACACAGCGTAAGTCATCTCAAATGTGCTCATCTGGACAATAGCTAACAAGCAACAGCCGAAAGCTGGACAGGGAATGAACACAGCATTCTTGGATGCTCAGAACCTTGCCTGGAAGATACACCACGTTGAATCAGGATTCGCTGATCGATCTATTCTTCATTCATACGAGGCCGAAAGGAAAAAGGTTGCTGAAAACTTATTGGACTTCGACGCGAAATACGCAGCTCTATTTTCACAAAAGGCCCCAGCTGCCAAGGACGTTGAGGCAGCCACACATCAAGGAGCAGAACACACAAGCCTGGAGAGAGAAGAAAACGAATTCATCAAGACATTCAAAGAGTCCTGTGAATTTACCAGCGGTTACGGAGTGGCATATAATCCCAACTCACTAAACTGGTCATCATCCCATCCAGCACAATCGAGCGTCATAAATCCAAAGGGTAATAAGCTCCGAACCGGTCGTATTCTCACCAATTCCAATGTTACACGAGTCACAGACGCCAATGTTGTTCACCTCGAGCAAGAGATTCCTGTCAATGGTTCATTCCGAGTATACGTTTTTGCAGGAAAGCCGGCAACTACTAAACAGGCACTTAATGATTTTGCACAAAACCTTACCAAGAATGGTTCATTCCTCTCAACATACTTGCGATCAGACATCGATACCGTATCTTATCACGAACGTCACAACCCCCACAGTCACTTCTTCACCTTTTGCACCATTTTTGCCGAGAAGAGGCAAAACATTGAGATTGCACGAGATGTTCCGAAGACTCTGGCTAGATATAGTGATCACGTCTATGCAGATGATATTTGGGATCGTATGGTACCAGATGCTAAAGCTTCGAGTCATAGCAAGATGGGATTAGATGAAGAAAAGGGAGGCATCGTGGTTGTTAGACCGGATGGGTATGTAGGAATTGTTGTAAGCTTGGAAGCAGGCAGCGCAACAGTTGATGCACTAAATGAGTATTTTGGAGCTTTTTGTTCGAAGGAACTTGGAGAGTCGAGACCAAATTTGTGAGAATAATTGTATATTAGCATAGCACACGTTGTACGATTTGATGGCAATGATGGACGGGATTAGAATAGAATTTGGTTAAAATCTAGGCTCATGCATAGATAGAATATTTACCTGTAAATCAGTTTAAATAGATAAAGAAAACAAATATAAAAAAATTTCCTTTTAAGTAGTGGATATATGTGATCAATTTAAAGGAAAGATTATATATAGGATAACAATTAAAATACCTATCAAATTTATCAACGGCTTGTACTTTTTATCAATTAATTAATTAAACAATTAACTTTTGTTTTCTGAACCTGAACCCAGCAAAACCATCCCCGGCTCTTTATCCCGGCACCAGCACTTTCTCATCCAGTAAAATGCTTTGTCCAGAAACCTTAAATCACCATTCCATCGATATCGCTTGAAGAAGCTCCAATTCTTCTTTCATCATTGATTTGTCGCAACCCTTCACAACTCACAACTCACAACTACATAACAACACATCAGTTATCACCAATCAAATATCCACCAGAAAGTTTTTTGAATTGCCTAGTACTGTACTTCATTGAGTATTTCTCGATGTTGGTCAATCCTAGCGATCACAGAACTTCTCTTCGTCATGACCACCAGTCTTAAGCGCAAAGCTAGTCAAGAATTAACTCATAACTCGATAGAGGTTACTGAGGTATGTCCTGATCTTGGAAAGGTTAAGGTATTCAAGGATATGGGAGCTAACATATTCTTTTAGCCGATTCAAGGGGAAGAAATGTTCGAGACTATAATGGGCTGGTTTTTGGGTGCCCTGGAATGGCTTCGTAGGAGGGTCGATCCGTCATACACAGATATGACCTATAGTAATATTGATGGTGAGCGGTGCATTGCAAATCATATTATTAACTGTACTAAGGATTCTTAACAGTAATCACAGACGAACATATCCAGAGGGCAGAAGCGAGAGAAGACGGGTCCACGGCAGTCAAGCGGCAGAGAAATAAATCAAAGAATCGCGCGCACACGAGAAACTCATCACATCAACGAAAAATGACACCAACAAACGAGGATCAAGTGGACGGCTTGTCGGAAGAAGAACTGAGAGCGAAGGCCGATGCACAATGGATCCCGCCAGCGTTTGGTGCACCTACGAAACCAGTAGAACGAGAAGTCATAGTCATTTCAGATGATGAAGATGAAGTCGAAGAGGACAGGCCAAGATCAATAGCGGATGCGCTGCGATCACAGCGTTCACCCAGATCTCCCCCCATCCGCCTACAACCGATGAGACTACAGAGACGCACATCTGCAGCCCAGGATGGGAGTTCTTTACATGAGCGTTTGGCCGATTTATTGACCCTAGATGACGATAAAGAGGATGGGACTGGACGCTCGCCGTTTGCTATCTCGACGCGAGCTCAAGAGAAAATGAAGAGGGATGCCGAAGCGCGCAAACTCAAGGAAAAACAAGAAAGGATTCGAATTGCGAAGGAACGCAGATTGACACGGCGAGATCCGTCGAATCGCTTAGTACATGCGTTGGAAGACAAGTGGGAGAACATTATACGTGAAGCTTTAGATCGTGCGAGAATGAACGGGAATTTGCCAATAACGGAATCCCAGGGCGGCACTCCACTACATTACAAGGATTTTGGGACTCTACTCGGCAAAAACTCGTGGCTCAACGACGAGATTATCAACACTTATATAGAATGGGTGGTAGAAGCTGCGAACGAGTTCGCTAAAGCAGAGGCAAAGGCTTTTGGTGAACCTGTAGGAAAGGTACCAAAATTCATAGCACACAACAGTTTCTTTTATGAAAACTTGGACAAGAAAGGGCCCAGCAGTACACAGCGCCTGATGAATAGGAAAAAAGCGCCTGGGGCCTCCTTGCTTCAGGTTGACACTGTGTTTGTTCCTATCTGCAGAGGTAGTCATTGGACTGTAGGGGTGGTGAGGCCGATAGCTAGAACTATCGAGTATTTCGATAGTCTGCAAGGATCTTCACACACATTCACCAGACTGATGCGTGGATGGTTGAAATTTCAACTCGGCGCGGAATACAAAGAAGATGAATGGAAAACACCAAATACCGGATGTACTCGACAGATGAATGGCTATGATTGTGGAGTATTCGTCTGTACAAATGCTCTCTGTGTTGCTCTGGGTGTCAATACGGATTGTTATAATGGGACGGATATGGCAACCATGAGAAGGAATATAGCTGCTGTCTTAATAAATAAGGGTTTCCAAGGGGATTTTGCTTGGGGCCTAGGAGTATTTTAACTGTATCAGGCGTTTTTACGACAGGCGTTTTAGGAGGAACAAAGGAAACGATACCCATTTTGTGTTGTATAAAAATGGCAGGTTGCTGGAAGGTTTACAAATGCATTTAATAGATGGATGGAGTCTTGGTTTAGGGAAAGAAGAGCCGAGGCAATAAAGTTCATTGGGTGATGATGGGTGGGATGAGATGGCTCGGATGTTTATGATGACATGAACATATGCAGAAGATGGCATGGTCTCAAATTTTAGATCCCATCTGCCCTTGTGCCTGCTTATAGTAGGTACTTACTACTTCACTTACATATGCTAGCTAGTAGGTGAATCACAATGGGGTAGGATGGAGGATTAGAAAATAAATGATATATTATACATAATTCAAGACTATAATCCTGAACGAGCGACAACATCAAATTTACAATGTCAATGTCAACATCAAGATCCATAGCTATCTATCATTATTACAATCACATCACAACACGAAACCAACATCACCAACATCACCAAACCGGACATTCACCCCGGTTAAAATGCTTCACCCCCACAAACTGCAGTTCATCCTTCTAGAATCCCCACTAAACTCAAATACACCGAAACCCCGGTGCTAACCTCAATCCCACATCTGCAGGTCGTCGTCCACTACACCTTCTTCGCGGTTTAACAAGATACCATCTCTGTAAATATTAATCGAATTTACATGGACGAAAGTACCAAATCTTGTACATAGAGGCGCAAGACAATATCCATCTGGCCCAACGCGAATGATAGAAGGGAAGTCTCCAAGATAAGATGGCGATGGCCAAGAAGGCACGGCAGAGAATAAGTTATGGTATGTTTAAAGCCCTGATTCCGTTTCGTGTAATGATGTCGCTTTGGATTTTCTTTGACAATTTATGGCGGAAAGAACAAAAGATGTCTCAAAAGCTAATTGGTGGATCTACTGGGTTATAGTCTTACCACTTGCGAATTCTCCGGGCGGACATAGGTTGGGTGTAAATGGTTTGGCCGTGGATAGTGAGCAGTCAATTTTGTGAGTTTGTGGTTTTTGTGTTGCATCTCATCTTCTGTTTGTCCTATGTCAGTGGAGATGCGAGGGAAGCAAATACTGGCAGACAATGGGCGCATTGGTTAACAGGACAAAGATATTCAGGAGGACGAGACGGTGCTATTTGCGCCTGGGATCTAAATCTTGATCTGCGACCGAAAGAATCCTCCGTGAGGGACCCATTCGAAGACCCACCCTCCGAATCTAACCCAAAGTCTGCGACTACATTTAGAGCGCAAACTCAAGCTCACACGCACTGGGTTAATGATGTGGTGCTCGCGAAGAATAACACGGCGCTGGTGAGCGCATCGAGCGATTTGACTGTGAGGGTTTGGAGACCTTGGGAGAAAGATAATGAACCGGTGACAATTGGTCAACATGCGGATTATGTGAAGTGTCTGGCCAGTCCTGGCAGTGCCGCGAATTGGGTTGCTTCGGGTGGACTGGATCGAAGGATTTGTCTCTGGGATTTAAATGGAGCTGGAAAGCAACTTGAGATTGAAGTGGGGGATGAGGATACTTCTGAGAAAGGATCAGTCTATGCATTGAGTACTGGAAGCCATATACTAGCGGCTGGAGGACCGGAATCGATTGTGCGACTATGGGATTCGAGGACTGGGAAGAGGATAACGAAGTTTGTGGGCCACACGGATAATGTTAGAGATATATTGATTAATCAAGCGGGCGATATGATTATGACCGCGAGTTCGGATCAGACCGTCAAAGTATGGAGTATGACGGCTGGAAGATGTATGCATACCCTCACTATGCATAACGATAGTGTTTGGTCGCTGTTCTCTGAGGATCCATCACTTGGCGTCTTTTACAGTAGTGATCGCTCTGGGTTGGTTGCCAAAACGGATATCAGAGGTACTTTAGGAGAATTAGATGATGGAATTTCGCTGGCACTGGCGCAAGAGAATGATGGCGTTACTAGAGTTATTGCTTCCGGGGAACACATCTGGACGGCCACCTCAAGTTCCTCTATTAATCGCTGGGCAGATGTCGATACTGGATCAGATATACAGTTACCGGAAGCTTACCAGCGCCATCGTGCTACTAGCTCAGTATCGAGACCTAGAGGGGCTTCGCCTCCTATTACCAATGGAAATTCTAAGAAAGAGATTCCTCTAAAATCAATTTTGAGGATATCAAATACGGCAAGCTTTCCAGCGCCAACTGTAAGGGCCTCGGATTCTGTCACCGACTTCTCAACAATGAGCGGCGGAAAGAAAGCTTCCGAGCCAATCGTGGATCCGGATTTGGGATTGATTGTTCCTATTCATGCACTACCCGAAGAAACTATCGAGGGTCAACACGGTCTAGTGAAGCACAAGCTTTTGAATGATCGCAGAAGGGTTTTGACCCTAGACACTGCTGGAGATGTGTTAATGTGGGACCTTCTCAAGGTGAGTGAGTTCGTTCAGAAAATTACAGGCGGACAGCTAATACATGATTCAGTGCGTGCCTATTCAATCTTTCGGAAAATGTCATCTTGAAGACGTAGAGCCGGAGATTAACACCATGGAGGCTGTGGCGCCTTGGTGTTCATTAGATACTAGAACTGGTCGATTAGCTGTCGTTTTAGAGGAGTATAATTGTTTCGATGCGGAGATGTATGCAGATGAACTGGAAATAAAGGATGATGTCGAGTTCAGAGAAGACCAGAGAAGTAAGTTTTCCCTTTAAGGATGAAAGGGCTATAACGCTTACATTTTATGTAGTAAACCTTGGGAAGTGGATATTAAGGTATATTTTCTCGAGACTGGTTGATGAGCAAATCAAGAAAGATGAAGTTCACCGCGCGGAGCTCAATGAAATTGTCAAAGCAAGACAAGAAGCCAATCCACCTATCTCAATCAATATACCCAATGCTTCTACAACTGCCTGGGATCAACAGGGAAGCTTAACTCCTCGAGCAAATGGTAATAATTATCCTGCAACCCCAGGAATGGGTATTGGTATTGCTACTCCTGGACTCGGAAGTTTTTTACCTTCCGTATCTGAAGATGGTGGGCCATTAGATAAGAGAGGATCACAAGCAAGTAGGAGCTCAGCGGAAAAGCCAGACTACTTTGGAAGCTCAGCAATTGCAAACGACCCTCCTAAGCAACCGGCAGTAACTAACAGCGATAGTCAAGACCCTAAGTCTCCAGCGGTGGACACTGAAAAGGAAAGTAATGGCAAGGATAGCAGCACATCGTTTGGCAAAAAGTTCCGCAAGGGGATGTCTTTCGGAACCAAGAAACTCGGTCGTTCCTCCTCAACTACCATGGATAAACCAGTTGCATTGGACGACAACAAAGACAAAGCCACAGATGAAGGATCCGAAACATCTGAAGCAGGTGATAAACTTCCTGCTGAAAAAGAAGTTGAGGATAATTTCAATGGCGTGATACAGAAAATTCGCAATGAATACGAAAGATCAATTGCCGAGAACCCGGCTCAAGAGGTTGAGAGTGGTATCACGCCTAGTTTGACACCTGAGACGCCTGTTTTGAAAATCCCTGGAGGTACTACGATTATTATCCAGGAAGAAACGAGTGGTGGTGTCAAGGATCTTTACAGAGGTAGTGTAGAGACAGTAGGTGAAGATGCCGATACAATTGCCGAGAAGGCTCCAATGTGGTTGGGTGAATTACTTCTAAAGGTATATATCTATGTGTCTCTCCCGTTTTCCATCTCTTTAGTTTCATTCGTCTTCTAAACGCAAAAACTAACAAAGAAACAGAATAAAATCCCACTTAAAGATCCCGTCAAGGTCTCATTCATCCTTCAGCCATACCAAGATATCCTCCCCTCTATTGCAGGTCCGGATGGTAATGCGAGACTTAATGCAAATCGCATGTTGAGGGTCAAGAAGATTCTGGCGTATGTAGCGGAGAGGATCGAACCGGCGAGTGAGCAGCCGAAACCAGAGGTTATGAAGCCAGAGGATTATCTGGATTTGTATTGTTATGAACAGGTTTGTTACTCATTTAATTTTCCCTATATTCTCTCCTATCTATTATCCATCATCATTTCCCTGAAGTTCTGCGGCGGGACGAAACCTCCGTGGCCCGGTTCCAGAATAAATACCAAAAAAACCGAGACTAACCAAATCGTCAATCAGAAACTCCCCATAACAATGTCGCTCGCCACCCTGCGCGCACATGTCTGGAAGGGCGGTGCCGATGTAATGTTGTATTATAAAAGTAATGGGAGGAGAAATATTAAATATGAAAAGCTTACTGAGGAATCTGTAGAGGATTCCGGAGATCTTGGATCCGGGTCGGGAATTACCGGAGCTGGTGCTGGTTCTGGTGCTGCGGCGCCAGCTACTGGGGGCGGTACTACTTCTTTCGTTGGTTGATAGATATGTGCCGGAACAGGAAAGGGCTTGAGGAAGGTGAGGGGAAGATATCAGGGGAAGATATCAGGGGATTAGGGGAAGAAACAAGAAGGGGGGTTTTTTGTTATGCGGTCGATGGATGGATGGATGCATGGCGTGTTAAGAGGAAAAGATCTATTTAGAATAGCGAAACGGGACGAAGGATGTGGATTCATGAATAAGGTTTATACCTCCTTTTGAAAGAAAGTAGATAATAAAGTGTGTTATTCCGCTTGCTTGAAATTAGAACTCAAAATTCAAATAGTGGATGATGTGAAATTTAGGGCAAATTGTTATTATGATGTTACGGGAAAGAATCGTTCGGTTGATGGGTTGTATATGTAGAGTTGTTGAGATTGATGATTCTGGTGTGGAAACTATGTAATCTTATTTGTGGGAGTACCAGGTAAGGTGAAGGGGTACGATGCGCTGTTGGGATAGCTACTAGGTAGTGCTTTTGGCATGTATATGTATTAAGCTTTCAAGAAGCATGGAGGGGGGTTTGAATTTGAGTTTTATTTTATCGGAATTATATAATGCGCTGCTTTTTTGAGGTAGGTAGGTACTTTTTGGACATTCAACAATCAATATCAACTCGTCCATGGGAGGGAGTAGAGCACTGTGTCTTGAATTGGTATATATCACAAAATCTTTGACTTCAGCTCCACGGCATGACTCCGTCTCTTCATCAGTCATCTAGCCGAAACTCATACAACAGCAATGCTTATGTTGCAATTTGCATAAACTCATCTGCCAACCTCTGCAAATAGAATTCTCGAACATCTGTGGGTAGGCTCTCGAAAGACTTCATCACCTTCGCAATGTCTTGTCTACCTTTCTCATATGCTTGTAAATCTCGATTGCCATATACATCTTTTCCCGCGGCGTATCCATTGCGGAGATTTCGGAAGAATACATTGACAGCTACGCTTATGCCAGAGGTAGGTGAGGCTGTGTGTAGCCAGAGTGAAGGTAAGAAGAGTATGTCACCTGGTTGAAGCATGACTTCGTGTGGATGAGTATGTGAGAGCTTGGGATCACTGAGGTTCTCGAAAACATTGATACTTGAGCTTGAAGCACCTGGGGCGAAATCTAAATATTTGACATCGGAGGGTGGGAAAAGTAGAAGACGTTTAGAACCTCTAACTTGGCAGAGAACATTGGCCATAACCTAATATTATCAGCACTTGGCTTGAACGTGATTAGGTAACAGGATAAACTTACATCATAATGTAACCACATATTGACAGGTCCAGAAATACGTAATGGGGAGCTATGTGCGTTATGCGTAACGGATGCCAACTCTGGAGGTAGTTGAAAGTCGGCGGATATCGAAGGGTAATCTTTCATAATATCGGCAGGGAGTTCCGATGCCTTTTCTGCAGATAATGATCGCAGATAGAGCTTACTTCCTTTCTCTACCTCATCTAGGAAATCGCCAAATTTCTTCGTTACATATGTAAAGTTTTTCGAACTGAAGTTCATATGCTCTGTCGATGCTTCATGCACAATAACCTACAAATAGTTAGAGATAATTTGTTGTAAGAATGGGAAAACACTACTTCTCTATCAGCACCAACTTTATCTTTTAGGTAGTCAGAGGTCCATTCTTTGGCGCAAACACCAGTATCTAGTCCTTCAAGGATGATAGGTTTGCCTGCATCAAGGATTTTGTCGAATTCCATAGACGACTTGAGCTTTATCCGTGGTACTTTGACCAAGCTTTGAGTTCCTGGAGTTGCGCTGAGAAGACTGGTAGATATTGTTTTAGGGGAAGGAGCTCCATCAATGGTGCGCATAAACTTCCATGGCCCACGCAAAGAATCATACATTACACCATTGCTAGCTTCCGAGATATCAGAACGCTTCACGGTTAATGAATAACAGCCTTTGTTCCAAAATGTTCCAAATGAAAAGCACACCGCTGAACCACCCATGATAACGATATCATCACCGCTTGAGACAGCAGAAGTACCAATAAGAAGTGGCCGTGGTTCGAGACTGGTTGACACACTTGAACAACAGACTCCACGTTCAGTCTTCGACATGCTTTCAATATTACTACTACATATCTCGTTGGCGAAAGGTAGTAGTATATCTTTCACAATACCACCTAATACGACAATATTGTCTTCGTGAACCAGCGTTTGTGCGCCAAAACGAGCAAGAGTTGCGCCATTTTCAGCCTTTGTATTGGGACTGTCCAGAATTTTAAATGATATGGAAGGTTGCTGTATAGCAGTCAGTCAAGAAGAGCAACAGTGTGACTTAGTTCTAAACTTTACCTCAGCTCTATATTGAGATATATCCCATTCCCGGACTTTTTCTTGAACCAGTCCGTCTTCAGTTATGCCACCAGCCATAATTCCAGACCTTGATACTGGAGGATGAGAAAACGTTTTAGGATAGACGATAAGAGAAGAACCAAAGAAAGCAGGGGGCCTTTGGTTTGAGTTGATACTGCATTTCACCCATCCTCGCTGTCGGCTCCAGATCACGGCATCATCAACCAGAGTCTTCGAGGTACTTTTGCCACCAATCACCATTACATAGCCATTGCCTAAATGGGCAGCCGAATGGCGATATCTGGGCCGTGGAAGATCCTCAACTCTCTCCCAAATGTTCAACCATTTATGGTAAATCCAACAGTCAACTATGGCATTATCTGGCGATGTTCGACCTCCAATTAGTAGAGATGCACCATCGCCGATTTCCGTGATAGTGTGGCACATACGGCTCGATGGCCAAGAATGAGAACCTTGATAATTGAATGAAGTGAAACCAGTATCATCAGTGGAGTAAACATCACACGTACTCACTCGAGTATTAAGGCCCATGCCGGAAAAGTTACCAATAGCATCTTGACCTCTATTCCCAGCCCTTACGGAAAGTGGGGCAGCAAACCTGCGTTGGCCTTGAGCTTTTGGATATTCGGAGTATGTGCTTATAGTGTCTTTAGCCCCGGAGCCATTCAACGTTGGTTCGCAGCCCTCCTGCATCGCTTGATGATGCATTGTACTAGTATTATCAGCAACGAGTAAAAGGTAGTGACATCCGAACAAAGCGAACTCCTCCCACTCGTCGAAAGGCTCGACACTGTCTAAAGCGATTCTTTCTTTAGAGTCTAAGAACCCTTCAGCACCCCAAAGCTCCCATAGATTGCGTACTAATACCGATGGCCACCCCAGAGAGCGAAAACGTGTGTCTTGTGCAGTGACAGTTGGATACTTTTTGCATGCACCCAAGGGTGTGCCAAGTTTGTCAAAGTGTGCCATCATAGTTTGAGCAAATGGATGGCTTATTCCCTCTGGAAGTAGCTGTTCTAGGAGACAAAAACGAGCTGGAAAGTATTAGTTCTACATGCATGAAAACAAGAAAGAATGAGACTATACCGTCTGGAAGTTTATTAGCCCATTGTATCAATGCATCCGCCGACTCGGTAGGCATATATGTGATGGAAACCTCTGCTGTAAATAAGAATGAACATTTCTCTATATCCACAACTTTCGATATAGTTTCTTCCAGCCGTTTGAGATCTCGTAAATCACATCCTAGTTGCAAGTACTGATCGCTACTAAGCAATATGTCTCCGTCTTGAGTAATATTCAGGTTAGTGAGCATGGAGTTGAGCTCTGATGTGTTTCGGACAACTGTTTGTTTCTTGACCATTAAGTCTTTATAATCGATATCGATGAACTTCGCATCTTGAGAAGCTGTAGGATATCTACTCATACATTGCCAAGGAAGGGGATCACTTTGGGTAATCAGTGAACCGCTTGTATAGTCGAGTTTTCAAAACCTACTATCCACATCCCAGATTGATGACAACCCTTTGTTTCTCGGATCTCTGCTCTAGGAACTGTTTCACCACATGATCTATGGCTTTCATGCGTAGCCAATATCCACGATTGATAAGAGGGGATCGCCTCAGGGGTTTCTTGACGAAATAACGGAAAAAATGGGGCTCATCTGGGAAGTAAAGACGTTCCACGCTGCGCTTGGAAACAATGCTGCTGTTATTGGTCTAATTTGCATTAACATTCACACATGAGAGGTTATTCAAGTACCAAAAACTTACACCCATTATTGAATCATCCGTTTTCTGGGCTTTGGTCTGCCCAGAGGATTTTGAAATTTTTGCTGGACGACGCCCATTTTGAATATGTCCTTCCATTCTTGTACAACTCTCACTTACCTATAAATATGGAAAGATTCTTGTCCCAAAAAGAAAAATTGATACAAGATGCTTCATGGACTTTCACATTTTAGTCTAGCGGCCGACTTGCCGAAATTTAGGCGGCGAACCAGCTTCCCAATTCCTGGAGCTTCTTTAGAATGAGAATGGGAAACAACCCCGCGTCCCTCACTATCTTTCTACAGTCAACAGTTTCCAGCTTACAGTGTACAGTCTGCAGTCTATCATCTATCGAGGGATTCAATATTACGATTCGAAATCAAATGTGCAGCTCATACAAAGGAGTATCGATTGCTACAGCTCAGCTGTCTAGTTGATCTTGGGGATATCCATCCATAGAAGCGCCAATCCTAATCTCCAACCAAAAACCTCACGGCGAGCAATCAACCCTGAAGCTTGCAGGACTGAGTTCTTGCATTATCCTCGAGAAACATCTTTGCGCAACATAGTAACTTTAAGTCTACTGATTCGCAACTATGAACTATGTTACGTTCAACCAGGACTACACCTGCCTGGCAGTTGGTTGGTGCTCTGTCTGATCCAATTTCGAGGTTTACTAATGCCCCTTCATCAGGAACTGCCAAAGGCTTTCGAATATACCATACCGATCCATTTTCGAAGATATTCACGGGGGATAATGAGAATGTAACTATAATTGAGATGCTATTCTCAACTTCCTTGGTGGCCATCAAGCAGTCACCTAGACATATCGTAATTCAGAACACCAAGGTACGACTTACCATCAACGCAATCATATGTTCATGGAGCTCTGGAAATTACATATACTGACCATTCTTTACATTCTAGAGAGGCACGGTTATATGCGAACTCACATTTCCATCTGCGGTTTTGGCAGTGCGACTGAATCGAAAACGATTTGCCGTGTTGTTGGAGGAAGAAATATATCTATACGATATTCAAAACATGGGCCTTCTATACACAATTTCTACATCAGCAAACCCAAACGCCATTTGCGCCTTATCTGCTTCATCGGAGAACTGCTATTTGGCATACCCATTACCAAAGCCCAGGGAAGAAACGGGAGATAAGAGACCGGCCCATGCACCGCCGCTCTCGCCATATGTCGCACCGACGTCTGGAGAAGTCCTTATATTTGATGCAAAATCATTGAAAGCCGTAAATGTGGTTGAGGCACATCGGGCACCGCTATCGTGCATTGCATTGAACAATGATGGAACTTTGCTGGCTACGGCGTCAGAAACAGGGACAATCATTAGGGTATTCTCGGTACCGGATGGACAGAAACTATACCAGTTTCGAAGAGGCACATATCCATCGACGATTTTTAGCCTGTCATTTAACATGAGCTCTACATTGCTCTGTGTGTCTTCTAATTCGGATACAATCCATATATTCCGACTTGGCGGGCCTGTTACGGGTATGCCAGAGTCACCGCGATCTCCAAACGGCAAAGATAAATGGAAACGATCCCGGAGTTTTGATAGTGACAACGGGTCTCCTCCAGCTGGGACATCACCTGGTAGTGAGATGGCAGATGTACCAGTTGAAAAATCCAAGTCCACTGGCACTTTTGGGAGCATGATCAGGAGATCATCGCAAATGATGGGTAAAAGTGTTGCCGGAGTCGTTGGAGGATACCTACCCCAGGCTGTCACAGAAATGTGGGAGCCGGCGCGGGATTTTGCTTTCATCAAATTACCAAAAGGAGGAATGGGAGCTACTTCTCGGAGTGGCCCACTCAAGAGTGTTGTGGCAATGAGTAGTAGCAGTCCCCAAGTAATGGTGGTAACAAGCGACGGAGGTTTCTACATTTATAGTATAGACATGGAAGCAGGAGGAGAAGGAGTCCTGGTTAAGCAGTATTCGTGAGTACCAACCTTGATATTTTATTGATCTACATATCTTCTAACCAGGTCGGCAGTGTCCTAGAGGGCGACGACAGTCTAGAGCCGCCAGTTAATTATCGTAGCTAGAGGGTGTATAATGAATGGCGTTCTTGTGGCAAACTTTAGCGGGTCTTTCTCTCATTCTCATTCTCATTCTCCTTCTCTAAAACTTCCAGCATTAAGTTAGGAGTTCCTGGCTAGTCGTTCTTGGTACAAAGGGGGGCATTATTGACCAAGCTTACGAGCCGTCTCTCATTTCATTGGCATAGCAATTAATGGCAAATATCATTATAATCTCATCTCGTTCTCATGCTACACTGTCCCCTCCCCATACCTGGTAACTGTTATCGTTCATCAGCCAAATGCAGCAGGTGGGCAAATTTTATTTGCAAAAGGGACTTATGTATGGAGTATGTGGAGTGTCAGCACGCAACCAATTCTAGGCTGGAGTGGAGCAGAACGGGTACGATTTGTTTGAGCGTTTCGTGCGAGAAGGATTCACTAACGGGCATGGTTTATACTGCATGAAATCTGAATCGTCGACGGATAAGACAGGATAGTGATTCCTTCGTACCTGCCTGGACTAATGTAATTATAGCTCACTGTTCATGTACATACCGTGAAGTAGACCCCACATCGCCAGAACCAAAGTAGCCCCGGATTATTTATTATTCAGGGGCTTTTTGAATGTGTATGAGATGAGATGAGATGGGATGAATTAGGATGAAGCGCGGCTTAGATCATGCGGTACATAAAACCATGTTTTAGGGTACGATATGATATACGATTGAATAAGTGTAGGTACAGACGGTACCTTACAGAAATACGCGGATAGCTAAACTGTAGTTCGTTAATGAGTGCGGTAGAGAGGGTGGGTATGCAGCGGATTGGGAAGACTCGGTGGTGGCGATGGTCTGTCGGGGTCTTTGGGCTGGTTGTGCGAGAATGAATGTAAATTGATGTGAAGAAATCTATCTCCCCGAAGGAGTCTCACCGCAGAACTACGAGATAGACGGAGAGATGCTAATTGCGACTTCGCTTCGGGTATGTTATCCGGGGGATTTAGAGCGTAGGCAGTGTAGTCTTCAGTATGTAGGTACCTCGGGACAGAGTGAGTACCTAGCTAGTAGTTTGTTTTGAATCCTTTACAGTGTGGACGGACGGTGAGACGAGAGAATTCTGAATTAGGTTGTATTTGATTGGATGGGGGATTTTTAGAATCCTCATGGACAAATGGGGAATTTTTTGTGTTAGGTTCATTTTTAGAATCGAGGGGTAGGAAGGTTTGGTGGTTGTTGTTGGTGGTGATTTTCATGATTTTATGTTATGTTACATTCATTTAGGGGAGGATCTTTGGGATTGCCATAGCCCTCGGCGGAATACAGATGGATTTTTGGAAATTGGGTTTGAATATTGGAAATTACCTATACCTGTGGATATTTTGGGGCATTTTACGATTAGATGCTTCTACCTCGTACTTCCTCCGTGGTTAGCTTGTACATCTAGGATATCGAAAAGTCGTTTACATAGGTCATGTATGAATGTATGAGAGGCTAAATACTACACGCGGAGTCTGCCTCCCTCAAGGCAGACCTGTAGTATCGAAGTATAAAGTTCGAGTATCTGGGCCTATCAACACAGTAGAAAAGTCATCAACAGACAGGGGAGTTCGTTATTGCATCATTAGCATATCGATCATCAGGCCCTATGTCACTCTGAAAAGAACAGCATGGAAGAAATCCAGATGCATCGTTGATAAATATAGACTTTTTCATTATTCTCAAACCATGATATATGCATGGCAAGAAGGGGTTTTTACGTACAATTACTTTGTACAGAATCATCTACCCTAGGGCAAGAGTAGTATTGCATCGCATCGCATCGCGTGCTAAGGGTGCATTGGTGTATTGCTATCTCTCCCACACAATGACATACTACCTCGAAATTGACCCGAACCTTGGTTCTCTTTTCCCCCTACGATCATTTACTGAACTCGTTCTATGTACTTACAAATCGGTTGACTTAGTAAATCCTCAGGGTTCTAAGCGCTGTCGCAGGAAAAATTCATCCGGCTGGAGGCCATTTTCGACCCATGGGATTTATTTAGGACGAACTTACAAGGGTGAGAATTCCAGGTGCTAGGTTAGTACAGGGCTGTTTTTCGGGGGGTACAGGCAGACGAGACGATCTCTCGTGGTACATGATTTAAAAGACGAGGTGTGCTTGTTGAAACGAGACCTAAGGTGTGAGGGACAGCTCATGGTGTACACGTTTTACTGTCATGATAGTCCCAAACAGGAATTAGATGAGCGGATAAGCAGATGAGATGAGCCCACCAGCCTCTAAATGTTGGATTTGGATTTAGGAGTACCTAGTAGAACTAACTATGGCATCTACCGTCCAGTTCCTATGGACCTGGATTGGTCACTATCTATTAATATTAGAGTAGGAAAATTGCAATATCGCAACAACAGCCTCTTTTTTCTAATAAAGTGAGCCTCAGCAAGGTCCGGCCCTTGAGTTAAAAAGTATCCATCCGGTCCCAAAAAGATCTACATGCCCTGTGAGCCTGGGCCAAAAGCTCGCACGGTCGATAATTAGATTGGCAGGCTAGAAAGTGGGACAACTGGCCCTATGAACTCGGTTGTGGTCTTGCACTTCTAACTGGACCACAAGTACGAACTTACGAACGGGAGGAAGAGAAAGAAGATGAGTGTGAGTGTCATCCCATCACATGAATGGAGGGAATCAGGAGGCAAGTAAAAGATAGAGACAGCTGGCTCCTTGATGCAACAAATCGTCTGCAAATCGTTCCAAAAGGAGTTGATGGAGTGGAGGACTGAGGAGTCGGATCGAAATATTCGAGATAATTACCTAGTACTGTAGACATAATATTTTGATGGTTGTTCCAGGCTAAGCCTTCCAATGCATTCACTTGATCAACACTCACAAATTGACTGTAAACGAGCTGTTCAATCCACCCTTCGATTCAACGGGGATCATTACTGTGTGGTTGGGACACACGAACGATTGAGACGTCATGCCCGGTAGCATATCACCTACAAAATACAAAAGTGCCTCGAGTGGCATCATATTTCAACGACTTTGGTTACAGCTAAACCAGAAATGGAAGATCTAACGCTGCTTCCACTCTTGATATTGGCAAACATTTGTATATCAAACTAATCCTATAAAGGACAAAGAGAAGGAGAGACAAGCTGTTTCCAAAATATGTATGGTGATGATTCCTACATCTGCAGGCAGCCGAATCTCTGACTCGTTCCCTAGGTATATGGTAAAAATATCAAGCTTGATGTCGACTCGACTTCCCAAGAATAACGACGGAAGCAAAAAGCAAGCAAGAAAGCAAACGTAACCAAATCATCCATATGACCTGACTTATCTGCGGGTCTAAACGTCTAGCCCACTCGGAGATGCATTCAATACAGTACCGTACAGCCCTGGACCCTCAATAGTAACGGTTGTTGTTAGTTATCTGAGTTGTTCTTCTTCTGGTCTATTCCGACAGCTCTGTTGGCTGTTTCCTCTAAGCTTTCTTTCTATGTTGCTACTAATTACTCGAGACTGTGTGCGCGCTCTTTCTATCATGATATTATCATTCGATATTTGATAGAGGGGGATGTCTTGAATGGCTAGTTAAAAAGCAAGATCAAATCCCAAACAGCGGGTAAATTTGATTTCTTTTTGACGCGTCAAACGATACCACCTAACTGCCTAGTGAGCGAGTAGTTACATAGTTACATAGTTACATAGGTGGATACTGGGTAGGATAGGGAGTCGTAGAAGCGGATGGTGGGGAAGCAAAAGAAATTATAAGCTTTCCAACGCTAAAACGGTCACTAATCGGTATGATCAGTAGTGTCAATTTAGTTTTTTCAGCGCGTTTGCTAATACAGTCATCCAACATGATTCCAACATCTAATTGATTTCCTACTACCAGACCCAATGTTACTTGTCCATTTATTCCATGCATCTCGAAGTACTGGGATCAAATCATAGAATACAAGGCCGAGCTCACCTCACAACATGCTATTCTCGACAAGGCAACCATGTTTGCTATCTTTGATCCACACAACGTTCCGGTACGATCATACATACACCTGGGATATGAGAGATATCTCTGACCGACTCATGAAATGCCTCGTATTGGATCATAGAAGGTCCAGGGTCCAAGGTCCAAGATCCAAGATCCAAGATATCCCGATACATATCTGAGAATATCCCTAATTCAGTCAGCGAACTCAAACATCCCTAAACGAGATTGAATTACGAGATGCCCTAAAAAAGATACTCATGTCAAGGCTAGCCTCATCAATCTCAGATATATCTGACGACAATGACAAGGCTCGGTCTCTGCACTCTGCACTCTGCACTCTGCACTCTGCACTCTGCACTCTACACTCTGCACTCTGCACTCTGCACTCTGCACTCTGCACTCTACTCTATCTTAGGAACCCCCAAGGAAATAGACCCCTGAGCCATGTTCTAAAACATCAGATTTAGCAAATTTGGAGCGTTGTCCTGCAGATTGTCTGTTGGAATACCATAATCGGATGCATTTTACCTGTTCAGCTACTGCGTCTGACTGCCTTTTAGATTGTCAGCTTTTCTAAATGAGGAATTGGGAAAATTATACAGCCATTCTGGCTATGTTAACTGACATTCAATCTGATCCTTGCAATAACAATACAGTACAATACAATACCTCCCTCCCTCTCCACTCGCTCTTCTCCATATCACTCACTTCTTACCCTTAACCTAATTTATTTATTCGCTTGCCGTTATAACGTGTAAGAACTAGCATAATATCCCTGCTTCCTGGTACTTTTGGTTACCTTTACATCGGATCTCGACCTGTGCGTCTCCTGCAGTTGGCTTATACGACAGGGGTATTACCGATTTGAGTCTTTCCATGGGGCTCGCCCCCCCTGCTTTGTCTTCTAGCTAGGTATGTATGTGTGCCAACCCAGACTGCCGCAACCCTGGTAAGTAACAGGATTTCATTAAACCCGTTATGTTTACATATCTTTTATTTGAAAAAGAACGACAACCCTTGGATATCTGCCTTGCAATACTTAGATGCTCGTAGTCTTCCTTTCTCTTCCTCGAAAGAACAAGAAGCATACATCTACCACACTACATCCTTCAATATTCCTAGTACTTTAAACTGCAGCTATTCTTGTAGCTCCATATCACATCTTCAACCTTCTCCTCCTGTGGGATATCATTCATACAACCCCGGATTCCTTCAGGTTTACATTCGCCGCGGTTCAAGTCCTCGTTCTCCACAGTCATCGACTCAGATTCTGTATGAAATATCACACCACATTTCAGGGATTTTTATTACACATCTCCAAGCCGTGATCTGCCAGTACTTGGTCCTATAAGCCATCATTCGAGTCACTTTTTCAGCCCCCAACCGTTCCAAGTTATTCACCCCTTCCATATCACCTTTGTACTCCTGATCTCTCTTCTCTATTCTTATAAACAACATGGAGTTATTAACCCCCCAATCCACTCGTTCCCCAACGCCGCCATTCACTTTCTCAGGCAACTCACAGCCACTCTTTGAATATCCTTCGCCGGCTCAAAGTGAATCAAGATACGGATCGACGGATTCCATCCAAGGCTTGGAAATCTATTCTTGCTCTATGTCAGGGTCTCCGCCGGCAATGGAGAATCAAGATGCTAGCTTGCATTCAGGAGACCTCTCTTCTGTAACCTCCAACAGCTGGGCAGATACCATTTTGCAAAGCCGTGATACGCCTAGATCATCCAGGTCAATGCCTAATATTCTCTCCGCGGAGTATGATCCGTTTGCCTCGTATAATCCGGCAGTATCAATTCCTTTCACTACTGATATATATACCACTTCCCAAACTGTTGAAACGTCTATTCTTTCAACTTCTCCACTTCAGTCCGGTAACAACTCTCATCGCTCTTCACTATCTTCTGCTCCACCTTCAGAGATCTTTACTCAGGCCGGGTCGATACATTCCTACACTCCACGCATCAAGATGGAAGACCACTCAGAATATGTTCCCAGTAGTGACTCTTTCACATTAGGCTCCCCTCACAATGGCCAGCATCCATTTGTTGGTGCAGTGACTACCTACTCAGGGACTCTCGAGACATCTTACTACGACCAATCCCCGTGGGCACAAAAGGTGGAATACACCTCTACTGATTTACCACCATTCTCCGCGCTCCCAATTCCAACTTACGAGAGGCGATCCGAAAGTCAGGATAGATTATCGTCACAGGATCTTCGACGTCCAAGTGTAGTAGCACGGACGAGGGGACCTCGAAAGCTCACCACCAAGGAAGATGCAAATTTCCAGTGTCACGTTAAGGGATGTGGAAAGCTCTTTGGCCGTAGCTACAATTACAAGGCTCACATGGAAACTCACGATGTGGATCGAGAGTATCCTTTTCCATGTCCTGTGGAGAACTGTACCAAGAAATTCGTCCGAAAGACGGACCTCCAGCGTCACAACCAGAGTGTTCACATGAAGCAACGAAATCATAAATGTGACTATTGCAGCAGATTCTTTGCAAGGAAAGACACACTCAGAAGGTGCGCCCCCACATCACTCTCTAAATTTTACTATTAGGCTCAAGCTAACAACTACAACAGACATATGGAAGACGGTTGTTCCAAACGCTTCGACATCGAAACCGTCGATTTCAGACCTCAAAACTACACCATGGACAGCAATTCAACGCACACACTAAAGCTAGTACTCCCGCCTCACCCAGACCAAATGGGACGAGCTCCATCTTACATTCAAAACTCCCACTATTCGCCACCTCCACACAGCGGAAGCTCCGTTCATGCGCATCACGACGCTATGGTTAGTCCTCTCACATCAGCCTCGTCAGGGGCTCAATACCTTATGACGACAAGCTCGGAACATCACAATCAGGAGCCTGTGTGGAGCAGCCAATAGATTACACTGCTACTTTTGGTTGGGGTGGAGGCGGCGGCGCAGGAGGAGATGTGAGAGGATATGAGAATAATCGCATGGCGGGAAAGATACCATTGGCATGCATAGAAGTTTCCGAGTTTGATTTAAGAGTGTTTCAATCACTTTCTCTTTCGTCATACACATCACATCATATTGGAAGAATTACGAAAAGCGATCTATATGTTTTTGGATGGTTCAGCGCTTCGATTCAGATTCAGGTCCAGATTCAGATTCATCAGTCATCCATCACTTCATCAATTATAAATTTTCTTTCCAGAAACAAACAGACGTGCATACGCATCCCTATCTATCCCGTCAAGATGTCAGCACGCAGGTCTCGACATCGTATCGTATCTTATCGCATCATCGTATCACCTTTCACGCATACACACACACATTAAAAAAGATGCTTCGAGCTCAAATCCACACATTTACATGTATGTCTACATACGTCAAATGTCGGTAGAACCGGGGGAACCGCTGACGGTTCCACAACACGAGCGCAATGTATGATAACCCTATGATGCACGACGACACGAATCGAATGCGAGATTGGGAGATGATGCCAGCGCTCGTTCCCGCGTCCATTAGGGAGTGCGGATGCGATGCGAATGCTACCCCCGCTCTGCAATGCATCGGCCCAACTGTTCTTTTTTTTTTTGGTCTTTTTTCCTTTCCTGTAATTTTTCTGGAAATCTAGCACACAGGAATCTTACTTGGCTGGTTGTATTGTTTTGTTGCTTTTTAACATTGTTGTTTGTACTCGGTGTCTTTTTGGGAGGGGGGATTGGGCAATTTTACGATTGTGATTTGCGAGATTCTGATGGTTTGGCTGAACCTCGGTCGCTTCAAATCAAAATATCAATCAATTATCTATCTGTCACATGTACTTTTACAAACAGTTGGGGAATTTTCTTGGGAATGAGGCATCTCGATTGATTGGTTGATTTGTTGATTTATTTGATTTGATCTATTCATCGGTATTACTATTTTACTTCTTACTTTTCTTTCTATTCCTTCTTTAGTAATTTTTTGTTACATAGTTTCTTGATTTTTTTTTGGCGGGGAGGGGATTATTGTTCCCTTTCCTCACTCTCTAATGCCTCTCTCTCTCTCTCTGTCAGCGGGATACAACATCAGAATCAGACAAACGGTCGATCGGTCGGCAGTGGGAAGGTAGGGATTAGGAACTGGGTAAGATAGATGGATAAAAAAGGACTTGTATTTGGGAGGTAGTCTTCTGGACTTTGGCAGGCAGGCAGGCAAGCAACTTCAAGCATTTTGGAATGAATATGCGCGATGGATGAATGGATGGATAGATGGATGGGTTTCTTGAAAAATGAAAACAAACTTGTAACGGCACATTCTGGTTGGTAAATATGGGACCTTGGGCTATTGGCATACAATGGGAAAGGAAGGGGAGGGAAGGGAAGGCATAAATTTTGGATTTTTTGTTTCAATTTTTGATATCAAATCTCTATTTTATTTTACTTTACTTTATTTTCCTTTGACATATGCATGTATGTACGAAGCAGAGCTGAGCTATGTGATGCGATGTACCGCACTGCACTGCAAAGAGAATGTCTATTTTTCCATCTTGTTCAACTTGTTCATCTTGCTTGAAAGTTAAGTGAAGGGAAAGGATATTTAGTTACAAGCGAGCGAAGCTAGGGGACTCTTTCATCGAAATAAAATTTCGGGGATTGCCTTTTTCCACAGACAGTTACAGACAGATCACATAGATAAGATGACATAAAATGGGAGTGCGTTTTAAAATTCACACATCTGAAATGAAATCATTTGCCTTACCTGGACAACCTTTAAGAATTTTCGTTATGCCTTTGCCTTGTTTAACTTCCTTGGCCACCAGACCGATCTTTTTTGTATTGATACCTAGGTACTGTATGCATATATACTCCTTTTAGCTATTTCTCCGAAATCTCAATCTCTCGCTATCGTTCATTGGGTAGCTCGCGAAATCCCGATTGGGAATGGTGTCAGATATGAAATTTAATCATTCACATGATGGGATGATGGATTAGATGTGAAATGGGATGGTAAAATATCATTGGATACTCAACATATAATTAAATCATTGCTGCTTAGAATATGTGGTTAAGGCGGCAGGTACGGGGCGAGGCTAATGCTGTTAATTTGATGCCGCTAGTGAGTATGAAAGGGCATACCTGAATATGAATAGGTCATCAATGTATGCATGGTAGCATTGGTAGGGATGAAATGCGAGTAAGAAAGGGAGAACATTATGCCGGGTCGGTGGGCTGGATCGGTGATGTCTTTTGGACGCGAGAAGGACAGGGGCGGTAGCCGGGGGAGTAGTATCCGGGGAGTACTTGCCGCATGTACGAACTAGATGTACTCCGTATGACTTGATAAGCTCAGAAATAGATCAGAGAATTACTAGAAAGAATTACTATGGGGGTGACTGAAGCAGATGGAGAAGGCAAGAGGAGGGAGTGAGAGTGTCAGTGTAGATCCCTTCCTCCTTCTGGTAGAATCATACGTTTTCTGTTAATTTGATGGATGCTTGTAAGGTATTTGACTGAAAATCTGCTATGAATCCCGTTGGAATGGATCGGTCATCTATTGGCTAGAAGTCCGAGCTGTTGGTTCGTACAAAGATGGTAATTGGTTAGAAGGCACAAAATTCCAAATACCCTTGCGGGCCCGCAGTGAAAAACTTGTCCGGACCAAAAATGGGAGTAGATGAGTATTCCGGGCAGGGAAGAATCCCGATTCTTAACCGCGCGCATTTTATCCTATGATATGATTGATGTGTGTTGTCTTTCAATTGTTGTTGCTTCTAGTGCTGCCCGTCGACGTGGTTAGTTCGGCTGATAATGCCAATCTTTTGACAGATTGGGACGAGCTTGATATGGGGGCTCCGGCCGAATTCTCGTCACGATAAATGAGGCTAATAGTAGGACCCAAGGAGTGAGATTTTGGACCAGGATAGCTCAAAATTTATGGACGATGATTGTCACACATGATGCATGTGCAATTGTAACATCCTGGCTCCGTTCCTAACCTGTCATGCTCGTGGCAACACTGTCCGATATCTTGTTTAATAACATGGTAGTGTACTTCGCTTGAACACTTGCAAAGATGGTAATACGCCGAGTACTGGAAACAACGCCCTCTTTGTGCTATCCTTGATCGAAGATTTCAGAAGCTTTTGAAACAAACGAGCTTGAAGGCTGAAATTATATTATATAAGCCTACAAGCCAAGAAGCCCATCAAGCCATCAAGCCATCAAGCCTAGGTGGATATCTTCGCAACGGATGGCACGGCAGTGGGTTAGCCCCTAACGGCGGCTACATTTAAGAGCATTTCGCCTAGTAGATTTTAATCTTACACTAGACGCTTTGATCTTCCAAGGAGATCGTCGTTTGTACCTACTGTTAACCTTGTCTGAGCGCTGAGCTTGTTTTCTTCCTCTCGAAGTTAAGGATAATGCCGGAAATGATATTCCTGATGTTCTGGATGATGGTGGAGAACGAGGGATTAATGGGTTATCTCGCGATTGATAGTGGCAAGCATGAAAATATGGGGAACAATGAACGAGGGACGGGACAGGCTCTGACCGTTCAAATGAGGATGAGGATTACGTACCCAAATGATCAAAGAGTATTAGGTTTAGTTGACTGTACCAGCGTCCACTTGATATTCTCCATCTGCTTTTTGTCCACCTAACAGCCAGTGGTCAATCATATACGAGGGCCCTGCATAGTGCAGTGCTGCTGTGGTGCTCTTTCGGTAACTCCTTGTTGATAGGTACTGGTTGCTACAAGAATACCCAGTATCTCTGTGTATAAATTTGGCAACAAAATAGGTTGAAAGGCGGGATGATCTGAATCCATGGTCATTATCTTGGCCGACGGTATAAGAACCTATCAACCAGCAATTATCCGGATGGGACTTCTGGCTGTCATGTCATATTTCCTGATCATCATTCAAAATAGAAGGTGTTATGTGCTTGAAATGTAGAGATGTACATAAGAAATGAGAAAGCAACTGTGATTCTTACTGAATATCGGAGTAATCCTCCCCCGATGCTAGTAAGAAACGGGGTAAACATGGCCCAATTCGGTAATATGTCCGTGTCGCTGCTACTTTACACCATGTCCCACCCCAAAAACATTACATTACTTGAATTTACTTCTATTGCTGGCATGTTGGGAAAATACATCGCCGGATGGCTTCTCGTTGATCAAGTCTACGAACTAAGTCAAGTCTTACGATATAAGTAAGCAATCATGTTCGTGTGCGAGAGTTATCAACAGTCTTACACGCTGGCACGAGACCGCAGTAGAATCTGGAAAGGCTCATACATTTTGGTATAAGACAACGGCAATTGTCTAATTCGTATAGCAACCATAGCTATCATCAGAGGCTTATTGTCAAGGCCTCATCTCATGTCATCTCATCTCATCTAGAATGCAGACTAGATTTCTATGATCCATAATCCAAAACAATAGCCCCTATTCATCTGACTACCCCAGCTTCATCAATCATCAGCCTTACATGATCCCTAATACTGTAGATGTATTCTACACAATCAAGCAGACTGGGCCAAAACATTCCACTCAAAATTGAACATTAGGATACGACTGCGCGAGCTATAGAAATGTCTTCAGAAATGGACATCGTCTGATGATCACATCGCCTCTGCAGAGTCGATTTTTACCCTTGTTGAGTTGTCATACATGTGGCTACTTTGGTATTTACGCATAGTAAAAAATGTTAAAACACGTTTAAGAAACGTGGGTGACAGGCCTCTGTGATGCTATAAGGCTGCAAGACTTAGAAAACTGTTTAACCTGCTGGTAGGAACAACGATCCACCAAGATTGGCCGATTTTCACCCCCAATCGTATCTACCACACCTTCAATGATCAATGATCCTTCAAGCATCGCTTTTTTCACATGATTGGCATCAAGCGATAATCACCAAAGCTGCCTTGGCTTGTTTTAGTCACATCGTGTAGCATTTCCGGATTGGCCTTCCCCCCTCCATCACAAAATGGTAGCTATTCTTATCACTGTGCTTTTTATCCGAAACCTGCAGTCTCATCGCTCCGCACCCCTAAAGTGGTTTCCGAAGTTGAACCCCTTTCTAGTTTTTCAATATCTGTGTGTTTCTAGTTAGAGCGAGCCAATCAAGGCGGCGTAGAACTCTGAAACTATTTCCCCCAAAGATCCCATAGCATCGAGCCGTTCCGTGGGGCACAGTCTGCACGTAAATTCTATGGCCTGCCTCCACACCACATATGATCGTAGTGACTACGCATCTTCAGCGCTTAGCAAATCCCTCCAAGTGGATCATCGCGGCAAGTCATACAAGATCTTCACGGATTATGCAGTGGGTCGAACTTTTGCTTACATCCTTAATCGTATATGTCGGTGTTCATGCACACCCCCTTCCTCTGACCCCGGGGAGTTTCTGAATACCAAGCGAAAATTACTATTTTCAGTAAGTTTTCGCACCCCAAAGATCTCCCTATCGAACGTAATAAAGAAGATGCCTTGCAATCCACTTTCCAAGAAATCCTTTGCCCAATAGGATCCTGGCTCCGATACTGTGCCACTTTGGTTCTTCAAGGATTATCTGCACTCAAGGCGAGTTTCAGCCTTTGCTCATCTTGGGATCATCAGCAGGGCTGTAGCCCAAATTTGGCCTTAGATATTACTGTTCCTGACAAATAAACCCAAAAAATTTCGGCTTATTCCCTATTTGTCTTCCGAACTTGGTCCTATCCAACGCGGAACCGAGGCCTTTCAAGGGTTCGACCTTCAACATAAGTTTGCTTTTGGCTTCGAGTGACCTGCTACTTAGTAGCATACATGGCACTGTCATGAGTTTGTGGCCGTCACGAGTACATTTAAGGTCGTTTACACAACCAGCAAGAGGTTGAATAGAATAATTATTGGTTGTCTCGAGTGTCCCCAGCCTAGACCCGCCTTGTCCCACGAACGTGGAGGAGTCGAATCCTAGTGCTCATATGACCAGAGTGGCTTTTCGCCACTTGTTACGTGCTCCCCCATTCCAAACGTTTAACGGCCTTGCGTCTGCGGCCTGTGAACCAGTCATTCACATATCCTTTGGGGTTTACCTCAAAGCTAGTGCCTCGTGATATGCGATTTTATATCTCAGGACCCTGTAAACATCCATCGCCGTGCTGCAGTGGACTTCGTTGAGTTCACTAATTACCCCATTAGGACTACAACCACTGGTGAAATTGATGGGTTAATAGTCCCCGAATAAAAGACAAGGAAGAAATTCCGAGATATGTCGTTGCAACCACATTCGCATATCACTTCCAAGAAATTAGAAACAATCTAGCGAATACATGTACAGTGGGATAAATTTACCACATACCTTACAAAACGATGTTTTCAACTAACCATCAGCAACAAAACCTGTTGGTCACAAGATGGTAGAGGACAAAATCTGGATGGCATCCGAGTCGCAAAATGAACAGGTTCGCATTCTTTTGAAAGCGGCATGGATTCATTTTCACGTGGCTTGAAAGCATGTCGATGCATATAGTATCCTCTCGTCTCGTATCTAGGCTTCCAACGATAGAACTAGGTTGTCTATTGTTTGCTGGGGAGCACCGGAATCACTCCAGGCTATCGTTGAAACTCTTTTGTTAAAAAAGCGGCAACATGTATTTGGCTTGGTGCCACTGGTGATTTACAGGCTATCAAAATTTCCTTATTCGAGGACAAGCAGTTAAATGCGATGTAGACATCAATCCACGAAACTCCCTATCTCCCGCTCCCACCCCGTTTTTGTTTTAAGTAAGTATTCTTTACATATCTTGGAATTATCGCTATACAATATGCACTCATGAAGAAATCGATTTGCATGTAAGCAGTTTGAACCACTCGGTAACGAATCCTGCATTAAAAGAACAATTATCTAAAACTATCATCTTCGCTTCCATGAGCTTGGTCGGTCCTATGCAGTGCTGCGAGGTACGAATGGTACGCTGACTTCTGCATCCTTCAGCAAAGCTACATACTGATTAGAACCCAGTATTCTTCCAGACTCATGTATAGTAAAATGACAGGGACACAGTGTGGGAGCATCAGCACCTTATTTATAATGTGCTATTAAAAAGTATTTTATAAGTCTTCTCGCTTTTGACTCGGAATTCACAGGCTTCCAGAAACCCCATTCTGGATTCTTGATCGGCAAAGTACATCGACTTGAAGGTTAGTCGTTTTGCGGCTATTTCGGTTAATGACTTTGTCATCTCATCGAAAGTTGGATATCGATACACTTGCGACAGGCCATTTTTGTTGGCGGTAGCGAAGCGCATGTGATTCGCGGAGAATGGTCAATAAGAGTTTGACCTTCTGCGTAGCTGCTTGAAGCAACCATTTCTAGCATAGGATGTGCAATATCTCACACTGGATTCCCGGCATAGTGGCTTATTAGCTCGTATACATGATGAATATTACTGTGCCCCCACAAAGTCAGGTCGGCGAAGATTCACGATTATGACAATGATGCTAGGCTTTCCATCTCTGAGGAGAGATTGATAGAGTCCTCGTACACTCGTTTAGATTGTTCATTTGTGAAGCAGTATGGTGAACATTCGCGTCTTCGGCTTTCTGTGTGATTACCTCAAGGCCCTATCTTCTTTGCCCCCATATTCAAGTTCGCTCTTTCTTCACTATGTACATGGTAGAACTACTTGATATCTAAGAAAAGCAAATTGCCCGTCATTTCGCCAAAATGCTTTCGACTTGCCACCAAGTGCGGGTAGTGCAATATCTACCCGCTTTAGGTGGTTATGGCTAATAGCAACTAAACCATATGCTCGAGGAGACTTTCCGTACATCGGATATGGACAGCACAATTATGACTTGAGTAGAGCATCACTAGGGTATCGAGAACGGTTTATGATTCCGTACACGGCGTAGGTTGTGGGAAGATATTTAAGGATCTCATCAGATTTGAACGCCGACTAACTTCGAGGAAGGAATTGCGCAATGTATGCGCAGGAAAGGGGGTACATGCAGAGTATCTCAATAACAGCAAGACTTCTGCATATTACCGCACTATTCAATTTCGTAATCTAGGGCTGACATAATTTTGAATCCTGTCATACTATTTCGCCAGATTCTTCAGATATCTAAATCAACATTTACATTCCCAAATTATAAACATTTATTTGCTCCTTACTCCCTACTCCTCACTCTTTCCACGGAGACAAAGTCCGGTCTATTTACTATCTACTAGCAATTCGCTATTCTCTTCAGAACCTCAATGCCATAGTGCTCAGCCCAGTAAATTGTATTCGTCATGTGTAAAAGATACGGTTTGATACGTTTTGGTTCGCCAAGGAGGTTCCAGTTTAAGTGGAAATATTCTCTCAGCAGTGCCGGCAGCTGCCAAATTCATAGCCATATCACCTGCTTTGTTGTGATAGGTAAGTAGCAATGCTGATGAAGTTATTATAGTGATGGCGAGGTTTTTGATCAAGGTGGCTATTAGTGATGTGGTGAGATGTTGTTGCCATCAGTGGTACAATGAGCCTTGTTCCTCTTCTCAATAATAACCTTTGAACTTGCTCGACATGACTACCAAATTGGTACCCTCCTTTCAGATTACCTCTGTGCCAAACTCAGCAAAAGGTGGTACTTTCTTTGAATCACAAAGGTAGTCTAACAAGTTGTAAGCTATTTTGCGAAGCTTTTGAATGGAAATGTAGGGAAATTTGAAAGAAGTATGAAAATATCATCCCACAAGATATTTTAAGCTGGAAATGTCTTAATGAATGATGGTTGAACTTTTGGTTACCCTGATATCTTAGGAAGCAAAACACGCCCATTTAAAGATTCCCGGGAACAATAACAGCAAATGCACATTGCGCTATACCTAATCCCTATACCAATTCTTTCCTATCTGCATCCCCGCTCGTTTTTCGCTATCAATGCAGATATTCTCAGCCCTCACGATTTCCATCCAGTACCCACAACTGAGCGGCAATCTCACTCACTCATACCCACTCACTCACTGACTAATATACCCTTGAAATGGTTGATCTCGGACCCAACAAGTGCCTTAACAACTCACTTTGCTAAGAAGAGGAGTCTATTACAGACACGGTTAACCCACCAGGTCCATCAGGAAAAAAAACCGGCCACAGGAAGCACTTGCAAAAGGCATTGATATAGGTATCGTTGGTAGCTGTTAGAGAAGTTCCAGTTGTATCTTTTTGATTGTAAAGGCCTGGCCACCCGCTATGTTGGTTTAAGTGTTTATTAGGTCCGGGACCATTGACGGGGAAGTAGACGGTATTCCAAGAGCTCTTTGAAGCAGACCCAAATTCCCTGTGGCGAACAATCGCAAGAGGTATAATGTCTCGCCGTCATCACAGCCAGTATTGGCGTGCGTATTGTTGCCTCGTAGCCTCTAACGAAAACTGATGTATTTGCTGCTTCTTTTTTGGACGCCTGTGCAATTTTTCATGATGGCTGGGATCTCCGTACACTCTTTTGAAGAAATATAGAGTACTATTCCCCGGGAGCTTGTTTGTTCATAATGGTTCGCACATTGAGATGCTGCCCAGGCCCGGCATTCGTGGCAACATAAAACTTGTGTTCATATCGATCGTGAGATCATGTCCTAGAAGAACGGGTATCTACATGGTCCTCAAGCCGTCTATATGCAGTACATCCATCCCAGTATTTGACCCACCGGTAACCTACACCCTTTAAAATTTCCTTTTTTCACTCCTTGCCTTCTGCGGCCAACTCATTATATGCCCATTGGTAGCTACCCAAGAAGATCGCCCCACCAATACTAATCCACATTACTCTTGGACCTATCCCTGCGAAGAATGCCTTTGGACCACCCGTAGCTATAATCTCCTTCAACAAGACGCTCATCGGCTTTTTCTTTCTCTCCAACATCATCCTCGTCTTCAACACATCCAACGGAGTCGTAGCCGCAGCCGCTACAGCACCTGCAAGACTCCCCATAATCCCGCTCTCTATTGCGCTCACAGTATCCCTTCCACTTCCCCTCTGCCTATATGACTTCATGGCTTCCCAAAGAGGGAATTGTATGATCGTAAATGGCACTTCACGCATTATTGTAACACTCCAACCGCGATAGAGTTCCATCCATACGCCTAATACTCCAATCTGTCTGCGCTGTCCCAGGATTGCCTTGAGCGTGAGTAAAGAACTCGAATATTGCCCCGCCTGTGCCCTTTGCTTGACCACCTCCGTAGGCACACGAACAGCACAAGCGGCCACCTCTCCCAGACTCGCTGCAACCATATGTTCTATTGCTCTTCCCCTTCCGCGACCTCCAGGTATGTTGGCGTCTAAAACAACTTGTCGCCGCGCAAATGCAGCCTTTGTAGCTTCGTATGTACAGAAGAACAATGCAGCTCCGGGCGCGGAGCCAATTATGGCAGAACCGACTCCTCGATATACTCCAGTAAAGCCACCAGAGGCAAGGAAACCAGCAGAGGACTGAAGGCGAGTCTTCAGGGTATCAAGAGGAAAGAGGGTGAGGTCGACTGTAGTACCAGCGAGGGCACCCGCTAGGAGGGCGGGCGTGAAGCTTGATTGTGTCATTTGTGCGGAAGGAAGAAATTGAGCAAGGTGGATTATTGAGAACGGGGGGAGGTGGGATTAAGGTGGCCGAAGCCGGATAGTACCGAGGCAAAGAAGATAATAGAAGTTGTGGGCGAGTGTATTCATGGTTGGGGTGAATTTGGGATGACAAAGTTGAGGTTGGAGCTCGGGTAGATTTTTATCGTCTCTTTTTGCTGGCTGATACAAATTCACGCGATAAGACCGACAACAATACCATACAAGGAACTTATCATAGAACTTTTACTTTCACCTATCGATGTGGATATTGCTGGGATTTATTCCGATTAGATAATGGAATGAATACCATGAAGCAGAATGCGCTTCCTATCTCAATAAAGGAGTTTGCTGATGCTCTGTTCAAGAGGCCATGTCAAGTTCCTTATCATTATGACCGGCGGGGTCATAGGACTTTGGGTATGTGATTGCATTTTACTCTTGATTAATGTTTACTAACTTCTGATAGGGCTTGCGGTGAGTGGAGGAGTAGATTCAATGGCCCTTGCGGCGTTGTGTATGCAAATGAAAAACAACTACATACCGTTTGCATTTGATGGATATCCAATACATCTGAACAAGATCGACTTTCGAGCTATCATTGTCAACCATGGAGTAAGAGACGGCAGTCTAGAAGAAGCTCAGAAGGTCATGAAAGTGTTGGAATCTTTAGGTATGCTAATATCTATATTCGTATATCTATAGACCTCTGACACAAGAATGAAAATAGGCATGACCGGACGAATTTTAACTCTCCCATGGAACGATGTCACTGGGAATCCCTCCAAGCTACCTAATTTCGAGAGCTTAGCCAGGAAGTACCGCTTTCAGGCAATTGGAAAATATTGCCAGAAATCCGACATCACTTCACTCCTTCTCGGACATCACTCTGATGACCAAGCCGAAACTGTAGTAATGCGTCTAGCGAAAGGCGCTCTGGGAGGCGGTCTGCTTGGTATCAAGCCATCTTCTCCCATACCAGAATGTGGAGGTTTATATGGAGTTCATGAAAGCGGGAGTCCCATAACACTCTCTCCACCTATCACTAATTTCAATCATCAGACGAAGCCTCTCCCATCGCGTCAGACAGGACAAAACAAAATCGATTCGCCTGCATCTGGGGCCAAAAAGATCATGCCCGAGTTAAAGGTAGAATCGGGAGGTATTACTCTCTATCGTCCCCTTCTTGAATTTCCAAAAGAAAGACTCATTGCGACATGCAAGGCTCTAGGCATGGAGTGGTTTGAAGATGATACCAACAACGATCCCACCCTAACGGATCGGAATGCAATACGTTATTTATACGATCGTACAGGGTTGCCTTGCATATTACCAAAATCTAGAGTTCTCTCTCTTGCATTACAACTTCAAAATGCTGATAATTTACGTCAACAAGAAGTCGATCAGCTTATAAAAAGATGCAAAGTAACGAGCTTCAGTACTAGACGTGGGACCCTTATAATCAGGTTTCCCTTCATAGCTCACGACGCGCCTCAAAGATCAACAATAGCTGCTATGTTACTCCGTCGTATAATCATGACAGTTACCCCAAATTCCGTGGTGTCTCTCGAACAGGTTTTGAATGCAGTTCCAGAAATATTTCCTCTGCCTGAAAACGAAATCGCGCCAAAAACCTTTAACACAGCTGGTGTCATGTTTCAACCAATTAATGTCAATCCAAAAATCGGAGGAAGCAACGAGTGGCACATCTTTCGTCAACCCAGATACAGGAATTCACCAGATGAAATTGTTGTCCCGGAGCTGCTCCCGGAGAAGCAGCCCTGTTGGGTCTTATTTGATAATCGCTATTGGCTATTGATACATAATGAACTGTCCTCCCAGGCTGGTAGTCTGGTCGTCCGATTCCTCAATGAAGATGACATAAGCAAACTAGGAAAAGCTCTCGGCGAGAAAGAATCCTGGATATTGAAGAGACTTTTAAGAGCGGTGGAAGGCGAAACGAGATGGAGATATTCTCTACCTGTTGTTGTGTGGAGGCCACATGGCGGTGTGATTGTGGGCCAGGAGGTGATTGTTGGTTTACCGACTTTGGGAGTGAGAGTTGATGGTTTCAGTCGTGTCAAATGGTTCTGTAGGTACAAGAAGATAAATCTGCAAGACCTAGGTCTGCAAGCTGCAGATAAACCAAAGGCTTTCCAAGTCCGTCGGGTGATGGGGCTCAAAGGAGAGGTCTCAGATGGGCCGAAGTTTGCGCCTTGGCTCAGCAAGCGCGAAAAGTCTCTGGCTGGTTTTGGTGGAGTCTCGAAGTTGGAGAATTAATATGAGCGATTACTCAAAAAGGCCTGATACCTATTATTCCGTCTTTCCTAACTTTCTTTTGACCAAAGAAATATCTTGTATGCCACAAGGCAATTGCCACAAATTCATCATGTTCCGTCTTCCTTTCTTCGCCTTTACATACGCCTATTCAGCTGGAACATTCCAGTTCTGTGGTATCATGTCAAAAAACCTACGTGTTATGCTCATTTCGAGACGGGAGGGAAATTCGCATTGAAGAAATACTTCATCCGCGTAAGAGCGGTGTTTTCCGAAGTTACTACTATGACAATTCTCAAGTAACTTTTCAGCTAGTATTTCTAACCTTCAATTTGAGGTTCAGGTTCCTCTCAACCCAGCTCCACAGCTCTTCCTCTCTCCGGCAGTTCCCAAGCCTGGTTCCTCCGATCCCCCATTTCCGGAATCTCACCACCGCCCATCTCTATCCTGGCATTTGCTGCATGATGTTCTATAGGTACTATATCAATTCCTTGACTTCCTCTACTTCCCATTTCAGCTGACAGTTCCGGCTTCGTGTATTGCTCTTTCATCTCCTGATTTGATTTTCGATTGAGTCTCCGTGAGCGCAGAATAAAATATGCTAGAAGGCCTAAAAGAGCTACGAACACTGCGGCCGCCACGCCTATTCCTGCCGCGGCGCCGGCGCTTAGCTTTGAGGATGAAGGGGACGAGGAAGGGGAGGACGTTGGCGTTGTAGTTGATGCGGTTGAAGATCCTATCATCAACGAGGCTCCTGAGGAAGAAGATGTCATTGCCGACGAAGATGAAGTACTCGAGGGAGAAGCTGATGACGTGGAGAAGGTAGAATAAGGTCTAGAAGTCGGCGAAGCTATCACCGATAAAGAGGATGGATCAGGAGCTTTGAATACTTGGTCACTGAGGCTCTTGCATGTGGTATCGCTACAGCAAGTCCATTCACTGGATGTCTCGTTGTATACAATACCGAGAGAGCCACCGCCATTAGTTTCTAGATCGACTGTATGAGGGATCAACTTTAGTTGGGGATACACGTGCCGAATCGGGATTCGTAACGAGTCGACTTACCACATTGTTTGGGGCAAACTGAAGCGGTATATGTGGGATCATTGCAATATCCAAGATAATCTGCACGTGGTTCATCAGCATTGAGCAATTGGCACTCTTTCTCGCTTTTATGATGTCCTAGAACTTACATTCCGCCTCACTGGACAACCCAGATGATGATTTGCAGATGTTACTTCCAACACAGGTATCAAACTCCATGCAACATGTTAGGAAATCCTATTTTCTCATTAGTATATATATTCTCCGCGTATGAATCTATGTGATTATGGAATCATCATACCGAAGTACTATTAACAGTACCACAAGGAAAATAATTCGGCGGCTGTATCGTCTCCACACCACCATTAAACCACGCATAACAATTCTGTGTGAATCTGTCCGTCATTTTGCGACGTTGAGGCGTATGTGAGTACAAATCCCTCCTAGCTCTGATGTTTATACTTCTGCGCGAAAGCAAAAGTTGACACAATATTGAATTGAATCGTACCAAACAAAAATTCAACAGTTAGTAAGGTAAACAGAAAGTAAAGAAGGTTAGTTCTAAGCTTGAAGTTCCATAAGTTAAATGAGTAGATCCTCTCCGGAAGGATCGTCGATGACAAGGGGTGAGAAGTGGTAACAATGCTACGATGATGATTATGATGATGATGACCCCCATTTTCGTGCTCCTTTTCGAGATGCCAAGATTGGGGGCTGGCGATCCAGGTTCAATGATAACATGGAGAATCTTAGATTTTATTTGACCTGGGATTTTCAAAACTTTTCTGCTTCTAATAAATTTTACGAGCGCAAGAACTTATCAGTAACTATATCAAATAACTCTAAAAACAAATACCTGAAGGTTTGTTATATATGGAATCTTGGGGATGCGTGAATATCAATTTCAGTATTGGTATGCATCGAGACATCTATCTTTTTGTCTAGAAGCAATAAACTCCACGGTTTCTTGAAGCAACTCGCGATGTCGAAAACCGCCCAAAAACTCAAGAAGTTGCAGGTCAAATCTGGCACTAGGGCAGTGCGGACAGCCTTCAAGTCAGAGGATAGGAATTCATGGATGAAACATGCGGAAAAACGATTGCAGTAGGAACTTCGACGACGATGTTGTAGAAACTACAGATAGTGTTATAAATTTATGAAAATGGTACTGATAACGAAAACAGTTTCATTCCATCTTCCCCGTTCCCAGGAACACAAAGGAATTCGACATATTCCAATACCCTAATCTACCTACGTCTTGAATACTGACTCGATTTGCTCCTGTATAGTATATCTGCAATTTCTATTCTCAGATGGGAGGTGGAATATATTGCGACGTAGCGCCTTACTTCCTCTTTCTTACAGCTCATGCTCTATTTCCACATTTCACAACACACCTACTCATCAGAAAAGTCTTTACAGCTCCGCTATATCCATATCCTTCATCTATTCTCCAGAAAAACGACCCCAACCCTTTCCCATCTACCCACCCGTATCTCCTCTTTCATCTTCTTTTTCTTTCATGGTGCTTCAAATCCAAATTCTCTGCCCACATCACTCTCTCTCCCACTTCCAATTCCCAGCCCAATTCCACGATCCTTTCCCATACTTCACCAAATCTCCCCTTCAACCTCACACAACCCGCACTACTTCTCTCCTCTCCTCTTCTTTCACAACCCCTCCCCTTTCACTCCCAACTCCATTCTGCTGAACTCCTCCACAGAGCTAACCCGAATCTCACCCATACCATCTGACTAGCCATTTCTGACTTCCTCGCCTATCTTCTCGTTGTGAGCAATTACAAAGGCAGAAAAAGGTTAATTCAAAGGAAACGGATCCAAACATTAAAATAATGTTCGACATCCATCCATCCATCCATCCATCCATCCATCCATCCATATCACCTCAGACCTCAAACCCAACTAGAAACATCAAAAAGCTCCAACAATCGAACTTTCCATGCAGCTCTGAAAATGACCCGATACAGTGAGATAATCTCCATCTCACTTAAACCCCGATGCTAATCCCAAAAACCACCTTATAACCAACTCAACCCAATTCAATTCACAGTCGAGTCCACCCCGGTCAATCCAGCATGTGATTCCCTAACTTATGCTGTATACATCAATATGTTAATACACCTCCGAAATCTACAAAGATAAACTCACCTCACTCGCCTCAACCACAAACTCAGGCTTCGACTTCCAATTTAGCTGCATAGAGATATAGCAATCCACATTCGACACGATAGGATAGGCCGGCAGCACGATTGGCGAGGGGAAGCTTTTGCACAATGGCGTTTGAGGATGATTTTGTAGCTGCAATTAACACGAAAGAGAACAGAGAAATTTTTTCTCTCCCATCTCGCTCACTTCATTCATCAGTTCGCTAGTTCGCCCGTTTCATCTTTCATCCCCAGTCACCTCTTCACATTGTCGCATCAACTCATCATTCATCAAAGTTCAAACAAAATTTTCCGTGAAAGTGTTTAAATTCAGACCAAACACCGTATAATTACGTACGTACTTTCCCAAAGATTATCCTTAAGAATAGTCCCAAAGTATCCCAATCGCACTGCCAAGGAATGTGGTATCTGTCGCTGTCATTTCCTACCCAATCCTATCCGAAAGCGTATCCGAGGTTGTATCCAAAATTTCAAAGCATTTCTCCGAGAAGTGGGGATGTATCCGATCCATCCCTATCCATCATTCGTACCATCCGAAAAGAAGTTCCCAATCATAATATCATGTAATTTCCCCATCCAAAAGAAGTGTACCCAAAGTCCATCTCCAATTCCACCAACACAAACCATCATCTACCAGCACTGTACGGTCTATTCATTTCTGCAATTTCCCTCGCAATTTCCGCCCACTCCAATTCCCTTCCGCGCCACTTTCCACCGTATTTTCCCCCTGTCATCTTGAGTTTCTCTTCCCATTTCAGAAGTTCATAACTGAATCTCAAATGTGGCTGGATGATAACATTTAGTCTCCTGGCCCTGACAAAGCAATATGCACGCGGGAATGATAGATGCATTGTGCGCATGACTTCAGCTATGCAGATAGTTGCGCTTCGAGAAACACCCACACGACAATGGACCAATGTCGCTGTATTATTTAGTTTCCCTCTTTCTGTTTGGTTGTTAGTAGGTTGATAGCTGATCTTTGATATAAGAGAAAAAGCCATACCAATAAAATCTAAACATCTTCCAAATTCGTCGGTTAATGGATCTACCCCATTATCTTGCACTCTTTGTACGACCATCACGTTATCCTTTCCCCATTTATCCATCACACCATCTTTCCACGTTGCGGTTTCGCCTACACTCAAGATCTGTTTGATGCCCAAATGCCGTAGAAGGTCCGGGTTGTTAGCATGCCCAAGGTTCCCGAGGTACATATAGTCAGTGACCCTCGAAGGAAGACTTCCATCCATGCATTTTATCCAATCAGGTTCTTCCATAGCAAGATCAGTAATGGCCGATAAGCTCCTGCCTCGATGAACAGGCGATTCGGACAGAAGTCGAGGTGCGATGGTTGTTAGAAGACTGACGTCCTGCGGGTACGCAAAGAAGTTACGTTTCTTTGTAATATGCAAATCAAGCCAGGCTTTGGGAATAGAAAGGCCAGTGGCATAAGTAAAATATGCAAGACCGAGGAGAGTGGATTCAGTGTAACCATCCGTACAATGAATCAGGATCTTTCTTTCCTTTATGTTTGTAGTCATAGGGCTATCACCATCTTCGTCCTCGGGTAAAATTCCGTGGGAAAGATTGTAAATCCACTTGCAAGTTTCAAGAATTCCATCGGCTTGGTCATGTTCCCAGGACGGTGGTTGGATCATTCCAGACGAAGGAAATCCTAACTGCCACTTATCCGATTTACCCTCTGCAATTTCTCGTAATTCTGATGGATTTATCTGGCCTAGGTCATTACACTCGATCAGAATATCGAATTGTCCTTCAGACAAAGCCGGGTGTTTTTCTGAGTATCCATCCGGGGTTGGACCCAACCAAACATTACGATCGATCTCGGAAGCTTTGGTCATGGCACACATCTCCACTCTCTCTTGATGGAAGAAATCCAAAACTTCCCCGGTCCATCGAGCCCGAGAATCAACCGAAACAACTTGTGGATACCCTTTCTCGAATTCACTAAAATTGCTCGTGCATATGAAAGTATTGTACTGAGATAATTCATGGCCCTGATTGACATGATTCTCACGAACAATTTGTTGTGCAGCGGCAATTTCTCTCGCCATTTCCTCAACGATGAGGGGATCATCTCCATAAACAATTATATCCGATACCATGGCAGATTTTGCTGCTTGGATATGAAAGTTTCGTACCGAGAATCCGTCCTTTGGGTCGACTTCTTGAAATTGCGTCGTGGTTCCAAACTTCAGGATTTCGTCGGGAGTGATGGCACCTTTCAGCCTCGAACAAGTCAAATCCCCACCGGCTTTTACAATTGTTATACCTCGGATACATTTCGGCGTTCTTCGCAAAGTTCGACGCCTCTGTATGAAAAATGCCTGTTGTACATGATTGCAAGGATGCAGACCATGAAACCAGGGAAATACCTGAGAAGGATCAGGCAGAGGTTGCGATGCCAAATGTTCCAAAGCAGCAGCTACACCGGCGGCATCAATCTCATATATGATAGAGGAGTCAACGTAACGTGATTTGTAATTGACCGGTGGATATAGAAGTGATCGTTGAGGCAAGGAAAGTTCTTTGGTCGGAGGAGAGTGAGGAGGGGTATCTGGATTCTCCGCCGGTGCTGGACCTGTCGGGCACACTGGCAGATGTTTATTTGGGATAGGAATTGGAAATGGCGGCGATGTATTGATGGAATCGAGGCTTAGCGCGGGAGTCAAAGGGTGCGAGTGGGGTGGTGAAGATGATCTCGTGTGTCCCGCGGGAATAGGTCTAGGTAAGGCAATTGTCGCCATTATTGAGCTGAAGCAATCTTGTAATGATTTTTGGTCGAGGTTCAGCATGTGAGAGGGTCTTTTGGAGTTGTGTCGCAAGGCACAATCCTTTTCCCAAAACGGGTTCGTCGAGGAATGTTTGTTAATATTGTTATTGTTTGGAGTCGTGTGAGTCTTGTATTTCATTCAATTGAGAGATAAGGCTGATATTGTTTTGACGAAATCGAGCATTTGCGACTGTAGGTAGGTACAGTATGAAGGAAATCTAATCATGGATAATGAATTATTATTCAAATCATATTGTAGGCATTGGTCGAGCGACGTAAGTTTTTGGAAGAGCGCGAAGGGGGGGGGTAAGGAATAAATTAGCAAACATACGAAGAATTTGAATCCAATTCAATCCGCTTCAGTCCAGTCCAATCCAATATGAGACAAGTTCTGGTGTTCCCATCGAGATTTGCGAGCAAAGTAACGAAGCAGCCTTATCGCAGACCTCAAGTTATTTAAAAGCGGATAGATAAGCACAGCATCAATAGTCTGGGGATAGCACCACTTTTTTTAACATCGTTCCATCAAATATCCAATACGTATACCCATACACACAGCACGCACGCACGCACGCACACGCACATGCAGGGAAAAAAAGAGGAATGAGTACCAGATTGGATTGATCTGATATTCTTCGTAAAGGTTGATGATTCTTTGTTTCTCGAAGAATGTAATGATTGATCGAGATTGTAATTGATGAGATTGATTGTAAAGTCTCCCAGTTGAAATGGGAGTGAGAAGTAAGAAAGAGAAAGGACAAAGAAAAATGTTGTAAGAGAATATCATTGGACATCCATCAATCCCAAGATACCTCGCATTGGTTTCTGGCCAAAAAGCAGGTAAGAGGTAATTAATAAATTTACGGCTAAGAATTACACAAATATCCAAAGAAGAAGGGATAAGAAGGAAAAAGGGAAAAGGGAAAAGGAAAAAGGAAAGGGGAAAGGGGAAAAGGGAAAAGGGAAAAGGGAAATCAAAGAAGAAACGATAAAATTGTATACGTTTATATAATAGTAAGATCAAAGTACCTACCTCGTATGCAATGGCGAGTGAGAAACTTCTATATACACCTACACCACCTTCCCTCAAAACCCCTCCAAAGATAAAATACATTTTTGATGAATGAAGTTAACCATGTCCGAGGTGGATAGTCTTCTCTCCTTGACACATTTTGATCTGCATTAGCTAAAAAGCACCAGTAGTCTCCTCTTTGCTCTTCTTCAATTTCTCCCCCTCCCCTCTCACCTCCTACCTCTCACCTCACCTTCCTACCTCTCACCTCCTACCTCTCACCTCTCGTGTCCCATGCTCTCTCTTACTTTTCCCTTCTCAAATTCCTCACTTGGTAGATAATACCTTTCTTTGCCCCATCCACACCCTTCATCCATCAATCATATATCCCTTTCTTTCCTTCCTTTTCCATCTTCCCCCTTCTCTCAACCTCTGACATCCAATATAATGTCAGGGCGTGGATAAACGGTTTCTTGCATCAGCAATAAGCCCCATCCATCTCTCGCATAGAGTTACATCTGATATCGAATTCGCCAATGACAATTCAAAGGTGGCGTCTTCGCGTCTCAAGAAACTGCAGCTAAATGAACGTACACCAATCTGTTTGAACTTCAGACCTCCATCATTACGAAGCTAAGAAAGCTAAGAAAGCTAAGAGGACTAAACAGGAGCACTTCCAAACGCTAAAGGAGAGCTAAGGTCGGGGAATTGGAAAAAAAAAAAAAAAAGAAAGAAAAGTATTTGATCCAATCAAGGGTGATGTATAAGCGGAGAAGTGGAGAGTCAACCAGTGAATTTAAACTACTTTTAGAATAGATCAATTTAATGTGACGAGCCCTCTCCAATCCTAGATCTCGATCTTATTCACTCTATCAAAACATTGACCCTATCTATATATGTACCATCAGAATCATTCGGCTGAGAACAGGAAGCCGTAAAAGACAAGACAATAATAAATATGCTCTGATGATGATGGCCACTACTACTAAAATTTCCTGTTGTGTCGTGTTCAATTACAAAGTATATACCGGCACCTAGATCTTCTTCTCATGTCTCCATCTACCCAGTATTTATTTATTTTACGTGTTCTTTGTAAGCTTTAGAGTTGCGTTCACCAAGCTCCAAACTTCTCCTCACTGCTCTTGAGTTTAACGACTTCACTATGAATGAACTGGGAATCCCAAGTGCTCTTCTACCATCGAGCGGAGCGTCACTACATCCATCATTTATATTTAAGTTTATATTTTTGGTATTTTATTTTTAAAGTCGTATACAGCTTCATCATTAATTCGTCAATTAGCACCACTCGGAGGATATGTTCATGATCACACACTTTACGGAAGCCTTTCCCTCTCACACCCGCCATGGCCCATGATAAGTTGAAACGGTCTTACCTTACCGAGCTGTACCTAAACTCCAAGAGTGGAAACTGTAGGGAGTAGCCGGCGGACGGGCGGGCAGGTGGGTATTGAATTTGCAAGTAGATGGATGGGTAAATGGACAACTGGTCTAAATGTCTGTGCTTTTTTATGCACGAGCCACATCCGCCGTCACATCACATCACATCACATCACATCACATCACATGATCTCCACCTACAACGGCCCCACAGAGAAAGTAACACATGACACATCTTGCAATCAAGAGATACCGATACTGATACTGTATTTATCAAAAGTCCATCACATTTACCATTTCAATCATTCCAATCAAGATCATCAATGTCATCAATGTCATCAATGTCATCAATATCATCAATCAATGGCTTCTTTTCACCTTCACTATCCTTTTCATCTCATTTGATTACTCTATTTCAAATTCATACGTGCATATGCAATGCATGCATCTTGGGTAATCTCACATTTTAAGTCAAGTTGACGGGGAAACCACGTTACAATCAGAATCGAAAGGAGGCCAATACCGAGTCTAGAACTTGAAAATTCAACCTTTTTTTCAACTTTCCTCAACCTCGATCTACTGATTGTATTTGTCTGGTGCTGCACATCTCTTTAGGTCTCGAGGAGTGAAAGACTCATGAAAGACCCATGAAATGATAGATATTGTGAAATAATCCATTCTCAAAATGCTGGAGCAGTCCCTTGCAAATTTTGTCGCTCATAATTCTCTCTCATTGATTCAATGTCAACCAACTCGGCGGCTGCAAGCTGTTTAGAATAACAGTTTATTCTTCATCGTTGGAGATAGCATGTCTTCACCTCTACCTGCTTCCAAGTCACCAATGACAACAAAATTGCATCCAATCACCTCAACTTCGTTTTCCACCTTTAAGAAAGAATTTCATGTGAAAATTTTGAGAGTACTGCGAGCTCAAGCTATCCTCTAGACTATTTTGAATTGCATTCAGGAAGCAGTGTAGTTCTTTGTCCAGCATCAAGACAAAAAGCTAGCTAGAGACGGGAACGCAGATATTGAACGCGCATTTCTTTGTCCGTCATTCAAGAGAGTCTAACGTCCTTGGTATTTTCGGTCATTGTGTAATAAAGAGATGACAAACCAAATAATTCATTTTCGATGATTTGCATTTTAAGTTTGGAGGGTTTACCATGAGACGGTAGTCAAATTTCGTAGTTAAATCTTTCAATAGTGCCAAATATGAAGCCGTCGCCATGGAAAAGACCTCATCCTAGATATGCAGGGCCTACGCGCTTTGCTAAAAAGTATGGACATCCTGGAGGAGGCATTCATTCCGAACTGGAAAATTACCTGCCCGAAGTAAAAAGTGGCCTCACACCAGTCACTCCAGCACAATTCTTAGAAAACCAAGACCAGCGAGATGTTGCAAAAAATCTGGAGCTGTATCAAAGGATGAGGTTCTGTGGTAGGCATTTCTCCAATGGATTTTGCCCAGCTATTGACGCTGTTAAAAGGCTTTACCGCCGCAGAGCTGGAATCGGTTCTAGCTTTGGCAGATTCTTACGAAACTACAAGTCGGCGAATAAATTATGGAAATAATCTTGGCAATGTACCCATCCATCCCATGTGGACTCGAGAAAACTGGCAATACGACCTGCCGAGACATATTGCTAGATATCCATTTGGAGATGGTAACGAATATTGGGAGGCAAGTGATTCACCATGTACAAATGCTGATGTGATACTTACTACGCAAGTTAGGCCAAGAATGACGCGTGAGTATACTCTGTTTCCGAATCTGCTGTCTTGATATCCACAACCATTCGTGTGCATCACGGTGTTGCTAAAATACCAGTATCCAGTGCGTGGCGTGCGATGGAGCCAGCCTTGAAGCTTGCTTCGAGTGTCATTGCAAATATACATACATGGGAATGGTATGTTTTTTGGTTAATATTTTTCCCTTCTATTTCGCTAATGATAAAGGTTTAACTCGTTACTAAAAGGTCCATGGGAAAGAGTTTCGCCAAAAGACCTTCCACCCAACCACGCATTAAATGTAACGAGGTTTTTCTCCAAGGACGACAGAAAGGATGGAGAACTTAAATGAGACACTCGAGAATTTTTCAAAAAATTATCAAAGAATACTTATTTTGCACTTTCTGGAGGCAAGGTATGTGATCGGTTCACAAATTCCACCCTCCGCTCAATTCCTTTCCCCGATCTAAAGCCTCACTTCTTATTCTATCAATTCTTTTTATCTTCCAAATAAAGCTTTGGCTCTTGATTTCTTTCCAAAACATTTTCTTGTTGGACGATAACTGACGCTTACGTCTGGCGCAAGTGCACTCCTAGCGGAATGCCTCAAGCGTCCAATTTCACGTGTGGGCACACGGCGTGGTACCCTCGTCGAGCCATGCCAAGCAGTTCGGTCGTTCCTAATGCTACACTTATTACCATTGCCTATGATTTGGTCGAGCCTTTGTTGAACCCGACAGCCTTACCAGAGGACAGAGCCTTGGACACGTTTCGCCTGGCAGAAAATATCCTTCACGAGACAGCGGTAGGCTACATTCTAGCTTATTATTGGCAGTCAATTAACTAAAACAACACGCTATGTGCCATCACATGACAAGAAAGAGTACAGATGCTCATGATTGGGCTTGGGTTAAGCCTTACTTTGAGAATGAGCCTATTCCAAAACTGCAAGTCAACTGACATTCATGTTTGATCGAGGAGCTAATCAACAGGTAGTGGATTCTCTGCAACAAATCAGGTATGTCTATGAATTTAACCCCTTTCAGCACCGTCATGCTGGTAAACATTGATACTTTGTAGGTTTTTGGTGGCATCGCGGCATCAGTTGTTACGCTTGATATATTAGGAGCCTCATCCGGGGGCCTCATCTTGTAATCAAGTCTACTAGTCTCCTAATATTCTACATGACCTAAATCTGACATCACTGTAGCTATAACTGGCCCACTTACAAACATGAGCACTACTCTCAAGCACCCGTACTTTCTCCGAGCAAGCAGAAGGATTGGGAGAATATAATATATTATCCGATTCATGTTTCTTATTTTATGAGCCTCCAATCTCGAGAATTTTGGGACGTTTACGTGAGAAAGTATGGCTCCAAGGCCGCCCATGCGGGCCCCAAGATAATTGGTATATGCCAACCAAAATCAAATCCTGATGGGCCAAGGACAAATATCCGTCTCATACACACGATTCCCGCTTCTGATAGAAAGAATCCTGGGCGCTTTTCACGAACAAAAACCAAAATCGCTCATTCGTTTGATGTCGAAAAACGAAGAATGATTGCAATAATTTCAGAAGCAGCAAAGGGTGTCAAGCCAGAAGTGATGGAACCAGTTCTAGCTAGTGGAGAATATGGTGGTCAAACATTCATAAGTCCTGGCACTAGAGCTGATCCCGTACAAATGGATTGTCCCAGATTCGATGAGATCAGATGGTATCTGGAAACAAACAAATTTGCACTTGCTATACATACCATGGATTTCAACATGCCTGCACATCTGTTCAAAAGCTATATCGATCGTCATGGAGGGATTAACCTCACAAATGTAAAATAGAAAACCTTTCTTCTCGTGGCAAACACAAGAAATGAACTGTTCTAGTATGGTGTTCAACTTTTCTCATTCTTCAATTCTCACAGGTTTGCTAATTGACAACAGTTACAGTTATCCCGGTTATGGGATAATGCTAATCAATCCTACCGGCTGGATGCGGATACCTGCGCCACAGGCGACAACTTTGCGAAAACACCCCCGACCAGAAGAGCAATTGACAGCAATTTTTGATATTATCTGCAGAATCTATTTAAATAATGTAGATCTTCAAAGGAAAACTAAAGATATGGACACCGCATATTTCAAATTTTGTGTGAATAATATATGGGAAACGGAAAGAGGCCGAGGAACTAATCCAAGTGTCCTGGATTATCCTGCAATTCCGCAGGGTTTCTCCTGGGACCCGGCGGGAGATGAGCTACTCGATGCGTGTATTTATTATTCGGATCACTTTGTGGATGCCCCTATCGGTCAGGGAATCGCTAGAAGGGCAAATGTTCATGCACCCAGTGCTCAGGCACGAAAAAGACAAAAGAATGCGCATGAACTTATGACGGAGGGAGATCCTATAAGACTAGGATTTAAGGAACTAGTTGGGGAACCTCTACCACGGAGACCGGATGTTGAGGATAAGCTCCTGCCGCCGCCACTCCCGCGTTCCATAGAACGTCCTATCGAGGGTGGGTTCGGAGCCACCAGGTCAAAAACTTATTCTGGAACGAGAGGAGGAGTGGGAGGTCAGCCAAACCGCATTTATAAAGCATATAGACTCCCAGATGCAAATGATAGTCAGTCTGCTTCACCCGATTAGAATGCTAGTCATCTTGGTCAGACTAAACCATCTTTTAAAGAGCAACTTGGGAACTTGGGGTGGGGAGAACCATCTAGAAAGGGCATGAAGCGGACAGGGACAACCGAAACTTATCATCCGGCTGCTCAGCCTACGCAGACATATAAGCCGTATCGGCCACCTGGTTGAGGTTAGGTTGGTTTTTTTGGTTGTACTGGGCTACTTCTAGTCTAGGTCATCTGTTGTATTGCACTTGTAGATAAAGACGTCATAGGAAGGTTCTATTTTGTAAGCCTAGAAGAGCGGTTTGTATGTTTTGTCCAAGCTTGAGGTTATTTGTATTTTCAGTTGAACTTTGGGAGATATATTACATATCAGGGTATATTATCAGTTGTAATTGCTGTTCGGCACATGTGCGGATCCAGTAGTATTGGTAATATATACAGTGAATACAAACCAGGCTATGCACCTACCTTCTACCATTACAACTAATCAACAACTCCGTCCTCTCGTATACAAAAACTCAATTTAAAAGTCAAGCACAGTGGATTTCTTCTCTTCAATTGTGTTATGTTTATAACTGATAGTAATCTTACCTGGTAACAATCCCTCTAATTACATCACATCTCGTGCAATCTGATTTAGTCTCACTCCGTAATTACAGCCTTACTTTCCATTCATCTCTGATCAACTATCATCTGTAGAGTAATCGGCCATGCTTCATGAGCTCTAGGTTGAAATCTGAGCATTTAACAATGTGTTTTAATCCCTTCTTTACTTAGCTACGAATGTATCTCAGCTTTGATTCTGTTGAATATTTCATCTCGTACATCACGGGCATATCTCATTCTAGGCCAGTGATGGGAGTAGTGTACGATGTAATTCCTAGCCCCCCAACTACAGTGACGTATTGCATTTTTCAATATGTATTGGAGATTGTAATATCGAATTCTATAGTATTGATAACATTATGTATAATATACGGAAATACTGAATTCAGTGGATTCCTTTGAATAAGTCTAGTACCCTACTTTCCGGCTACCTGTCACGATTCACGGTTTAGATTATAGTAGTATTATGAGAGTCGGTGATTTAGCTGCCGACTACAAGGTGGTTCCTTATCGCTACGATTAGGAACCTAGGAATCCTAGAACAAGTGTTCTAGACAACTATAACGTAATAGGACAAGTATCCTAACTCTACGAAATAAACTAGAATAAAAATTATCCTAGGATATTTATCCTAGAATAATTATATTAGGATATCAACTATTCTAGGAAGGAGATTATCCTGAAGCAATTCCAATAGGGTAGGATTGCTAGGATTAGCCTATCAGGATGAAGATTATATAATGGAGCATAAGCTCCCTTAAACTCCTTAAAGCCTTTAAGAGTGTAAAAGGGATTAATATATAATCAGAATATTTTCATAGTTTAGAAGCTTTATGCTCAATTTAGTTATCAATTAGTTTATCTATATTCTATTTGATTTAATAACAAATTTATTTTCAAATGAATAATTAATGATTAATAACTTTAATTTACAATTATTAATTATACAAAACCTCAGACAATCATTACCTCGACCAGATCGTTACATAAACCTCGTGTACAGCAAGGTTATAGAGTCGGCAAGCTGATAATCAAAAATCATGATTTTCAGCTATTAATAACTTTACAACTAATCAATAGAATTCAATCAAATTTGAATCATAAATTCATTATATAAATATAATTCAATTCTAGAAATTTTATTGAGATTTATAATCTTAAATTTTGTGATTTTTGATTTAAATAGAATTTATATACAAATTTACAAAATCTTTAAAATCTTGAATAATTTTTCAACAAAAATAATTAAAAATAAATTATAAATTTTTTTCAAATATTTATATTATAATTGATTATATAGATCAATTTAATTTTAAATATATTTTATAGAAATTCTTTTAATTAAAATATTGTAATTGTCGACTTACTGACTTTATAACCTTGTTGTATATAAGGTTTACCCGGTAGGTGATAGAAAATGAGGTTTGTTTAAGGTTGTGATATGATTGATCGAGAAATAAATCGTGATCCTGATAATCTGATTGGTCTAAAATACCCTGATAAAAACTCTAACAAAAAGCTTGATATAAGTCTTATAATCTTAAACAAATCTGATTTAAAGTTTTTTTTAATTCAACTCAATTGAAATCATTTAATTTTATTGAAATCATTCAATTCAACTTTATTTATTCAATTCAATTTTATTTATTCAATTTATCTTATTTAACTTATTATAATAATAATAATAATAATAATAATAATAATAATAATAATAATAATAATAATAATAATAATAATAATAATAATAATAATAATAATAATAATAATAATAATAATAATAATAATAATAATAATAATAATAATAATAATAATAATAATAATAATAATAATAATAATAATAATAATAATAATAATAATAATAACATTTATAATAAGAATATTTATAATAATATTATTAAATTTTAATTATTAAAACAAGCTGATATTCTGTCTGCATTTTAATATATATATTTAATATTTAAATTTATTATAAACTTTTAAAACTTAAATTTTACTAGACTTTTGTCACGAAATCATTTTATAGAATATTACAAAGTAACAATCAACTTATCCTTATAAGCTTAGTGTAACGATCTGGTTGGGGCAGCGGCTGCCTCAGGGTTTCGTCTGGTTGGTAGTTGTAGGTTAAGGCTAATAATCATTGGTTATCCATTCGAAGATGAATACATTACTAAATCAATTGGAATGTAGATAAATTAATTGATAACTAAATTGAGTACGAAGCTTTTAAACTATAAAACTATTCTGATTATATACTAATCTCTTTTCCTATACTAGCTATACTAGCTGATTAGCACAGCTAGCATTCCTGTAATACTAGTTCTGCTAGCTGGCTAGCAGAGCTAGCATATCACATAACTGATCCTGAAACCTCTCATATCCCAAAGCCTTTCCTTTCCTGGAACACTTGTCCCAGGAGCTTTCCCTTTAGGAACCATAATCCTAGGATACAATATCCTCTAAAATAATAATCCCATTACAATCAATTAGATAGAACACTTGTCCTATTCTACTATGGTTGTTTAGGATACTTATCCTAGAAATCCTGGGGTCCTAGGCTTAGGTAATCAGGACCCCCAAAAGCAACGGTTAAATCACATCCCCCCTGTAGTCGGCCTATAAATCACCGATGTCAATAATACTACTATAAAGAAAACCGTGAATCGTGACACTTAGACCTCCTTGAAAAGCAAAATAACTTGTATATAAATTTGTATAATGATTACTTTATATAATCTTTCTACCTTCAACGAATTCAGATATATAATCTAATCCTAATCATATAATAAAACCTCAAAGAATTTATACTTTTGAGAACTTCAAGAAGTCTACAGAAATCTACATTTCTGAAAGTTCTTGAAATGAATTAGTATATAATCAAAATAGTTTTATAATTTAGAAATTTCGTATTCAATTTAATTATCAATTAATTTATTTATATTTTAATTGATCTAATAATATATTCATTTTCGAATAAATAACTAATAATTATTAATCTTGATCTACAACTATCAATCATACAAAACCTCAGGCAGCCGCTGCCTCGGTCAGATCGTTACAACTTTCTCGAAAAGCTAGGGGTCCGGGGGGTGCAGGCCTCTGGTTTTTAATCTTTACAAAATTCAAAAATATTAATAAAGTGTAACGATCTGGTCGAGGCAGCGGCTGCCTGAGGTTTCGTATGGTTGGTAGTTGTAGGTTAAGGCTAATAATCACTGGTTATCCACTCGAAGATGAATACATTACTAGATCAATTGGAATGTAGATAAACTAATTGATAACTAAGTTGAGCACGAAGCTCCTAAACTATGAAATTATTCTGACTATATACTAATGAATGTAAAGGAGCTTTGTGGAGCCCTAGAGCTCTAGGAGCTTTCGAAGCTCCCAGGGCTCCTTATTACGTGATTAGGATCAGACTATATGTCCGAGCTTGCTAAAGGTGGGGAGACCACATGAGGCGATTACCATACAAATTTGTATACGAATCGCCTTGCTTTTCAATAAGGCCTAAGCTCATGTGGACAAGTTGACTGCTGCCTCTCAACATATCCTTATCTTAATCGTAAATCGTGACATTAACTTTGTTTATTCAGCTCTTATAAGTGTAACGATCTGGTCGAGGTAATGATTGTCTGAGGTTTTGTATAATTAATAATTGTAAATTAAAGTTATTAATCATTAATTATTCATTTGAAAATAAATTCATTATTAAATCAATTGGAATATAAATAAACTAATTGATAATTAAATTAAATATAAAACTTCTAAATTATAAGACTATTTTAATTATATATTAATCTATTTTGAAAGCCTTTAAAAGTATAAACTTTTATAGACTTTTTGAAATTCTTAAAAATATAAATTTTTCAAAACTTCATCATATAATAAGAATCAAATTATATATCTAAATTTACTAAAAATAAAGAAATCATATAAATCAATTATTATATAAATTTATATACAAATTGCTTTGTTTTTCAAAAAGGTTCAAACTTATAAAAACAGGTTGATTGTTACTTTATAACATTTTATAAAATGATTTCGTAACAATAAGATTCTTATACATTATAATAATACTATTTAATATTATTATATTATTATTATTATTATTATTATTATTATTATTATTATTATTATTATTATTATTTTGAATTGAATAAAATAAATTAAATAAATAAAGTTGAATTAAAAAAAATTAAATAATTTTAAAAAAATTAAATGATTTTAATAAAGTTAAATTGAAAAAAGCTCCAAATCAGATTTATCTAAGACTATAAGACTTATATCAAGCTTTTTGTTAGATTATTTACCGGGGTATTTACCGGGGTATTTTAGACCAATCAGATTATCAAGATCACGATTCATTTAAACAAGTTTCTCATTTTCCATCACTCACCGGGTAAACCTCGCATATAATAAGGTTATAAAGTCGGCAAGCCGACAATAATAAATTTATAATTCAAATTTCATTAAATTTTGTTTATTTATTATAAAGTTATTAATAGATGAAAATCATGATTTTTGATATAAAAGAGTGATCTGAATTAAAGATGATCAAAATTAAAAATGTTTCAAAAGTTGAGTACTAGACTTATTAAAATATAATTATAATTATGTATTAAAGTATATAATATTATAATTTAAATGGAAGATTACTAAAGTAATATCAAATGCTTCAATATTAGTTACAATAATACTAATTCACACTACTCTCATCACTGTTCTAATATCTCAAGCAAGAAATGAAATAAAAAGTGTTAAAGATAATACTACACCCAGATTTCTAAAGGATCTTTCCTTTTTTCTTCTACAAGTACCCGGGAAATTGCTGCTAAGACATAATAGGCGGTGAAAATATGATGAGCTTGAGAGTGTTGAAAGATCATATCTAGCTTGAGAATTGAGCAATTCGTCCGATGGGTTGGGATGATATCAGATCGTATTTGCGTTTATGTACAAACTCGAGTAGGTAGTTTGGAATGAACAAATGATCATTTCGATGTCTCATTAATGTTGGACGTCTGATTTGAACTTTGATGCTCTTTAATGTGGAGGTTTGAATGAGAGTTCTTCGACTGGTAATCCAACTGGATGCGTTAAATGTGGATATATCGTTTGGAGCAGATGGTTCTAAATGTAAAGTAACATTGCACATTATTCTCTTGCTGCGAGACCAGATTATGAGGTCATATCTATAACATATAACCCCTTATCCTCCATTTGTCCTCCCTGCCTCTATGTAATAGCCACGCCCTGCATCTCCTTCACGGGAATGTCGTCCTCCTCTTCACCCTCACTTTCCTCATCCAAATCCTCCAATGGATACGTTAAAATCGCTGCAATACCTCCTAATCCCGCCAGTCTCTTTCCACTCTCATGATCACTGCTCAAAATCCTCGCCTCTCCCCCTTCTTCCTTAACCTTATCAACTAGCCTAACCCAGCGTTTTCTGACTTGAATCTCCTGGCTTCGAAATAGCTCATTATTTATCAATAAAACTCCGCCCCCTCGTCCTACTGCCCCCTTCTCAACTGCCTTCTCTACTTCGGCTGGACCGTACCAGGCTCTTCCGTCATCTCTGCGGAGAAGTGTCATAAATTCATCCATGAAGCGGGTTTCACGGGCATATTTGGTATCGCTGAGTTTGGCTAGCACTTCTTGACTTTTGAGGATTTCGTTTAGACTGTGAAGATGACCGGAACTGCTGTGCACCACCACGAAATTCTTTTTATTGGCCAGTACCGCTTTATTTCCCGTCCTGGATGCTTCATCTAGTATATATTTCTGAAAACCTTGTGCCACGAACCCAGGACTCGCAAGTAGTAATGGTCGTGGTTGAGTGATATCTACATGTCTTAGTAGCGTCTCGAGTGTTGTTTGGTAAAATCTTCGGATTCCATTATCGTGATCCCCCGCCATCCCGTTCCTCTTCTTCGGTATTCCTGTTTCGATTCTCTGCTTGAGGATGGTTTGGTGTTCGGTGATTAAACATATATTGGCCATTCCCTCCTGCATCACGACCGCAGGCACCACCCCTTCTTTATCTTCCCGCACCGCTTCCTTCACAACATCTAGGGCGACGGAATCCCATCCATCATATTTCTCCAATGTGAAATTTCGCTGCAGTTCGAGATCGAGAGTATGGAATGCGCCTACTTTGACCCACATATTTTCCTCGCATATGCGGCCTTTGACGTGTAATTGACCGGCTTGCGGATCAAAATCTATCGCTGTTACACTAATGGATAATGTGAGGTGTACGCGGGTCGTGGATGTGCTTCCAGTACTGGATTCCTTAGAGACCTTTCGGATGGCGGTGGCGCGTAAGATGTCGGTGGGTGCTATGAGATTATACGCGTGCCACTGTAATGCATTAGGATGAATGTTTAAATCCCACCATGAGGAATGTACCGACCATATCTTCTGGTTCTTCTGGGAGAAGAGTGATGGTACCAGAGCCATCACGCTCTATATTTTGTTTAATAAGGCGCATAACTTCTGGGTCTGCAGGTTTGATCTATTCAATACTATGGTACTTTCAAGTAGATTGTGTCGTGAAATTTGCAAATTTGTGGTAGATTGTGTCGCAATGTTGGAAACATTTACTAGGTAATGTGAAGAAGAAAAAGGGTCTAAGATGATCTCTCAAGGCGAGGGCTAATTAGATGATGGCGAGGTATTTGGTATGTGATGTGCAGCCAGAGTAATACTAAAACTATTTCAAAGGTTTGAATGTCTTATCAGTGTAAGTAACTTGAAGGTATTCAAAGATTTCCCATGGGTATAAATTTTCGAGTGTTGGATTCATATAACCTTACATTGGTGAGTAAGGACTGATACTGATACGAGAAACATTAATTTTTTCAACGAGGCGCATGACGTAAACGATGCGGGATATCGATGACTGAGCTCACGTGACATACCCCTCTCGTTTTCGGCCTAAGGAGTTAAGCGATGGGGAATCTTAGGTAGGTGTAGGACGTCTCTAGATCTGCAGTCTCGAGATTCAATATATAATCACGGAAAGACATCAAATTCGTTCAAATTGATTTCCAAAAATGTCTTATTCTCCTTCTGTTATCTTTACAACTTAAATCCCCCGCATCATGAGATCTGCGTTGACATCACATCTCAATATCATTAAAAATCATTTTAATACATCCATTAAGCCTACTCATTCAAGGTCATTTATTGTCCCCTTAAAAAAGTACGTTCTGCGTGATGAGTGTCTTTCTCGATATATCTTCTATTTGCTCCCTTGCGTCAAAAGCTTTGTCATACCCGAGGTGTTTTGACATGCTTACGTACAATTGGACTGTGTTTCCGTTATCCCACTTGCAAATTCTTAAATGACACTGTTACTCTAGCTCCTACTCCATTTTCTGATATTGTTCACCTGAGACTTTGGTCCTAACTTTCAGTGCAGCATTAGTATGTCGAAGTTCAATATTAATTCGAAACTTCAGATGAACTCGGGATATGAAATTCCTATCCTAGGCTATGGAGTCTATCAAACGTGGGAAATACCCTACAATCAAACTATGAGCTAAACTGATGTCAAACTTAGTCCAGCATCTCAATGCGAAGATCTAGTGACCAAGGCTTTTGATGCAGGCTATCGACATGTAAGGAGAGTCCCAGAGAAAAGGCATCTGTCATTCCTCTAACATGACGCAGGTTGATTCGGCAGCAGCATATCGAAATGAAGGTCCTTGTGCTGCCGCCATACAAAGATCAAGTATTCCTCGTGAGGATATCTTCTTTACTAGCAAAATTCCACCTCGCTCCTTGAGCCATGAGAATACCAAAGCACAAGTTGCCAAAACGCTTATGGAGACCGGACTTGAATACATTGATCTCATGCTCATTCATGCTCCATACGGAGGACGAGCTGCTCGTAAAGGTGCTTGGAAGGCTCTTGTGGAGGCTCAGGAAGAAGGCAAGATCCGCAGTCTTGGTATTAGTAACTACGGTGTCCATCATCTGGATGAAATGGAAGTTTACATAAAAGAGCTCGAAGAGGAGAGGGGCAAGGGCAGAGGTGGTGTGATTGATGTTGGCCAGTGGGAGCTCCACCCGGTAGGCTGTCATGTGATTTGTTCTTCTTAAAATCCGGCACTCATGCTTTTTGGCCATGTATACAACTACCTGGCCAAGGATTGGAGAAACTTTCATTGCTTGGAGGCTAACTTCAAACTTAGTGGCTCGCTCGATCAGATATCATTTCGTGGTGTCAGCAGCGAGGCATTGTAGCAGAGGCGTACTCCCCTCTTGTCCGTGGCGAGAGACATGACTCCAAACTTCTTCAACCGCTCACCAAGAAGTACAACAAAACGCCGGCCCAGATTCTACTGAGATGGAGTTTACAAAAGGGTTTTGTCCCTTTGCCGAAAACTGTTACCCCCGGCAGAATTAAGGAAAACGCCGATATTTATGACTTTGAGCTTACAGCAGAGGAAATGGAGGGGCTGGAAACTGGGGACTACTATTCTTGTACCTGGGATCCTACTGTTGCTAGTCTGGAACAATAGACGCACAAATGCGATAATTCCTTGTGAATTTACTATAAATATGAGTTGTTGCGGAGTGTATTCCAGCATACACTATTATGTTACAACAGTGCAATTTTTTCCTTCTGTCTATCATGGCCGGTTATGCACATCAGCAAGGTTCTGAAAAGGTTTGCATGCAGATTCTAGCGATGATGTTGCGAGTAGTGGGAACACTCCTTGAGTAGTTCTCTGGCGTACCTCGACATCACTACAACGGTCAAATTTCGAGATTTCATATTGTTGCAAGAGAGCCCCTATCGCACTTACAATTCTTAGCATAGTGAAAATAGCCTCATGCAAAATGGTGTGGCTAACCCCAACCTCACATCAGTCTACAAGGTATCAAAGTTGTACTTTGAAGACAAAACACTTTTACCGGAGTATATATTCTTTCTTCCCATTTTATGATCACACTGTATACACCAGTAAGCATGAATAGCCGGAGCGTTAGTCGAAGAGAATCCTTTGGTAGAACAATTTACAAGGAAAAAATTCGCTCACCTGCGCAATGCCTGATGTGCCTGAAGTCTTCTTTTCCACGTTAGGTTTCCAGCTCAGTGTAACCATGAAGTAAATAAGTACCATTCAAGGAACCTGCTCCCCCTACAACTTCCGAAACAACATGCACCAAGACGATTCATCCTTCATTAGCCTTACAATATATCCAGAAAATCAGTAATTGCAAATTGTTCTACAAGGAAAACAGATACGTATGACATGCAAGGTCTTTAGATACAATGAGCTGAAAACGCAGTATTGGGAAGCGGACAATGTGTACAGGAATACCACCACGAGAGATCAATCGTTTGCAAGTGGTGCAGAGACTGTAGGGTTTTCGAGTGCGGCGGGTTCTCAAATGGTGGTGGATTCGAAATCGAGGTTGGTTTCAGGATCGGGCAGAGAAAGAGGATCGCCGAATACTAGTTTACTAGTGTTACCGGACCGAAGAAATAGGAGTAAACATGTGGCACAAATGTGTAGCTTGACTAATGCTGCGAGCATATTGACAGCTACGAGTACAACTGGTAGAAGTGTAGCGGAAAGTATTTTGTTTGTCGGGGCAAGTACAACGACTGCAGGTGCCAGCGGTACAAAGCGTTGAACCGCGATTGCTGCGCAATTCAACAGTGAAGCTAATGTTTTGAGAAAGGCGTGGTGGATGGTGGTATTGACGCTCATATTTCGGTCGAGCGGCTAGAAATGGTCCATGAAGATGAGGGAGATAAAGGATATGAATTCAAGCCATCGTTCCCTTTCTTTCTTTCTTTCCTCTACTTCATTGCTCTTTCCCAGCTTAGGAGCATTCGATTAGCGATATGAAGCTTCGCTTTGTAATCTCATCGCGTTCTATCACGTACCATTAATCCTAGATTGTGCCCTATATATTCAGCTGAATGACAAAATAACAGGTCGTGCGTTATATCTCCCCATACGAGTTGGTGCAAGTTCAGGCTAAGTAGATTCTATTCCATTTCATCATATGATACACCAATACACTTTTCACATTATGCCAGCAATAGAACGCCAAATAAGCAAAAGCTAGCAACCTCCCAACTCCAGACTTAATTAGTACTCACTCCTCCATCACCTCATCCTCCGTCTTTCCCGTTGGCACTTTGGTAAGAACATCAAAAGCTCCAGTGCCAACCTTACTAATCCTTCCTATCACAATCCTACTACTTGGATTGGCCAGGTCATCCCAATCACACTCCGCGACTGCATCCGCCAAGAAACCAACAGTCGTCTCGAAACTCATCTTCATGAAAGGACTGACACTGCCCTTCATTCCATTTCGGTTAAATGGACTGAAACCACCACCTCTGGTCATGTAGTCTGCAATCAGATTCAAATGGCGCATGTCCACTTGGATAGCGTGACCGGCGAAAACGCTGTGCAATTCCTGGACGATGGTTGATCGACAGGCCTCCACACCATAATTCTCGAGCATTGCTGCGATGTCATTGGTCGATATCGTGTTAGGATTGATAAATGCGGCATAGTTTTGCATTGCCTTGAGGTTGACACCTTCGGTGTGAACCACTGGTACCTTAACAGTCTTTCCTGTTTTAGGGTCCTTGACTTCGTTGTCCCCATCATAGGCACATGATCCAATGCCCGCGATATGTTGGATGAGGCAGGAGCGAAGAGCTTCTTCAACAATGGAAAGCATAAGAACCTTAGGAACATCGGCATCATACTCGAGGGTAATATCACACCATTCCGCATTCTCTTGGTCGAAGCGGAAGCGAGTAATATCTTGGCAGCGCTTCATTACTTGAGCTTCGAGTTCCTCTGTAGCAGCGTTCATCTTGCGCTTTCTACGTTCTCCATTGTCATCATTTCCCTCATCTTCGTCATCCGTTTGCGGTGCACGTGGACTGCCTCCAATGCCTTCATCTTCCATGTCCTCGACGTCTTCCGGCTCAGCATTTTGTGCTTGGACCGCGTCATCCTCGTCATCGTTTGCGGCGTAGCTGACCGCCTCTGCACGATTCGCTTTCTGCTTGTCATTGGTTGCATCATCTTCACCATCGTCATCATCGTCATCTTCGCCCATTTCTCTCTCAGCATCCGGTCTAGCTTCTTCTATCGTACCAACAGATTTACCAATCTCCGGTACTGCAGCGGTATTTGCACCTGCTTTTCCCGCCTTTTCGATCTTCTTCCTTCCAAGAGCCTTGCGTGTAAGAGATTGAAGTTTCTGTGTAAATCTTCGCTGCAGTGTAAAGATGACATCATCGATGTCAATGGCGTAAGTCTCACAGTATTCCTTCGAAGGGAAGAGCTTGATATGGATGTCGTAGATCTTGGCTTGTTGAAAGGCAACTCCACGTCCAATTCGCTCCTTGACGGAAGCCCAATCTAAAACCTCGGCCAGAGAAAGAATGCTTATGGACTTGGCAAACTTTTCACATTCGTCTGGAGTTAGCTCCTCGTTGAGAGTCAATGTCATTGATGGCGTTGAGATATGATTACTTGCCGTCATGACAATTTCACGGAGACGGGGGATACCAAGCGTGACGTTCTTGGTAGAGTGACCAGCCAAATGGAAAGTGTTGAGCGTCATTTGTGTGGAAGGTTCACCCACAGATTGTCCAGCAACAATACCGACAGCTTCACCAGGTTCAACGACAGATTTCAAGTATTTGGCAACAAGAACAGGCTCCAAAGCCTTCCTTGGTCCGACACCATCTGGATGTTCTTTGTCCTTAACCAGACCATCCGGATTGGTCTTCATGTAGTTCGTTAAAGTCTCGAAATATTTCTCGGACGTTGCATATCCGAATTTACCGGGATTGTATTCAGAAAGAACAGGATCTGGACCGTTTAGATCATTTGCTTTCGCATGTTTCAAGGCTTTCTTCATCCGCTTGATGATGATTTCCTTTTTTTCAAAGATTGTATCATAGCGTGGGTCGCCATAATTCAATTGAGAAAGCTCCGACATGAGATTCTGCAATAAGAACTTGAAATCGGTCAAATGCTTTTGCTTCGTCACATCCAGTCCATCTTCACCATAGATGAATTGAATCATGGACCCATCAGAATCCCGCACGGACGTATCATACTCAACCTTAAGACCCTCCATACCCTTGATCAGACATCTTTGTAGATACCCGGATCTTGAAGTTTTGACTGCAGTATCAATCAAACCTTCTCTACCAGCCATTGCGTGGAAGTAGTATTCTTGTGGTCGTATTCCAGTCAAGAAACGATTGACAATGTAACCTCCTGCTCTGACATGCGTCTCGAACGGCTTAAAGCATGGAAGTGATTTTCCGCTCACCATCAACGGCACTCTACGTCCTTCCAAGACTTGTTGTCCCAAATTACAGGAAATAAGATTGGCGTTGACCGCAGAACCCTTGGCGCCAGAAACTGTCATATTCTGCATTTGATTGTGCGGAAATTGCTTGACCAAGCCTTGCGGAAGGCATGCATTGGTAATCGCGGTGGAAAGCTTTCCAGCACGAGCGTTCATCAACGCATCGAGACCTGCCTGCTTGCTATCATCTCTCATAACATCCTCCAACCTATTGAGCAGCTCTTGATCGGTACCGGTAGGCTTTTGGTCTTCGAGAGATACATACTTAGCAGCAACCTCAAGACCAATCTTACCAGCATCCATCAGAGTTTCCGTACGTATTTTTTCGCCTTCGGGAGTGAGCCTCAAATCATCCATTCCGCAAGTGAATGCCCTCATGTGGAGGTACTTCGTCAGTAAACGACCTAGAATACTGAGAAGCTTTCCAGCAGTGGCAGGACCGTAAACCTCATGAACAGAGTGAATGAGACCACCCCCCGCAGGACCAATTTGTGCCTTGTCCAAAATTCCAGTGATGAATTCACCGCCTTTGAAAAGAACAACACCTTCCTCTGAATCCGCGCCCCATCGATCAGCCGGAGTTTGTGTTTTTCCTGTGAGAGATATCGGGGCGCAGTTGATGGGTGTGATGTTTTTCAAAATCGTTGTAATTACCTGCTTTCCTGTCCAGCGTGCGACTGGCTTAATGATCGCAGGGGGCACAGTCTGTATGCGCTCGCCAGCAATATGTCCACTTTCTGGGCGAATACAATTATAGATAAGTTGTTGATAAGTAGCTCGATCAAAGTATGTATCTTTGTTACACATCCAAACGGATACGGAAATGTGATCTTGAATCAAACCTCTCAGTGGTTTACCGGCGGTAGCACTCAAATATTGGTGATCGGTGTCGGCAATCTGTAGCGCTTCTGCTCGGGCAACCTCCGTTTGTGGAAAATGCATGTTCATTTCGTCTCCATCGAAATCTGCATTGTAGGTATTACAGTTGGCGTAGTGCATGCGAATTGTCTTCTCTCCTGGAAGTACTCTGGCTCTGTGACCCATGATGGAAGGCTTGTGCAAGGTTGGTTGACGGTTCATGAGCACAACATCTCCGTTAGTAAGATGTCGATAGACCTTCTTATTGCGAGCACCGCTGGCTCCGTTACTAGATGATGCAAGCAATTGGTTCGCCAGCGCCATTCTTTCATCCTGTGTCTTCGAACGAAGATTGATGACTTGACCATTCTCGTTCTCGATCGCAGCAGCACCAGGCCATTTATCAACACCGTTGATGACCGCTTGTTGCATTTCCTTGAAGTTATGGCTCGTGACAGGTTCAGGGTATGTGAGCTTCTTGGCGAAAACGGGAGGAACACCGATTTCGTTCGTTTCGATATTTGGGTCTGGAGAAATGACGGAGCGGGCAGCAAAGTTAACACGTTTTCCCATCATGTTCTTTCTGAAAAGACCCTCCTTTTTCTCGAGCTTTTGCTTGATACCATCCTCGTTCTTCTTTCCGGCTGCACCTTGGATAGGGTTTCGATCTCTGTCAATCAAGGAATTGACAGCATCTTGCATCGAGCAACATGCTTCTTGAAGATCAAAGAAATCTCTCTTTCTCAATGTTGCGCTTTGTGAGGGCCTGTCGGGATTCTGGATATCGAGATAAATTTGGTTCACGGTATCAGCACTTTTCAGAATCTGCTTGTACAGGGAATTTTGTTGAGCCTCAGAAATCTCGCCTTCACCAGTCTTCGCTTCCGGGCGATATCTATTCGGGGGAACGAGTAAAGTTTGTAGGAAAAACATATCTGCTTTAACCACAGATGGCTTCTTGACAGATGACCGAGAGTTGTAAACAAGGGACAATATTTCTTGCTCTTTTTCGAACAGCAATGTCAAAGAGGCTTTAACCTCCATGGCATCAACATATCGTTGTGGCAGTGGTGCGACTCGAGGTTTGGAGCTTGAGGTGGCGGGGCCATCCATGACCACATCTCCATCGACATCAAGGGATTCGCCTTCGCCTTCGCCTTCATCTTCGTCTTCATTTGATTCCAGGTCAATGTCTGCGATACCTTCATCGCCATCACGGTCTTTTTTCTCGCCATGAACCAATTGCACGGCATTCACAGCTCGATAGCTGCCTTGGGCCATCTTGGCCTTGTCTTTGACGCTCAAGGACTTCTCGAAAATCTTCACATATCGATCCTTGCGATAAGTGGGCGATATGCCTTGACAATTTCCACATAACCTTCCTGCAGTTATGGCTTTCATAAAGCTCTTGACCACAACTCGGCGTGCTTCTGCCACACCTTCATGTTTTTCCCTTCTCCACTCCCATCCAGAGGCCTTGGCGGCCTTGAGTTCCTTTTTGACAAATGCAAGTCGCCTTCGAATGACACTGTCGACGGGAGTCTCCTCATCGGAATCACTAGCAGGTTCTTCCCCTTCCTTTGGTTGAGCGACCTCGATATTATCAATCTCCTCAGCAGCGCTTAGCAGACCCTGTTGAATCAGGCGCAACTTGCAAACATATCGATTGACCTCCTTGCGCGACATCTTGAACTGGTGGCAGTATTTGCATTTTGATCGCAACAATCGCAGAACCTGGTCCATAAAAGTAGGGTGGTAGACCGGGGCGGGTAAGTCGATATGGCCTGCGTGACCCGGGCAGGAAAAGGAACTGAGATTACATGTTGTACAGCTATTTAATGTTAGCATCAAAGCGATTAAGCGGACGTTTCCGTACTTATTATCACCCCAAGCACCTAGGGCTGGATCATAAAGACCTCCTGGGACTGGGTGAAGGAGACTGTCAAATGTAACAGGATTCTCTATCCTCTTCACGGAGAGAGATTTGATTTCAGCCGTAGAAAGGAATGCAAAGTCGACACTCTCAATGGCCGACGGAACTGGCTGGGAGATATTCATTATGATTGACAGTTAACACTAAAGCAGAAATACTGCCATAGGTTGTCTGATTAAACTGGAAATTTGCGATTTCGCGACTCCAGAGTAAATACAAGAAAAAGTTCCTTTCGCCGGAGAAACTTTTTTTTTCGAGCCGACCCGCCATTGATAAGAAACCACGATAACCCCGTTCGATGATCACGTGCACAACAATTCGAGGTTTTTGGTCCTGTCAGGCATAGTTCGCGTGTGAGCATTTAACAATTAATGATACTGGGAGATGCGCCATCATCTAACTTCTACGACACAAATTTGAGAGGCGGATATCTGCAACAATATGGATCGAGGTAAAGCTTCTCCAATTCTGGCCCCTCGACATGATTCCTCCAGCCGTGTTGGCAAGCCAGAGTCAGCTGCCGAGAAGCTCGCATCATTGAAAGCTAGAGTCGCAGCTGCAGTCGGCGGCAGTAAGGCAAAGGGTGGATTGAATACCGGTTTACATCCTATGCTTGCAAAAGGAGGTTTGAATGTTGATCTCCATCCAGCACTGCAAGACCTTGGACAGTACAAACCCTCAAAATCCACCGCGCCCAAATTCGCAACCAGCATCGGAAATGCTCGTCCTCAACAAGAAAAAGCGGCTGCGAAGCCTAGAAAACAACTCGATATTTCGGGGCCCTCCACGGAAGAGATTCGCAATAATCCATATTTTGACATGAGCCTGGGTGGGCAAACGGCGACTCCCAAAAATAGACATTCAAGGCAGCTAGTTTTCAATCAGAAGGGCAAATATATACAGCAAGCGAATGCACTTCGGAGACAAGCCGCCCTAGAGGCTATGAAAAAGCGCATCGCCGAGTCATCACGCAAGATTGGCATTGACGAGGATATCGATACCGAGAAGAAATTCCTTGTGGAAGCACCACCAGAAATCGAATGGTGGGATGAGGGCTTGGTGGATGGCAAGAATTATGATGATATTTCGAGTCCAAAGACACTCAAAATCGGAACCCCAGACTCCATTATTACGGAATATGTTCAGCACCCGGTTCTCCTCGAGCCACCCCAAGAAAAGAATGCGCCTGCGCCTAAAGCTATGTTTTTGACTGCGAAAGAGCAAGCTAAATTACGGAGGCAGCGTCGGATGGCCGAATTGAAGGAACAACAAGCAAAGATCAGGCTAGGATTAGAACCCGCACCGCCTCCAAAGGTCAAGAAGGGAAATCTTATGCGAGTATTAGGGGAAGAAGCTGTCAAGGATCCAACTGCAGTCGAAGCTCGTGTCAACCGAGAAATTGCAGATCGTCACCAGAAGCATGTCGAGACGAATCAGGAACGAAAGTTAACAAAAGAACAGAGACACGAGAAATTAGCTGCAAACCAGGAGAAAGACGCTCAAAAGGGTATTCATGCTTTGGTGTTTAAGATTGACAACCTTGCGAACGGTAGTCAGAGATTTAAAATAGCTAAAAACGCAGAACAGCATGCTCTCACAGGCATCTGTATTTTGCATCCGAGATTTAACTTGGTGATTGTCGAAGGCGGCGAGCACAGTATCCGGCAATACAAAAAACTTATGATGCAACGAATAGACTGGACCGAGAACTCGCCCACGCGAATTAAGGAGGGTACAAAGGCAGACGCATTACAGGATTGGTTAAAGGCAGAAGATGAGAAGGGAGAGCTAAAGGATATGAGTTTGAACAGATGCCAACTGGTATGGGAAGGAGAGCAGAAGTCTAGGGCTTTCAGGAAGTGGCAAAGTAAAGTGTGTGAGACAGATAGTGCAGCGCGAGATGCTTTGACACGGTCAAAGATGGACAGCTTTTGGACCGTGGCGAAGAGCATGAATTAGAAACAAAACCCCACGCGACGAGGCGGCTATATCTCATGTTCTTATGCCCCAAAATAGATACCAGTTGAAGCGATTTGTTTTTCTTTTCCATATCGCTGCTATCTTACAAGTTGATAATTATCTCCCCTAGGCGTAAATAAGTAACCAACCATCGAAATCCTGTTTATGCATCTAACTCCATCATTGCCTCCATTTCATCATCATCCATGCCATATTCATCCTCTCTGACCGTCTGTTCATTACCTTGCTTGATGCCATCCATCGGGTCATCATTTCCGCCACCCCCCAAAGCCTTAAGCGTTTCCTCATATTGCTTCTCCTTAAACCTCTCTAAATCCTGCAAGCTCCATGTACTAATGCCCTCTTGATCCTTAGCTTTGAACGGCTGTGCCATGTTCCGCAAAAACTTCTTCGCGGCTCCTACCGCCATATCCGTACTCAGATTGACCTCACTGTCAAGGATCGCCTGGTTGATCCATTTTGGCAATTGTGTTCGTTTCTTCAAGAAACGACGATCGGCCAACACCATGATTCCGTAATCGTCTTTTCCTCTGAGGACACGACCCAAGCATTGAGCTGCATGTCTCATGGCATCGAACGATAGGAAATCATTCTCTCTAATCCGATATGTTTCGCGAAGAAACTCTAGCCGCGCTTTCAGGATACGAGATTCGGTGTATTGAAATGGTACTCCGATACATATCACAGTGCGTCCGTACTGATGGTCGAAATCGATACCCTCACTGACCTTTCCACGAGCGACACAAAGGAGAATAGCACCTCTTCCATTACAGCATGCCGTACGATAGGTTTCTAATGCCAGAGACGTTTCTTGTGCATCAGGTGTCTCAACTAGAATAAGCTTGTATTTCCACACCTCGTCTAAAATACCCATTCCTTGCCACATACTAATGATCGACTCCATATACAGGTAAGATGGGAAGAAGACGACCATACCATCTGGAGTCAGCTTAGACATTTCCGTTAGCAAATTTCCGTAATTACGGACAACCGCAGGCTCGTTTCTCACTTGGAACCCCGAGGAAATCGCAACCTGGTCAGATCCTCTGGTGACAATCATGGGCAAAAACGAACGACGAGCAAGGGTCATGGGATAAGACTCTTGAACAACACATTCAAAGTCCAGCATTTTAGGATACATTTCTAGTGGAGAAATGGTGCCTGATGTAATGATCACAGAACTGAAACGTTCGAAGACGGGCTTTATTGCTATTGCTGCATCGAGACACGTGAAGTGAAGGACAGGGTTTGGGACTTCGGCGGTGTCAGATTCATAAGGCTCAAGGATAAGAAGAAATCCCTTTTCGTATGTCGCTACCAAAGTGGCAAATGTCGCTACCTCCTGAAGTGGCTGATAATCTTCAATATTGGTGAGTTCTAAAGTCCGCACAAGCGATGTAAGACGTTCTGCACAAAATCTCAGAGGCTTCTTTTCGATAAATGTGTGTTCCCTCAGGTGAGCTAGAAATGATGCAGGTGTCTCAGATATGACTTGTCGGACTTTCATTCTTGTCTTCTTGGGGTTAGCTATTGGCCCTTCCTCATGGCCGAACTTTACACACCTTGAGGTATTCAATAAATCGTTTCAGAAAAGTGACAAAATGCTCAGCTCTTCTGATGTTCCCAGGAACGGCTTCCTTGAGGAGATCATCTGGCAAAGCTAAAAGGATGTGAGCAACTAGGTATTTTTGGGGTGAGATATGATGCAAACGAACCGGGGTTTGACATAAAAGCATCCTCCGCTCGAGCTTCATTAGCATCATGTAGTCCCTCGACCAACTTGGCATACTCATCTTTGAGCTTTTCGGAATCGCTATCCCTCAAATCCGAAATCTTGTTCTCGAGGTTAATTGCTCCACGAGTGGCCTTGCGAAGCGAATCATCCGTGATATCGGTACTTAAGGATTCGATGCATACATTATCAATATTGTGCGCTTCATCAAAAACAACAATGCAATCTTTAGACAGCTCTTTAGAAACTCGTTCGGCAATCTTAGGGTCGAGTAAATAATGGTACGAGTAAATGATCACATTGCAGAAGGACATCTAACCACATTAGTTGCTGAAGTTGCAAGGTCATCACCACTTACCATTCGCCTGGAGGTAAAGTATGGGCATTGCTTATGCTCTTCCCCATATCTCATGATACCATCTAAAGTCCATACTCCATTTGGTATTAGATTATGCGGTTCGAGGAGATCCAAATTCTATGCTCGTCAATATAATGCTAACCAATGCGACAGCGAAAGTACCTACCTCATGGTAAATGCATACAGGAACATCTTCCCCCCTTTCCTTCTTCTCCTTCACAAAACCAGCGGTCAAACTTCGGCAGCGAGCATCCACCACCGCACCACTCTTCTCCCGCTTCACCGAAGGATGAAGGCACAGATTCTTACGACTGGTCAACCCCAATCCACGGAAATCTTCCTGGTGCCCAAGTTGTTCCGCCCTGTATTTCATAAGAGCTTTTAATTCCGCCAAGGCTTTTTCAATCTCGGACATAGTACCTAAATACCTATTAGCATGATGGCTTTGTTCATCTTCAGGTCGGGCTTCCTCACGTGAGCAGTAAATGAGTTTGCGGTGCTCTGGGTAGTATTGTTGGTATGCAACGATCAAGGACAATAGTGAGATAGTTTTGCCGGTGCCTGAAGGCATCTCCAAGACACAATGGCCGCCGGCATCAAGCGTTCCTGGGAAATATAATCAGCAACGAGGGATCCGACGAGGAGCAGGTGAGGGACAAATACTTTTGAGATCACACATGTAGCTGAGCCCAAATCATAGGTTAGCATGAAAGATTCTTTGTGTAGGCTACGAATCAGCGGAATGAGGTAACGCACGCATATTGTTCTACATAATAAATTAGAAATTTGCATTCAGCATCCAAACCATCAAGAGCGAGAGCGAGTACCTACCTGGATATATCCTAGGATATGGAAAGAGCACTGGCAAATCACTAGCTCCTTCATTAGCTCAAGTAATTATTTCTTTGCTACGCTATGGAATTCATGAAAACATACTCAATATTGAACTTCATTTTTGAAGAGGCAGCACTGTTGGTGCTGTTGATGTTGCTGATCGAAAATGATTGTTTGTATAGGTAGGTATTTGAGGTTGAAGTAAAACTGTCGTAGGGGTCAAAAGCGGCACCAGTATCCGTGCTGCAGTCAGCTTCAGGTATCTTACTACCTATTATATTTATATTGTACCTCTATATCGTATATATTGCATATAAACTCGACGCGATGTTTATTATGTCCGTATTTCTTGGGGTCTGTACATGTTTTTCTCTTTATAAATTGAATTATTGTAATGTGAAAAGGGACGAGGCATATCTAGTAATTAATTATCCATTCTTTCATTCTTTCATTCTCTAACAATCAGCCGTGGCAGTTCCCCCACATCTGGTTTGACTCGCCCACCTCAATGATCAATGAACTACCTAGCAGGCATACGAGCGGGTATTCAGCAAGATTTTTCAACTACATTTTTGCATTGTCTTACAAGTTTGGATATTGTATTTTGAATACAAATATGTAACTGCCATTCAGATGAGGACTTGGAAAGATAACCTGACATGTCCGGGTGATTGGCTATAAACAAAACACTCATGATAGGTTGATGAAGTATATGACTTTGAGCATTAAAGAAGTCGACATTCGTATATGCATCAGATTGCATATGTCCTCGTGATTCTTCTGCCCAGCCAGACTGGAAACCTCCCGAAAAAGAGACTGGTATTTTCCAACTCTGGGAAGACAAAACAACGATAAACGGTTTTATCTTGGTTGTCTGATGCATGGAGAGTCCATCCCTATCATGGATATAGAAGATGGAGAATGATATCCATCTTCTCTAGTAAAAGTCAGACGCATACTGCGCTTTTCCCAAATAGTGAATGTCTTGTTAAGAAGGTTAGTGAAGTATGACTGGAAAGGATAATCAATGCTCTGACGAGATGGCATGAGGAGCAAAGGAACAATTCCATGCTTTTCTTCCTCAAAAGTATTACAAATGGTATCTGGAGCAAGCAATGCATCGCGATCGATTGCTGTTCTGATTGTTCAGCAGATCGATGAAAGAAAAAATTCCAATGGTCTAATATAGAAATGAAGGATAGAATTAACTCCCGAACATACTTGTCTTTCGAAAAGAGCATAGCGTTCCCAATCAGTGTCCCCTTTGCATCAAGGGTAATAAACGATCAAAAGATAGCTTCTGCGCCCTCGATATTAGCAAGCCTGGTTTGGTAGATAGCTAGTGTTGGAGCTGTGGCGGTGAAGTCAAAAACAATGCAGATCGTACGAAGAGTGGTGATGGCGGGAGAGTGCGGAAGTGCGAACCAACAAACGGTCAATTTTTGACTTGCGGAATTCGAGAAAGTGATTTTTTTTTAAGGCAGTGAATGTAGAGAAGCAAGGAGGGCCATCTATTTGAAAGCTTAGCTACCAGTCACAAGCTGAGTATAGGTAAAACCAATCCCAGCCTGTAAAACACGGGTACATTAAGCCTCACAATTGCCTTCTACAAAAAGACCAAAATGAGTCACGTCACATTATCCACATGCATGAGCAAAAGAAGGATGTATTTTTGAAAGATTGATAACTAATCGTAATTGTTATCTGTTGTCATTAGCTCAGCGCACCATCGCTGGCTGAATAATGTACAGCCTGTAAGAACGCAGGTCCCCCATAAAATGAAAATGAACTCCATGCCGTAAAACCCTTGTAAGATACCCCCAAAGCATTATCATCCACCCGATCCATCGCCATTGCCAATCGACCTAAAGCCGAAGCGCTTTCAAGCTGAAGACATCGAGAAGTCAAAAAAGAAACCCAAATTTAACCACGCTCGCCGCGGAGACGACGGGCGAGTTGGATGTCCTTAGATTGGATGGTGACACGCTTGGCGTGGATGGCACACAGGTTAGTGTCCTCGAAGAGAGAAACAAGGTAAGCCTCCACGGATTCTTGGAGAGCACCAATAGCAGAAGATTGAAAACGGAGATCGGACTTGAAGTCTTGGGCGATTTCACGAACAAGACGTTGGAAAGGCAGCTTTCGGATCAAGAGCTCAGTCGACTTTTGGTAACGACGGATCTCACGGAGAGCGACAGTTCCTGGCTTATATCTTGAAAGGGTCAGTAATTGTTGAGGCAGGAGAGAAAATGGGAAATTACCTGTGGGGCTTCTTGACACCTCCTGTAGAGGGGGCGCTCTTACGGGCAGCCTTGGAAGCAAGTTGCTTTCTTGGTGCCTTACCACCAGTGGATTTACCTATAGAGTATTAGCAACGATAATCAAGCTGCGTTGTTTTGTTGTGGTGGGGTAGAGGTCGCGTTGTTGAAACAATAGCTGCCGGTCGCAATGTAGAACTTTGCGACCGAACGCGACGATGAGGTATTGATTGTCACCAGATAGTAAAGATGGGGAAAATAACTTACGGGCAGTTTGCTTGGTACGAGCCATTTTTGATAATATCTATTGATGATTTAATGGAATTGTGATGTGGTTGTTATGGATTGATGAAATTATTGAAGTGGATATGGAAGTTGTGGTTGTATGATGTAGAAGGAAAGAGATTGAAATGGGCGAAAGGCGATTATTTGTATCCGAAAGTACGCTAGCGAGTGATTGATTTGGCTGTGCTGTGTAAAAAAACACGCTAGTGTAATCTATGGGAAAGAGGAAGTTTTGAGTTGTTCAAATCGCTCGATAAAAAGAACTTTTGTTTTCAAAATTAAGCGACCAATTAGAATTCATTTCACATTTTAAGAGGGCCACAAAGTGGATATTTTTTCAAACAAGGATCAGCAATCACACATCAATGATCATGCAACTACCCAGCCAAGCCCAACCCGATTTGGAGAAGAAAGTTTGGAAAATACTGGGGAAATAATAAGGAATAAAAGAAATATATTTATTTGGATTTAGAATTTAGATATTAGAGTGAGTAAAAGGGAAAAGGTCTTATAGTTATCGTCCATTGATGATGAAGGAGAAGAATAGCATACGATGATCATGATAATCTTATTGATGAATGAATTTCGGATACTACTTGGTACAGTATTATTCTACCTTATGATCCATCCTAAGCTGTAAAATAACACCTGATGAATACTCTACCTAAGTATATACACACACAAAGACTACTACAATATATCTCGGTTCCTCAGTCTACGTCTAGCACAACTAGCACTTCCTCCTTCTTTTCTGCAGCCTTATTTTCTTTCCCTTCGCCCTTACCGATTTATTACATTAATCGGTCGTTCCTACTTTTCCTCGTTTGACCAATCATAATTCGACGCTATGCTTACCAATCTGGATGGGCTAATGTCGATTTTAATTCTGATTAGTATTAGCGTCTTTTAGTTTTAGCGTGGTGATGCGGAAGGGCCGTTAGTGCATCTCTTGATAAGAGCTACAGAACTTCTTCCCAAGTATTGACTCTTCTTATCAAAGTTACTCTATTCTCTACAACACCGTAACAAGTCTTCCAAACAATCAAATACCAATAACCCCAAACGCAATCTTCTTTAATAACCCACATTCATCATGACTGGACGTAAGTATCCTCTTCCCCACTCTCTGCCTTACATCTCACTGTCATTCAGTTGGATCCATGCCTTCTGCCTCTCGTCACGTCCGATTTACTAACGCGTCTCTTTTACAGGCGGAAAGGGTGGCAAGGGTCTCGGAAAGGGTGGTGCTAAGCGTCATCGCAAGATTTTGAGAGACAACATCCAAGGCATAACTAAGCCAGCTATCAGACGTCTCGCCCGTCGTGGTGGTGTCAAGCGTATCTCAGCTAGTAAGTTACCACTTCTTCGCACCTCTCATAACGCGTCTAATATTTTCACTTAGTGATCTACGAGGAAACCCGTGGTGTTCTGAAGACATTCTTGGAAGGTGTTATCCGCGACGCAGTCACCTACACTGAGCACGCCAAGAGAAAGACAGTCACATCCCTCGACGTTGTTTACGCACTCAAGCGCCAAGGACGTACTCTCTACGGTTTCGGTGGTTAAAATGGTTGCATGTTTACGGTTCTTTTCTACGTCTATTATGAATTTTCTTCCTCGACTTGTTGTGTCGGAAGATGGGTGTGTTACGGGAATGGGTTCTTTGCTTTCAGGTGTTTATTGTATCATAAGGATATTGGGGTATTCCGGCATGGTTGGTCCATGAGATAATCAAAACCATCAACACAAACAGTTCTTCATCTTCATAATCTCCGTTCCTACCGTTATCACTTGTTCTGGCTTGAACGCGTCTTTTCAGTGTTGTTGTCTAGTGCCCCATATGACTAATGCGATATCCTTGATGGTGCCACTTTTCTTCTTTTCTCACATGTCTCGTGTCACCGCCTCCTCCATTTTCTGCCTCGGGCTCTATTCCGGATTTCATTGTCATCTTTAGTTGCCTAGATAACAGCTGATGTTCTTGGTGAAGCGAATTTTACCCAGTTCCAAAATTCTGCGAAGGTCCCGGTACAATGTGTAATCTCGTTGATGTTCTCAGACTGCCAGAGAATCATTCCTCTAAATGGAAGCATGTGTTTCTCATCTGGATTCTTTGACCAAGAGCGTGTCCTCATAGTGTTTTGATTTTAGACATCAATGCCACATACTGACCATGTTATGTAGTTATCCTCCATCCTTCATTAACTTTTATGTGTATCATCATTCTCGTTCCGTTCTTAACATCAACATGATGTCCGATCTCGATGAACATTGCCTAGCGCTAAATGTGATTTTCATCCGTGGCCATGATCACTCAGATTGATGCTTCAGTAGGTATTTCTACCTCGAGACAAAACTTGACCTTCTCGTCCAGCCGTGTGTGCCCGTTCCTTCATGCTTGAGTTACTATCCTTTGCATACATTTTTGGTTTCATGCTCATGATAAGGTGCTAGAGCTAATTTAAACCAGGGCGGCTTTATGCTGTCTTTCAGCTCTTGGCGGGCACCTACACAATGCAATGTCTCTTGTTACAAACGGTATTGCGATTTTTGATATAAATATTTATTCTTCTCCTATACTTAATCGTAGGCCTTCAAGCGCCCCCACCCACAACTCTTCACTATTATCTATTGAGAAATAGTAGATTCTTTTAATTAATTCTTATAATTTTATACTATGAAAAGTATTAAATTCAACATCATTATATATAATGATAACAAAATCTTTAAATTTAATTTGTTTAAAAGAAATATTATTATAAATAATATAATTACAAAGTATATAAACAATTTTAACAGAAATAATATATAAGAGAATATAAAGTTATATTAAAATAAATAAATTTACTCTTAATTTTATTGATCAAGAGTTTTATATATATAAGATCTAATTTATTATTTAATTAATGATTATTTTAATAAAAAAATAAATTAAATATAAGGAAAATATAAACAAATGAGTATTATAATATTAAAGATTATATAAAAATATATAAAAATATATAATTTTTGTAATATATTTTCCAGATCGAAATTCAATCTAAATCTTATAATGATATATATATTAATTGAAAGAGTGAAATGATTTTATTAAATTTTTATTTATCAATAATAAGTATATTTGTTTTATGATTAATGTAAAATATTTGAATATAAGATTTTCAATAACGAAATTTGGAATTGAATGAATAATCTTTGATTTATTAAGATTATATACAGATTTTTATTATAATTAATTTAAGAAATTGTTTGATTGATTAGATTAGTATATAAGTGATTGAATGATATTCTTTGAAAAGTTTGATTAAATATAAGTTTTGTTTATATTATAATTTTGTAATTAAATAAAAGATATGTAAGAAAATTTGAAATTGTAATTTTTGATTATCGACTTGTCGACATTATAATCTTGCTGTACACAAGATTTACCTGATGTAGATCGTAGAAAATGAGATTTGTTTAAGATTGTGATATGATTGATCGAAAAATGAGTTACGATTTTGACAATCTGATTGATCTAAAATACCCTGATAAATAAATCTAACAAAAAACTTAATATAAACAACTCTTACAATTTTAAACAAATATAATTTGGAACTTTTTATATTCAATTCAACTTTATTTATTTAACTTTGAAATTATTCAACTCATTCAATTCATCTCATTCAACTTATAATAATAATAATAATAATAATAATAATAATAATAATAATAATAATAATAATAATAATAATAATAATAATAATAATATTATTATTATTATAAATAATAGTTTTAAATCATATTATAATTATTATTTTTAAATAAAATATTTTAATTTTCAATTATTAAAAACAAGTTGATATTCTGCTTACATTTTGAGATATATTCAATATTTAAAATTATTATAAACTTTTTAAATCTTAAATTTTCATTAGATTTTCTTGAAAAGCCAGAGGTCGGGGGGCGCAGGCCTCTAGTAAAAAGAAAAGATTCTTTTATCAGAAAAATATATTATTATATATAATTGTTATTAAATAAATATATAAATAAATAATATAATTATTGAATAATATAATTGTTATTAGATTATAATATAATAATTATAATTCATTTAGAGTATTAATGATTTAAAAAGAAGTGTATAATAATTTTAATTTTTTAATTTTTTATTTATTATAATTATTCAATTTCTTCTTTTATTTTGAATAATAAAAAGTTTAATATTAAAAAAAAAAAGAGAAGAAGAAGAAGGAGAAAAAAAGAAGGAGAAAAAAGAAAAAAAAGAAGAGATTGAAAAAGAAAAAGAAGAAAATTGTTAAAAAGTATAATAAGTATTTAAAATAAAAATTGTAAAGATTGTTAAAGATAATAATAATTGTTATTAAATATAATAAATCTTTAAAAAAAGAATTGTAAAGATCGAAAAAGTGAATAAAAGTATTTCGATAAATAAATCTATTGTAAGATAATCAAAAATTGATATTTAAATGATAGATTCAGAAATAGTTTATATATTTTAATTCGGAATTAATAGATAATAATTAAAGTATTTACAAAGTTGTTTTATTAAATGATTTCGATAATTTTGATTTCGATAATATTTTATTGAATTCTTTTATTCAATTTATAATTTCTTTTATTTTTAATATTCGTTTATTATTCAAAAAGGTTATTTTTATAATTGATTTGATTATTTTTATTTATAATGATTTTATTAATAGCTTTTTTTAAATTCAGAAAACTTTTTTATTTAAACGAAAAAAAAGTTCTTTTGTTTAGAATTTGATTCTTTATAATTATAAGGATTTTGATAATCGAAAGATGAATTATAATTATGTTTTTATTTGAATATTGTTTTTTTGATATTTAATGTTTAAATAATCTGTGTTAGTTTTGAATGAGAATATAATAATAAAGGATGAATAAATTGTTCAAAAAAGAGAAAAGAAGAATATTCTTTATGAATTAAAGATTAAAGTTTTGAAATTGTTCGATATTGATTTTTTGTTAAAAGAAAAGAAAGTTATTATAAAAAAGAATATTAATATAAAAAAGGAAATTGTTAATATTTATAAATAAAAAAAACTTCGAATTAAAGATAAATATAATAAATTTAAAGTTTATTCTTATATTAATTATATAAAATCTTTGATAATAAAATTTTTATTGAAATTATAATATTCATTTTGTAAGGAGTTTTAAACTCTTTTTATCTTTTATATTTTTTTATAATTATTTATATACAAAATTTAAAGATTAAATTATATTTTTTTTTATAATTATATTAATTTTATTAATTATAATAAGTCTTTTCAAATTATCGAATTGTAATAAGGATTATATTTAATATTGAAGTTATTTGTATTATTTATTCAGATTGTTTTTTTATATTGAAAAATGATTTTATATTTTCCAAATTGTTTTTGATTAAAAAAAAGAAGATCGATTTCTTTGTAGTTTTTTTATTCAAAAAGAGATTAGATTTGTTATTGAGGGTTTTATTTGATAAAGATAAGATAGAATATAAAATGTTTGAATTGAAAAGGAAGATTTAATTTAAAAGAAAAGGAAAGAATAAAAATGAATATTAAATTGTTTTTGTGATTCTTGAGTTCTTTTATAAATAGTTTTTAATTAAAGGATGATCTATTTGATTTTAATAATCTTGTTATTTATATTTTTTAAGTTTAAAAATAAATAAAGGTATTCAAATTTTTATTATATAAAATTCTTAGTAAGATTATTGATAATTATTTCAAATATAGAGGGGTGGATTACGTGGGGTCTTTTGGGGGTATTTTTGTTATATTTATATATTTTGAATATCAATATAATGTTATTTTATATTGATTTATTTGTTTTTATCGATTATTAATTTTATAATTTATTGATATTATAAAATATAATTATAAATTTCTTTATTATAAGATTAAATTTTTTCAAGAATTGTAAGGTTGTTATAATTTCTTTTGATGTATATTTGATATTAAGTAATTCGATTTCTACAATTGATATAATTATAATATTTTGTTTAATTGTTTTCTATATAATCAAATTATTGAAAAAGGATATAATATATTTTTAGGATAATTTATAAGTATTAAAATCATTTATAAATGATATATTTAAAAAGATAAAAAGTTGATTATCGTTATATTCAATAATTAAGAACTTAATATTCTAAATATATTAAAGGTAGTAATTAATAGTTTTTATATATTTATTTGTAAGATTTGTTAAGTAATAATTTAATTAAAAAGTAACGAAAATTATATTTGTTTTGATGATGATTATTGTATAAAGTATTGATTTTGTTTTTTTTAAAAAAGTTTCGATTGTATAAAAGAAAGTTTGATTTGTATTTTTTTTTTAAATTTTATAATAAAAAATAAAAAACTTATTATTCTATTTATTATTTTAAATTTCTTAATGAATTTTTTTAATATAAATATTATAAATTAATTACTATTTTCTTTTAAAACAATTATAAAGGATATAGATTTTTAAGAATTATTTGATATTATTGAGATCTTATAATTTATGAATGGATTTGATTTTTTCAATAATATTCGTATTAATTTTTCGGCCTTTTTGTAATAAATAATTTGTATATTATTTATAAAGAATAAAATCATAATAATTTATTTTAAATTTATATAGAGATATAATTGCTTTTTGTATTGTTATAATTCTACTTTTTTAAGTATTCTTATAAAATTTCTGAATTATATAATTTCTGAATTACGAAGATTATATAATACTTAATCAAGAATAATATATTTATTGAGGATTTTATATTCATTGAAAAAAGTATAGATTATAGATTTATTTAAAAGATTATATAAAGCATTAATAAAGATATTAATAATATTATATTATTTGATTTCGAGATTATATTTGGTTTTAAATATTATAATAATTTGGAATGATTAGTTAGTTAATATTATAATATAAATGTTTTCGATAATGTTTTTGATTTGGAAATTGTTATATATAATTAATTGAGAATGATATTGTATAATAATATCTTAATTATTATATTTATATATAAATATCTATTAAAGAAGGATTGATTTCATATTAAGTTTTTTAGATTTGAGATTATTAATTTCAAAATTGTAATCTTATTTGAATTAGAGTTCAAATAGATATTTTTATAAATTGTAATAAAAACAAAATAATTTTAAAATTGATATAATATAAAATCAAAGGATGGTATGAGATTGTTTGTTATTAATTATTGATCAAATAGATAGTAAATTAAATTTTGTTTTAATTCTTGTAATAATTATATTGTAAATTGTTAGAAATAAGAAATGATTTTTTTATTTATTTTAGATTTAATTAATTGAATTAAAAAATAGAATAGAATTTGTTAAGGTATTGAAATTCTGATATTTTTGATTATTGAAATATTATAATTTCTATATAGGTTCTTATATTATGATTATTCGATCAATAATAATATTATTATATATATTTTTGTTTTCGAAAATCAAGATTTTGATTTAAACAATTTAAAACTTGATTATTAAAAAAAGATAATTCAAATGATAAATCGAATGATAAATCGAATGATTGATATTCAAAAAGATTAATCTGAACTTTAAAGATTTCAATCTTTGTAAAACGAATTCTTTTTGATATTCTTTTTAATTTATAAATTTATAAATCCTTTATAAATTAAAGAAAACAGATTATAAAGTATAATAATCTTTTCGATAATTGGATTTCCTTTATGATATATTTTGATTGATTATTTTAATAAACTTATTTTCTTTTTGAATATTTATATTACTCGAACTAAATTATATCTATATTATTTTTATAAAAATTAAAAATGATTTTAATAATGTGATTAGTATGTTTGTATTGTATATTTTTTATATTAATATATTTTAAAGAATCGAAATTTGATATATCGAAGTTTCTTTTCCTTTAAATAATATCATTATCATTATCATTATCTAAATGATATAATTGTTCTTCAATAAAAGAATCAATATTTCTGATTTGTTTTATAAATAAAATTATTAGTATTTATGTATTTTTATTGTTTTGTTTATTATCATCAGAAAGCTACTCTGATAGTTACAATGATTGTAATGATATCGGATTGGTTTTTGTATTCTTATTATTCTTCAAATCGATATATACCTCCAAGATCAATTCGTTAATAACAAATTGATCTGAAATATATATAATAAATAAATATAAAAATTATTGATTAATAAAAAGAAATAGATATATAAAATTATTTTGGTTATCTTTAATTTGTATAATAATTTTATTTATTTCAATATGATTTTGTGTGTCAAAAACTTTAATAAATTCCTTAAGATCTTTTAGATTATATTATATATATCTAATAACTTTTCTATTGAATTTTTATTAAAAAAATATTTCGAATGATAATTAATTTATTAAGCATTGATATTTATATATAATAAATTAATATATTCGATATATAATCTACTAAATACTTAATATAAATTTATAAATAAATTTTATACTATTTTTTATTAATTCTAATCTTTTAATTTTTATTCAATAAATATACACCATAATCATATTTCTAAATTTTATTTCAATTTAATTAAAGATCATTAGATATTTTATCAATAAATAATAAATTATCTTTATATAAATAATTATGAAATTGTATATTTAATATTTTATTTAAAGATTTCAAAAATTTAATCTTGAAAGGATTAATATTTTAGAGATAAATAACAATAAATTTTACTTTTATTCAAAGATTATCTAATAATTCTGAAATGAGATATATTTTTATTTGTTTTATTATAATTTCTTATTTTATATATTTTAATTCTTTATTAGATTTATATATATATAATAAAGATAATTTGAGTTTTATTCTTTTTATTATATTTATTTCTTAAATAAAATATTTTTTATAATTCTTATAATCGATATATTGTTATCTTATTTGATATTTATAATTGTTAGGTTATATTTATAATAAATCTAAATAATAAAGTTTTGAAAGATTTCAAAAAATTTATTATATATTTTTTTCCATAATGAATAAAAGAATATCTTTTTATTATATATTTCTTTAATCAATAAAAGCTATAAAGTATTTATATTATATTTTATTTGTATTTTTTTTAATAAAAATAAATCTTGAAATTGATAAAATAATTTGTTTATTTTATAATTTATTATTGAATATATTAAGAAAGAATTGTTTAAAAAAATAAATAGAAAAATATTTGAATAAAATGAAAAAAAGTTTATATTTTAAAAATATAAGATTTTTTATATAAATATATTATATTATAATAATATTTTGAATAAAATCTTTTTTATAAAGAATATAATTATAATCTAAAAATTATAAATCTGTTTTTCCTAAACGAATTTCTAAAACGATATTAATATGAGATTAATATTATATTATTTAAAATAAGATTATCATTTGGAAAATTATTGTATAGAATAATTCCTTTGATTATTTGTTTTCTTTTTTTAGAATTTGTAAATTTATAATTCTTGTTTTAATAAAATTATTGAAACTAAAAGATATGTAATGATTATTATTTAAAAGAGAAATATTATTAATGATATATATAATATTACATTTATCAAATAAGGTATTATTGAATAGATGATATATTCTAATAATAATAATATGAATATCTATTTGATTATTTCGAATATCAAGGATAATAGTATTAATTGATGATTCAAATTGTTCGATAGATAATCGAATTCAATTTTTCTTTGATTAATTAGTATATAAATATTCTTATGAATTGAATTTTGGATAGGTTTTATTTATAAATATTATTTGAATAATTCGATAGATAATTATAAAATAATTATACTTTATTCTTTGATTTCAATCGATTTCAATTTTATAAGAATAATCTTATAATCTATTTTTTTCTTAATTGTTATTGAAGTTTTAAATTCTTTTATTCTTCTTTTGAATTTTTATTGTTTTCAAAAACAAAAATAAAATAAATTCCTTCTTTAGATTTTGAAAAGATGGAATTCTGATAAATCAATTTTTCGAAGATATTATCGAATTGTTTGAATATAAGATTGGGAATCTTGAATTGATTATTTATTTCGATTTATATGATTATAGTAGTTATTTAAGATAGATATGTTTTAATATCAATAATTTGAAAAAAAAAATAGAATTGATAATAATATTATTTTATATTTTAATAATCTTGTAAAAAAGAGTTTTAATATAGGATTCAATCTAATCCCGATATTATCTTACCAAATCAATTCTTTTGAATAATACTTTTATTAAAATCAATTAATATTTATAAAGTACTATAAATTTTATAATAATAATATTAAAAGTTAATTTGAATTTGAAAATTTAAATGACAATTTTAAATAATAAAATTGAATAATTGATATTCAAAAAGATTAATCTGAATTTTAAAGATTTCAATCTTTATAAGATGAGCTTTCTTGGTATTTTTTTTCACTTATAAATTCGCAAATTTTTTATAAATCGAAAAGAATAGATTATAAAATATAATAATCTTTTCAATGATTGGATTTCTTTTATAATATATTTTGATTGATTATTCTAATGAATCTGTTTTCTTTTTGAATATTTACATCATTTGTATAAAAATTATAAATGATTTCAATAATATAATCAATATATTTGTATTCTATATTCTTTATATTAATATATTTTAAAAACCAAGGGCCTATACTCCTTGGACCCCTGGCTTTTCGAGAAAATCTAATGAAAATTTAAGTTTTAAAAAGTTTATAATAAATTTAAATATTAAATAAATATATATCAAAATGCAAACAAAATTTCGATTTATTTTTGATAATCGAAAATTAAAATATTTTATTTCAAAATAATAATTATAATTATTTATATTTTTTATATTATTTATATTATTATTATTATTATGAATTGAATGATTTGAATGATTTTAATAAAGTTAAAAATTTTTTAAGTCAGATTTGTTTAAGATTATAAGGTTTATATCAAATTTTTTGTTAGATTTACTGAGTATTTTAAACCAATCATATTGTCAGGATCGCGACTCACTTAAACGAGTTTCTCATTTTCTATTACCTACATCAGGTAAACCTCGTATATAACAAAATTATAATATCAGCAAACCAACAATAAAATAAATTAAAATATTATCGAGATATATTATATAAAAGATATCTAAATAATCAAAAAGAATATTATTTATATAATATTAATAAATTACAAATTTGTTTATTAATTTGAAAGATATAATTTTATATTTGGATAATTTATAATAGATTCGAAAGATGATATATTTTTTTAAAATAAAATTTATTTGTATATAATAAAAAATTTAATAAATATTGAATTTGATATAAATTTTCATATTAGAAAATCGAATTAGTATTTTGTTAATTAGAAATAAAGAATATTAATCTTTATATATTATTGAATTGAACAATTTGAAATCTATATAAAATCTTAAATTTCTATTAGGTTTTTTTGATAAATAAAATATATATAATAAAGGAAATTTGATCAAATTTGATAAAATCTTTATTGAAATTGTTTATAATATATTCTTTAATGATATCCAATTATTTAAAAGATATTTTATAAAATAGATTATATTATAATATTTATTTATTTTTATTTTCTAATATAATTTTATAATTATAGAATCAATAAAGAAAAAGAATATTTGATTCTTGTTTGAAGAATATTTAATGATATTTTTGATATTCAAAAAGAATATTGAATTCCGGATTAATCTTTGTTAATATCCAATTGAATCATTTTTGAATTTTGAAATTTTGAAATTTAATTAAAATAATCAAATTTTTAATATATCCTTTAATTCTTTCAAAATGATTATAAAAAGTTTAATTTATTTTTATTTTTTATTTATAAAGTTTTCAACGAAAAAAATATTTATAAATCGATAATAATGATATAATTAATTGAATAAGAAATAATTTGAGTTTTTTGGAAATCATAGTTTTCTTTTCGGTAATAATCTATAATAATAAAATTGTTTTGTAAAATAACAATTCTATTCAATCGATTTAATTATTTAGCTTTTCGAATCTAATATTAATTGAATTGATAATCTCATCATTTAACATCTTATTAAATAAATCGATCAATTTTCTATTTTTAAAAAAATAATTGAACAAAAAGAATTGAATTGAAATAGAAGATAATATAAAATCGGTGTATAAATTATTCAAAATATCGATAAAAATAATTTAATTTCGTTTAAATTTTTATTAATTAAAGTTTATTATCAGCTTACCGATAATATAATCTTATTGTATACAAGATTTACCTAACATAGATAATAAAAAATGAGAAACTCGTTTAAATGAATCATAATCTCGGCAATCTAATTGATCTAAAATACCGTGGTAAATAAATCTAACAAAAAACTTAATATAAACCTTATAACCTTAAACAAATCTGATTTAGAACTTTTTCCAACTTTATTGAAATCATGAACTCAATTCACAATTCAATTGAAATCATTCAACTCTATTCATTTAATTCAATTTATGATAATAATAATATTAGTATTATTACTATTATAAATTTCATAATTATTATTTTTAAATAAAAAGATTTAATTTTCAATTATCCAAAACAAATCAATATTCTATTTCCATTTTAATATATATTTAATATTTAAATTTGTTATAAATTTTTTAAAACTTAAATTTTCATTAGACTTTCTCGAAAAGCTAAGAGTTCAGAGGATACAAGCTTTTGGTAATAAGGAAATATATATATAATTATTTATAACTATTAATTATTAAGTTAGAAAATATATAATATATAATAATATAACTTTGTATATTATTAATCTTTGATTTCAATTGAAATTTGGAAGAATATAATTTTAAATTTAAATATAAAAAGTAAATAAATGAAAAATATATTATTAATAAAAATAAATCTATTTATTTTCGAATCAATAAATATTCTGATTTATAAACATAATCATTTTGAAAAAAGTATATAAAAAAATCAATATTTTTCGTTTTATTAATTTTGTTAAATTAAAAAATTTTATTTTTTATATAATATTTAAAATAAAGATAAAATTTAAATATTTTTTATTTATTTATTTACTTTCTTTTATAATTTCGAGATTTAAACTGTTATTAATATTATAATAATTTATTTTTTAATAATTTTAATTTTACTAAAGTTGTCAAAATAGAATATTTGTATATATTCTGTTTTAAAAAAATATATATAATTTAAATAATTTGAATAATTATTAAATATAAATATTGATCGAAATAAGTTTGTATAATTAATAGATAAATTTTGAAACGAAAATAGTTTTAGAAATATTGAATTTCCAAAAACAAAATTATCAGAAACCTATACCCTTTAGATCTTTAACTTTTCAAAAAAGTTTAATAAAAATTTAAATTTTAAAGAGTTTATGATAAATTTAAATTCTGAATATATATATTAAAATATAAATAAAATATCGGTTTATTTTTGATAAATGAAAATTAAATTTTTTCATTTAAAAATTGTAATCCTAATAATATATTATTATTTAATATTATTATTTGAAATATTTTTAATAATAACATTTATAATAATGATATTTCATATTTATTATTATTATTATTATTTTGAATTGAATTGAATTGAATAAAATCAAATAAACAAAATTGAATTAAATGAATTAAATAAATAAAGTTGAATTGAATAAATTGAATGATTGAATGATTTTAATAAAATTGAAAAAAGTTCTAAATTAGATTTGTTTAGGATTTTGAAGCTTATACCAAGTTTTTTGTTAGATTATTTATCAAAATATTTATCAAAGTATTTTAAATCAATTAGATTATCAAAATTGTGAGTCATTTAAACAAATTTCTTATTTTCTATAATCTATATTAAATAAATTTTATATACAATAAAATTATAATATCAACAAATTGATAATTAAAATTCTAAAAAGATAATTATATAATAATATTATCAAAGATAGATTTATAAATAGATATAGAAATTTCATTATCGATTTACTAATACTAAAATCTTATTATATATAAAATTTACTCAATAGATATTAGAAAATAAAAAACTTATTTAAATAATTCACAATCCTAATAATTTGATTGATCTAAAATACCTTGATAAATACCTCAATAAATACCCCAATAAATAATCTAACAAAAAACTTAATATAAACCTTACAACTTCAAACAAATCTAACTTAAAACTTTTGAATTCTATTAAAATCATTCAACTCGACTCTATTAAAATCATTCAATTCAACTCTATTCATTCAATTCATCTCATTCAACTTATAATAATAATAATAATAATAATAATAATAATAATATAAAATAACAATAATAATATTATAATTATTATTTTTGAAAAAAATAATTTAATTTTCAATTATTAAAAACAAGCCGATATTCTACCTGCACCCTGATATATATTCAATATTTAATTTATTAGAAACTTTTTAAACCTTAAATTTTCATTAGATTGTCTCAAAAAGCAAGGGGTCCGGGGGCCGCGGTATTTTAAATGATATTAATTTTGTTTTTGTATAGAAATTTTGAATTTGTATATTTTAATAAATTTTGTTACAAACTGGTTAATAATTTAGTAATCTTTATAATATAAAATTAAATATAAAATTTTTACAAAAAAATCAAAGATCTTTTATTCAAGATTCTAAAACAAAGTTTTATTATTTATAATCTTTATTTGAATAATTAATAATTGAAATTTTTTTTATCATTTTAAAATTTTTTTTTAATAAATTATATTAAATATTATTAACGATTTGTATTATATATAAACATAATTAATCTCAATTGGATTTTAATAAATTATAATAATATATTTATATTTCCGATTCTATTTGATCGATTATATATATATATATCATTGAACTTTGCTTATAAATGATATAATATATAATTCGAATTATTTTTGAATCAATTATTATTATAAATTAATTTTGGATTCGATATTATTATTTAGTTTGATAATTAAATTAATAAATTTTAGAATATAAAAGTTTTGATTTGAATGATTAATAATATATAAATATAATTTAAGTTAATTAAATTGATTCTTTTAAAAACAAGGATTTTGATTCTTATATAGATTTTCATTTTTAGAAATAAATAAAAAACTATGATTATTCAAAATCGATAAAGTAATTAAATTAATCAATTATAAATAAAAATCATTATATATTATAAATATCTATTTAATATCTTATATATCTTTATTTAAATTAATATTATTAAAAATATCTAATATATTTAATATCAAAATAATATTAAATTACAAATACATCAAAAATAAAATCAAATGTTTGATTAAATAACTAGATTTTCAATATTAAAGAATACTTGAAAATTAAAAAAAATCTTAATTGTTTTAAAAAATTGAAGATATTTTATTAACAATATCCGAATCTATTCAAAAAGAATTTGAAAAATTGAAAAAGAAAGAAGAATCGAATTTGTTTAATATATTTGCATTAATTTAACAAATATAAAATTCAAATTCATTTTTTCCTTTTTCAAATATTCTTTCTTTAATTTTTCCTTTTTTCCTAAAATATATAATTTATTAAAATATTTAAAACTATAATCAACCAATTATTTATAATAATTATAAAAGAATTTATATTATTTTTTCAAATACAAAAATTTGAAAAAGTTTTCCTTTGTTTTTATTCTATTTTTTTTTTCTAATAATTTAACAAAACTTAATCGGAAATATAAAATACTTTTCGATCTCAATCTTTTTTTAAAAGGAATTTTATATTATAAAACTTATAAACAAATATATTTTCAAAATAATGAAAATATAAAAAATCATCAATATCTTTTATATAATAAAATTTTATATTTTAATAATTAAAACCAAAAAATTTTTCAATTTTATAATTATTAATAATTTAAATTGAAAAAATCTATTTGGAGTATTTATGAATTAAAAATAAAGATTTAATAATTTTAAATAAAAATAAAAAAAAGAAAACAAAGAAGAATTATTATTTCTTTTTCTTATTTCAATACAAACATTATCTTATAAAATTTGAAAGAAATTAAAGTATTATAAAATACTATTTTAAAGATCATTATTAAATTTTTATATAAAATCGTTTCCAAATATAATTTTTTTCGAAGAGATTATTATAAATAATAAATTTGAGAATAAAAATGTTATATTTGTTTATTACAATAAGTATAATATCAATAAAATTCGAATATTAGTTTATTATTTTCAAACAAATGATATAATGAAAAGAGGTTATCATTCGATTATTGAAATCCTTTTTCGTTTTTCAAAGAGAGATAGATTATAGATAATCAGAATGGTTGGAGATTGTATTGTTTGTTAATCATATTTCGATATATAAGTTGATAAACAAAATATTGTATTATTTTTAGAAATTATATATATCATTTAAAGAATTCTTAATTAGGAAGATATATATATTTAAAAGGATTTATTAATTACAAAAATATAACAATTGAAAATGTTTGATAAAAATATCGAAGAAACAATTCTATACAAATAATATTATAAAAAGATAAAAATTTTGATACAATTTAGATTATAAAGTTTTAAATAAAAATATTTGTATTAAGGATATCGTTTTATATTATAATCCTTAATCAAAAATCGATATATTATGAAACAAGAAATTAATTTTCAAATGGTACAGATTTTATAAAATTATTGAAAAATTATTTAAATTATCCATTTATATATTCGAGGGAATAAATAATACTTTGTGTGATGGAATTCATATATATATTTATGATATCTAAAATAATAATAATGTTTTATATTATTTATATTATTTTTAATGTTATTTATAATAATAATAATATTTTATATTATTTATATTATTATTATTATTATTATTATTATTTTGAATTGAATAAGATGAATTGAATGAATAGGATTGAATTGAATGAATTGAATGATTTCAATTGATTTGAGTTGAAAAAAGCTCCAAGTCAGATTTGCCTAAGGTTGTAAGGCTTATGCCAAGCTTTTTGTTAGATTAGGTAAACCTCGCGTACAGCAAGGTTATGGAGTCGGCAAGCCGACAATTATTATTTTTTAATCTAAATATTTTTGAGAAATAATATTGTTTTGTAACAAATTATTATGTTTGTATATATAAATAAAAAGTTTCGTTTTATTTTTATTTTATTTTTTATCTTTCAATTTCCAGATTGTAATCGAAAAATAATCTTATATTAATCCTTTATTAATCTTATTGGATTGATATCCAAATATTGAAATATGAAATTATTTTCAAAGATTATTATTCTAATAAATCTTTTTAAACTTGATAAAATATTAATTGAAGTATATTAAAAATATTAGATATTAATACTAATTAATCTTAATAAGGATTTTTGTTTAATTAAAATTTTTTTTAAAAAGTATTTATTTTTTTGTCAATCTTAATATAATTTAGATTGATTTGTTCGAAAAGAAGTTTTTCAATAAACTAAAGAAAATAATAAATTTTATTAATAAATATTAATTAAAAAAGATTTTTGTATAATAGTTTTGTTATTCAATACAATCCTCCGATTTATTAATATTATTAAGAATTGTAATTCGATGGTAATATTAATCATTTATATTGTTATAAATGATAATAATAATAAAATGAAAGATAACACTTTTTATAAAAATTTCTATTTATCATTTCAAGATCAATTTATCCCTTTTGTATTTCAAGAATTTAATGAAGAAGGATTCTATATATTAATATAGAATGTTATTTTATTTAATCTTTATCTTATGAACCTTTCTAAAACAGAATTCTTGGGATTCGAAGATAATAATAAACATGATTTATATATTATTTAATTACATATATGATCCTTTTATAAAGATATATACAAGATATTTTGAAAAGATATTTGAATTCTTTAATAGAAATCCAATAGAAGAATAAAAAATTGTTAATTTAGAAGTTTCTATTTAAGAAACTTCTTAATCAATTTTTCGAAAACTATTTCGGAAAGGAAAGGAATTGGCAAGCTAAGCTGTATCAGGATAGGAAGGATTCTTTTCGATATTCGAAATACAAGTTGAACGAATGATATCTTTATAGCAAAAAGAATCTGTTGTTAGTCTTTTTAGTATTCAAAGACTACTTGTTTTTCCTAATCGAGAATAACAAAATCTATAATCAGGAATACTTTCGAAAAATGAATTTAAGAAAAAAGGTTTATCTTTGTTATTTATGAAATCAAGCGAAAAGCTATTCTTATCTTTCCAAGTTTCTAAATATCTTTATCTAGAATTCGATGAACCTTTTCTTTTTTTGGATTCTTTTTCAAAGCCGAAATTCAAATATACAAAAATTGACAAAAATACTAATAAAAGAAAAGCTTTTATTGAATCATTTATTATAGAATAAAGAATTATTCTTAAGTTCAACAATTTCTTTTTTTGTAATTCATTTTTTATTTCTATTCTAAAAATTGTTAATAATAATATTTCATATATTCTATATTCTAATCTTTATTCAATTATTTTCTTTGATGAATTAAAAAAATTATATATTTCTTGAAGGAAAAAGATATAAGAAAATTGAAATTATAAATTAAATATATAAAGGTTTTTAATTAATCAATTATATAATCTTTTATAATTAAATATAAAAGGAAAGCTTTTATTTCTTTTTGTTTTACAATAATCAATCTTCTATATATATATATTTGAATCTATATAATATCAATCCTAAAACCATTGTGAATCCTGTTTTCTTTATAAATGATGTATTATAATCTAATCTAATTCAGTTTCCTTTTTCAATTCCCTTCTTACAATATGTTATCGGGACATACATATCTCGCTCGACCTATCACTTTTATAATATTCTAAAAAAATAATAAAAATTTAAAAGTTTTATAATTTCTAAATACAAAGATTTATATAATTAAAAAAGATTCTTTATTATAAAATTTTATATTCAAAATTAATCATTAATATACTTTACTATTAATTACAAATTATAATTATTAATATTAATTTAAACTTTTATTTGATATTTAATTATAAATCATTCAAAAATCCAGATTATTTTCATATAATTTATATCATAACCTTTATAATATATAAATTATAAAAAATAAGAAATTCATTTAAATAAATTATAATCCTAATAATCTGATTAATCTAAAATACTTCAATAAATAATTTTAAAAAAAAAGTTGATATAAATTTTACAATCTCAAGTTTTTCAATTCAATTCAATTGAAATCATTCAAATCATTCAACTTATTCAATTTAATTCTATTCATTTAATTCAACTTTATTTATTCAATTTATTTTATTCAATTCAAAATAATAATAATAATAATAATGATGATTAATAATTATATTATAATTATTATTTTTAAATAAAATATTTTAATTTTCAGTTATTAAAAACAAATCGATATTCTACTTGTATCCTGATATATATTCAATATTTAAATTTATTATAAACTTTTTAAAACTTAAATTTTCATTAGACTTTTTCGAAAAGCTAGGGGTCCGGGGGGCGCAGGCCTCTAGTAGTTTTAAGAGGATTATAATATCTATATATATAATAAAAATAAAGTTTAATTTAAATTTGGATATTAATCAATTTATAAATTATCAATATTAAATATTATCAAATAATTGTTATAGAGTGAAAGATTATTTTAAAGAGATATATATTTATAATTTTGGATAATTTATATTTTTAATATTAACAAACTATTATTAAACTTATTTATTATAATAATATAATTTATGAAATCGAATCAAAAAATTATTATATTCAAATCAACATTAATAATTATAATTTTATTTAAATAATGATTTTATAAGTTTTTCTTTATAATTTCAACATCAATTTGATTATTTTCAATAATTCTTCTTTTTAATATAATTCTAAAAATCGAACTCATCAATTTAATATATTAATATATTAATAAAAAGATTATCCCTCCCAAAACGATATATAATAATGAAATTATAATCGATTAGTATTTCTATTCAATAAATTTGTTAGGTATTGAGAATTTCAATAGTTATAAAATATTCAAGGGTTTTGTAATCAATATAAACCTTGATTTTATATAAGGAGTCAATAAATTCTGTTTTCCAATAATCAAATAATCGAATAATCAATAATATTTTTTTATTGTAAACTTTTTAATTTAATTTAATAATAATTATAATTTTGAAGAAATAAATTATAAATAATTAATCTTCATTATATTATTGTAATAATATATTAACTATTATTTTTTGGAAATATCTATTTCAAGTATTTAGAAAATTTAATAATTATAATATTGTAAAAATAGAATAAAAATAAATTTATTCCTTAAAATATTAAATATATCTTTATATATTTTATCGAATATAAATTCGATATTAATCTTAACAAATTCATTCAAAGATTTTGTTATTTTTTTTTAATCTCTAATAAATCATTTATAAAAATTACAGAAATTAAAAAAGAATTGAACCCTTTTTATAATTGTCAGAAAAATTCAATTCTCAATTATTTCAAATTTTTTAGAATCTATTTCTATATTTTTAATGAAGATAATAAAGTCTAAATATTCATTATATGATATTGAATTTGTATTTTCTAAATTTCATTTACAATCCAATAACTTTTAATTATTTAAGAATTAGTTTGATATGAACTTGATACTTTTTTTTGTTTACAAAATAGATTAGAATATCATCAAAATATATTATATAAAAGATATCTAAATAATCAAAAAGAATATTATTTGTATAATATTAATAGATTATAAATTTGGTTGTTAATATAAAAAATACAATTTGTATTTATATAATCTATAATAGATTCACAAAATAATATATTCTTTCGAAACAAAATCTATTTATATATAATAGAAAGTTTAATGAATATTAAATTTGATATAAATCTTTATATCAAAAAATCGAATTAATATTTTATTGATTAAAAATGAAAATATCAATTTTTGTATATTATTAAATTTAATAATTTAAAATCTATACAAAATCTCAAACTTCTATTAGGTTTTTTGATAAATAAAATAGATATAACAAAGAAAATCTAATTAGATTTGATAAAACTTTTGTTGAGATTATTTGTAATATACTCCTTAAAAATTTCTAATTATTTAAAGGATATTTTATAAAATGAATTATATTATAAAATTTCTTTCTCTTTATTTTTCAATATAATCTTGTGATTGTAAAATTCATAAAATGAAAGAATATTCGATTCTTATTTGAAGAAGATTCAATGGTATTTTTGATATTCAAAAAAGATATCAAATTTTGAATTAGTTTTTATTAATATCTGATTGAATTATTCTCGAGTTTTGAAATTCTTAAATCTAATTAGTATAATTAATACTTATTTTTCTATATCACTTTTTTATATCGAATCTCTAGCATCGAATTCCTTCAAAGTGATTATAAAAGCTTGATTTGTTTTTGTTTTTTATATATAAATTGAAAGATAATAGAAGTAATAGTATATAAATTAAGTATTTTAAACTTTTGATAAAAAAGAGATTTGTAAATTGGCAATAATAATATAATTTATCGAATAGAAAATGATTTGAGTTCTTTCAGAATTATAGCTTTTTTTTTCGATAATAATCTTTAATAATAAAGATTGTTTTTGTAAAATATCAATCTTATTTGATCAATTTAATTGTTTATTTCTTCGAATCTAATATTCTTTGAATTGATGATTTCATCGTTCAGCATTTTGTTAAACAAATCAATTGATTTTCTGTTTCCAGAAAGATAATTATGTAAAAAGAATTAGATTAGAATAAATAAAGGATAATACAAAATTGTTTCATAAATTATTCAAAATATCGATGAAAACCATCTAATTTCGTTTGAATTTTTATTAACTAAAATTTATTTGAAATAATATTATTAATATTTAACTCTATAATAAAAAAAGGTATAAATGATTATTTATAATTATTAATTATTATATTAAAAAATATATAATTTTTAATAATACAATTTTGTATATTATTATAATCCTTGATTTCAATTAAAATCCCAAAAAATTTTGATTTTGAGTTTAAATATAGAAAACAAATAGATAAAAAGTATATTATTAATAAAAACAAATTTGTTTGTTTTTAAATCAATAAATGTTTTTCATTTATAAATATAATTATTCTTGAAAAAAGTATATAAAAGAATCAATATTTTTTTTATCTTAATTTTATTCAAATCAAGAAATCTTACATTTTATATAATATTTAAAATAAAAATATAATTTAAATATTTTTATTTTAAATACTTTTTTTTATTTATTTAATCTCTTTTATAATTTTGAAATCTGAATTATTCTTAATATTATTATCGGCTTGCCGACGTCATAACCTTGCTATACACGAGGTTTACCCAGATTAGTCTAAAATATTCTGATAAATACCTTAGTAAATACTCCAATGAATAATCTAACAAAAAACTTGATATAAACCTTAAAATTTTAAACAAATCTGACTTAGAGCTTTTTTCAACTCAACTCAATTGAAATCATTCAACTCATTTCATTTAACTCTATTCATTCAATTCATCTTATTCAATTCAAAATAATAATAATACAAATAATATAAATAATAATATTAGATAATAATATTAAATCATATTATAATTATTATTTTTAGATAAAATATTTTAATTTTCAATTATTAAAACAAGCCGATATTCTGTCTGCGCTCTGATATATATTTAATATTTAATTTATTATAACCCTTTTAAACCTGAAATTTTCATTAGACTATTTCGAAAAGCCAGGGGTCCGGGGGGCACAGGCCCCTGGTAGTATTCTTTTTTTTCTTCAATAATTTCAACTTCATTGAAACTTTCAGGATAGAATATTTGTATATATCCTATTTCCAAAAAAAATGAAAAACTTGAACAATTTGAATAACTATTAGATACAAATATTGATCAGGAAAAACCTATATAATTGACAAGTATATTTCGAGACAAAATAGTTTCAAGAATATTGAATTTCCAAAAACAAAATTATTAAAACTTTAGAAAAATAATTGTATAACAATATTACCAAAAATAAATTTGTAGACAAATATAAAGACTTTATATCCCAAACAATCTCGATTTTGTTTTTATATAAAGATTTCAAATTTATTCATTTCGATAAGTTTTGTTACAAATTGATTTATAATTTGATAATTCTTATAATAAAAAGTATAATTTGTAAAAAAAAAGGTCAGAGATTTTTTATTCAAGATTCTGAAATAAAGTTTTATTATTTATAATCTTTATTTGAATAATTAATAATCGAAACTTTTTATATTATTCTGAAAAGTTTTTACAACAAATTATATTGGATATAATCTATAATTTATATTGAATACAAATATAATCGATTTTAATCGAATTTCAATAAATTACAATAAAATATTCAAGTAATTCAAAAGTAATTAATTATAATATTTGAATGTAAAGAATATAATAATATATTTATATTTCCGATTCTATTTGATCGATTATATATATATATATCATTGAACTTTGCTTATAAATGATATAATATATAATTCGAATTATTTTTGAATCAATAATTGTTATAAATTAGCTTTAAATTTGATATTATTATTTAATTTGATAATTAGATTAATAATAATATATAAATGTAATCTAATTTAATTAAATCAACTTTTTGAAAAATAAAGATCCTGATTCTTATATAAATCCTCATTTTCGAAAACAAAAAGAGAATCATTTAAAAGATCTGATTTATTGTATTGAATAATCGATTAATTCTTTCTTTGATTTTGTAATTATCTTATTTGTTTGAGCGAGGTCTTGTTGTATTTAATTAAAGGGATGAAAGGAGTTCCAAATACTATTATCAATTTGGATATTTATATAAATATCATTCAAAATTCAGAAAAAGATTGCTTTAATATAAAGCTTGTTATTATTATAATTTTCAATTAATAATTCTTTTTTATTTTTTTATGAAGATTATTATAAATTCAAGATTATTGAATACAAATCTTATAATTGTAACAAAAGATTAAAATTATCGATTGAAGTATTAAGAATTTTGATTATATATATTGGTATCTTCTTTTTACTAATCTTTTTCGATTATTAATAATGTTTTCCAATCCTATATTTTTTATATTTTCTTCAAAAACTGATTGAATTAATTAAAAGAATTAAAAGAGCTCCTCAAAATAGATTTGTAAAGATTATTCAAATCATACAAAGAAAGGAATTCGATATATAATGAAAACATCAATATATTTCCAAAAAAGATTTATCTTTATCAATTATATCGAAATCGATCTTCTTTCTTTGAATAGAATATTCGAAAAGATTCATTTAAAAAGGTATTATTGAATTAAAATATTATTTGAAAGATTATTAGATAATATAAATAAATTGTAAATAATATAATATATAAAAACCTTATAAAAGTTAAATAAATAAAATCAATTATATTTCTTAAAATCTATAATTGAAAAACTATAATTTGTAAGAAGTATTTATATATATATATACAAAATATTTATATAGTAATTGTATAGTTATATATAATCTATTTTAGAATGATTATAATAAAAAAGTAAATCTAACCAGATATACATAGATTACCAGCTTACCAATAGGAATTGGAATCATATAATCGTTTTTATACAAGATCTGTAACAACTAGAGCATATAGAATATCGATCATTATCGACTTGCCGACATCAAAACCTTGCTGTATACAAGGTTTATCTAATATAGATGATAAAAAATAAGAAACTCACTTAAATAAATCACAATCTTAATAATCTGATTAGTCTAAAATAACCTTATAGAAAATCTAATAAAAAACTTAATATAAATTTTATAATTTTAAATAAATCTGATTTAAAACTTTTTCCAATTTAATTTATAATTTAATTGAAATTATTTAACTTTATTTGAATCATTTAAATCAACTTTATTTATTTAATTTATCTCATTTAATTTATAATAATAATAATAATTTTCAATTATCAAAAACAAGGTTAAATTCTGCCCGCACTCTAATATATATTTAATATTTAAATTTATTATAAACTTTTCAAACTTTAAATTTTTATAATATTGTCTCGAAAAGCCAGGGGTCCGGGGGGCGCAGGCCCCTGGTTATCTATTTAAAGGAAAAATATCTATTTATATTAAAAAGAATATAAATTATAATATATTAATTGTATAGTTTTCTTTACATATAACTTTCTCTTCAAAGTTGATTATATAATATATCGATATTGGTAATTTTTTTTTTAAATAAATGAATTATATAATCAATATTATAATTCCTTTATTAGTTTTGTTTTATTTATTTTATTACTTTAATATTAATCTTATTAATATTGATAAGATTTACAAATATTTAATGAAATTTATTCTTAATTATAATATCAATTAAATTAGATTTGTTATTAATCTATCGAATTTCAATGATTCTTTTTTATTTATATAATTATTATAAAATTATAATATCGATCATCAATCTCTTTTCAATTATAAAGCTTAATTTGATCAATAAATTATAAAGTGGTTTAGAATCAATATAAACAATCAAATTTGAAAATTTGAAAATAATATTGATTGTTTTCTTTATTATTGAAATTAAATCAAAACTATATATTAAATTATATAACTTTGAAGTTAATATATTATATATGAGCTTTTTATATTTGATCAAAAACTAATAAAAAATATTAGTATTCTTATTCTTATCGATTAATACGATTATAAATCCAATTTATAATAAATGATCTTTGTTATTGATAAACAATATATTAATGAAAAGTATGATTTTTAATGAATCTATATTAAAAAAGATAAATTTCAATTCTCTTTTTAGATTATTCATTTGCTATTTGATTTATTTATTGAATATTTTAATATCTTCTTTAATAGAATTAATTATCTAATAATAGAAAAATCATATAAGATTTTTGATTAATATGTTATTATAATATATATTCTTTTAATTTGTTAAACGATATATTGATCTTTTAAAATAACTCATTTTCGAATTTTGTTTCAAGTTTCATATATATTCATTAATATAATTTTGATTAATCTAAAATTATTATATTGTTTTCTTTGATTAAGATAGATATTATTATTAATAAATAAAAAACCTTTTATTGAATTTGAAAAAGATAATATTAATAAATTGTTTTCGATATTTTATGAATTGATTTTATTTTATTTTTACAAAAATAATATTTATTACCAGGGACCTGCGCCCCCCGGACCCCTGGCTTTTTGAGAAAGTCTAATGAAAATTTAAGTTTTAAAAAGTTTATAATAAATTTAAAAATTGAATATATATTAGAGTGCGGGTAGAATTTAATCTTGTTTTTGATAATTGAAAATTATTATTATTATTATTATTATTATTATTATTTTCAATTGAATAAGATAAATTGAATGAATAGAGTTGAATTAAATGAATAAAGTTGAATTGAATTGAGTTGAATAATTTCAATTGAGTTGAGTTGAAAAAATTTCTAAATCAGATTTGTTTAAGATTATAAATATTATAAATTCAAGATTATTTATATATAAATTTATATAATATCTTCTAAATAGATTTTAATTTCTATAATCTTTTTGAGATATATATTTAAAATTATTAAAATATATTGATTAATATATTGAATAATAAATGATTATATTAAAAAAATTTGTATCTTTAAAATTTGAATTATAAATTGTAATTTAAAATATACTTTATTTATCCTTTTATTTTTTATTTTATTTATAAATTTAAAATAAAATATTTTGATTTTTTGTAGTATTTTGTTGAAAAATATTAATTTAAAAACTTTATTTTCAAATAAATTATTGATCTTTAATTGTTTGAATTCTTTATATAAAGTTTTTATTGTTATAATTAATAAATATTTTGTGATATAAATCAATTTGATCAATTTGATCAATTTCTTGATAGTAAATAATGATTTTAATATCAATATTATTTATAAAAAGGATTTTATTATATAAATTGTTTTTTTGTTTATTTTTTAATTATATATAAAATTTAATACTTGATAATAGTGTAACAATTCAAGATAAAATGATTTATAATATAATTTGATTAATTTCCTTTTGTTTATTAATAAAAAAAAATTGAATTATAATAAAGCGAAATTTCATTGATTCTTTTTTTAATTTGAATTTATAAGTTTCTTTTTTTAATTATTATCGACTTACTAACACTATAACCTTACTATATATAAGGTTTACCCGATATAGATAATAGAAAATAAAAAACTCACTTAAGTGAATCACAATCCTGACAATTTTATTAATCTAAAATGCCCCAGTAAATAAATCTAACAAAAAACTTAATATAAACAAATCTTATTGTTACAGAATAACAATCAATTTATCCATATAAGCTTAGACCTCATCGAAAAGCAAGACAATTTGTATACAAATTTGTATAGTAATCGCTTTATATGAACTCCCCATCCTCAACAAACTCGAATATATAATCTGATCGTAATCATATAATAAATCATAGGATCTAAAGGATCTAAAGAATCATATTCTAAATCTATTAAATTCTTATAATCTGATTAATATAAAGATCTATATAATTAGGAAAGGATTCCTTTTTTAAAAATTTCATATTCAAAATTAATCATTTAATATAATCTATTATTAGTTACAAATTGTAACTATTGATATTATTTAAAACCTTCATTTGATATCTAATTATAAACTCTTCGAAGATCCAAATTATTTTTATATAATCTAGATTATATCCTTTGTAATACTTTGAATATTATTATTACTTCAAATACTGATTCGATAAAGTAATATCATATCTTCTCAAATTCTTTAATCTAGTAATCCAATTTCAATTATTTCAAAAAATATAAATCAAGATAAAGATATCATTATAAAAAGAACAAAAGATTTCAAAGAAATCATTATCATCAAAACCCTCAAAATCGTTTTGTTTGATAAGTTTACAAATCATCGATAAAAATTGAAAATCTTTCTATTTTAATTTGAGATCTATTTGGAATTCAATAAAGATAAATTTTATTATAATATCAACAAAAGTATTTAAATTATTTTCTATTTTAAAAAAGAAATCTTCAAATAAATTTAATTTTATCTTAAAGATTATTTTATTTATTTGAATAATCTCAAAAAACAAATATATCTAATATAGATCATCTTTAAAATATTTATTGAATTCAAAAAAGAAATATAATAAGTATTCAGAAATATTAATAAATTGTATAATATTGAATTCAAGATTTATAATTTTAAATAAATAAGATTAATAATGAAATATATTATAGAATTCAAATAATATATAAATATTATAAAATAAGAAAAAAATGTTATAATAAATTATTACAAAAAAAGGTTTAAGATAAAGATTAGATTAGAATTAGATTATAATTATATTTAAAAAGATCTGAATAAATTAATTGAAGAGTTAATCAAAGTAAATGAAATACTTTACAAATATTAGAAGAAGTATCGATTCTTTAATTTTTATAGAAATCGAGATTATGATAAATATTATAAGAACAAAGAAAGGTTTCAAAATCATTAATAATTGTATAAGGATTCAATACAATTAAATATAATCTTTAGAAATAAGTTATTTAAAAAGGAGATAGATCGAAAACAAAAGAATAAGTTATGTTTTGGATATAGTGAATCAGATTATCAATTCAAGGATTATCGAAATAGGAAACTATAAGGTCAAGAAGGGTATCACAAAAAAATTAGATTTGAAAGAAACATATAATTGAAAACGATAATTACGAACAAGAACAACATTAAAAGGAAATCGATATAATACTTTGAGATCAGGAAAGCCTAAACGAAATAGATCTGATATGAATTGAAATATCTCTGAATTCTATTAGCTCTTTTGATTAAAAAAAACCTAAAAGAAATATTATTGATAGAATATATAATAATAAACTAAATAATTTATTATAATGATTTTTGTAGGATTCATTTATCAAATAAAGAAATTATAGGATAGTTTTTTTGTAAAAGAAAGAGAAGAAATATTTTGTTATATAATCATCAAAATAATTAATTATATTAAATTGATCAAATTGATCAAAACAAAGTTATAAATTAAAAACAATTAAATATTGTAGATCAGATAGGATAGATTTATTATAATATTAAGATAAATGAATAAAAAATTCAAGTTATAATTGATTTAGAAGTTATTGGAAATTTTATTATGTTAGGAATTGTAAAGTATTTGAGGATATAATTTCAAACAAAATAGATTCTATATCAATTGTAATTAATTGATGAACAGTTAATAAGATTAGATGATAAAGTTTTATAAAAGATTTGTTTAATATGAATGAGTATGATCCAATACGAAGAGGTTATCTAATTCAATATTATTCTATTAAAAAATCAACAAATCATTTTGGGAATATTATAGTTAAAGGTATATAACTTTAGAATCGATTAGGTTATTGAAATTATAAATTTTTCAAATAAGAATGATTATTATGATATATTAGAATCTGTAAAGTTGAATATATATAATAAAGAATTGAAAATAAATAATATTATTGATATAAGATATTTAATTCAAAATTCTTTATTAATAATAAAGAAAAATGAATTTTTATATAAATAAAAAATAAACAAAAGGAATTATTTGATATTATTTCTATATAAAAATAAAAAAGAATATTAATATTAATATAATATTAGAAATATAAGAAGTTATTCAAAAAAAGAAAAAATTATAAAGTTTTATTAAAATATAAATTATAAGATTATAAGATAATATTAAAAAAAAGTAAAATGTTTTTATTTAGATTAATCTATCAGATATCGAAGTTGGAATTAAAAATATTTAAAGAATATATCGATAATATATTAAAAAATAATTGGATTAAAGAATCAATTTTATAAATAATTAGTTTTGTATTATATATATTTAAAAAGGATAATATTAAGAAATTATATATAGATTATTATAAGTTTAATAATATAACAATTAAAGATCGATATTTATTTCTATTAATTATAAAATTAAAAAATCGATTAAGAAAAATAAGGATTTTCTTTAAGTTTGATTTAAGGAATAGATTTTATTTAATTAGAATAAAGAAAGATAAAGAATAGAAAACAATATTCAAAATTCGATATAGATTATACAACAAATATCAGGTTATATTATTCGAATTAATTAATATATCAACAATATATATACAATTAATCAATAATATATTAAAAGAATATCTGGATATTTATTATATATATTATTTAAACAATATCTTTATATTTTCTGAAACAAAAAAACAATATATATTAAATATATATAAAATACAAAAATATTTAAAGGAAGTAAATTTTTAATATAAATTTAGTAAATGCAAATTCTATATTACAAAAACAGAATTCCTAGATTATATAATCTTTTCAAAAAGCTTCAAAATAAACCCTGATAAACTAAAAACAATTCAAAACTAGAAATTATCAAATAATATAAAGAAAGTATAATCCTTTCTAAAATTCGTTAATTTCTATCAACGATTTATTAAAGATTATTCCAAAATAATTATTTCAATATTAGAAATCATTAAAAAGAATCAAAAGGAATTCTCATAGATTTTGTAAATATAAAAGATATTCGAAAATTTCAAGAAAATCTTTATTAAAGAATTAATTCTTTTAGTTTTCGATTTAGAATTATCAATAATTATAAAAACAAATACTTCGGATTATATAATAGGAATTATATTGAATTAATCTAGTTCAAATAAGAAATAATAATCAATTGTTTATTATTTACAAAAGTTATTATCAATCGAATTAAATTATAAAATATATAATAAAGAATTATTAATAATAATAGATATATCTAAAGAATAAAAAATATATTTAAAAGAATCAAAATATATAATATAAGTATATATAGATTATAAAAACTTGATTTATTTTATTATAATAAAGGAATTAAATTGATAATAAATCAGATAATCGAAGATCTTAATAATCTATAATTTCAGAATTTTATACATCAAAAAGAACAAAAATACTAAAATAGATATTTTTAATCGAAAATCAGAATATTTACAAAATAAAATCTATGAAATATATATAATATTAAAATAGAAAAATGATATATTAATATATAACAAATTACAATTGATTATTATTTTCAAATTATTAAATAATATAATTAAATTATAATTATTAATTTATCATAAGAATAATATTATTATATAACAAATCCTGAAAGAATTAAAATTAGAATTTATAATTAAAAAGGAAATAATTTATTTCTATAATAAGATTTATATTTTTATTAGAATAATAAAAGATTTTGTTAAGAAATAATACAAATTATTAATATACAAATATTAAGGAATAATTAGAATATTTGTAAAGTTATAATGAAAAGTATATTTCTCAAAAATGAAAATAATAATTGAAGGAATAATTGAGAAATATGATATTTATATATAAAATAAAATTGTTAAATATATTCTATATAATCAATTCAAAACCTTTGATCTATCTTTGGAATTATAGAAATTCATTATATAGGATTTTGTAATTAAATTACTTTTTTTCAAAGAATTAATTATAAAAAAAGAGTACGATATTATTTTAATAATAACAAATAAATTAATCAAATATATTTATATGATATTATTTTGTAGAATATAATTTATTGATAATTTGATATATATATTTCTAAAGAATATAATCAGTATATATAGTATACCAAAAGAGATAATTTCGAATCGAGATAAATTGTTTATTTTGAAATTTTGGATTATATTAATAATATTATTAAATATAAAAAGAAAGTTATTGATAACTTTTTATTTACAAATAGATGAATAAACAAAATGATTAAATTAAATAATGAAAGTTTACTTACAATATTATATTAATTACAAACAAAACAATTAAATTGAATTATTATCTTTAATTCAATTTGTATATAATTCATCAGAAACAGAAACAATAAAAATTATATTAATTTATATTAACTTTAAATTCTATTTAATAATATATTGAATAAAATTATTACAAAATAAAAATATAAACAAAATTATAAAGAATATTGAAGAAATCAAAAATCTACAAAAACAATTCTTTTTGAATTTACAATTTATAACTTTACAAACAATAATATATTATAATTTATTATATAATCTAAGATTTATATTTAAAGAAGAAAATAAAGTTTATTTTCTTTAAAAAAATATATAAATAAAATGATTTAACAATAAACTAGATTATAAGAAACTAAAATTATTCAAAATCAATAAAATAATTGAATTAATTAATTATAAATTAAAACTATTATATATTATAAATATCCATTTAGTATTTTGTATATCCTTACTCGAATCAGTATTATCAAAAGCATTCAATATATTTATAACAAAAATCAAATCAGTTAATCCAAATACTATATATAATATCGAAATAATATTAGATTATAAATACATCAAAAACAAAATCAAATATTTGATTAAATAATTAGATTTCTCATATTCAAAGAACACTTAGAAATTAAAAAAAGATCTCAATTGTTCAAAAAAATTAAAAGTATTCTATCAACAATACTCAAAGTTGCTCAAATCGAATCATCAGAACTCAAAGAATCGAAAAAGAAAAAATCAGAAAAAGATACTACAGAAAAATCGTTTTTAGAATTGAAAACATTAAACAATAAAACCCTTTTCTTTTTCTCAACAATTCCTTCTAAACTTTCTTTCCTTTTAAACTCTTTCAATTTATTTATTGTTTTTAAACTTTATTAAATCATTTCACTATCACAAACTTAAAAAAACTTATATTATTTATATAATCATACCAAATAAGAAACAATAAACATAATCAAATTAATTATCTTCTCTTTCTTTTTATTCAAATACTCTTATTCCCAAATCAGATTATACATATCTATAACAAAAGGATCTATAAAATCATATTTAATCCCTCAATATATACATTTACTATATCAAAAAGAATTCTCTTTCAAAACAATACAAATATAAAAATTATCTTTATAATAAATATATGAAAATATAATATCTCCTTGAAATTCGATTAATTTCACAAATTCAATTCATTCTTTATATTTCTTTGATTATATAAATAATATAATAAAAGAAAAAAAAATCTATTCTATAAAATCTTATAAATTAATAAACAAAACTATTATAAAAATTTGAAATAAATATTAAATTAAAAAAAGAATAATATTACAAAATAATAATCAATCTATCTATATAAATTTAAACTTTATCGAAAAAAAAAAACAATTTATATACAAATTTATATAATAATCATCTTATATAATCTCTTCATCTTCAACAAACTCAAATATATAATCTGATTGTAATTATATAATGAATTATAAAATTTAAAAGATTTAGAAAATCATATTCTAGATTTATTAAATCCTTATAATCCGATTAATACAAAGATTTATATAACTAAAAAAGGATTCCTTTTTTAAAAGCTTTATACTCAAAATCAATCATTTAGTATAATTTATTATTAGTTACAAATTGCAATTATTAATATTATTTAAAGCCCTCACTTGACACCTAGTTATAAACCCTTCGAGGATCCAGGCCACTTCCACGTGATCTAGATCGCATCCCTCGTAACACTTATAACCTCAAACAAATCTAACTTAAAGCTTTTTTCAACTCAACTCAATTGAAATCATTCAATTCATTCAATTCTAATGAAATCATTTAACTTTATTGAAATCATTCAACTCTACTAAAATCATTCAATTCAATTCTATTTATTCAATTCATTATATTCAATTCAAAATAATAATAATTATTATTTTTAAATAAAAAAATTTAATTTTCAATTATTAAAAACAAGTCAGTATTCTACCTGCACTTTGATATATATTCAATATTTAAATTTATTATAAAATTTTCAAAACTTAAATTTTTATTATATATATTTTTTTTAGAAAAGCCAGGGGTCTAACGGGCGCAGGCCTCTGTTATTTTTATTATTATTTTAAATTAAATAAAGTTGAATTAAATAAAGATATTAATATAAATAATTTCAAAGTTGATAATTAAATTATAATTCTTTTATTAATTTTCTGATTTTGAAAATCAATTATTTATTTTATTTTTAAAGATACTTTATTATTATTATTTTATATATTAAATAACAAAATAAAATAATTAAACTTATATTTTCAAATTAAAAATAACTTATTATTTTATAAAATTAAAATCAAAAGTTAAAAGATTGAAAGATTGAAAGATTGAAATTGAAAAATAAAATAAAAATAAAAAATGAAAATGAAAAATGAAAAATGAAAATGAAAAATGAAAATGAAAAATGAAAATGAAAAATGAAAATGAAAATGAAAATGAAAAATGAAAATGAAAAATGAAAAATGAAAATGAAAATGAATGAAAAATTAAAAGATTTTTCAATATTACTTTAATATAAATAGAAAAATCGCTACTATATAACAAGATTTGAAATATTTATTTTAATTCTATACAGATCATAATATCAGTAAATTATTGATATCATACGTCTATAGGGAAGCTATATACCATTTCTGTACTAGCCTCCATTTCTTCCGGCTATGGTTATGGAAGTTGGGTCATGAGTCCAGATGTTGGTCTGGCAATGAGACTTGAGATTGCCAGCGCCAGAGTAGTGTCTCCTTTCGGCGGAATTCTGTACCTGAAGTGGATGTTGATAGTCGGGGTCCAGGACAACGTACCAAAGGAAACTTGTGGCGCATTTGAGAGGGCTGGAACAAGAAGAGTACTCGGCGTGGAAGGTCAGATCCATTTTATATAACCATATAGATCTTTTCCTTTTGTTCAGCTGTGCATTTCACCCACCTACACAGTTTACTTCCTTCTACCAAATTTCCCAGTCTAGGTTAAACATTGTACCGAGTAAGCTTTATGATGTCGAAATGAAAGTAAGAGCACGGTAAATTGACAAAATCCGATTCGGAATTTATTATTTTGGGAAACACATTGTAATGTTAGATTTTATAGGACGGGTTGCAACGGTTTTGAAGACACAGCCTTGAGGTAATGGAGTGTTCCTGAAATCCAACAGTGAAAAAAGGAGATGCTAAGAGATGGAAATAGTAATCTTGACTAATTCGAGCGGAATATAGAGACTTTGGCAATAAGATTCCAAAGACGGAGTAAGAACTACTATCCCGAGCCATTCGTATTATGAGAGGCTGTTAAATATCTTTAGATGGCGGACACTGGCACGTCGGAGGTTGATGACGGCCAAAAAAGAAGTAGCAGCCTTTCATTCGGAGAAGAGCTAAAGGACCGGAGGAAACCATCCAAGTCGTCTCCAAATCGTCCCTAGTTATCCTCGGAGATGTTGGAAGAGTAAGATCCAAGATAGATACGGAGTGGTGGTCCTAGATGTGCTAACTTGTAAGTCTTACTTGGGTAGTTGTTGAGTGAGGTGTGCTTAGTAATAGTTGTTTTATTATGAGAGTAAGTGACAATCAAACCCCCAAAACGGTAAATGTTATCCTCTGTTCTTTTCCTCTACTCAATCAGTAATTCATCTAATTTTGGCTGTAATTGTAAATTCACAAGTCAACAACTTACTCTATATTGAGCGATATGAAGGGATACCTATTATTTATTGTACTTCCAAACCATGATTATGATGGAGAGGAGAAAATGAATTCCACACCCCTCATTGTCGCATTTTCCCTTCAGAGTAAGGAAAGTTATTTTACAGAAACTACGTAGTATTATTTATTACAGAACCAATAATTATCCTCCTCAATTACTTCCTGCATTGTGATCTTGGCTCTTTATCCAAATCCCTGTCAACCAAAAAAAGTTTCGGATCCGGATCAACTTATTGAGTCACTCAATTCAGCGAGTGCAAGTGTAAAGTCTAACTTCTTCAACACCTTCCCCACGGTTTCTACTTACTACAAGCGATCAATCATAAAGTGGATGTACCATTGTCTGGCTGATCCCATGGGCAATTGGTAGATATATAAGTACTGTCCCTTCATCATCCCACCACAACTCAGAAACGAAAGAGAAGACGAATCCTTCACAGCATCTCGAGCTCGCTAGGCTGAGTCAGGTCAAGTCAAGATGGGACCTACAACTTTTGAAAGTCCTACGCGGATTGAAATTTTAGGGAAAGAAGATATCATCGTTGATTTCGATATCTGGCGCAATTTCGTTGCAGAAGATTTGCTTACAGACCTCCCCTCATCTACCTATATTCTCATCACCGACACCAATCTCTCCCCCCTCTACGTCCCAGCTTTCCAACAGTCCTTCGAGGCACTTGCTGCCAAATCGAGTTCAACACCTCGACTTCTTACCTATGAAATACCACCAGGGGAGAATTCTAAGAGTAGAGAAACAAAAGCCGAGATTGAGGATTGGATGTTGTCGCACCAATGTACAAGGGATTCGGTCATAATTGCTTTGGGGGGAGGAGTCATTGGTGATATGATCGGCTATGTTGCAGCAACTTTTATGAGAGGTGTACGATTCGTACAGGTCCCAACGACATTGCTGGCCATGGTCGACTCCTCCATTGGTGGAAAGACGGCAATCGACACTCCTTTGGGAAAGAATTTGGTTGGTGCATTTTGGCAACCACAGAGAGTTTACATAGATTTGCGATTCCTAGAAACCCTACCTGTGCGCGAATTCATCAATGGCATGGCAGAAGTGATCAAAACTGCCGCCATCTGGGACGAGGTAGAGTTCTCCGCACTCGAGGATAATGCGAATCTCATTATGACGACAATTCGAGCCAAGAATACAGATTGCTCTACAAGATTAGCCCCAATCCGAGATATATTGAAAAGAATAGTACTAGGCTCGGCGAAGACCAAGGCGGATGTTGTGTCTGCAGATGAGAGGGAAGGTGGATTGCGGAATATTTTAAATTTCGGTCACTCAATTGGGCATGCATTTGAAGCAATTCTAACACCGCAAGTGCTACACGGAGAAGCTGTAGCTATTGGAATGGTGAAGGAAGCAGAATTGGCTAGGCATTTGGGAGTTTTGAAACCAGGAGCCGTCGCTCGTCTCGTCAAATGCATAGCCAGTTATGGACTACCTACCTCTCTTGCAGACAAACGCATTCAAAAGCTCACGGCAGGGAAGCTATGCCCAGTTGACGTACTATTAGAAAAGATGGGGGTCGACAAGAAGAATGATGGAAGAAAAAAGAAGATTGTTTTACTTTCCGCCATTGGTAAAACATATGAACCCAAGGCCAGTGTCGTGGAGGACCGACCAATCAAAGTCGTCTTATCTGACTCGGTCGAGGTCACACCTAGCGTACCCGAGACTTTGAATGTCGAGGTCACACCACCAGGCTCAAAGAGTATCTCTAACAGGGCTCTTGTTCTTGCGGCTCTTGGTACTGGCCCTTGCCGCATCAAGAACCTCCTTCACTCGGATGATGTAGAGTTCATGCTTACTTCAATTGGTAAGCTTGGTGGTGCCACATATGCATGGGAAGATGCGGGTGAAGTGCTCTGTGTTCAAGGTAAAGGTGGCGACTTGCATGCCAGCCCTTCTGAACTTTATATTGGAAACGCAGGTACTGCATCTCGTTTCCTTACAACTGTGGTTTCGCTGTGCAAGCCTTCAGCCTCAACAAAGTCTACCGTTCTTACAGGGAATGCACGAATGAAAGTTAGACCTATTGGTCCGTTAGTCGACTCGCTACGTGCTAATGGTGTTGATATCGAATACCTTGAGAAGGAGCACAGCCTTCCGCTCAATGTTGCTGCTTCCGGTGGGTTTACTGGAGGTGACATCAATTTAGCCGCTACCGTATCATCTCAATATGTCTCGTCTCTTCTCATGTGCGCTCCTTACGCTAAGAATCCTGTGACCCTGCGTCTTGTTGGCGGGAAACCCATTTCGCAACTTTACATTGATATGACAACAGCGATGATGGCAGCTTTCGGGATCCACGTCGTCCGATCACAGACGGAAGAACACACTTACCATATTCCACAAGGGGTTTACAAGAACCCTGAAGAGTATGTAGTCGAGAGTGACGCTAGCTCAGCGACTTATCCACTCGCTGTAGCTGCCATCTCTGGAAGTACTTGCACAATTCCAAACATCGGATGCAAGTCTATTCAAGGCGATGCTCGATTCGCGGTCGAAGTTTTAAAACCAATGGGATGTAAGGTAGTTCAGACAGATTATTCCACCACCGTGACTGGTCCTCCCATCGGATCACTTCAAGCTATTGAGGAAGTTGATATGGAACCAATGACAGATGCTTTCTTGACTGCTTCCGTATTAAGTGCAGTGGCAAAAGGCACGACTAGGATAAGAGGAATCGCCAACCAGCGTGTTAAGGAATGCAATCGAATCAAAGCAATGAAGGATGAGCTTGCAAAATTTGGAGTGACATGTCGTGAACTCGAAGATGGAATCGAGGTTGATGGTGTACCAATAAAAGACTTGAAGCACCCAGCTGAAGGCATTCACTGTTACGACGATCATCGCGTAGCAATGAGTTTCAGCGTATTGTCTGTCGCTGCAAGCCAGCCAGTTCTCATTGAAGAGCGCGAATGTGTTGGGAAGACCTGGCCAGGATGGTGGGATATCCTCTTTAAGTCATTTCAAGTAGAGCTTGCTGGCAAGGAAGTCAAAGCCACGCACAGCAAAAAAAGTGGAATCCCAGCGCTACCAGATAAGTCCATCTTCATTATCGGTATGCGCGGAGCTGGAAAGACTACGGCTGGTGCATGGGCTGCGAAAATTCTTGGTCGACCTTACAAGGATCTTGATGTAGAGTTGGAGCGCGTCTTGGGGATGTCAATACCTGATATGGTTAGATCGAAGGGCTGGGATTTCTTCAGAGCCGCCGAATTGGATCTTCTAAAGCACTGTCTGACTGACCAGTCAGAGAAGCATGTGTTCGCCTGTGGTGGTGGAGTTGTTGAAATGCCCGAGGCACGAGAACTTTTGATCAATTTCCATAAATCTGGCGGAATTGTACTTTTGGTTCATCGAGACACCGAGCAGGTCATGGACTATCTTCGCATAGACAAGACTCGACCTGCTTATGTTGAGGATATGATGGGAGTCTACTCTCGCCGCAAACCTTGGTTCAATGAATGCAGTAATTTCCAATATCATAGCAAGGGCAGCGGTGGCAGCGCACTCTCTGTTGCGGAACAGGATTTCGCCAGGTTCCTGCATCACATTTCCGGAAAGAGTTTACACTTTGACGAGATGCGAAACAAACCACAGTCATTCTTCGTTTCCCTTACAATGCCGGACATATCAGCAGCAGCTGATATATTACCTAGTGTTGCTGTAGGTTCTGATGCCGTGGAAGTGCGGGTTGATTTATTGGAGGATCCATCTTCTACGAATGGGATTCCAGGCGTTGATTTCTTGAGTGTACAAATTGCACATTTGAGATCAGTGGTTCATTTACCTGTAATTTTCACCGTGCGAACAGTTAGTCAGGGAGGTCGCTTCCCGGACGCTGCACATGAAGAGGCACTGAAACTTTATAAACTTGCTGTAAAGATGGGTATCGAATATATCGACTTGGAAATTGCTTTCCCTGATGAGCTTCTACAGGAAGTTACCGAGGCCAAAGGATTCTCGAGAACCATAGCTTCACATCATGATCCTCAAGGAACTTTATCGTGGAAGAACGGTGGTTGGTTTCAACATTATAATAGAGCCCTTCAGTATGGAGATATCATCAAGCTTGTTGGGTCTGCCAAGAGTATCGAAGACAACTTTGCTCTTGCAAAATTCAAGAAGACGATGGCGGCAGCTCATGATACCCCATTGATCGCCATAAATATGGGCGTCGCAGGAAAACTGAGTCGTGTCCTAAATGGGTTTATGACACCAGTTTCGCACCCATCATTGCCATTTAAAGCAGCGCCTGGTCAGCTTTCTGCTGCCGAGATCAGATCAACTTTGTCGACCCTTGGAGAAATAGAGCCAAAATCATTCTATCTTTTTGGTACTCCTGTCTCCCAATCGCGATCACCTGCGCTTCACAACACTCTTTTCAAGCAGGCAGGATTGCCTCATCGATATTCTAGACTGGAAACTGATCGCGTTGCTGACGTACAAGCCGTCATTCGCGCTCCAGATTTCGGTGGTGCATCTGTTACTATTCCGCTGAAACTCGACATCATACCACTTCTCGACTCGGTTACCGATGCAGCCAAGGTTATAGGCGCCGTGAATACCATCATCCCCAAGCCAGACAACCCACCTCGTCTCGTTGGTGAGAACACCGACTGGCTTGGAATGACTCACTCCCTCATGTCCGCATCTTATACAGCATCGCCTGTCGATTCCCCCTCCCCTGCTCTCGTCATCGGCGCCGGAGGTACAGCTCGCGCTGCTATCTACGCTCTCCACTCTCTCGGCCACTCCCCCATCTACATGGTTGCGCGCACGCCTTCCAAACTGGACGCTCTGATAAATTATTTTCCTTCATCCTTCAACATCATCCCGCTTCCAAGTACTACTTCGGCCACGGAACTGACTACTCCTCCTGCCGTTGCGATTAGCACGATTCCTGCTGATCGTCCGATCGAAAGCAACATGCGAGAAACCCTCGCCGTCCTGTTGAGGCACGAGAGGAGGGACGAGGGAAAACAGAGAACTTTGTTGGAGATGGCATACAAACCCTCTCAAACCCCACTCATGAGAATGGCGGAAGATGCTGGTTGGGTTGCGATTCCTGGATTGGAGGTTTTGAGTGCACAGGGATGGTATCAGGTTAGTTTGTTCCCTTCTCATTTACTTGTTTGCTAAGGAAATAATCCCGAACGGTTTTACTAAAATATATTATCTAGTTTCAAAAATGGACAGGCATCCAACCATTGTATGTTGATGCTAGGGCGGCTGTTATGGGCGATAGTACCGCTTAAAATGGGAAGAGTTTGGATGCCTACCTTCCTGGCATCTTAATCTCTATCAGTGATTCAATGAGTGATGAGTGTATGCCGTAATATGCTTTATAAAGATATTAGAAAAAGAAAATTAGATAGCAATTGCTTGAAATGTATGAGGAAAGTTATTCTTCTTGAACTTTTTATATCTGCTTGTGTGATTCTTTTATATATGGTGATCGTTACTCAAGTCTTATATCTTGTTTCAGTTCGATTTATATAATTACCAGAGGCCTGCGCCCCCCAGACCCCTGGCTTTTCGAGAAAGTCTAATGAAAATTTAAAATTTAAATATATATTAGAGTGTAGGTAGAATATTGGTTTGTTTTTAATAATTGAAAATTAAATTTTTTATCATTGATTATTTATTTGAAAATGAATTCATTATTAAATCAATTAGAATATAAATAAACTAATTGATAATTAAATTTAAATACAAAATTTTTAAATTATAAAACTATTCTGATTATATACTAATAAATGAAAAAGAGTTTTGTAAAGCTTTAAAATTTCAAAAAGCTTTTAGAGTTTTAAAAGCTTTCTAAACTTCTAAAACTTCTTATCATATAATTGATCCTGAAATCTTTCCTTTTCTGGAATATTTATCTCAGAAACTTTCCTTTAGGAATTCCTATTTTAGAATACAATATCCTCTAGAATGATTTATTCTACTACAATTGATTAATTAGAACACTTATTCTATTCTAATATAATTGCTTAGAACACTTATCCTAGAAATCCTAAGTTTCTATTCGTAAACGATTAGGCCCTTTGAAAACAACGATTAAATCACACCCCTTTTGTAATCAGTATATAAATCACCGACATTAATAATACTACTCTAATCTAATCCGTGAATCATGACAATCAGTTTCTCAATATTAAAGTTATTTTGTTTTAGATAAATAAGTGTATATCAGTATATCATCTTAATATCGTCACTTTGTAATACTACACTGATATTATTCCATAAGATATTCTCATCATTTCACCATTCTTCCATACCCGTACCCAAGCCCATTGCAACAACTAAAAATCCATAGAGCAAAAGCCTAACCTCACGACCAATACCCCGAAAGAGAACGAAAATATTTTTGCACAAACTTCACATTGATAATAATCTTTTCATAGCAATATAGTATTGAATTATTTCTTAATTGAGCACTTAAGTTATGTATGCATCTAAATTCTAAGTATTTTTTGTATCCCCATCCCCATCATGACAGTATTTAAATTCATGAAACGAGAAATTAGTTGTGTTCATCATACATTCCCATTCCGTTCTATCATCCATGCATTCGTTGTACAATGTTTTTGTTCCGAGAGAGAAATGGAAAAGATAGATAGTAAAGGAAAGGAAGGAAAAGAGATATGATTACAGCAGATAGAGACATAGCATGATGGTACAGAGCCGACTCAGTCTTCCTAGCCCAAAGGGATACTTCAAGTGCGAGACAATTTGGTGAATGACACACTGAGAGGCATCAAGGAGAAGGAAAGAGGGAAGAAGAGGAAAAGTAGACAAACAAAAAAAGAAATGTTTTTGACAACTACAGTATTGACAAGCAACTGGTTAGTCAGACCTTATTATCCCATGTCACCGCCATCCAATCCAGACCTCGCTGAAAAATCCAAAAATAAATTCCGTACCAATTTTCTTTTTCCAACACTTGATTCCCAATGCTTGATTATGACAATGCCATAAAATGACGCCCAAAAAAATTCCATAAACGATGCAGCGAAGCGGCCTAACTCCTTTTGAAAAAACCCAAAACCCCAGAAAAACCCCAAAGCCAATGAGTCATGACGCTTTTCATTTCATAAAGGCATAATTATAACTCCATGTTGTGTTTGCGTAACACTCTTCGATATGTGTGTGTGTGTGTGTGTGTGTGTGTAAAAATGTGTGTACTCCGTAAACTTGTCAAGCATCCTCGCATCGATGATGTCATTAAAGGGGATTGTGTCTCATGAACCCGGAGCTGTGTTCACATCTCGAAATGTGACAAGTGGATAAATTGTGCTAGTCCGTGCTTCCGAACATTGACTACGTAGGTAGTGAGTGTGCAGCTCCCAGTACAGTACCCACAATTATGCGGAGACGAAAAACCCTTTGTGCATCATTAGTTCGCATGAGATGATGAAAACGGGTTCATCGATAAAGAGAAGGATCATGGAACCTGGAGCATGAACATGGAACCTGAAATTCTTGACTTTTTTGGTCGGAAAGTCGGATAAACCGGACTGAGCTCCCTTGAATACCGAAAAAACGGCCTTGACAGACGGACGATAATGTACCAAGTATTAATCGGTCCAATCATAAACACCCCATTAACCTGGAGGGGTAGTGGAGAGTGGAGAGTGGAGAGTGGAGACAGTGGAGAGAGTAAAACCCAATAAAGTGGAGTGATGGACGAGTGGTGCTTCGCTTTGCTTGGGCCCACAAATCAATTGATTTGATTGGATAGTGTGATTTGTTGATTGATTGACTGTGTGACGGAATCGACCGACGATCTATCTTCAACCTTCTCTTCTGTTCACTTCTCATACCATTCTTCACTTACGTTACTGTACCACCCCATGCTAATGATAAATCATCCATTTTGAGGTAGATGCTTTAAAATGACGAATAATGGGATGACGAGTAATGAGTGATGGATGAGAAAGGAGGAAGGGAAGCAGGGAGCATTGAATGAATGGATAGATAAATAAACGCTTTCAAATTAATATGAGATACAATTGATAATTTTCAATCAATCGTCCCTCATAAAAATTAATTAATAAAAGCTGATCATCTCCATTACATTCCCCTGAACCCATTTTCCCCGATAAAATGAGTATTGATGCATGCCATCCACTCGCGTGTTGGAATTTCAATCCATATTGCCAAGTCCCATTCCTCTTCTTCTTCCCTTTCCAGTGCTCACGGGAACTTCTGGATGTACCACTCTCAAATGTCGAGTGAGCGCATCATTCCGACTAAATGTCTTTTCCTCGGTACAATATTTGCATCGTAACTTTTGCTTGGATGAATTGTGAATGGTATCTTCATGTCGTGTAAGATCATATGGTCGAGAGAATACCGTGTTGCAAGGTTTACCCGTTGAAGGGTTTATCCGTTCGCACCTGTGAGGCCCGCTTTGACTGTTGAGCTTTTGCGCCAATGATGTCATACCACCGCGATTTTCCCCACCCATGTTGATCACTGATGTCGAATTCCGATGTCCTTCCCTTTTATGTTTTTGAAGTTTGGCTGGTGTCTCGAACCGTAATGTACATCCGTGATACGTACATGTGTATGTTCCACTGTCCGCTGATGTATTTGATGGTCTTCGAATTTCTGGTTCTGCTGAGTAATCGTCACTGCTCGACTCCATAGATGTTAAAGTCGCAGGAAAGTCATTTGACACATTTGACATGTTCGACATACTACTCGTCTGACGATGCGATGAGGGAATGAAGGGATAATGTTGAGGTAATTGTCGGACACTGGCTGGACTTGTGGGGGTTGCGAAATTAAATTGTCCTTGTTTTGGCGTGGTTTGCGAGCTTGTAGAATATGTCGACGAACTTTCTCGTCGCGTTGTAGCCATACTACCATAGCTTTGTTGCGATAATGACATATCTTCCGGCTCAGATGGCTCTTGAACAATCGTTGACTGCTGACGGTAAGTCACTGGTGATTGCTTATGCTGTGGCGGTGGAAACAATGGATTATTTGCATCCTCGTCGCTTTCCTGATAGACCAAATCCACATCCTTTGGGGAGATTGTCTTTGGTGTAACTTGTTCTGGATTAGTCCTCTGGTACTGCTCTTGCATAGCCAACGCATCATCTTTCGCTTTTTGTTGTTCTCGCATGCGCGTTGCTGTTGCGAATCCCATATTGTGTGTGTTGAAAGATGCTGCAGAAGGGGCCAATGGAGAGTTCGGTTGGAAAGGTGATCTTTCGCGAGGAGACAAATTCGACGCTTCATGCTTGTTTGCATTCAAGTGCTGATGGTTTGCGGCCTTTAATCTTTGCGTGAAAACGTCGTTGTTTGGAGTCGCAGATGTTCGAGTCGAGGCAGGAGCTGGGGAAGGTGCTGAAATCACGGGATAGCTGGGATTAAACAGCTCATCATTATAAGCGTCCGTCATGGTGCGATCGAGTTTGGGCATCTGATGTGAGGAAGTTCTATGAGCTTTGGGATCGGATAGAAGTAAGTATTCGTTCAACCAGGAGTCCACGCTAGAAGTCATACCAGACGGTTGCCTTTCATCTTCAAAGGATGGTGGCGTCGAAGGTGACTCATTACTCGCCGCTGTAGTTACTGATGGCCTACTCGACCCTTGGCTGTGAAACTCAGGCGCCGAGATCAGCTCATTACTGCCACCGGCTAATCTTGGTAATGAATCGTTGTTGAGCATCGTGAAGCCTAGGTTATTCTGGTTTTGATAAAAATTTGTATATTGAGGTGAGAGGAAGTTCTCCTGTAACGGTGTATGTGCAGGTGTCAAGGGTTTCGGCGCGGTGGGATGATAGTCCTGAAACTCATGATACGAATCGCCTACTACTTGAGGATTCGATGTTGACGGTGCGTAAGGTGATGCAGGAGCAGCTGGTGATCCTAACGACGATAACGAAGATTCTCGATGACGATGTCGTCTTGAGGTGGATGTAGGTGTTAATTGTCCGTTCGACATCCAGCTGCTATTCGACTGTATGGGTTGCATAAAAGTTCGTGACGGAACTTGTTGACTTGACGAGTACCGTTGTGGTTGGAAGTCGAAGAGAATCTGATCGGCGTCGAAGTTGAAGTTGATGTTATTTGAAAGACCGTTTGTGGGAAATGTTGATTGTGATGTAAGTGGTAGTGATGATGGAATCCAAGACTGAGGTTGCGATGAAGTTTGGGATTGTTGAAGTTGTTGACTAGTAGAAGAAGACGATAAGGATCCGTCGGGATTATAAGATGGTTGATGTGAATGATGTTGTAATAGACTTGTTTGGCGTCTCGATTCTGGACTGTAAGCTAGCATAGTGGGATAGCTTTGGAGATCTGTTGAAAGCTTTTAGTAAAAAGAGTTTAAAACTTAAAGTAGGGTGGCGAATATTCAAGGTTAATAATGTATGGGGAAAAAACCTTTACCTCGGTTTCTTGTATGTGAGTCGTACTCGGGAAAAGAGGGAAGAAGGAAGAAGGATGAGGGAAGAGGGAAGAGGGAAGAATGAAGGAGGTACCTTTTAGGAGTAAGTAGGGAGGGAAGTCCTTGGTAGTATCTTTTGGAATGATGTAGAATAGTTTTTTAATACTTATAAATTGTCGGATGTAGGAATCAGATCATTCGGTCAGCAGATTGGATTATTTCTTTCAGTCAAATGCCGGGTGAGTATCTGTGTTTGGGTATTTTCGTATTTTTGGTATCTTGGGATTTGTGTTCCTTGGGATCTCGGATTTATATCTGGGGGGAAAACCCTTGAGTTATGATAATGGTGTGGTTTTTGAAGATGGAATAGTAAATGATGACTAGTGAAACTTAAACTTAATATAAAGTTTTTATCTTGAAATGATGACTGAGATGATTGATGGCTATAATTGATGAAAAGACTTGAAAAGACCCAAGATCAAGAAAAGTAGAAGATCTACAGGTTTATGATTGTAATAGGAAAGTAGTCTGTGTGCAAAGTGAAGGATGCAATATGAGGCTTCTTTCCAGAGATAGATAGATATATATTCAATAGGTCGATATCTTCATCATCACACCTTTAGGTTTTTTTTATATGGAGTGACGATATCGATCGGCCCCTCCTACCCTTACGCAGGGATCTTTTGATTCAAGCATTAGAAGATTTTTCTCTCTATCTCTTTTGGCATTAGGTACTCGAGTAGGGCTTGCGACCAGGACGCGACCGACCAAAGGTTTGGCAGGAAAAGAAAAAGATGTGGACGATGGCTTTCCCTTTTTTCGAGTCGGGGATGCAAGGGTCCATGCAGCGATAATGACGCACCATGAGCAGGGATGATCATCAGGAAAAAGAGAATCAAATAAAAGAAAGCTAACGAACAAAAAGAATTATTAATAATCGATGAATGAATGTCGGGAACTCGGTATTTGGCAGATTATTATGGGTTTCCGTACTCCTCTTGGTAACAAGCCACAAATTCTAGTACGAGCCACATCACCCACCCAAATGTGAAAAAAATGCAAAAATGGATTTGTAAGGCTACCCGAATCTCACCTCAACATTTTTAAACAAAGAAACCACCAAGGATTATCTACGCCCGTTCTCGGATGTTCCATTTCTCCAGAACACAGCCACAAGAAGCACAAGAAGTTTATTTACGACTTCTATCCTTGTAAAATAACTATTCCCCATTTGTCACATAAGGTGCTGACTGTCAATCTTCTCTCGGGAATACCGTCGCTCCTATCTAGATCCTAAGACTTACTTACTTTTTCCCATTAACACCTTCCACAAGCAGAAGAGAAGACCGCGGGAAATACAAATTGTTCAGCCACTTCCGTATTTCTCCTTTCATGATCTTAGGAGGGTTCCGACCGGCAATACGGTATCCGTACTGTATGTACTGACTCCTGAGGTACACGGATCCATCTCCATAATGCCCATGTCGATTCCCCATTTGACACTACCTAGTCAGCCATACCAGCATTCTCATCTTCTCGGATTTACCTTGTAGCCTTGAAGTAGACTGTAGAATGTCTAAGTGGGGATCCCGTTACTCTCTTGGGATCACTATTCCTGGACTACTGCTTACGCCGGTTAGTCTGCCCCACGCAGAACGGGCTCTTTACCATTCTTGAAGGAGATCTCGATAAAAATCCCATGCAGATTTCCATGAACATCAAACTTCCCCATTTTTCCTCCTAGTGACATTATATTGTCAATTGATTACTGCTTTGAAGGCACGATGCAAATAAAACAATCTGGATTGATGGCCAGATAAGCGGAAACGCTGCCTGACTGTACGCTAATCTCTCTAAAGCACTTGCCAATGAAAATAAGTGGCTGAGGGACCTACTGAAGGCCTACGGCGTAAAGTCTTCTCATCCTTTTGAACTTGTTGATACGGCACTCGACCATGTACTACTACCTAGATAGCTATGACTGGCTTGATCATTTGATCATGACCCACGTGAAAATTTATTTGTCCTCCGCCCCGCGCTTGGTCTTTGTAATGGCTAGTAGATCAAGTCTTCAAGAGCGAACTCGTAACGATTCTATTTTCATATCGTCGATGCCACTTTTATGGATCCTTCCCCGCATACCCGTAACTCCGATCACAAAAGTGCAACTTGTCATTTCAAAAGGTTTCCCACGTAGTCTGAAATTGTTCCCACGGATCACAATTTGTCAAGGTGTCAACGTTATCTTCGTAGATTTACTAATTGCGATTCAGAAGAGGACTCATCTTGGGAGAGCTTTGGTTACTCAGTTTCCGCCAAGGAGTCATGAACCACGTCAGCTTTGCTCAACCTAGCTGACTCATATGGCCTCGATGCCAATCTTTCTATGATACAAGAAATCGGATGATAGACACATGGTACGGTACTTACGATAGCCGAGTGAAGTTAGCTGGGTTGATTTCGAAATTTCAGACATGTTGCCGGCTTAAGTCCGCATGTCCTCGGAGAAGAAGAACATGGCAGTTGGAATATTGCTAAGCCGGAGTACATGACCTAACTGTTAGTGGACTGGCGCCTAAGAACTCGTAGCCCAAGGAGGTTATCATTAGACGAAGCTCGTTGTTCAGATTTTGAAGGGAGAACGAGTGACGGCTTGGCAAAGTCTGGTACTATGAGGACATCCATCTACTTCGTAGGCACATTTTGCTATTCAGGCATTTTTCATGCTAATGCAGGCACTTTTGCAAACCGCAAAAACGTGGAAATCAGATACAGCATCCATGAGAAGCTGACCTACCTCCACTGGCAAAAGGATAGCGATGATAGCAAATGGACAAATGAGAGAGTGACAGCCACAGCTTCCCCGCAAAAACGCTAGTCTCCGCCCGCGTGTTGAGGATCATAAATCGATCTGGGAAAGATCAATGCTGCTGATCCAGCATTTCCCAAGTTTTCGTGTGGGGATCTTTCTATGCACGTTGCACAGCCACCGTGTTTGTTGTAACCTCTTCGTCCACTGAGCCTTGAACAACCCTTGACTTTCGGAATGAGCGAAAAAAATTCCGTATGCAGGGTCCAGCAGCATTGTACCGCATCAATGAATTATGCCCCAATCGGTTCTAAGCATTTCATTTTGCATCGCATAACTACGGCTCACCATATCGTGTAAAACCAAAAACGCTAAATACACGGAGGTAACGTGATGATTCATGATTCCCAATTATGGTTCTCACCGGCATCGCCGTGAAAGTTTGGGCTACACAGCATGAGGAAAAGCGTGTACAGTGCATTAATGTAGCACTGATTACTCGGGCTAGTCTTTGAAGAGGAACGGGCCCAAGCTTTCATATTTTGATCATCAAACAATCGATCTTTTGAAAAAGTATAATTAATTTAATTCTTCAAAGATTTTGATTTGATATTGAAAACATATATTAATATTTATTCAATTAACAATTTTGTATTATTAAAAATTGTTGAATCAAAATTATAATATTTTAAGATTTTGATTTTTAATATATTTTAGATTTTCAAAATATATTTTAATGTTTGAAAATGAAAAATTAATAAATTATTATATTTTGGAAATTTAAAGTATATATAATTATTTATTGAATTTATAAATTTTTTGAAAATAGATGATTTTTGATATATAAATATATTTCATTAAGCCCTCAGCTCTTTTCAAAGACTAGCCCGGGTACATATCTACATATGTACCACACCGTTAATTTTTTTTACAGAGATGATTCCAAATATGTTTAAATATTGTGAGATCATTCAAAGCAATTTTCTATCTCCCTATCACCAAATCTCCTTTGGTACTTTTTCGAACCTCACTGTCCTGATATGAACCAAACATCAGGTTCAGCCATTTGAGCATTCATTTTCGATTTGTATTTCTGCATTTCTTTCCACAAAAAGCGAGTCCTCCATTTTCCTGCTCTGTACATCCTGAAGCAAAGATTGATTCCCAAGGCAATTAGAAGATAGATTCGGTAATCTACCCCTCTGTTCTGCTTTACTACTCAAATCATTTCCCACGCGAGACCTTCGGATTTAGAAGTGCCCAAGGGAAAGCATTCGTCGGTCTCCGTAGCCTGATACGGTAATGTTCTGGATTCATCCTCACTGGGATTCCGCAAGATAAGTTCCGGACGATTCAGTCTGGAACGCCTATTTTTAGCTGCATGTCGACGACAGCATATTTTACTCCGAAATGTTCCATTCATTACCACGTTACACTGTTACAGTTCTACAGTCGAACAGATTAAAATTTATCTCCGTTCCGCTGATAGAATGATCGGGGATGTCGAAATTGTATGATTTGATAATTCAATTCAGGAATATCAGTGTTGATCGTTAATGTCGAAATACGTATGCAACGTCATTGAAGCACTACCGGAGAAATCAGTTTTTGACGGAGTTCACGGCCATAGAAGTTGGGAACAGTTCTGTCCGAAGAGTTTTGTCCGAAGACCTTAAAGCTTCGAAGGTCTGAGTACATCACTAATCATTAAAGCGGATTGTGACTTGCAGGTACGAGGTGCGAGCGAAATTCTGAAAACAGCGTCAGCTACACATCTGTCGCATCTGAAGCCAAACGTCAATGATGGAGGATTTGAAATGCATGGTCTCTTAATAGTCGAGTATGAAGACTCAATAAGCTTCGATTTGCACTGCTCCCTCCACTTCCTTCCGACCGTTCAATGGAAGATATTGTGCTCAAAATGCCCGTGGTGACAGGTTGAGATAGTGAAGCCTTTCCGGGTGCAAATGTTCGTTGTGTAAGCTATTGATGGATTGAGTAGGACATGAGTGCCAATATACATGCTATGCAGTATACATGATTGAGCTCAAGATTTCAGGATATTCGACGATGAAGTATATTTACGTCTAGTGGTGGGGGTTATGGTCTGAGAATGTAGAAGATCAAAAATCTGATCATACCTGGGTACGACAATAGCACTTAAAACGATTGCCAGATAAGAGATGTGGCGTCGGATAAGAAGTGTGGCGCGCGACGATAAGACAAATTTAGTCGCCGCCACGGGCTAATAAATCTCATACTCGAGTAGATGGTGGGATATTTTGTTTTGAGGGACTTTTCATTGGCAGCGGTTAAACGTCGGGCTACGATTCCCATAAGGCTGAAGAAGTTCAATACATCATCTCAAGTTCAGTAAACAAATCCATCTTAACCTCAAGTCAATATAAAATACCACAATTGGAATGTCTACGCAACAACTATCACCAATTCGTAAAGCATGGTATAGATGGAAATCCCTCCGTTTCCCATGGCGAAAACGTTTCTTTGTCGGTTCGTCAACACTTTCCCAACATCGCCACTACACTCCCCCTTTTCTGGCATACAGTTCAACTAACATTCTCAGGTCTTGACCTTCAAAGCAATTCTTTCTGGGAATTTCGTGACGCTATAAATGCCGGCCGCATGCGCAGAATAGTTCAAGCGCCACCTTTAACCCAATATTCAGATGTCAGGATTAGTCCGCAATGGCATCAATGGCTAAGACACACACGGGCTGATGCGCCAAGTATAGAAGAATTACTCGGGGATGTAGCGAGGCAGGAACGACTGAAGATTCTCGCTAGACAGGCGGATGAGAGATGGAATGCGAAGGCCAGTTTTTTGGATAAACCTGCAGCACAACAGGCGTCGCTGGCTACGCAGGTTAGGGATGGAGGAGCGTTTTCGGTGGTGGAACCAAGGGAAGATGGGAAAGGTGTAGCGAATGCTGTGGGAGGAGAGCATGTGGAGAAAGAGAGAGCAGTTTTTGCGAAGAAGCCAGCTGGGAGTAAAACATTGCATGACGGGGAGACCCTACCGAGGGAGGAAAAGAAATATCAGGAAGATCCCTGGAAAAAGGCAAGAGGAGGACCAAGTGAAGAATGGCAACCTAAGGCTTGGGATCCGAATGACATGCCACTATCTCGGAGATAATCTATTAATGTTATAGTAATTTTGACGCTCTCCATCAAGCGGAAGCCAATCTCGCTCACTTTCTATTGTCTCTTGTTTTATGAACAATGCAAGTATTACTCCCATTGGCTGGGCAGTTCTGTGACGAGTAATACTGCTTAGAGCGCCATATACTAACTTTGGAACTGATGAGCTACCGTATGTATGTATTGAAATTGATTTACATTTCCCCTTAACAGGCTTCTCGACAGCAAAGGGTATCATTGAATAACTCCAAAAAACAGTGGACTGCTTACCATCATAAAACCCAATCCAGTGCTTCCGGCCCTGACTCCCGTATGATATTAATATCCCTGTTGGGAACTACATTCTTGCACCCAATCTACTAAACTTCTCAATCTCCTTGAACTTGCATCTAGAAAGATTTTCGCAACTTCCTCCTCCTTCTTGATTGCACCTGCTTTACGCCTACCATCCGTCTTGCATTTCTTCTCCCTTGCGCTAATTCCCCTTTCAACCACATCGTCTAAATTGGGTGTATGACTTGCTTCACAACCAGTCAAAAACAGGCGAAACAAATATTCCACCAAAATTGAATATTTGGCATTATCCTCAACAGATGAAGTCATAGGACACCATGGTAGAAAACATGTTTCGAGAATTTCTTGGTTGAGAAGATCATTTGTAGAATCCTCAAAGTCGCTAGGATTGGGTGTAGATTTAGGAAGATAGGTGCGGCATAACCGTTGTATGAGGGAGACCAGTATCTCGGAAGGAAATGGTGATGTTCGTGAGATATTGAGGAGAAGTGAAAATGATGCGATAGGAAGCGCTGCGGTGAACTCTGCGAAGAGACCGTAAACATCGCCGACGGGCATGAACTTTAGCGGGAGAAACACGGATAGGCGGGATAGCTGCAAAATTAGCGTGGGGACGTTGAAAACAGGAGGATTCCGTTTACCAAAGTTATGACTCGCTGGCGCAAGCGGATGGAGTCCGGGTCTCCTATAGTAGAAGAGTATGTTGGAATTCCTTTCTTACTTGGCCTTTGAGACGATTCCTCGGAATCCTCTGATGTATCGGAAGCGAGATCTTCTTCTTCCTCATCATCGTAATCATCTGAGATTTCCTTGACATTTTTACTTTCATCCCATTTCCTCTTTTGCGCCAGGGTTTTCCTAATGTCTTTGGTCTCGTTCTCAAAAATCTCCGGATATGCTTTCAGGGATTGCACAGAACCGTCTGCAAAGGCTGCCTTAACAATCCGTCTCACGGCAGTGCCATTGAGATTATTGCCGGAGCCTCCTAGGTATTGCACTAGTAACGAATCTTGCACTGATTCATTACCAGGAGAGAGCTCTGCAGGCCCTTGGTTTTGGTCAACTTTAGCGTTGAATGCTGCATCATCCAGAGCCTTCCGTTCGTACCAATCTGCATCTAGCACATCTAACAGATATTCCAAAAGAACCTTCCAGTATCTCCACCGCTTCGGATACCTAACGCTGCAGTTAAATGACCAGCCCACGATCTGCCAAAAGTCCTTAGCGCATCTCCACAGCCCATTTTTGGATACTGGTCCTTTTATATCGTCGTCATCTTCACTGTTGGAGCCACTATCTCGAGAACTCCGTCTGGTGTATCTGCTGCCTGATTCAAAGGAAAATGCCTTCTCAAGATTGGCATTCCTTGGACCAACTTCGGCAAGGACACTACGCAGAAGAGTGATAGAACGGGAGGCTACCTCGACCAAATTCTCATTCTTGACTCGAGTTGTAGAGCTTGGATGTACAAGCAAGGTACTGGCTATTTGTAGGTACTTGGGAATTGGCAGACAGGCAGTCTTTGAGGTTACGGTTGAATGTGATATGCCAGAAGTGAGGATGTCTAAAAGCATGGTGAGGGCATGGCTGTCTAATAAATATGCAATTAGTCTTTGAACATAGATCATATGAGGGACAAAAATACATACACATCTGAACATCGAAATATACTGTGACATGGCTCTCGATTTCATTAGAAATTTGATCTGATTGGAGATAATGTAGATTCTGTAAAAGATGTTTACTTCCATTTGTACTATCTGCCATTGAGGGTGCACAGGATGAGGACGGCGCATCCAAAGCTGTGTAAAATGAGGATGGAGAGCTCAACATCCTGGCGACCTCTGGATGTGGATGTGGATGTGATGGGTGGGATTGTGGGGTTTCGCGGTGCTTGTAATTTCGAACGCGTAAAGTAACTTTTGGTGACCCCTCTTTTTCAATGGTCCTGAACAACCCTTAGCGTGTTCGCGCCCGTATGAAAGCAAAACAAAGACACTATTAGACACTGTACATCACTTAATTTACTTCTAAACACGCCCAAAGGCAAGTCATACTAGAAAGTTTCAAAAATCACATGTTTTGACAGTAAAACAATTTACACATTAACACAAGATGAAATCTGATTGCAGGCGCTTTCTCTGTGCGGACAGAATTATTCTCATCCTACATGGTACATTAATAGGCACGAATCTCCCTGTGTTGGAGAGCATCTTGTAAACACTGTGCCATTCAACGGATGACAGATACTCAGAAATTCTGCTACAACAAGAAATCAAAGTTGTTCGTGGAATTGTTTCAAGAAATGGCCGATGGTTTAAGGTTATTTCTCCTATCCTACAAAAGATCATTATATTTCTAGTCTTTCAAGCCCCCAAATACCAAAAGGTCGGCCGAATTTGATGTGAGATTGGTATATTTACGCTTTTGCAATGCATGCTGTCCCTTGAAGGTGGAAAAGTATATTCTTTATTCAATCCACACCAGACTCATCTTCTGCTTCGTCGCCGTCCCCGTCGTCGTCACCATCATCCTCATCATCCGAGACGTTCTCCCCGAGGGCCTTTAAACGTTCTTTATACTTTGTCACTTTCTCCTCTAGGTCGCCAAAAACCATGAGTAGGTCATCAAGTTCACTTTGAGCAGCCTGTCTTGCAGTCTCCTTGTTCACCAAATCCGCTTCCAGCTTAGCGACTTCGTCGTGCGCGGTGCTGGCTTTCTGCTCCAATTCTTTAGCTTTCTCTTCCGCACGTTTGAAGCGTGTATCTTGGTCAGCCTTATTTGCCATGTATTCATCGTGCGCAATTTGCAGATCCTGGACATGGTTCTTGTTTGACTATACAATGTCAGTGAGAAATAATGATAACATATGTGATAACATACCATGGCAAGATCTGCTTCTAATCGCTCAATTTTACTCTGAAGATCAGTGATTTCTGCATCTGTTCGTCGCTGCACACGTTCAGCATTAGCCTCCGCCGTCTTTTGAACATGTTCAAGTTGTCTTTGATAATCTTGAACTGCCCGATCATGTTCAGTCCGTACACGTTCAGCATTAGCTTCCGCTGTCTTCTGAGCTTGTTCTAGTCGCCGTTGAAGATCTTGTCTTGTACGATCATTTTCCGCTCGAACAAGTTCAATATTAGTTTCGGCTGCTTTTTGGACTTCTTTTAACTGTCGCTGATAATCTTGATTTGCCCGATCATGCTCTGTACGTAACTTTCTTCTGACCGTTAGCCCTAGAAATACAACTAGACAGAGTTACACGTACCTCATATCTTCTTCATGGTGCTGCTGAAGGGCCTCATTGACGTTTTTAATCCTTGAAACCTCTACTAGCGCGGTCTCTTTGGCTCTACGATGATCGGCTTGTTCCTGTCCTAGCTGCCCCCCAAGAATTACCAACTCTTCTTCCGCCTTCAGCAGAGCTTTGCTCTTCTCATCAAGCTCAGATCTCAAAGTGTCTACCATCTCTCTGGAAATTCCCTTTTGGACGCCATTGGCGACAACTGCAACCTCGAACCCAGGATCTCGGTCGATGGCACGTAATAAGCGACTAAAATTGTCTTTCATGAAGTCCACAAATGATTTGTCGAAAAACACATCAGGTAGGCCACCAGGCGGAGCAGAGCTGAGCTTCTGGGGAAGAACTTCGAAATCTCGCAGCAGTGGGTGGGCTCTTAGCTTGGTAAGTCGATCTATATATTGATCTCTGCCTAGCTTCGAGTTAAGGATTGGATGGATGGTTGCTCGGGGAACTGGAGAATCTCTGGTGGAGAACTCATATACAATTCCAAGTAAGACAGCACAGAGGCCTTGTACCATTACACCATCACCGCCCGTATGTAGCGTGGCTTGGATCAGGCTTTGGATATTGCTACCCTCGCCCAGGAAGTCATTTACAGCATCTGGGTCCTCAAATAGCCACCCACAAAGAAGCATGAGATAAGCGACCAAGACGCGTTCGTCCACAGCCTTGTGAACACCAAGTACTAAATTGGCAGTGATAGATTGAATACAAGTTATCACCTCCTCCCCATTTTCAGCATCACCCTCGGCGACGCCCATCGCCATACTTTTCGCCTCAGCATCTTCGAATATTAAATGGAACAGAAGAACAGAGGCAAACCAATAACGGTACGGATCGCTTGATATATGACTGTCCAGAGGCTGAAGAAGTGTCGTCAACACGTTCGCTGTCTCATCGGCCCCAGAAACATGACCATCTATGGCTCGGCGAAGAAAATGTTTGCGGATGGCTGGGTGGTTGTAAAAATAAGCTTTTATACATTCACAAGCAGCAGCGCGGGAATCGAAAGCTGACAACGTAGGTATACTCAGTGTCAAATCAAGCAAGCCATCAATTACGTAGACCTTTGGGATAACATGGCGCTCAGGTTGACCATTACTATCGGCTAAGGGTTCATCAAGCACCGAGGTTACTTGTTGTTGAGCGAAATTCTCTTGGAGGGTTGGATTCCCTCGGATCATATCCGCGCACGTTGAGAGAGCCTATACCTGGCAATCAATACACAAACCGATATATGGGCAATGGTTGCATACCTCAGCTTTTATCTGAACTTCCGTATATCGACTGAATGCTAACTGCAATACTTGACTAAGAATACCATGCTGCGCAAAAGAAGCCTGGTTTGCTTGGGTTCCTGCCCCTCCTGTTATTAGAAATAGCCGTAGTACCGCAAGTAGAGCGTATATGTTTCTATTTCGCTGAGCTTTAGCCCATTCGGCAACCTCCCCAACTTCACTCCCAGCACCTAATGCACCACTCAATAGCTTTGATAGTTTAGGAACACAGCCTGTCTCGCGGAAGAAAGATTGATTCGAAACGTTGAGTCGTAAAAGGTTCGCGAGAAGGATCAAGCAATCTTCCACTATTCTATCGCCGTCCACAAGAGAGCCTTCGAGCTTTATTATATTGAAAATGCGATCAAAAGCGTTTTCGAAGGCGACCAGTTTTTGCAATTCCGAGGAGCTTGGCGTCAAGTAGGTCAACAAGGAGAGCCCTTCATTTCTTATTGCCTCCCTCCGATCATCTAATACAGCCACTAGTCTTGATATACCCAAAGGTGCCGTGAATATACATTCTTCAGTTCTTTCCGTCCGAGACGACAGAATTACCGATAGGAGTTGCAACGAATATAGACGGGAATAGAAATCATTGGTACCCAGAAAATCCAAAAGTAATGTTATATTATCTTGCCGTGTGGTGAATTCGTCGGCTATAAAATATGCAAGCTCCTCTGATGCTTCAGCACTGTTTTGGTTCGGATTGAAAAGGAATAGAAGAGTCTCGAGGACGACTTTGATGGAGTCGACGTCCTCTCCATCTTTGCGTAGGCTTGCAATTAGTCCTCGTAGAGCTTCAGATGCCACAGATGCAGGATAGTCTTTTGCAAAACTGCGAAGGCCTAAACATGCTGCCCGCCGATCTTCTAAAAGGGTGGAGGATGTAAGTCGAGAAGCGTAGACCTGGTGAGTTCCGTATTAGCCTTGCAGTAAGACGAGGGTGCAGAATATCAAGGGAGCTTCAAAGAGGTAATGTAAGTCTACTTACAGAAATAGTCTCCCCAACTTTTGACATTTCCTCAAGTAGGATATGAAAGGTGTTCTTGGTAATACCCAAGTTCCCCCTTCCTCGTTATGATTTTCTGGTCTCTATTTGTACATTGAACATTGAAGGATAATTTGAGAATTCGAGACCCAATAGCATAGTGTCACTTCTTATACATACCTTATTCACCACGAGGTGTATTTAACTTCAACATCTGGCAGATTCATGGTTTAACTCTTTATTTTAGAGCTTCTCCAGACATGCATGCAGACTAGCGTTGCTTAGCCTTAAAACTATGTCGGTGAATCAAAATTCCGTCCCCAAGTTTGCTACCCTACAATACAATGAATTGCGGCTGCATCTTTTCACAGCTTTGTTCTTTCATGAAAGCGTTCTTTTGCGCATCGCAGCGATATCCGATCTTTCATATTTTCACCGTGGATACGCGCAAGAGTGGTCTTGCGATTTTATTCTATTTGGAAACCTGATAAGTAGATCGGAGTAGCGCAGAACCATTCGTTCGAACCTCACCAGCTCTACCTGGTGCCTTGTTTTCGAAGACATTTCTCTTACTTGATCACCTATCTGCCAGAATAAATCACAGATAAACTCTCCACAATGGGAGTCCCAGCATTGTTCAGATGGCTGGTAAGTTTCGATTTTCATCCTTCATCGTTCTACGTTTTGCTAACAATGTTGTTTGACCATGTAGACCAAGCAATATCCCAAGATTGTGTCTCCTGTCATTGAAGAACAACCGCGCGAAATCGATGGCCAAATCATCCCGATTGATATAACAGGACCCAATCCAAATGGGGAGGAATGCGACAACCTATATTTGGACATGAATGGAATCGTTCACCCATGTAGTATGTTCATCCCATTACCTCAAATAGTCGATTTATCATTTTTTGAATTATGCTAATACACAATTTCCAGGTCATCCAGAAGATCGCCCTCCACCCAAAGATGAGGAGGAAATGATGCTGGAAATCTTCAAGTACACGGATCGAGTAGTTAATATGGTGCGACCTAGGAAATTGTTGATGATTGCTATTGACGGAGTAGCACCACGTGCTAAGATGAATCAACAACGATCCCGTCGATTTCGTTCCGCGCAAGAGGCAAAGGAAAAGGCGGAGGATAAGGCAGAGTTGCTTAAGATGCTGAAATCACAAGGTAGCCAGGTTGAAGAGACAGAAGTCAAGAAAGCCTGGGATTCTAACGAAATCACTCCCGGTACTCCGTTCATGGACATATTGGCCGCTAGCCTCAGATATTGGATTGCATACAAACTCAACACTGACCCTGCTTGGGCAAAGATGAAAGTCATAATCTCAGATTCAACCGTTCCAGGGGAGGGTGAACATAAAATCATGGAATTTGTCAGATCCCAAAGATCTTCTCCCGATCATGATCCTAACACCCGACATGTCATGTATGGATTAGATGCCGACTTGATCATGCTGGGTCTAGCAACGCATGAACCTCATTTTCGTATTCTGAGAGAAGATGTGTTCTTTAATGATGGAAAGCCACGTACCTGCAAACTGTGCGGCCAACATGGCCATGAAGCCCGAGAATGCAAAGGCATGTACAAGATAAAGGATGGTGAGTTTGATGAAAAGGCTAGCGCCCCTACGCTCAAACCGTTTATTTGGCTACACGTCTCTATCCTTCGTGAATACTTAGCAGCAGAGATGTATGTTCCTAGCCAACCTTTTAGATTTGATCTTGAAAGGGCTCTTGACGACTGGGTTTTTATGTGTTTCTTTGTCGGCAATGATTTCTTACCTCATCTTCCTAGTCTCGAGATTCGAGAGGATGGTATTAATACCTTGATTGCCATCTGGCGTGATAATATTCCCTACATGGGTGGTTATTTGACTAAAGATGGTCATGTTGACCTCGAAAGAGCTCAGTTCATTCTTGATGGCCTAGCTAAGCAAGAAGATGCCATCTTCAGGCGAAGAAGAAAGGCAGAAGAGAACTTCCAGAAGAAGCGTAAGCTCAACAATGAGCGAAACGAACGGTATGGCCGTGGCCGTGGAAACAACGGCGGTGCTCAGGATTCTCCATCTAACGGTAGACAGCCTCCTGGTGGAGCTGCTCCGACCGGTTTACCACTTTTCACTCCTGGTATGGCCAACAGGGAAGCCAAGGCTATATCCCATGATATGGTAATGAACCGAGGTGCAGCTTACAAGGCCAGTATAGCCAACAAGAGCGCGGCCGTAGCACTAAAGGAGATGATAAATGGCAAGCCAACTGATGATGATAACGGTGAGCCTAGAGCCGATGACAATTCAGCGGAATTACCAGCAACGGCACTGGGAAAACGTAAAGCGGAGCTCATTGAGGATGATGACAGCAGTACGCCAGGACGTAACACACCCATTCCAGGGACACCAGGAACCCCGACAACACCTGGAGATGACCTTCCTCCTGACACCGTTAGACTGTGGGAAGATGGTTACGCTGATAGATACTATGAGCAGAAGTTCAACAGAGATCCTAAAGACACTGAGTTTCGCCATCAGGTTGGTAAAGCCTATGTCGAAGGATTGGCATGGGTTTTGCTATACTATTTCCAAGGATGTCCGTCTTGGGATTGGTATTATCCGTACCACTATGCCCCTTTCGCCGCCGATTTTGCAAATCTTAAGGAAATGAAGATCAATTTCCAGAAAGGCAGAATCTTCAGGCCATTTGAACAACTTATGGGAGTCCTTCCAGCGGCTTCAAGACAAGCTATTCCAGAACAGTTTCACCATCTGATGACCAATGAAGACAGTGAAATTATCGATTTCTATCCAGAGGATTTTATAGTTGATTTGAACGGTAAGAAATTCGCCTGGCAAGGTGTTGCTCTACTGCCATTCATTGACTCGGAGCGATTGCTCGATGCAATGGCTAAGGTATACCCCACATTGCCGGTGGATGTTTCAGCCCGCAATGGCCTTGGACGAGACGTTCTTTTAGTGTCAGAATCCCATCATGCTCTTTACGACGAGATAACTAGCAAATTCTATTCAAAGAAACAAAGCTCACCTCATATGAAGTTAAACCCCAAGGTTAGTGAAGGCTTGACTGGACGAGTTGAGAAGAATGAGGATTACCTCCCTTATAGCTCTTTGGTTTTTCCACTGGAGAGTGGGGCTATGCCCGGTCTTGACGAAGATCGATCAATACGGTAAGTAAACATCAACATTCTGACCGTATCTTACTTACAGTTCATCTAGTGTACATTACGAAATGCCCAAATCTACCCATATCCACAAGTCTATGTTATTAGTCGGAGTTGATTTTGGCCAACCGGCACTTAATCAAAGCGATATCGAAATGACAAAAAGCAGGGCGTCTAGATCAGGCCGAAATTATGGCGGAGTGCCATTACAAGGTGATGGAAGGGGTCGTAACCAATTCAATTATGGTTCTGGTAATAACAATCGCGGCAACGGCAATCGTTACAATGGTCCAGGAACAACAGCACCTAGGTACAATAATCAATCTCACGGCTCTCAGAACAACTACAACAATTACAGTCAACCACCACCGCCACCAGGCTGGCAGCCTCCCCCACCAGGATCATACGGTGGGCCTCCTCCACCGCCCCCTGGATCGTACGGTGCGTATCTTCCACCACCGCCCCCTGGATATGGAGGTGGTTACAGCAACTACAACAACTATGGTGGGCGACGTTAAATAGATGGCTCTGCCGATATCTGCGAATCTACCATTGAAAGATAACATATATCTATATAATGCCTGAGTCTATTTCATCACACATGTTTCATATTGCATTCTTGTATCATCATAACAGCGCATAATGATTGGATTGGGATTTAACAAGAAAATTCTTGTTGCGGTGGCTATTGTTCGAAGGAATTATATGCAAATGTTGATGCCGTGCTCTGAAAACATTTTATCGGCGCAGAGCATTAGCATGATCCCAATACTATTATCCAACAGGGGCACATTTATTGTAGTCAAGTATTTAGATTGTATGGAATATGCATCAACGAGTTCTGGTATTAGCACCTTAATCTTCAGGAATAAACCGATGTAACAACCAGCCAATTTTCGTGAAGCTCAATCTGATGATATTAGGGTAAACCTTGGTAATAAATCGGCTTCTCCCCTCAAATTGTCTCATGTAAATACAACAAAACATCATGAAACACCATTTTGAATGATTCTTATATGCAAGACATTTTCTTTTACAAATGGAGGGCGGAAGCAGATAAATTGAGCAAATACTCCCCGTACGTTTTTGCCTTCCATGCCTTCCTAGGTAGGCAGGCATCTTACACAGTAGGGAATTATCATTAACCTTAGATTATATACGCTGGTGATAACGAACTTTGATTTGTCCTCTTCAATCCTTCCAATCACTCTTGAGCAAGTCGTGCGAAACACACGACCACTAACTAGCATTTACTCACTCATTCACAGCCAGTCTCACACTCATTTGTTAATTAACTTTGGTTGCCGAGACCAAACCGGAAAAAAGTCCCATTTCCAATGTTTTCTCCACTCCAGCGACTTGTCCATCCATGACTACACGTGTGTGAGGTGCGCGCCCGAGGAACCAAACCAGAGAAAACTACAACTAAATAGAGTCCAAGCTACTTCAGATATACCTCATAATATCCGAGCCTTTAGTTCTAAAAATTCTCAAATCAAGTGTCATGCTCGTGGTGCTTCTACAATTTAATCGCTGCGAACCTGTTTCTTCCCCTCCGGTCTAGGCAAATAGTAAATAGGTTATCCTTATCCTTATACACCCCTAGCTCCACTGAGCTTCTACGACGAGCGACGAACGCGCATGCTTGAAGCCTATGTCGGACAATCACTGAGTGGTCTGGCGTAGTTGCCAACGCCGCCCGCAACAAGTCATGAGTGATAACTCAAGTCTAGTCATTACTTTGGTGGAGAGACTGATTACAAAAGTATAACCCTCAGTCGCAATCGCATTCCCCTACGTGTCGCAGTTAGCTAACATATTGTTTATTTACACACAGCTCCCACACAGGACTGGCGCAGATGCACACCATCTCCTTCGCGATGAGATTGCCCTCTTGAGTCGGACTACCCTCGTCAATATTAGTAAACCATCTATTGCGGTCGTCGCCGAAGCCCTTGTGCAATTGTTGGAAGAACTTGCAAGGCCATACAAAACGATATCGGCGCATCCATTGCATGTTTTACACTCGGAATTTTACGTGCTTGAGCTGCTAGCGGAATGCTGTACAACCCACTGGGAAAGCATCAATGCTTCACAAAATGCTAGCTATCGAGAAGATCTACTCTCTCAGGGCTACAGGTCCGACGATAGCATAAAACCTGAAGGACGAAGGGCATCCAGAAACAGACTTTTGGCGCGCGATAAACCCCCAGAAGCATTAGACGACGATTTGGCAAAGAGGTTGTTAGATGTGATCAAGTTGTTCTCAAACCCTATACCGGAGGGCTATGTGCTTCCGGCGTCTAATATCCTAGACGATGTGCTTGGGGCCCCTCCTGCTCAGAACTCCTCAGGTGTGGATTCCTTGAACGGCACAAATAACCAACAAAATGGAATCGAGTCTACATTATTGATACAAGAACATTCGGAATCCACAGAGGCATGCATAAGGAAAGTTGTGGAGTTTGTTTCCTTCTCCAATTGGCCGCGGACTTTGGAGTATTTGCGGGGCTCCCTCCGTGGACTACTTGCGGCCCAATCCTCAAATGGAAACCAAGCGCAAAACGGTTCTATAGTTGACGATGAAGCACTTGTCACCGTGCGCTTGATTCCATCGTTTTGGGTCGATAGTCGAAAACTAGGAGTTATCATACAAGAACTGTGCGGCAGCTTCTTGCACCTCCGCAAGGCCTTTCAGACTATTGTGGCAGTAGTCGTACCTCAGTTAATCACCCGATGGCTGGAGCGAAACCCTGAAGAATTCATTGAACTACACACAATGCACAAAAGGTTAGATGGTGGAGCGGAAACTCTCTTTGATATGACGAATAGCATGATAGATGCGGGAAGACGAAAAACATTATTATTTCCATTTCAAACGTCTTTGTTATTCCTTCTCCCAGACGTTTTTGAAGTCGCTAGCAACATGAGAGATATCAAAAGTAGCAGCATCTCCAAGAAGGTATCGTTTTTGGAGATGCTGAGGAAGACTTTGAGAAACAGGAATGAAGCGGCCATTTATTGTTTGACCTCCGTTTTGCGAGTTGCAAGACATTTTCCTCTCGATAGTGATTCAGCACTTCTGAGCTATGCCTTAGATGTCCAGGAAGAAGTGCGTGAAGCAGTATTCAGGAGATATACTGTGGGTGCAGAAAACACAACCATAGACTCTGGGTTAATGACAGCAGCATTTGTCAGTTTGGCGCATCTAAATTTTAAAACTTGCGTTGATAATCTTGCACCGTTTTGTCTTGCTCCCAATACATCTCCAGATTTCAAACTTGCTGCAATAAGAGCATGCACGCACTTCGCCAAGCAATCTAATGTCAATGACTACAAGCCGTTGTTTGCTAAGATGTCTGAATTCATTCGCACTTACATGAAGGTATGGCGCGTTTGTGACACTTGAGATGCGTAGCTAATTCTCCAGAAGGGAACAACGCTGAGATTCAGAGACTCCTACCCCGTCGAACATTTGACCATGAATAGACAAACGAAATTTGCATTTTCCGGAGAAGTGGTGTATAGCATGTTAATATTCTTGCACGTATATCCTATGGCTATGTTTGTTGGCCTCGACATGGGCTCACCGACTGCTGACACCATTTTTGAGGACATTTACGCTGCCTTTTTGGCCTTTTTAACCTCCGAAGATGAGAAAATTAGAATTTTGTCAAGTGAGGTCTGCCGCGATTCACTGGCCGCAGCAACAATGTATGCCTGGCGGAAGAATAATTTTCAATTCTCGAATATCGCGAAATTTAACTTCTGGGAATCAACGTAAGTATTTGGACATATGTTACTAGTCAATCTAGCTTGACCTTGCTGATGCATTGCTATAGCTCCGTCATACTCAGTTCAGTTTCGAGCAAAATCATAAACCAAACTATTGATGAACACAATGCTCTTGCCTTCGTGCATAGCTATTTGCAAGGAAGACTCGATTTATTGAAAAAGATCAAAGTAAGTAATTTCAACATTTTTTTAGATGCCTCGCGCTCGAATAATCAACCCTCAAAGGGGTGTGTGATCAGTTACGCAATGCCGGTACCGGTGCCGTATCACCTTCGCCTGCAACAGCTCACATGTGATAGGATTTAACTGAGCTAGAAGAAGATGTTTCGGAACGGTTAGCAGCATATTCTATGATGGAAACATCATTTTTAGTTACACTCTGCTCGCCTGATATAGCAGTTTGCCAGCTGGTTGCATCAAGCATCTCTCTATTCGCAGAAGAGATTCGTCTTGTTGAATCCGCACCGGACTTCAACAAACTATCCTTGGCAAGTGCGCGTAATATGGAAGTTTACCAAGAGCTTTCTTCGAAAGACTTCAGATTTACAGGTATAGTTGCTTTTCAAAAGCGAGCGCGAGGTCTTTTGCGTCAAATGCAACATCCTACCGCCGGCATCATCAACGCATGGGAGACTATCTTTGATCGGTGGGTTAGATTGTCCAAGCAACTTATTGCGCGCTCTGAGGTTCTCGATGAAAGATCTTTGGGAGAGTGGCGCAATTGTTCTGGATTCCTTGCTTCTCTTGGTGGCATTTGTGTCGCAGGCCGATCGCTTCTTTCTACCCCAGACGACCAGGCACTTGCCAGTTTGCGATGGATCGATAAAGTAACTGCGGAAAGCTACGATGAAACCTTGCTCAATCGATATATGCGGCAAAGTGTTCAATTATTAGCTAGCAACAGCTTCAGGATACGTGAAGGCACCAGGGATGCCCTATCTAGTGATCTTGCCAAACCATTACACATGCCTCTGTTTGAGGCTCTCCAAACAGAACTGGATGTTTTATTCGATAGTCCGCGTAGCAACGCAATCCCTGTCGAATCTCGGATAGTTTTTGCGGAACAGGCAGCGGCTCTACTGAAGAGTATTGTAGAGAAGCTCGGAAGCCCAGCTGAATTAGGTACAGGAATGCCAGTTGATATTGGTGCCTTAGCACTCAATTTTGCGAAATTCCTGAATGGTTCAGCAGAAGGGGCAAGCGCGTTGAGGGTCAAAATTAAGATATGTCAGTTATGTGAAACTCTCACGCAGAAGAAAGAGCTCTTGAATTTAAGGCACGACGTGCGTATTCGTAATCAGCTTCTGGAGGTGATCTTTGGATGGATCGCGCGCCCAGGAACCCCAAATGCCGATACTGGTATTCATCTAGTAGGCAATCGCCTTGATGAGCTTGTTCGCCTCCAGAAAGATCTTGATAGAGCTTCTTTGAAGGCACTAGCAGAATTGACATATCGTCTTCCCCTGCAACCAGCCGAAGGCCAATCCGATGCAGATACAAGCGACTTGAAGTCACAGATGTTCCATACATATTTCAACAGGTTTTTATCTCTTCTCAATCACGAATCGGCCGAAATCGGTAGGAATGAGGTACGGCTCACATCTGCCGTGAGTGATGATTCTATGAGTAGTCCAGAACTTGCAATATCTGCACTTTCTAATCTTTTGAGTGCCAATATCGATGTTGGCCTCAAACACTCCTTGGGTATTGGCTACCATGAAGACCTTGAGGTTAGAACAGCTTTCGTCAAAGTTCTTTGCAACATTTTGATTCAGGGTACCGAATTCAACAATTTGTCTGATGCAGCTGTGAATCAAAAGTATGATGAACTTCTTGAAGTTAGTATTGACACAATTGTCTCATCCAAATAAATGTATTACTAACTAGCCATTGATAGCTACTTGTTAATGACATGACACTTACAATTGCACTTTGCGATGCATGCCCGAGCACAGAGGTGGATGAAATGACCATTTCACTTCTCAATATTTTCGACTCCAGAGGAATGGGCTTTTCTCTGCTCGAAGCGCTCATCGAGCATGAAGTGGAGGAGACCGGCAAGTCGTCCCGGGAATTGAAGATGTATTTGCATTACTAATATCATGTAGAAAATGAAGCTGAACTTTTGAGAAGAAATTGTGTTGCCACCAAGCTTCTGTCAGTCTATGCAAAATGGAAGGGTGCTGCGTATCTGAAAGCGACGCTACAGAAAGTCTTAGAGCGTCTAGTTCTCACTTCAAAAGACCTGGACCTTGAACTTGATCCTGCTAGAACAACTTCCCCGGAGGAATTGCAGAAAAATGCTCTTCAGCTTCGTGTAGTGACAAAAGTCTTCATCGATGATATATGCAACTCTGCATCGCGTATTCCGGTATCTTTCCGAAAGATCTGCAACATTGTATGTCAATTCATGCTCCGCTATTATCGCACTATTGACATTCTATAGATCTCTTCTTGCGTGATGAGAAGGTTTCCAGATGCTAAATTTACTGCCGTCGGTGCCTTTATATTCCTACGATTTTTTTGCCCAGCGATTGTCGCACCTGATGCAGAAGGCTTGATAGCGTCCCCACCGTCGAAAGAAATGCGCCGGGGTCTTCTCCTTATTGCAAAAGTAGTTCAAAATTTAGCCAACAACGTTCTTTTCGGGGCAAAGGAGCCTTACATGTATCCTCTAAACGATTTCTTGACACAAAATATATATCGTGTAACGACATTCTTACGAGAGATATCAGTATGTTGATTCATTATAGGTAGAAGAAGGAAGCTAACATTAAAAGGCACCCCCCAATGTTAGGGAAACACTTGCCGAGTCCGAGTCTTTCGATTTTGGCTCTTGCGTAGCTCTGCATCGGTTTTTGTATGATCACTGGGACCATGTTCGACAAAAGCTTGTTCTTCGTGAACGACAACTATCTGTGAGATCTCCTATTGATGGTGCCAAGAGTCATACCCCAGTTTTGGATGCCCTTCGAACACTCATCTCTAATCTCGGACCACCACCAATGGATGTGTCGTGGAATAGGCCAGCGATTTCACAAAATACACCACCTTCGTATTCACGCTTCCAGCATTTCATGCTTAGAAATGCTGGTCGAAGTTCAGAAGCTGTAGTATCAAATAGGGCCGTATATGATGGTGGTGAAAGCAAGGTAGGCAAATATTATCATGTTAAATGCTTTCTTCAGCTTATACCAATAGGATGGACTTTCGATGATTTGTATTATACTTCGAAACATCGATACAGAAGGAACGGATTATGATCTCTTGTTATATGTGTACTTGAAGGTTAGTAAGAGTCGCTACATTCTAACGCCTTCCTTTGCTGATATCTTCCAGATTGCAAGCCGCATGTGGCATAAGCCGTTTGGTATCTTAATCGACGCAACCTGTTATAATGGTCAAAACGAGCCTCAGGATGCACTTTTCCGAAGGCTTGATTTGCTTACGCCATCAGAGCTCTCAAAGCAACTGTCTAGGGTATATGTCTACAACATGAATAGTGCATTTAGGTGAGTATCAAATGGGTCTGGAGAGAAGTGGTGCTAACAGAGGCATAGGAAATGTTTTCGACGCATTCTTCGACTATCTGCAAAGAGTGAAAATAGCGCCTTTCACCCGAAGAACGTTGATTATCACCTGATTGGTAGTCTTCAAGACTTGCAATCCCATTTTCATCTCACACAGCTTCACCTACCCAAAGAGACTATAAGCGTTGTCACAGACACGAGATACGTTTTTCAACCTATAATAAGGTTGTCTAAAACGAAAGGCAAGGTAGAAGTGATAATCAAAATTGGTAATCAATTTGTTCAAGTGACAACAACGAAGAAACAAGAAGTTGTTCCAGGCCTTAGACTACATGCTACAGTGAACGATATCTTCCGCTTAGCAGAGGTCGATGAGGCCCCTACCTCAATACAGACCGAAGATGACTCTGCATTTGGTTTACGAACTGACAACGGCAAGATCGTAATGTACTTCACTAGTCCGAGAAAGGGCGATATTTTACAAGCTATTCGCAGTGCTAAGACTAAGCATGGAAAAGAATTGAGGACCTTGAAGTCAATTGAGAGATTGGTCAGACCGCAAGATGTACCAGGAACACTCCTCAACATTGCCCTCACTAATATGGCGAGCCCTAACGCGGTTCTGCGGCTTGCCTCCTACAATTTGTTGTGTGCTCTTTGCCGAGCGTTTAAGTTCGCAGCTGATTCCAAATTCATGAGTACAAAGGGTATAAGATACTGCTCCCAGAATGTGGATTGTTGCTAATGGACTCCAGAATTATGTGTTCCTTTGAACCCGTCACAATTTATTGTTGGAATTAGTGCGCAATTGGCTCGCTCAGAGCCTCAGCTCACAGGGGACTTTCTCAATGAATTTTTCGTTGGATGGGAAAGTTTTCCATACTCGCAGAGGCCCTTAAGCTTAGCGTATATGGCGCCTTGGCTACCCAGTTTGAGAACTCATCTGATACCCAATGAAGCTGATGGCGATAAGGGAAGAGACAAAGTCGCTGTTATCTTCAGAAAGCTTATTGAAGTCGCCATATCTGACGTTGTTCTTAGCATTACCCTGGAACAAAGCATCTGGCCAGCAATTTGCAAGGACGAAGTGTATATGGATATATTCCTAGAGGAGATCCTCAAACCAGCCCTTAGTTTTGGCATCGATGATGAGCGGACAGAGATTCTGGGTTCCATTCTTGCCTCACTCGATACAATTACGATACGTGGAAAACTAATCTCGAGGCTTCGAAAGGCTCTCAATCGTACCTCACTCCGACCAACAAGGCATCTTCATGAAAACACAGTTTGGGGTGAGATTTGTGTTCTTTTAAGACTCACCTTGTCTGTTTCGTTCGATAGCGGTGTCCAGTCGCAGTTATATCTCCCTGAAGTATTCCATCTTGTCACCATGCTGGCTAATACAGGCTCGTCTGACTTGAGATTAATTGTTCATCGCTTACTTGTCAATACTATCCATGCTATGTGCACCACATTTGTATTGGAAGAAAGCAAGCTTGCTAGATTGAAGGTTATGCTATCGTCAATATCGGAGCCTCGTCAAGAGTCTCCGTTCAGCATACTATCAAGAGACGGTGCTTCTCTTCCTTCATCACAAGACTCGGGACCCTCAGCATTATTAGCCACGGAGTCTCTTGCTGGCCTTCTCTCTGATATAAGTATTGTAGCGGCTCCAACGGTTGATTTGTCAAACGCGTGGCGTGCCAGGTGGATGAGTTTGGTGGCAAGCACTGCTTTCCAGAGTAATCCAGCAATACAACCCAGGGCGTTTACTGTTATGGGCTGTTTGGCTCGGGAAGATGTCGATGACGACCTACTTTATCAAGTGCTGGTAGCACTTAGAAGCAGCATCGGTCGATATATGGAAGATAGCGACAGTGAAATGATGGTTGCTATAGTCACAGCTCTAACCAAAATGATGAACAAACTACCCTCGGCATCACGTTATGGAACCCAACTATTCTGGCTTGCGTTATCTCTTGTGCGCTTGGTACCAATTGGACTTTTCAATTGCGCGGCGATGTTCCTAGATGCCGTCCTACTCAACATTGGAGCTTCTGGTGAACTCAGCAATGGGCGCATGATCTCAACATTATTGCAAGGTCGAGCGCCACTTGATGAAGCGGCAATACAACTGGATGAAATATATGGGATTCATTTCACTGCAGAGAACTTCCATTTCGCCATTTCTGCTTGCATGGTAAAAGGTATGACGGATTCGTTGACGAGATCTACTGCTATGCGTGTAATATCAACATTCCTCGACACGACCATCACTAATGCGCCTGATGGAATCTCGTTTCCACGAGATATTAGTTGCATACCATATCTTGGTCTTCTACTGGCCCGAGCGCTCAATCCAGAAGATGCAGGGCATAGTTTATGGCTTGCTACTGCTACCCAAGGAGAACACACCCCATATTCAGAGTCAGATATGGACAGTATAACACAAATTGCAGGTCTCAACGAGAGAGAATTGCTCCTTACTTGCGCCATTGGCTTAGTCGACTTTCACTATTTAGATGATATCATCCAAAATCGCGCATTGCAATGGCTCAATAAGCTTGCCGTATCATCATCAAACGTCATGCTACGCCTGTAAGTCATCCTGTCATGCCCTGCCACATCAAGATCAATACTAACTTTATGAAGCTCCGGCCCAATCACGAACATACTAGATGATGTTCTTATATCTTGCCAGAATTCGACAACGCTCGAATCTGCACATCAATTGTTACGTACCATTACATCAAATCCTCAATTCTCGGCCGCGATGGAAAACACCGATGCGTTGGATAGAGTATTGAGTAGCATAGGCTTTGAAGGTTTGTGGAAGAATTCGACCTACCAAGGCCATCATGAGGTCGCTAGAGAGTGTACTGCTTTGACTGATAAGCTTATCGAGGTATGCATCATTTTCTATTCCTTGTCGAGTGTCAAGGCTAACTTGAGTTTGCAGCTTATCATTGCATAAATATAAAAGATGAGGAACGTGTGTTTTGTGATGAAGATCAGGAAGGGTAAGTGGCTGGTGACGACAGGTGAAGAAAGCGAAACGAGGCATGAACCACAACTTATGATAGGATAAAAAGCCCCTTTAATTTTTTTTAGCGTTAGCTTTAGGATAAATGATACCCTGTTCACACAACTCCGTGCTACAAGCTATAATCCAGCATGAAGAATGGACGATTGGAGGCATGAAGTTGTACGTTTTGATTTGTTGTGCGTTAGAGTTCAGGAACAATAATTTGTGATCTAGTGGTCCCAAATGGGTTAGACCCTCAATATTAACTTATACTTATTATCAACTACCACAAGGGCGATTTGTATATACAGTGGAGTTTTGATGAATCTACAAGCTCCAGACATTTTACACCCTTTTCCATCGATACAAGGGCGCAATGAATCGGAAAATCTCCTCCAAAACAAAATAAGTTTTTTATGTGTCAAGTGATGACAGAGTCGGACATATTCGGAGATTGTGGTGACTCTTTGGAGTTGGCATCCGTTGATGCGAGGAACTTGCTACGGCTCGCCGACCAGCTTGAGTAACAAAAGTCACAATTCGAAATCTCTGCGCAACGACGATTCGAAACATCAAACATTTTGGTCGACGTCGACTTTCTGCCATAACCGATACAAGCACGAGTAACGAAATTGCAGATAGAGAAGATAAAATAAGGCGATTGAAGTTCTTGTCAATGACAAGATGGCTATGTGTCGAAAGGTATACGTCGATAGTGGCACAAATGAGTAGCTATCAAGCAACATGAAGCACGAACCCGCAGACCAGAGTACATGGAAATGCCTCACAATAATTTATCGCAATGTTTTTACATTTGCAAAATTTCACCCATGTATTTCGCTGCTTGAGGTGTCGATCTAACACCATCAAACTTGTTCTGTCCCGAGGAGAAATCCCGGAAGCTTCGAAGTTGTTATTCGCATTTCTAGGATGCTTGTCATCTCGCAGCCTGATAAGTTCTAGATTGCTGGATGATGTCAATCTGGAAGGGGAAATGGAAATCTTTCTTCAACTTTCACGATCGTGTTTCCTAAATAGGAAGCTGTTTAGCATTGATGTCATCTACGAGGGAAGATATATTGCCTCATACGCAATATATATGTGCACAAGTAAGTTTCATGTGGGCATTGGCCAATTGTACACTATAATTTTTAGGATGCCAATAGGCTGAGCTGCAGGTTTTTACAATTAGGGAAGTTGGCTGGCAGACCCCGCCCCTTTCCTCGTCACTTTCGGCAACCGATTATTATAATGGTACAAATGAATGCATTTGGAAGCTGAAGAAATAACCATGCTTTAGTTCTCGTCGGACACACCATGAAACCTCCTACATCATGACATAGGCTTACAGTATCCTTCTGCTTCCGCCACATAATTTCTCTACCATGCTCTGGAATGCTCTTCCCGCGTATAAATCAAAGTTCATGCCCAGCCGGATTGAATCAACTGCTCAATTATCTTCTGCACAACAAATTCTAATTGACATTCCAACCTCTTGCATTTGATATTGTTCACACGTAATCTGTCAATCATGATGTGTATGTCACCAGCAGCCCTCGTTAGATCCATAAAGATTTATAACGCTTACGTCCTTGAGCAGCAACACCGATGACAGACCCCGTTCCAGAGCGCAGCAGCTGGTGGAAACAACATAACGCATATTATGGCGTACCAACAGAAGGGTCAAACGATCTCGATTTCCGTCCGGCACCAAGAATATTCAGATATCCAGGACCATTGACTGAAGATAATCCAAACACCCACGACAGTTCAGGCAAAACAAAATCTTTCCTGGATTATGGTGATCCTAAGCCCCGCATCTAGTCTCATGAGAACATGCCACCCGACCCCAGCAGGAGTCAATGGAGTTTCACGCCGAACACTTCAACGCACATCGCTCAAATACTTCAAATACTTGAACTAGGAGACCTAGCCTTCGCACAAGCCAAAAATGGACAGGTTATGACGCCTCCGCGATGTGGTCGTGATCATACATTCCCGGAGATACTAGCAGCGACCGCTCTGGCCAAAATGCAAGAAAGTGGATTCAAGGAATTACCATCTCAAGAGGATACCTTCGAGTTGTACCATAATTGGAATATGTATGTTGATCGAGCGGGATTATCTAATGCTGAGATTCCGTGGGGTTTCAGAGATGCTTTTGATGCAGACGGTAAACGAAAGATTAGCTGGATGGCTGTGAGTAGCTCTTGCTTTGGATTTCATAGCTTCCATTCAGATACTAATGTTGTTTAGTATAACGACAATATTTTACCCTATGTTGCGAGTTTGATGAACGGGCAGAGTGTGGCTTACGAGGCTTCGCCGGTTACTACTCTTCTCGAACTGGAAGTTCAGAAGGATATGGAGAAGATGCTGAAGGCGCAGGAGTTGGTCGTCAATGCTACTTCTTTTATGAAGTCTTTTTCTGATCTATTTCCTAAGCGAGGGTAGTGAAGCTCTATACATATGTCGGTCTCTGAATCACATGGATGATATATGTGTAGCATGGACTGTCTTTAATGAATCATCGCGGATGTCACTTGCTATCGTTTGAAATTGGGTTCTATGTGTCAGCAGATCATGAAATAATTCAGAATGAGGGCAATGAATTTCTGAATTCTGTACTAGTTATCATTTATTTTAATTGACCTGAGTCACTCTTTGACTTCATTGAGCGGTACATAAGCTATATGAAAATTGTCCAAGCTACTCGTGAGTGATACCAATAATGACATAACATTACGTACACATGCTCTGGGGATTCTAATACTAAGGACGAACATTCGAGCACCTGCGGTCTGGATAGATAGACAGGATGATAAAAGAGCCCTGTGTAATGTGAACGATTTGGACTCTAGTACCATCCGACAAGATGTAGCTTCAATAGATGAACTCATCTGTCGACATTATCATCACCCAAGAGATCTGAACTCCTGTTGTTTGCAGTGGAACTTGGTTTGAAGTGCTATCAGTTTACAGGATGTAAAGGTTGACATATGTCTATTATTGTTCATTTAAAACTTCAAGAGATTAAAACATCCATCTTTCAATAGCATTCATTGTGTTGCCTTGTCCAACCCACTTCTTCCAACCCACCAAATCTGTCATCTTAAGTCCCCATCCAACCTTCCCAATCACCCCGACACCCTCCGGTGACCTCCTAAATCCTCCCCTTTAAACCCTAATACTGTCTTTACAGAAGCATTTAGAGCTATCCTGATATAGCTCCCACCTTATTAGATATATCCCGTATTGCCGCCATTAACTTTTAGCTGCCATTGCTTGATTCCATCAGAGAGCGTGGAATAAAACGTCCCCAATCTGAATATGATTGGAGGGATTTGGGGAATTCATTACTTTGAAGGCGCACAAAAATGTAGGAAACTCATCGACAAAATATGTCTTGAAGAGATTGTTAGTCATGCGTTCATAGCCAGTATAGAGGTAGCAACATACTGTGGGTAACATGATTCTCTCCCAGCTTCATGATAGTAGGGCGCATGATTTCATCTAATTCCGACTTAGCTAGCCCAACCCCCGAAGCAGGTGCCAATGCAAAAGACGAGTTTATCATCAGCCACACGCTAACACCTCCTGCATCAACTAAAGTAGGAAGCGTTCGGATGGATGTCTCAACCACTTTGAAGAATGCATCTTGTAATATTCCTGCATTAGTGAAAGTGAGATTTGCGGCTGCAATTCGTTCATCTCGGTGTGCCCTGCTTTTCATAGATAGAACTGCTCCATAAGTTCCTCCGCCGCCCCAGGAAAGAGTTCAATATAAATATTCATTCTCCACCGGAGGAGCGATTACAAAATCACCATTACCAGTGATAACTTCTCACTCGAGGACCTGATCTGCTGCGAGGCCATATCTAGACACTAATTGCCCATGCCCACCGCCTTGAGAATATCCACCAGCGAAACCAACAGTTCGGTCGTTTCCTCCAACAATGACCAATTTTTGGGCATTCGCAGCAGTTAAAGCCTCCATAACGCTAACATCTGCGCCGAATTTGACCGCCTTTCCGGTTTAGTACTGCGATTGGTAGACTAATACTTCGATACTTTTCAAATGCTGCGTCCAGATCGCAACAGCACCAGCAGTCGTATCCGGGAAGACAGCGGCAAAGGGTATATGTATAGCCATTGAATTCAAGCTGTGTATGAAGGGGCAGACTAGCCGCACTAATAACTTCAAGGTCCAGGAAAATGAAGAGGGTAGCAAGTGGAAAAACAGAAGTAATTAGTTTTTGGCCATCCTCGCAATATGTAATGATGTACAATGTACCAAATGTCTCAATTAGCTCATGAGTTTCTTTGTAGCCCACAACCTCATATTCATTCACAAGGCGTGGCATCTACTCTTCTCTCCGTACATGTACTTCTCACCATTACTGTCATAGCCGTGGAGCTTTGGTACGGCGGTGTCAACATGGCAAGCTATATTGCCGCTATTATTTCGACTGCATGCTATCTAATCTATCCGGATGCAGTTTTTTATGGCTTTGACATATCCCCTGCGCTATTTCCTATAGCAGAAACACTACCATTCAATGTTCACCTAGGCATTATGGATATCAAGCAACCCATTCCACTGTCCAAACAGAGCAAATATGATCTTTTCCATCTCCGTCTCATAGCTGCAGATATTGCACCGACAGAATGGGAATTGGTAGTGCACAACATCATCCAGTTGCTCAAACCAGGGGGTTGCCATTCAATGGGAAGAATGCAACTGGGCAGATGTCCAGCATCTACGTGGTGGCATACAATCCTCCGTACATACAGCGCGATTGATGGGGTCCTCGCTTCAGGATTGGCCTTAAAGATAAGTTCTCATATGGCTGGAAGATGTTGTCCCAGATTTTCCAGAACAAAGGACTTGTAAAAGTAGAGGAAGATATCGTAAGCTCGGATCGAGTTGTAGATACGAGAACTCCTCTCACAAGGAACGCGGTGCAGGCTATATTTAGTTAGTCGTGGCTGCTTTTATCACGAACCGCCCATGGGTCCTTATCAAATGATGAGCTCGATAGGTTAGAGGCAGAGGCAGAGCGAGATATCGAGAGTGGATGCTATGTGAGATTTGATATACATGTTGTATTAGGGTTTAAGAATTGACACTTGTCGTTATTTGTACCGTAAATTCACATGAATGAAGCATTTTGAAAGATAAGAAAATCACAATAAAGTTGAATAGATGATGAGACGCAGCACAAGGCTAGTTAACCATGCAATTCATTTTCACTTGAAGTAGCTAGTCTTTGCATCCGTCACATTCCACAATTACACATCAATTGTGCCCAAGAACCCAAGTTCGAAATATCAAATCACTGTTACAAAACCACGACATAAGAGTTCTGGAAACTTCTAACCGTATATTTTACCAAGAAATATCCGTTACCTTATTTCCAATCCTTAATTATAAATAATTCATTAAAATTCCAATTTTCAGTATTTCCTATTCAAATTCAAAATGGAAGTTGATATTCGAAATGAAAATGATGATCATAAATTTCATCAAAATTGAAGTACCCTTTGTAGAGTTAGAATCTTTCAGGCTAGAAGGGATAGGAAATTGTAATTTTGGATCGAGCAAAATTTAAGTATACCTCGAAGCATTATAAGGGATATCATTAAATCGAATTTATTTAGAATTATTCATAAAGAAAAGGTATATCAATCCTTTATAATAATAATTAAAGAGATTTAACAAATTATAAGAGAATTAATAAAAGATTAAAAAAAAAAAAGAATGATTTTTGAGTAAATGAAATATATATTGAGGGTTAGAATTTCAATATATATTATTCAATATAAATTATATCGATATAATTATAAATATTATATAATTTACTTTAGATTATTTATCTTTAAAAAACAAACAAAAAAAAGATTAGATTTTATATATATATATATTATTAATAGAGAATAACTGATATAATCTTTAAAAAACTTAAAGAGAGTGATTAAAGAAAGGTTATTGTTACAAGGGATGCGATCTAGATCACGTGGAAGTGGCCTGGATCCTCGAATGGTTTATAACTAGGCGTCAAGCAGAAGCTTTAAAGTAATATCAATGGTTGCAATTCGTAACTAATAGTAGATTATACTAAATGATTGATTTTGAACATAAAGCTCTACAAAAGGAATCCTTCCCTAGCTATATAGACCTTTGTATCAATTGGATCATTTGGATCTAGTGGATCTAGGATTCGATTCTCTAGATCCTTTAGATCCTATGATCCATCATGTGACTACGATCAGACTATATATCCGAGCTTGTTAAAGGTGGGGAGATTACATGAGGCGATTACCATACAAATTTGTATACAAATCGCCTTGCTTTTCGATAGGGCCTAAGCTCATGTGGACAGGTTGACTGTTACCCTGTAACAGTTATATAATTAAACAAAAGTATTTTCAAGATTGGAAAACATAATAGAATATAAATGATTTGTAAAATTGAGGAAAAGAAGTTTAATAATTATATTAAATCAATGTGATATATAAAAGCCTTATAAGAGTTGAATAAATAAAATCAATTATATTTCTTAGAATTTATAATTGAAGAATTATAATTTATAGAGAGTATCTTTATATATATATAAAATACTTATATAATAATTGTATAATTGTATACAATTTGTTTTAAAATGATTATAATGTTATATTAAAAAGAGTAAATTTGGAAAAGTATATATAAATTATCAATTCACTGATAGGAATTATCGATTAATTGAAATTATATAATTATCCTTTATACAAGATTTATAATATTACTTTTTTCTTCAGAAAAGCTTGTCTTTGAGCTTTTTTATTTCTTTATTTCATCGATTATTATCGGAAATCAGAGTCCAATAGGTTTACAAGTTCTAGATCGATTAGATTAGTTGTTTTTGATTGATTTAATCAATTGTATTGGTAAGTGATTGTTGAATTGATTAAATTAATCAAATCAATCAAATTGATCAGATTGATTAAATCAATCAGGTCAATCAAATTGATTAAATTGACTTTTTCAATTTATTAAAAGGAGAGTTTAAAAGGTTTATTAATCCTAGATCGATCGAATTAGTTAATTTTGAGTGGTTTGATCGATTATATTGATAAGTATTTTAATTGATCAAATCGATCTTTAAGAACCCTTCGGGAAGAAAGAGTTTCAGTAATAAGAGAATAGAGTTAAATCTTTTTTTTTGTATTAATTTGAAATGATAATAAGTATAATTTTTGAGTATATTATTTTTGTTATTGTATAAATGTAATTTATTTATTTTTAAAATTTGAGCTTTTATATATATATAATTAAATTCTTTTGAATTTATATAAGTTTTAGATATTCTTGTAATTATATATATATATATTTTTACAAATTATAACAATTAATTTGTTGAATTAAAAAATAACTTTTTCTTTTTTGATTTTATATAGATATTATTATTTATATAATTATAATTATTCTTTTTGTTTTATTTAATTAAACAATCAATTAAAGGGATCAAATTATATTGGATTAATTAGATAGAAATCGTATAATAAATATAGTAATGTTTTAAGATTAAAGATAAGGTATTAGATAAGATCAATATTGTTATTAAATTATAAAACTTTATATAGTAAGATGTTTTGTGATTTTTTTATTATTAAGATCTTTTTCATTTTCTATTCTGAATTATTAATGATATTAATAGATAATAATGATTTGAATATTTAATTAGGAAAAAAATTATTGTATATTTTGTATAATCGATTTGAAGAAAAAATAGTATAGATTTTTATTATAATCGGAAATTCGAGTTTGAAAGAATTATTAATATAATTAATAATCTTGAATCTTCTTTAAATAAAGAAATTTAATTTCCTAGATAGTTTTTGAATAGGATAGTTTTTTATATTAAATTATATATAATCTTTGATATCGAAATCGATTTTATATTAATAAATGTTTATAAATTTTGATATTTTGATTTATTAGTATTATCTTTTTATTTTTATATATATTATAGTATATATGTTACAAATCACTTATATTTAAGATTATAGTGATATTGTAAATGTCAGTGATTTAACCGCCGATTATAGAGAGGTTTTTTATTGTTATGATTAGGAATTTAAGAATTCTAGAATTAGTATTCTAGGTAACTATAATGTAATAGGATAAATGTTCTAACTTTACGAAATAGATTAGAATAAAGATTATCTTAGGATATTTATTTTAGAATAATTTCCTTAGAATATCAATTATCTTAAAGAGGGGATTATTCTAGGGTGATTATAGTAGAAAAGGATAGAAATCATATAATAAAGCCTTTAAGAGTATAGGCTCCCTTAAACTCTTTGAAGCTTTTAGAAATGTAGGTTTTTTAAAGCTTTTGGAAGAATCTAATATATAGTCAGAATAAGTTTCATAGTTTAAGAGCTTTGTATTCAATTTAATTATCAATTAGTTTATCTACATTCTAATTGATCTAATAATGAATTCACTTTCAAATAGATAACCAGTGATTAATAGTCTTAACCCACAACCACCAACTAAACGAAACCTCAGGCAGCCGCTGCCTCGACCAGATCATTACAATATATTTGTATAGGGTTTTGTAAGATATGAATTCTTTTAAAGAATTATATAAAAGAATGAATTGTATATAATTTATTTTAAATAAGAATTCTAATTAATCATTTTGATAATAATTAATAAATAATCTTAAGTGTTATTAAAGATATTGATTGTATATTTTAATTTAATTATTTGTTTGAGGATGATAAATAATTGAATATTTGATAGAATTCTTTTCAAAATTGGAATATGAATTGAGGTCTATAATTAAATATTATAATCTTAAAAAGATTATAATATTTATATATATAATAAAAATAAAGTTTGATTTAATTTCAAATATTAATTGATTTGTAATAAAGAATGAAAATCATTTGTTTGATTAATTAATTAATAATGATTAAGATATTATTATATTTATTTTTATTTTTATTAAAGTTGTAATAATCTATAATGATATATTATTATATTCAATTAGGAATCGAAAATGAATATAATAAATTAAGAATATAATTATATAAAACAATATTATATTTATAAAAATGATAATTATATATATATTTGATTATAATATTATATATTTTAAATCAATAGTATTATTGAAATAATAAAAGATAGATTTTGTTTATATTAGAATGAATAATAGAGATAAAATTGTAGATTTTATAAATCAAATAGATTTGTAAATTATCGATATTGGATATTATCAAATGATTATTATAGAATAAAAGATTATTTTGAAAAGATACATATTTATAATTTTTGATAATTTGTATTTTTAATATTAATAAGTTATTGTTAGATTTGTTTATTATAATAATATAATTGATTGAATCGAATCAAAGAGTTATTATATTCAAATCGATATTAATATTGATAAATTATAAGTTTGTTTATTAATCCGAAAGGTATAATTTTGTATTTGTATAATCTATAACAAGTTCAAAAGATAATATACTTTTTCGAAATAGAATTTATTTATATATAATAAAAATCTTGATAAATATTAAGTTTGATATAAATCTTTATATTAGAAAGTTGAATTAGTATTTTATTAATTAAGAATAAAGAATATTGATTCTTATATATTATTAAATTCAATAATTCGAAATCTATATAGAATTTTAGATTTCTATTGAGCTTTTTGATAAATAAAATAAAAACAATAAAGAGAATCTAATTAAATTCGATAAATTCTTTATTGAGGTTATCTATAATATACTCTTTATCGATTTCTAATTGTTCAAAAGATATTTTATAAAGCAAATTGTATTATAAAGTTTCTTTTTTTTTATTTTTCAATATAATTTTATAATTGTAAGATCGATAAAAAGAAAGAAGATTCGATTCTCGTTTAAAGAAAGTTTGATAATACTTTTAATATTCAAAAGAGATATCAAGTTCTGAATTAGCTTTTGTTAGTATCTAATTAAATTATCCTTGAATTTTGAAATTCTTAAATTCGATTAATATAATCAATATTTATTCTTTTATATATTATTCTTTATATTAAATCTTTAGTATATTATCAAGTTTTTTTAAAATAATTATAAAAAGTTTGATTTGTTTTTGTTTTTTATATATAAATTGAAAAGCAATAAAGATAATAATATAAAAATCAAATGATTTTGATATTGAATAAAGAAGAGATTTGTAAATTAATAATAATAATATAATTGATTAAATAGAAATAATTTGAGTTTTTTAAAAGTTGTAGTTTTCTTTTCGATAGTAATTTATAAAGGTTATTTTTATAAAGTATTAATTTTATTCGATTGATTCAATTGTTTGTTTCTTTAAATTTAATATTCTTTAAATTGATGATTTTTGTTTTCGAATAGATGATTGAATAAGAAAAATAAAATTGAAATAAAAAATAATACAAGATTATTTTATAAATCATTTTAGATATTGATAAAAACAATTTAATTTTGTTTGAGTTTTGGTTAATTAGAATCTATTTAATATAATATTATAAGTATTTAGTTTTATAATAAGGAAAGATATAAATGATTATTTATAATTATTGATTATTAAATTAAAAAATATATAATATATAATAATACAATTTTGTATATTATTGTAGTCTTTAATCTCGATTAAAGTTAAAAGAAGTATCATTTTGAGTTTGAATATAGAAAATAAATAGATAAAAAATATATTATTGATAAAGATAAATCTATTTGTTTTTAAATCGATAAATGTTTTTAATTTATAAATATATTTGTTTTTGGAAAGAATATATAGAAGAATTAATACTTCTTTTCTTATTAATTTGATTAAATCAAGAAATCTTATATTTTATATAATATTTAAAATAGAGATAAAGTTTAAATATTTTGATTTAAATATTTTTTATTTATTTATTATATTTTCTTTATAATTTTATATTTTAAATTATTGTTAATATTATAATATTCTTTTTCTTTTTTGATAATTTCAATTTCATTAAAGCTTTTAGAATAGAATATTTGTATATATTCTTTTGAAGAAGAAAATAAAAAGTTTGAATGATTAAAATAATTATTAAATATAAATATTGATTGGAAAGGGTTTATATAATCAATAAATAGATTTCGTAATGGAGATGATTTCAGAAATGTTGAATTTCCGAGAATAAAATTGTTAAAACTTTAAAAGGATAATTGTAAGAATTCTGAAATCTACTCACCGCACACCATTTAAATTCGTGACAAAATCCCTGCAAAACTCATATTTTCTTATATAAAATAAAATATCAAATAACTTTTTCAATATTGAATTGAATTAAATAAAATTTTCAAATATTATAATTAACTACAAAAGGATATTGAAAAAATTTACAATTTATTTTTAATTATTTTTGTTTTAAAGTTATATCCATTTAAATTTAAAAAATATTAAAATTTCATTTGTGTAATACTTTTTTGAACTTTTCCTTATATAAAATAAACGATTTTTTTTAAACTTTTTTGTTTTTTCAATCTTAAATATATATAACTTTGAAACAAAAATAATAAAAAATATTTTGTTAAATTTTTATTATATTTGAATGAATTATCTATGTATATATCAATTTTTATATATTTATTTTATTATTTTATAAAGATAACAAGGGTTTAAAAAGTTGAAAAAATCGTTGATTTTGGTGTGATTTCGCTTAGTGTGCGGTGAGTAGATTCCAGAACTCTTATATTGATATTATTAAAGATAGATTTGTAAATAGAAATAAAGACTTTATATTTTAAACAATATTAGTTTTATTTTTGTATAAAGATTTTTATTTTGTTCATTTCGATAAATTTTGTTACAAATTATTTTATAGTTTGATAATTCTTATAATATAAAATTATAGTTTTTGAAAGAAAATTGAAGATCTTTTGTTCAAGATTTCGGAATAGAGTTTTATTGTTTATAATCTTTATTTAAATAATTAATAATTGGAATTTCTTATATTATTCTAAAAAGTTCTTATAATAAATTGTATTGAATATGATTTATAATTTATACTAAATATAAATATAATTGATTTTAATCAGATTTCGATAGATTATAATAAATTGATTGATTAATTCGAAAATAATTAATCAAAATATTTAGATATAAAAAATATAATAATATATTTGTACTTTTGATTTGATTTGATCGATTATATATATATATTATTGAACTTTGTTTGTAAATAATATAATATATAATTCAAATTGTTTTTGAATTAGTAATTATTATAAACTAGTTTTAAATTCAATATTATCGTTTAATTTGATAATCAGATTAATAAATTTTGAAGTATAAAAGTTTTGATTCAAATAATTAATAGTGTATGAATACGATTTGAATTGATTAAATCAATTTTTTGAAAAACGGGGATTCTAATTCTTATATGAATTTTTATTTTCGAAAACGAAAAAAGAATCATTTAAAAGATCTGGTTTATTGTATTAGATGATCGATTAGTTTTTTCTTTGATTTTGAAATTGTTTAATTTGTTTAAATGAGATCTCATTATATTCAATTGAGAGAATGAAGGAAGTTTTGAATATTATTGTTGATTTGAATATTTGTATAAATATTATTTGAAGTTCGGAAAGAGGTTATTTTATTATAAAATTTGTTATTGTTATAATTCTTAATCGATGATTCTTTTCCTTTTGGTTTTGTAAAGATTGTTGTAAATTTGAGATTATTGAATACAAATTTTGTAATTGTAATAAAGGATTGAAATTATCGATTGGAGTATTAAAAGTTTCGATTATATAGATTGATATTTTCTTTTTATTATTCTTTTTTCAATCAATTATAATGTTTTTCAATTCTATATCTTCTATATTTTCTTTGAAAATTGATTGAATTGTTTGAAGGGATTGAGAGAGCTCTGTAACGATCTGGTTGGGGCAGCGGCTGCCTCAGGGTTTCGTCTGGTTGGTAGTTGTGGGTTAAGGCTAATAATCATTAGTTATCTACTCGAAGATGAATACGTTACTAGATCAATTGGAATGTAGATGAATTAATTGATAATTAAGTTAAGTATGAAGCTCTTAAACTATAAAACTATTCTGATTATATACTAATCTCTTTTTCTATACTAGCTATGCTAGCTGGCTAATATGGTTAGTATTCCTGTAATGCTAGCTCTGTTAGCTGGCTAGCAGAGCTAGTATATCACATGATTGATCCTGAGACCTCTCATATCCCAAAGCCTTTCCTTTCCTGGAATATTTGTCCCAAAAGCTTTCCCTTTAGGAATTATAGCCCTAGGATATAATATCCTTTAGGGTGATAATCCTATTACAATCAATTAGATAAGATACTTGTTTTATTCTATTATGATTACCTAGAATACTTATTCTAGGAATCCTGAGGTTCTAGGTTTAGGTAATCAGGACCTCCGAAAACAATGGTTAAATCATATCCCTCTTGTAGTCGGCCTATAAATCACCGACGTCAATAATACTACTATAAAGAAAACCGTGAATCGTGACAAACTCTTCAGTATAAATTTACAAAAATTATTCAGATTATATAGAAAATAAAGTTTGATATATAATAAAGATATTAATATATTTCTAAAGAAGATTTTATCTTTATTGATTAAATCGAAATAAATCTTCTTCTTTTAAATAAAATATTTGAAAAAGTTTATTTAAGAAAATATTATTGAATTGAAATATTATTTAGAAAATCATTAGATGATCAGATTATATAAATGAATTGTAGATAATATAATATATAAGAGTTTTATAAGAATTAAATAAACAAAATCAATTATATTCTTTAGAATCTATAATTTAAGAATTATAATTTGTAAAGAACATCTATATATATATACAAAATATTTATATAATAATTAAATAATTATATACTTTCTTTTTTAAAATGATTATAATATTATATTAAAAAGAGTGAATTTGAAAATATATATATAGACTATCAATTCACCGATAGGAATTATCAATCAATTGGAATCACGTGATCGTCCTTTATACAAGGTCTATAATATATATTAGAAGATTATAATAGTTTATAATTTTAATTATAAAAAAGATATTATAAAAAGGATTCTTAAAGAATATAATATAAACAATTAGAGAATTAAAAAAAGATTTGAATTTATAAAAGAATATACTTTTAAAAGACTAGCTTGATATTTAATCTATAAGAGATTAACAATAAAGAAATAAAACTTAATCTTTTAATCGAATGAATATTTTGTAAAACAAAAAAGAAAGATCTTTTATTTTTCTATTCAAAAATGAAATCAGAATATAATTCAAACTTATTCTTTAAAGGAGAATATAAAAATTATAATATAAAAAGACTTTTATAATATTAGAAAAAATAATCTTTATATTATAAATATAGATTTTATATTCAAAAGTTCAAATATAATACAAATTCATATTTAAAGATACTTAAAATAAAAGTTTAATTTATTTTTGAAGGATTAGATCTAGGATATTAATTTATATAAAATAATACTTTTATATATATTATTTATAAAATAAAAATATAATTTAAAAAAAGAGTATTTCTTTAATTCAAGACTGATCTTTTTATAATCCTAATCTAAATCTTATAAAATATATTTAGTAATATCTATAAGTATATATTTTTGAAATGTTTTCTAACATTTTCAATAATATAAAATATACCAGGGTCTGCGCCCCCGGACCTCTAACTTTTGAGACAGTTTAATGAAAATTTAAATATTAAATATATATCAAAATGTAAACAGAATATCAATTTGTTTTTGATAATTGAAAATTAAATTATTATATTTAAAATAATAATTATAATATAATTTAACATTATTATTTATAATAATAATAATATTTTATATTATTTATTATTATTATTATTATTATTATTATTATTATTATTATTATTATTATTATTATTATTATTATTATTATTATTATTATTATTATTATTATTATTATTATTATTATTATTATTATTATTATTATTATTATTATTATTATTATTATTATTATTATTATTATTATTATTATTATTATTATTATTATTATTATTATTATTATTATTATTATTATTATTATTATTATTATTTTAAATTGAATAAGAAAAATTGAATGAATAAAATTGAATTAAATAAATTGAATGATTTCAAAGTTGAATGAATAAAATTGAATTGAATAAATTAAATGATTTCAATTAAGTTGAGTTGAAAAAAGCTCTAAGTTAGATTTGTTTAAGATTATAAGGCTTATATCAAGCTTTTTGTTAGATTATTTACCGGGGTATTTTAGACCAATCAGATTGTCAGGATCGCGACTCATTTAAGTGAGTTTCTCATTTTCCATCACTCACTGAGTAAACCTCGTGTATAACAAGATTATAATATCGACAAGCCGACAATTAAATAAAAACTAAAGAATTATTTACAAATAATATAAAATACATTAAATAATAAATTATTTTATAAATTAAAGATTAATATATTAAATAAAATAAAAGTTTATATTATAACTAATAAATAATATACTAAATATTGAAAATTAGAATTAAAATATTAAAATAATTTTTTTTTAAAATAAAAGTATATATATAGATCTCAAATATATCAAAATTTTATATCAAAATAATGAAATGTTAATTTATTAATAAAGATTGAATAGAATAGTATTGATAAAAATTCCGGGTGAAATCCGGCCGGCCGGTAGCAGTGCGCTGGTACCGTAGACTCACAACACCGGATTTCCCCATCCAGACGCTATGCATTACGATATACCATAAGTCCCTTATTGTCCAAGCCCAAAATATCACCCCAAGACCAGGTAGGGGTATGCAACACAAAGCTAAAGTACAACGCCATGAAAAATGTGAACCCTCAAGACTAAAAACCGAAACTATCCAACAGACTATTAGCCTCCGGTTCTTCGAACACAGTTGGTGGCGGCTTATGAGTTTGGCCATGTATAGCTATTGCTTCTTTTGTATCCGCGGCTGCAGGTCCAATTCCACTAATAGGCAAGTCGGCTACTACTAGCGAGCTCCTTCTTCTCAACATCTTTCTGGGATTTATTTCTCCATCGAAGCTCTTAAAGTCTAGTTTGGTTGGGAGCATGAACTCCCAATTCCTCACCAAATCTAATGCCAATAAATCACAACCCATGCGATCATATAGTCTTGAATTGTGCAATACGAACGCCCATTCGACCTTTGGAGTGACTTTGGATGCGCCACGTAGGGTCTGTAAGGTCTTTTGACGAAGCTGCGAGTAAAGAACAACTAGAGCAGGATCATCGGTTAGGAAAAGTTTTGCTTGGAGATCAGGTGATTGTGGGCTTTCAAGAAGAGTATAAACTGGCGACTAGAACGATATTGTTAGTATTTGGATCAAGTCTGGCAAATAAATTGTACGGATTCTTACGATCAAGGCTCGCACAGCCATATCACGACGATGCAGCATCCAGAAAGCCCACGATGCAAGCCATCGGTTACCTTCCTGGGCAGCTAACGGTAGAACCTTTTCTTCAAGAAGTTCTTTGAGAACAGGACCGTGCTCACCCTCATATACACGGGTGACTGCTATCGCAAGTTGAAGATCTTTGAGTTGACTCAGAATCACATTGATGGCATCTTTGAGACAATCTGCCAATAAGAAGAAAGCCGCAGCATATTCTAAACATGGTTAGCATGGATCAAATAAGACCAGCAAAGCATTACTCACCAAATCGACGCTTCCCAAGCAAAGCATAGGCATTCTTCATTGCAGCAGTCCGCCACTTCTTTTCGGAAAAATTATTCGCTAGGAGTCTTGACGTAGCCCCTTGTTCACGATTCCACGCAGCCATGCGCCATAGACCTTGAAGTACCGCCTTTTTCTTCAGCGCAAGATAATACAAACTGCAATCTATAGGGTTTTTAAGATCGCTCTTTGTGTATTCATTCCGCGCAATGACTTCAAATTGAGCTTTCTGTTCTTTGTTAGCTTCCTCAAATTTCAATACAAAATAACTACATACCAGAGCATTTGCATCCGTCATCCACATAAAGATACCACTCTCCCGTGCATGTTCCCAAAGCATCCTTCCATGGAATTGTCGTGAGACCATATCTGCCAGGATATCCTGACTATTACTATGGTATGCCCAATTAATCTCTCTCCAAGACAGACTAAGTTCATTGGCACGACCACGACGCAAGACATGCTGCCTAAAGAATAGCATAAATCTTGCAGCATTGTCATCCATAGATCTACGCTGGCGTTCAACAATACCGACACATTCAACAATATCAGCCAGGTGAATTTGTTCCTGTCTCGAAAGCTGAGGCAGCGCAATCTGCGTCAATCTCTCGGTTATGGAAGCAGCAACGTCTTCCGTAACTGTCTCCACATCGTCATAGTCGGAAATGCCATCAAATGCAGATCTAATTCCTTTACTAGCTGAAGATACATTGTCTGAGCTAATGTAGAAATCTTCTATGTTCATTCCGAGGTGCGAGTCGATTGCTTCACCCTCAATGTAATATTTAAGGACCTTGTATAGTGCTAACAAAATATGCTGCACTAATAAATTCTTGCCGGCAAGTATGTATTGGCTCAAGAATTGTGGATGATAAACCGGAAGCGGGCCATTTAGTCTAGAAACGATGTCGAAGAGGTCCCAAGGAGTTTTGCGGTAAGGTAAAACTATTGATGCTGAAGAGTCGACCTCCTTATCATAAACGAACAACTGATTACCTGCCCCAACGATGAAGTTACCACCTCCTAACCAGGTTGAATCACCAATTGGGTGGGGTGTCAAATCTCGAATATTAACTTCTCGAATTGTTGCCCATGCTGGTCCTTTATCCAAATAATCGTATCGCATTTGAGCTAATAATACAACTCGATAACGAAAGCCTACAGCAAGAATAGATTGGTCGTCTGGAGTTGAAGTCCAATCCAGATCCTGGATTGTATCCTGGGATTCATAGTCCTGAGAATACTCAAGGCGGGCACCTCGGACGTCCCATATTGTTAACTCAGATCTAGTTGAGTTCACGAGTGCAGCTTTCCGTATAGAGCTTCCACTAGCTAAAGCAGGCTCGCTGATACCTGTGTCTACCGAACAAGTCTGTAGCCAATCAACCTTTTCCTTTTCGAAGTCAATCCGGGCGGTCCAAGACCTTAAAAGTCCAGAATAAGTATAGGAGATAGCAATATCTCTCGCAAAAGTGTCCAAAAATCCGGAGATGACAGGAGGAGATCCAGCTGGATCTACTGGTAAAACATATGCTAGATCGTCATTATCTCCAAGGTCAAATTTACAGAATTCACGAATGGAAGCCTCTTGGTGGTCCCCATTGATCTGAAGACTTCCCCTTCTTTGAGGCAGCTGGACCTCCCAAACAATACCTTTCATCTTCGAAGTAATTGTAGCGACATGAGCGACAGGACCCTCCTTATTGACTTCAGGTAGCATGAGTATGCACAATGGCTTCCCCATGACAGAAAATTTACAGTCTGCTAGTTTGACCGCCGCGGGATGTCTCGTATCCCACAGGGTAATATGATCGTGATGTAAATATATCACGAATTTTCCCTTTCTCATAACACATATCCTATGGACGTGCTCAGTTTGTGAGATAATGCTTTGACGAAATACTGAGGTTCCACCCGCGTGTTCCATATGCTTCCAAACTATACTTTCATTGCCATCTGTGCGAGATACTACTGCTCGTCCACTAACATTACGCACAATTTTCTTGACAGGACCTGAATGGCCCGTCCACAGTGCTTTCGATATGAGGCGATGCGTTCTTGGTGAAGAATCAAACAAATTGGCTACATTGGTCTCAAAAAACTCAATTTTACCATCAAAATGATGGACTAGAACATTGAGATTCCCGCCAGACTGGTTGCAGAAATTATAGAGCTGAACATAGCTTGTATCATCGGCCAGTTCCGTTGGGAAAGACAATTCCACACCATCAATATGTGCAATGTTAAAAATATTCGTCTGTTGCTTTATTTTAGACCCAACATTTTCCAGGCCCCATGCAGATAGATGCCCATGTTCATCCAGTACAACGCAAATTTCCGGATTACGATTCGCAACCTCGATCAAATGCGCTAGGGCATGGTCATCCTCCGAGTCGGTCGCTGCCCTCTCCTGTACTGCATGTTCTGTAGCAACCGTAAAATCTTTTCCATCGATGATAAATGCAAACCTTAGCTTCGACGCCCTGTTCCCGTCCAATCCTCTCGGTTGTATGGATTCATGTAAGTCGATCTGACCCCACAGCTGTAGACTTTGTAATGAATGAACATCGCTCGGCGCCCAGATCCTCAGAACATTGTCCGCACACACCGTATACAGAACATTATCAATTGTTTGGTCGATGTGAAACGGCCTTCTCCAGTGCATATTTGTGACAGTTCGCGGATGCGGTAGGTAGGTGAAGTCGAATCTTGTGTCATCATTCCCGAACGACAGTCTCCTCCATATCTTCACGAGCCTATCGTACTTTCCACTAGACGCGATGAATGCCGAATCATACGAGAAGTTTGCGAACTTGGCCGGGTTCGCAAGTTGTTGTTTCCAAACTACAACCGGCGCATCTATTGTCGAGAATAAAGTAAGCCATGAGCTCCCCACCAACAGTTCTTCCGCTATTCCCCATGACAGTGTGTTTGCTGTATCTTTCCCACTCTCGTCGATTGAAATGCTATGTTGTAGAGACCACTAAATTTGTTCAGCGCCGCATTCTAAAAAGGCCAGCAAGCTAAGGTTGTGCAATGCTAACCTTCAGCGCCCCTTCATCCTGCCCGTATGGCTTATAAACCCTTATATTAGAACCCGCGCATGTTGCAATCTTCCCGCTGGCTTCGTCTAGCGCGATAGCCTCGAGTTGAGTGTCGTCGTCGTCGTATATCGTTTGTAGGATCGTGTCAGCGCCAGTAAGTATAACGAAAGCATTTCCTGTGACATAGGCCTGTATAATCTTAGTAAGGTAAAAAAGAATATAATGCAGACTGTCTGCGATTTGATTCAGACTCACTATGAGCCTCCTGTTGGCCCAATAACCAGTACAGACAGCTTGAAGCTTGGCCTGTGCCTTTCCAGGAAGCACTGCTCTCATACTATATACCAGAGCGCATTCGGAGCATATTTTCAGTAAAATGGCATGGGTAGTTTTCTCAATACGAGTAGATTCCGATGTCAAAGGATTAGAAGAAGTCGGAAAGTATTCGTCGGTGATGGTGATTCCCGATTGTTGTACAAGTCTTCATGTAGACTTGGAGCTCTCGCCTGGATGAATAGATTGTGCGGTTCCGAGACAAGAAATCAGCCATGATCTACTCTGTACGCAGGGACATAGTTCTACCACCATATCATTCTGATTTTATGTCATGGTCATGCAGTTTTACAGCCATCACTCGAACATTTAAGAATTGTCTTCTTTGATAATTATCTTATTGAAAGTATCTAGGTGTGATAATTCTAATCTACTTAAGACAACTAAACAAATGAGAGGTTCTTACATGCCCCATGGATATAAGATCCATGAAGGAAGTTCCCCGCTCCAAAGTGGGAGTGTTCTCAATTGAGAGAAGCCAATTGTAAATCCGATTACCGAGTCGATGTGGATGTAAGTCCCTCTCTCCAGATGGCCATATGCTGGAGGAAAACGCCAGATAACCAATACTCCATACCACAACATTTGTGGGTATCCAACCAGTTAAGTATGCAAGCATATGCAATCATCTAAGTATGCAATCGCTAAAACACCATGCTAAAACATATACCCATGTTTCCAATGTAAACTCCATCTTGTCCCTGTGTTCCATTCCCTGTGATGAAACAGTAATCCTTCTTTTTCCCGCAGTAAATCATTCCCTAACGCCGTCGCAATGCTCCGTATCCAATATACACAAGTCATTAATTCATATTATCCTTCAGGGATGTCTGGAAATCCTCTATCCATTCCTAATGTACTCCGTCCTCTTTTGGAAAAGGGCATGGATGACCCATAAATTCCCTTTCTTAACTCTCGCTCAAGTGGTGTGGTCAATGGCGCCCTTGGCGTAGTTGAATGAAATCGCGCCGATGCAGCAAGAACTCTTTGCGATCTTCGAGATGGCGTTGCCATGTACCCTGGTTTTGGGGTGACTGGATTCAATGGAGGTTTGATTGGGACCGTCGTTCTACGCGGAGGATCCTTTTCGTAAAGCCTCTTCGTGATTTCATCCATATCAACTTCTTCCCCGAAATCTGACCAGTTCTCCGCTGTATCAGTCCCCGGAGGTGAATTTATGTCCACGAAGGGACGTTGCTGCGCGGTTCGCTGTCGCCAGTAGTTAAACATCTTTCTGTGTCCTTTCCTTGTATTCTTATCGTGCACTTCTTTCGCAGTGTTTGCCATAGCTCTTGCTTGAATCGTCCGCAAGCTCCATTTTCGAAGGGCATCGCTCTGCCGACGTTCTTGAAAGTCCAACGTTGCTTCGATGTTCAATACCTGTAATGACTCGGTACGATCTTTCCACCTATTGAAGAATTTCCTCATCACCATTTCTTTCCAAAGAGGTTCTAATTCGGCCACTTCTTCCGTACGAGCCCTCCACCGATCAAACGAGTTCATTCCTATGATGAATGTTTTACCTTGGGCAAACTGACGTGCCCGTTCGTTCAGTGCCATTTTCTCTTGCGCCTTTTGTCGCCAACGCGAAAACATATCTGCTGCTAAATAAAGTTTTCTGTTCCTTCGAACTTGAATATACGCAGTTTTACGCTTTTCTCGTTTCGATTTCTGTGTTGCTTCTCTCCACTTATTCAGAGCGCTCCTCATCACGAAGAACTTATTGGCAGCGCGAGCCACCTTGTTTAGTTTGACGATCCGCTGGAGCTGCGCGCGCATAGAATCGAGACATTGACCTAGAATTCGTGGAGCTTGAAAGTCCGAGGCTTGGGCTTCAATCTCGGCGCGATCATTCATTTTTACATACCATCGTCTAAGGACGGAGGCTGCGACAGTTTTGTTGTCATGTCGTCGAGCAATCTCTTCGCGTTCCCAACGCCTACTCCGTGTGTCTTGGGACCTGTCAAACCAGACTTCTAAGCATGCAGATTTAGTTTCTTCCTTCTTCTCTCTTTGTAAAACTGCACATTTCGTCTCCAATCTCCAGGTTTTAGAGGCTTTCGCGACAGCGCGGTCATCGGAAATGGCTCTCAGTCTTTTCAGCCTAGTCTGATGTCGCCACTCAGTGAATGCTTCACGTACAATCTTGTCATGATCAATCGCTGTGGCTTGTTTCTCTTGCTCGGCGCGAAGCTTCCAAATCGACAGGGAGCCTTTCAACAAGCTTACATTGTGACTAGCCACTACTTTCTTTTCGGCGGGTGCTGTTTGAGCCTCAAGACGCCATTTCTTGAAAGCACTTCCCAGTTGTTTTGCCTTGGCTGCACGCTCAGCTCTGTCGTTAAGTACGACTTGCGTTTCCGTTTTCTCTTTCCAGCTATCCATGCTTTTCGTAACCACATTGAGTAATCTCTCATCCTCCGCTAGCTGAGTGGCTTCGCTCACAGCTTGTGCCTTTCCCACCCATGTTGATAAAGCCCGTTGCTTATTCTTTTCGTCGATTCGTTGGGTAAATTCTACCACCTTTTTCTCCTGGGCCATTTTCGAAAATACTCGCCCAAGAAGGTTACCCTTGGACACTTGAGCAGCCATATTCGATTTCTCATCAATTTCCTCTTTCTTTGCTTTCAATTTGCCGAAAAACTTTCTTAACTGGAATTTTCGAGCTTTTTCCTCGTTTTCCTTATTTTTCTTCTCATTCTCTTCCGTTTGAGTCTTCCAAGCAGTGAACATTCGTGATCTAAGAATCTGTCTCTGTGCGACTTCGGTTATTTCCACTTTTTCGCGAGTGATCGCTGCCCAGTGAGTGAAAGCTTTATGCTTGAGGTGGCGGTCTCTGGCTTTCTCAACTCTTCTTTCGAGTTTCGCATATCGCTCCTCCACTTCCCGAAGTTTCTGCTGGGCTTCCAAATGAGCTTGCTGAGCCCTTTCAGCGACTTCCCGAGCTTCTTGAACCTGTCGTTTCATCTCCATTTTTTCCCGAGTCATTTCGAGCCAGGTGGAGAATGCCTGATCTTGGAGGGCGTGATTGTCGTGTTTCGACGCGATGGCGTCCAGGTGTGCTTTGCGTGCTAGACTTGCCTTTGCTTGATCACGCCATGCATAGAGTTTTTTGATAATAAATTCTTCAAAATAATGCTTGGACACAACATCCGCTCTTTCTTCCATCCATCCAACAGATACCTTAGTTTCGACAACGTCGTTCGAGTCATATTGTTCTTCGGCTTCTGAGGTTGTGGTCAACTCGTCGCTTGTATCTTGATGTTCGTTTGTAACCTTGTGAAGGGGGATTCGACCCGATGGGCGACCCCTCTGAGCACCTTTCTCTGGGTGTCGATTTATCGACCGAATACTGCCATGTGTCGAAACTGATCTGCCATGTCTGCGAGGTGGGTCATACTCACTGGCTTCTAGCCAATTTCTAACATTATTCACGCCACGCTCTTCACGTCCTCTTTGCGTGGTTCTAGGTGGTTGCGGTGTAGGTTCCGGGAGAGGTTCCGGTGATACTGCGCGTGTAGCTTCTGATATAAAGCTCTTTAGCTCATTCATTTTGGCGGGTGTGGCTGGCCCGAGAGGTAGAGGAGAGAACGATTTATTCCTTTTATGTTTTGGCTCAAGCGCTTGAGCTTGTGCTTGAGCTGCATTTTCCATATCCAAGACTCCCGTCTCGGAATTGCGTCGTGGTAATGGTAGTTCATTCTCATCATTATAGAGAGTGTCGCTTTCCTTATAATCTGCGACATCTGGAGAAGTAGCTTTGCTACTTCGTAGATATTCATGCCGATCGGTATCGAATTCAAGGGTGATACCTCTTTGCGACAAAACTTCCTCGAATTTTTCGAAAAGTGTGCCATTGAAATCTCGCAGGGCGCCAATTTTGAACAAAATCCTGGCATATCGATTATCATGGTCGGTATCAATGCCTACTCGGGGGAGAATTTCATAGTAAGATCTAAAGAGGGCATTGGTGGGTAGTCTATCGCGCGGAAGCAGAGTGGGTAGGATATGTTGTGCGCGGACAACGATGTCATGCAGAATAAGCAAATCTATCAGACATTAGCATTAATTACTATGTATATTCAGATTGAATTGAATCTCTCAAGGCATACCATCATCAGTATAATAAGGTTCGTCAGTTGTGGTTGACCAACTGACTGGACCGTCGCGTGCGGACGGAAGTGACAAAGGAGACATGGGACCTTATCAAAAGGCATATACGTGAGAAAGTAGTTTTGTTAATTATTTGTACATACAGTTATCGCGGATCGGCGATAAACAGCAATGAAAGCGAGAAGCAAGGTACAGGAAGAGTACTAGGTAAGGTACAGCAAGGGTATACAGCAATTATTATGAGAATGAGAATGAGAACTGCACAACTTTTCTTAAAGCTCTTTGAATCGTGAACTGTGAATTGTGAATGTGAATTGTGAATTGTGAATTTGAACGTGAACTTGAACTTGAACGTGAATTTGAACCTGATTGTGAATGTGAATGTGAATGTGAATTTTCGCAGCGCGCTGAAGAGGAGTGGAACATGATTTCGCGACTTTGGTGGAATTGATAAATGAATTGAATGAAGGACGCGACAAAGTTTTAACTTTTACCGGTTGATTTTTTGGTGCAGAACTATTCAACGCTAATGGAGCTAGAAGCCTAGACCCCTTGTCGAACAGACAGGTCTAGCGAACATATTCTTATCTCATCCCCAGTTAAATCGATAAGATGTCATGGTCTCGATGACTAATCATGGGATTGTTACAAGTCATACTTTGCGCATCAACAATGACCAATGGCTCGAGGACCATCCGGACATATCCGTACAAGTGTCGATTTCTAGTCCTCAATTCCGTCACTAAGGTACTACTTCACTAACCTCAACGGGCCACCTCAACAACGCCTTATCACCTGACTACTTTCACTATCCCCAAACTCGAACAACAACTCAAATAATCTAAACCCAGATCCTCACCAACCATGCCTACTCGAACAAGACCTATCGAGAAATTTGCACAAGCAGTTGCCAAATGTTCTACTGAGGTATATCTTCATTCATTCCCTCCACAACTTCACCCTTCACCCTTTGCCTCTCCATCCGTTCAACCCCTCTATCTACTCAAACCCTCCATACCCTCACCCCTCCACGGCCTCTACTCCATGAAAATCCTCCCCAACTCCGCACCATCTATTAACACCTCCAAAACAGGCATCTGTATACGGCAAATGCATCGTAGCAGATTACAATTCCGTGCATAAAGATAAATGCCTGACTGAATTTATGAGACTGAAAGATTGTTATCTCGTACGTCTAAATTAGCCCTTTCGTAATATCTATATTTTTGTTGCTCATAACTTATATTTATTAGGTTGCTGCAAAGAAGAAGTAGATGGGATTGTTCTCCTGGGAAGTTAAAATCGGTGGAAAGCCGTAGCTGGCGGCCTTGTTCAACTGCATGTTCCACAGTTGCAGTGTTTCTACATCTCGTTTGGTATCCTCCAAACCTCATCTGCTGCGTAGTCACCTGGCAATGTCCCAAGCAAATAAAAAGATTTATGAACTATTCTTGCAATGACTTTTAGGATTTCATAAAAAATTCTACTGTAAATGCCATAAGGGCAACTATCTAGAATGCCTTCTGATGCCCGACAACATGTCTATGAAACATCAATATCATAACTTCAACAATCTAAGCGAAAATGTGGCCTTTTGAATCTCCTGATCCTCCTCCAAAATGATACTTTCTGCTGCTGCATTTCCTTTAGCTTCATGCAGAGGTCTTCGCAAGGCCTTCTCAATTGCCTGTGCTTGACTCGTGAAAGCTTCACGCAAACCGATGCTAGAAGGATCTTCTAAGACCTTGTACTCCATTTTAATGTCATCCGTTGGTTGAAGACCAGCCTTCTTGCGCAATCTTTGTACACGATTGATGATTT